>OX326968.1:31634089-32834089 GCA_946800305.1 Medicago arabica
AGTAGTAATTTTTTAGGAATTAGTTTGTAAGAGTTTTGAGGCCCAATTAGAATGAGAATTAACCAAGCCTATTTTGAGGATATAAATAGATAACTCTTATGAGAAAATTAGGTTAACACCATTCATTATTCATTTCACAAACATTAAGTGGTAGAGAGATAAAGAAGAGAAAAATAGAGAAAAGGGTTAGAAAGAAGAAAAAAAGCTTGAAGAGAAGAAGGAGGCTAGAGACTTGAGGTTATAAAGGAGCTAAACTGAAGTCATAGTTAGGATCTTTGAAGCTTGAGGTAAGGGTGGTTAAACTTTCTCACAAATAAGCTAAAACATCATATTTTCAATTATGGGTATAAGTGATTATTGGTGAATTATGACTTTTGTGAATTTTAATGTCAATTTTTGTGCTCTTTAATTGATGATAAATTTGATGCTAAATTGATGTTAAACTTGTTGTTGTTGTTTGCTTTTCATTGTTGAAGTATGATGATATGAACCATTTGTGGTTTTTGCTTAATTTCATGAGAAATGACGTTGTTGTTCTGAATTGTTGGTGAAATCATGATTATGTGTTATGATTGTTGGTGAGTAATGTTGTAACACCCTAAACTTTAAAAGCAATAACCCACGCAATGATTCAATCATATAAAGAATTTATATGTTACTTCTTTAATAAACTCCTAAACATTCATACCAAATTTTCAAAACACCACATCAGAATAAATATCATCTCAACAGTTCACCATATAAAAAAATAAATCTCCAAAATTCCATGTCATCAACACATAGTCTCAAATCTCAACAATGGTCATAAAATAAAACACCGATTCAGACCCTAATCAGAGCCTAAATACTAAGACATCAAAAGCGATAGAGGAAGTAGCATCCGTGCCATCCTCAAGCAACTCACTAAGAAAAGGAAACTAATCATGCACATTGTCTACCCATTCGAAAGAATAAGGCAGACGGTCAACCTAAACGACCACTAGGGTTAGACATCATTCAAATCAATTAAAGTATAATTAAACATAAGCTTTCAAGGATTTCATGCATAACACATATACATACTCAAGATTCCTAGAATACTAATTTCACATGAATATTATCTTTCCCCTATCATATCATATCGAACATATTCGTTCTTTCATCAAATCGTCATCAAAAGCTTATCACTTAACAACATCAATCAATACAAGAATTGCTCACCTCATCCTTTATTAGCTTAATCATCTACACCAAATTTATCATTTAGAAAGATTATTCATACATGCAACTTTACTCATTTTACGTAAAACACATATATTATATAATGCATATAATTCATCTGATTCACATCAATTGATGACACCTTGTTATTTCGTAATGTTCTATGTATTTTGATTACAGTTTAGAGTTCACAAGGTAACTTAAGCAGCAAGAAAAGCAGAAAAACTGAAGAAAATACAAAGGACCAAAACGTGTCACGATTCGTACAAAACGTGACACGATTTAGGAAGACCAAAACATGCTCTCTGCCAAGGCAAAAATGTGTCACGTTGACCAAAACGTGACACGATTTGAAGAAACCCTAATTTTAAGTTTGTTATACAAGGCAAGTCGTGACACGATTCCACAAAAACGTGACACGATTTTAGGCGAATTTCTGTGCCTATTTAAGCTGAAGACTATTCTGAAAACAAGGGTTTCGATTTGAGAAGAGCAAAGTGCGATTTTGAGACCTAAAGACGGCTGCAGGGGCGATTTCTTCACCTTGTAACCAGTTCATGTATGTATTGTTACCTCTAATGATTATGTTATTTATAAACTCGATTATGAGTAGTTAAATCCATTAGAGGTTAAGTCTAAGATGATTCTTTGTAACCCTAATTGATACATGTTGCTGTGAAACTCTATTTATTGTGAATGACAATCTAGTTTTTATTTAATTCAATTGTTCTTAATGCTTTATGTATCCTGATCACACACACACACACACACACACACATATATATATATATATATGTATATATGATTTAGTGAGAACGAATGACTACTGACCCTAGCTTTCGACTTAGACCTAATTGAATTGTTCTAATAATTATAATTAGTCTAGGAATGTATAATTCTTTATTAGTGATATTAGGTTAACGTGCTTCAAACCTTCGAGGATTATTAGACCACCTAAGGGATTAGGGGCTGTAATCTTAGAAGAGAGTCCTAACTCAAGGGATTGATTAGGACTATTTTGTTAACTATTGTGAAACTAGAAAATTATTCATAAGAATAGGTGCAGTATACCAATTAGGGGAACTCAGATGATTCGAAAGACCTAAACTCATCTCTCTCTTATTCTTAACAATCAATTTACTTTTCTGTTACTAAGTTTTATGCTATTAAGCCAATCTACTGCCTAGTGGCAAAACAAAACAACTTTTATTACATCCTAATTTAATAATGTATTTGACTTTTTGAGATTAAAACCAGTCCTTGTGGGAACGATATTTTTACTACTTCGATAGCATTTGGTACACTTGCCAAATTTCTATCATGTTTTTGGCGCCGTTGCGGGGGACTGTTGATTTATTTCAACAAGGCAATTACGTTATAATTTAGGATTTTTGCAATTTATTTTCTGTTTAAAAATATTAAATTGAATCAGCGTTCATTATTTAATTTGCATTGTGCAATGCTACTAAGGTATTTTGCTGTTTATGCGAGGTAGAAGAACTTCCGACGACCTAGAATATGATCCTGAGATCGGAAGGACTGCAAGAGCTAATCGGAAAACTGTCCGGTTGTATAAATCAAAGTCAGTTCCACCTGGTGCACGTGAACGACTACTTAATTCAACACTTGCTGAACCTGAATCAATCTTTTCTCCTAAGTCTATCACTATGGGAGATCAACCACAAAGGCCTAAGTTGGGAGAATATGGTTTAGCTAACAACCGTGGTCGACTAACTCACACTTTCCAACCTGCTAATCCTGTTGCTTTTGACATCAAGACTTCTGTTCAGAATGGCTTGAAGGAGAAATAATTTGATGGGACCGATGCTATGAGCCCCCATGAACATTTAAGCCACTTTCATGAAACATGTGAGTTTTGTGTACCTCCAGCCACAGTGACTGAAAACCAAAAGAAACTGAGGTTGTTTGCTTTTACTCTCACCAGGAGAGCTAAGGATTGGTTGCTTTCTCTACCAAGCGGAACCATTCAAACATGGGAGGAGCTAGAGCTGAAGTTCTTAGAGAAATATTTTCCTATGTCTAAATATTAGGATAAGAAACAGGAGATTTCAAACTTCAGGCAAGGGGAGAGTGAGTCGCTATATGATGCATGGGAGCGATTTAATTTGCTTCTTAAAAGATGCCCTAACCATAAGTTCTCTGAAAAACAGTACCTCCAAATCTTTACTGAGGGGTTAACTTCCAACAACAGGATGTTCTTAGATGCCTCAGCTGGAGGAAGTCTGAAAGTGAAAACTGACCATGAAGTTCAAGCTTTAATTGAGAACATGGCTGCAAACGAATACCGTGCTGATGCGGAAAAGAAGAAGAAGGGCATGTTTAATGTGAGTGATCAAACTTCTATCCTAGCCAACCAAGCGAAAATGAATAAGCACTTGGAGATTCTCACTAAAGAATTTCATAGCTACATGATATCCAACAAACCTCAACAAGTTGCTGCAGTTAAGTGTGATTTCTCTGGAGAGGGACATGCGAATGGTGAGTGTGTTCCAGAAGGAGGAAGTGAAGAGGTAAACTATATGGGAAACTATCAGAGACAGAATCCTTACTACAATTCAGGGTTCAACAAACATCCTAACTTGAGTTACTCCAACAACAACACCTTGAATCCTCTATTACCAAACCCTCAACAACAACAACCAAGGAAGCCTTCAGCTCTAGAGGAGGCAATGATCAATTTCATGAAGATGACTCAAGGAAACTTTGAAGATATGAAGAAGAGTCAAGAAACTGAAAGAAAGAACAATGAAGCCTCTAGAAAATTGCTTGAAACTCAAATAGGGCAGATGGCGAAGCAACTGGCTGAGCAGAACAAAGGGGGATTCTCAGGTAACACCAAAGAAAACCCTAAGAATGAAACTTGTAATGCTATAGAATTGAGGAGCAAAAAGGTGTTGATAAGTGCCAGATGATAGTTAAATTCATAATCGAATTAGGCACTTTTTGTTACTTGTTACGCAAGTTATCTAGGGAAAACCTAAGTATTATTGAACAAATGCCCTATTATACTTGTCGTGTCTTACTTAACCCATATGTGCAGGAATTGGATGAAAATCACAAGCAAAGATCAAAACATTGAAGAAAAGAAAGAAGAAGCTCGCTACAGCGAGCATTGCAAGCTCGCAGCAGCGAGCTGAGGCAGGGAATACTCGCTACCAGCTCGCCACCAGCTCGCCATGGGATGAGAAAAGCGAGCAAGCTTGCAACAGCGAGCAACTCTACTCGCAACAGCGAGTGAAGGCGGTTTGGTCTCTCTCTGATGACGTGGAGCAAACCCACTGGTGAAGAAAGCCTTACTCGCTAAGGCGAGCAATTAGACTCGCGAGGCGAGTTGATGCAGATCAGGAATTTTATAAATAGCCACTTGCTCATTTCATTGGGGGGACTTTTTACACACTTAGAGAATTTCAGAGATATTGATATAGAGAGAGATAGGGCCTGTTCCAGATAGAGTGAGAGTGAGAGAAAGTGGATTCATCCTCATTTGGTGAGAAATCACAAAAGTTGTAATGGATCTACATGTTTCTATTCAATCTTGCAAAGCTTCCATGACAATGAGTAGCTAGCTTCTTCATTGTTGGGATTAGAGGTACTTGATCAAAGTCAACATGTAATCTTTTGATTGGTTTAAAATATGGATCTAGCTTTTTAATTAATATTGAGGTTATTCTTGCATTTTATTGAATATGTTAGATTTGATTGTGATTGAGAAATACCTTTGAATCTTTGGTTGGAATAATCTTCTATCTAACCTTAATTGCTAGACATAGAATCTAGGATTTGATAATCACTTGTGTATCCAAACTTAATGCTTTCTTATCATTGAATAGAGTGAGAAATCATCGATTCAATGATAAGACCGATTCTTGAATCATTTAAAAGTGCGAGACATTGACGATTGAACGATACAATTGACGTCACAATACTAGTTGGAAATCAATGGTATTGGAGAGGGATATATGATAATATTAATGACAAGTTAGAATCCATATACAATCATTAGGTTATGTGTGAAGCTGGATTAAGGAACTCTAATCCAAACAAGTTTTACGCCTTATGAATCTCAACTTTTAATTACGCAATTTAGTTCACGTAGTTATAAACAAACAACCTTTAAATATTTTGACTTAGAATGATATTTGGTGTTGAACGGTCCATGGTATCGCACTAGTCCCTGAGGAGACGATTTATAAATACTTATCTTGTTTGATGCAAAAATACTACATCAAAATGGCGCTGCTGCCGGGGACTGGCGTTTAGATATTGTAGACATTGCGACTATTTTATCGTTTTAAGCAATTTTGCACTTATTCATTTTTGTATATATATCATTGTTTTCCTTTGTATTTCTAATCGTTTGGTATAGGTTTATGAACTCTTTGTATGCGAGGTAAAGTTCCTAAAGATCAATTACTAAGTGACCCAGAGATCGAAAGAACTTGTCGGAAAAACAATAGCAAAAAAAGAAGACTTAAGCAACTAGCCAAGCAAAAGCAACAAGAAGGAACCTCAACTTTCACTCCTTCTTTACCTACAATCATAGAAGAAACAATGGCTCAACCCGAAGCTAATCAAAGTGTGATGCCGTGTTGGACAAGTCCAAGAAGGCTAGCACATCTTGGATAGGAAAAAGAAAAGCAAGTGGAGCTAAAATCCGGCACCATACAACTTGTATCTAATCATCCCTTTGCCGGTTTAGACCATGAAGACCCATATCAACATCTCTCAGTGTTCTATGCTTTAGCAAATAGTCTTGGCGCATCCGAGGCTGAAGAAGAAGCAGGGTTCTTGAGGTTGTTTCAGTATTCACTCATCGGCAAAGCTCGGGAGTGGTATCTCGATCAACCACCGGATATACTTAAAGATTGGAATGCATTGGAGAAAGCGTTCCAAGAGAGATTCTTTCCGGATCATAGACACATGGACACCAAAACCGCAATAGCCATGTTCGCACAAGGAGCTGACGAATCATTATGTGAAGCATGGGAGCGCTTCAAATCATTACTGAGAAAGTGTCCTAAGCATGGATTTGACGATACAACTCAAATCCATATGTTCCGAGGAGGATTGCAACCGGAGCCAAAACTCATTCTTGATGCGGCTGCGCATGGTTCATTGATGGCTCTGAGTCCTAGAGAAGCCGTCGATATCATTAACAAGATGTCACTCAATGATAGAGCAGCTAAACACAATCGAAGTGGGGCACTCCGAAAGTCCGGAATTCTCGAGTTAGGGTCAAGCGATGCAAATCTAGCACAAAACAAAATTTTGACTCAACAACTCGAAGATATGAAGAACCAAATGAAAGAGATGCCGAAACTCATAAAAAAAAAATTGCAAAAATAACAACGGCATCAACAAGTTCACTTTTGTGAGATGTGTTCCGGTGACCATCCGACAGGTTATTGTCCACCGCTTGAAGAAGAAGTAAACTATGTGGGAAATCAACAAAGACCGGGACAATTCCAAAGTCAATATTCGGGGAATTCAAATCAACAACGATACCCGAATAACAACAATTTTCAAAGGGGAAATAACTTCGGGCAACCATGGAGGTCTACTGCCGGACCTTCAAATCAACAGCCATACAACAACAATTTCCAACAATATCCACCACAACAAGACCGCACACAAAAACTTGAAGACACCCTCAACCAATTCATGCAACTCACAATGGCCAATCAACAAAACAACAACGCTTCCATAAAGAATCTGGAGACGCAAATGGGACAACAAGCTCAACACTTGAGTCAAATATCCCAAATCTTGGCCAATCAACAAGGAGGCACCTTCACAGCTAATACACAAAACAATCCCAACAATGGCAACAATGGAAAGAACGAGCAATGCAAAGCCATTTCTACAAGAAGTGGGAAGGTAATTGGGAGAGGTATTGGTGATAACTTGGAGGTGGAGAGGCAAGTGGTTGATGATGAGGAAGAGGTGGATAGAGAAGAGAATGAGAAGGAGGAGGTAGATGTACATAGTAATGAGGATGTATATAATAGAAGTTTAGTTGAAAATGAAAAAGAAGAAAAAAATCAAAAAAATGAAGAATTAGTTGAAAAGGATGTGGGGAAGAACAAGAAGAAAGAAGTCGGGAAGGATGTGCCGGCTCACAAGCTTCCATATCCAAAAGCTCAATCAAAGAAGGACTTGGAAAAGCATTTCAAGAGGTTCCTTGATATTTTCAAGAGATTAGAGATCAACATTCCTTTTTCCGAGGCTCTTGAACAAATGCCGACTTACGCCAAGTTTATGAAAGAAATTCTATCCAAGAAGCGTCGATATAGTGATGAAGAAACCATTCAATTGGACGCAAATTGTAGTGCAATCATCCAGAGACGTTTACCGAAAAAAGAGAAAGATCCCGGAAGAGTCACATTGCCCGTGGCTATTGGAGGCGTCAATGTCGGTAAAGCTTTAATTGATTTAGGCTCAAGTATCAATCTTATTCCATACTCAGTTGTCAAGAGGGTCGGTGGCTTAGATCTTAAGTTAACAAAAATGACCCTCCAACTGGCCGATAAATCCATAACCCGACCAATGGGAATAGCCGAGGACGTCTTGGTTAAAGTGGATAGATTTGTGTTTCCCGTTGACTTTGTGGTCATGGATATCGAAGAAGACGATGATGTGCCACTAATTCTTGGTAGAACATTGATGAAGGTGCGGCTCGACAATGAAGAGATCAACTTCAATCTCCATGATGCAATGAAACATTCCAAAGACAAAGGAGCTTGTTTCAAGGTGGATGCAGTAGATGAGGTGATCATGGATACAAGGAAGCAATTGCATAAGCCTACAACTCTTGAAAGAGTGCTCACTGATGCACTCAATGTCCTTAGTGTAGAAGAAGAGAAGGGTATTGAAGAATGCCTGAAAGAGCTTGAAACTTTGAAGGAGATTCCTCCAAAGAAAGCAAAAATGGAGGAATTGAAAGACAAAGACAAGGTGGAAGAACCAAAGATTGAAATGAAAGTCTTGCCATCACATCTTAAATATGTGTTTCTTGAAGGCGATGGCTCAAAACCAGTGATCATTAGCAGCTCTTTGTCAAATAATGAAGAAAAGAGATTGATTGAAGTGCTCAAGCGCAACAAGGAGGCAATAGGTTGGAAATTGTCTGACCTTAAAGGTATTAGCCTTTCATATTGTATGCATAAGATCAATATGGAGGATAACTTTAAACCGGTGGCTCAACCTCAACGCTGGTTAAACCCTACAATGAAAGAGGTAGTCCGCAAGGAAGTGGTTAAGTTGCTTGAGGCCGGCATGATCTATCCCATCTCGGATAGTTCTTGGGTAAGCCCGGTACAAGTAGTACCGAAGAAAGGTCGTATGACAGTGGTAAAGAATGAAAAAATGAGCTCATACCAACAAGAACCGTCACAGGGTGGCGGATGAAGGTGAGAAAAACACAAGAAAGGGGGGGGGGGGGGGGGTTGAATTGTGTTTTCTTTTCGCAACTCTTGAAGAGTGAGAATCTAATTCCTTTAAACTCAGAGTCTGAATGAGATCAGAGTCTGATAGGAGATTAGGTTCTGATTGCAGCGGAATAATCAAGAGATAAAGAGAGAACAGAGAACACAAGCAATTATACAGGTTCCTTCCACAAACCGGAAGTAGTCCTGTCCCCCTTGTACTTCCAAGGAGAGTTCACTAAAATGTAATATCAAATTACAAGTTGCTCAAACACACAGTATGAGACTTCCTTGCTCAAGCACACATGCGAGAGACTTCCTTGCTCAAAGACACAACTAAGACACTTCCTATGCTCAAGGACGCAGCCAAGAGACTTCCTTTGCTCAAGGACGCAGCCAAGAGACTTCCTTTGCTCAAGGACGCAGCCAAGAGACTTCCTTTGCTCAAGCACAAAAGCAAGAGACTTTTACACAATTACAGAAAATTGAATACAGTTGAAACACTTGATAACAATCAAAATGTGTTTCAATTACAACAAAGACAGACTCTGTTTTACACAAAAGACAGACTCTGTTTTTCTATGAAACTTAGAGATTCTAGAATACTCAGTTTGTAAGAATCTAAGTTAATGATGTGCTTTTGTTAAGACTCAGTTGAATACGAAAGCAGCGCAATGCAGTTTTTCTAAGTTGTAAAGTCCAACAATTCTTCAAGTCTTCTATCCTTTATATAGACGTAGGAAAGAGACGTTGAGTAATCCAGCGCATCAGGATGATTTCTGAAGCTTGATCAATGACTGTTGATCTGTTGCTTGATTTGGTAATAGTCCTTCAATAGCATCATTTGAATTCCATTCCCTTTGAGGATTAATACCGGTAGACACAGTTGCCAAACTGTACGTGGTAGTGGAGTAGTGGAAACAGAGTTCGTACAACGTACTCTGTACTGGCCTGCAATCTTTGTCTTTGTGCTTTCCACGCTCAAGTTGACTTAGAAGCTAGCCGTTACTCCATTAGAGTTTCTTTGTGCATAGCAATGCAGTAGAGATCACTGTTAGCAGATCATCAAATTTGTGGCTTCAGACTCTATGTAGTACTAAGCTTCTGATAATCTTCAGACTCTCTAGGTTCTCAGATTCTGATGGTCTTCAGACTCTGATACAGTCTTCAGACTCTCTTCGATACAGTCTTCAGACTCTCTTCAGCACAGTCTTCAGACTCTCTTCGAAACAGAATCACAAGCAACAAGCTTCTATGGATTTATTGCTCTTTAACATTGTTCAAACAGAATGCTTTCTAAGATACAAATCTTAATTGATATCCTGCATACTTAAACAAATATTAGCAATATCCAATTGACAACTTTTTAATACCTTGTTATCATCAAAACTTAAAACGTGGTATTGCTGAACACCTTTGTTCCAACAGCGGATGTGTATTGACTATCGGAGACTTAACCAAGCCACAAGGAAAGACCATTTTCCATTACCTTTCATGGATCAAATGCTTGAACGGTTGTCCGGGCAAGCATATTATTGTTTCCTTGACGGCTATTCGGGCTACAATCAAATCACAGTCAACCCAGAGGATCATGAGAAGACGGCATTCACTTGTCCCTTTGGAATCTTTGCATATAGAAGGATGCCGTTCGGCCTATGCAATGCGCCTGCAACATTTCAAAGGTGTATGCAAGCTATATTCTCTGATTTGATTGAGAAAAGCATTGAGGTATTCATGGATGATTTCTCTGTTTTTGGATCATCCTATGATGTATGCTTGAATAACTTGGACACCGTATTGAAACGGTGTGAAGAAACCAATCTTGTGCTTAATTGGGAGAAATGCCATTTTATGGTGACTGAAGGCATAGTACTTGGTCACAAGATATCATCAAGAGGCATAGAAGTTGACAAGGCAAAGATTGATGTAATAGGGAAGCTACCACCACCAGTCAATGTCAAAGGCGTTCATAGTTTTCTTGGCCATGCCGGGTTCTACCGGAGATTCATCAAGGACTTTTCAAAGATAGCAAAGCCATTGAGCAACTTGGTCAACAAAGATAAGTCTTTTGTTTTTGATAATGACTGCCTAATTGCATTTGAAACCTTGAAAGAGCGGTTGACCTCCGCACCAATAATCACAGCTCCTAATTGGAACTTAAACTTTGAATTAATGTGTGATGCTAGTGATTATGCTGTTGGTGCGGTATTAGGTCAACGCAAGAACATAATATTTCATGCTATACACTATGCAAGTAAAGTTTTAAATGAAGCACAAATTAATTATGCCACCACAGAAAAGGAATTACTTGCAATAGTGTATGCATTGGAAAAGTTTCGTTCATACCTTGTAGGTTCCAAGATTGTGGTGTACACTGACCATGCAGCCATCAAGTATCTTCTCACTAAGTCCGACTCAAAACCAAGACTCATCCGGTGGATGTTGCTACTTCAAGAGTTTGACTTAGAGATAAAGGACAAGAAAGGCACGGAGAATCTTGTAGCTGATCACCTATCAAGGCTAATGAACAAAGAAGTGACAAAGAATGAACCGGAAGTTCGTGAGGAATTTCCCGACGAGAAGTTGTTTGCAATCAATGAAACACCATGGTTTGCCGATATGGCAAATTACAAAGCAACCGAGTTCATTCCGGAATATTATACTTGGCAACAACGCAAGAAGTTTCTCCATGAAGCAAATTATTATGTGTGGGATGAGCCATACTTATTTAAAGTCGGAGCGGACAATCTCTTGCGAAGGTGTGTTGATCATGATGAGGCAAAGAAGATATTGTGGCAATGCCATAATTCTCCCTATGGAGGTCACTTCAACGGAGAAAGAACCGCCGCAAAAGTGCTTCAATCCGGTTTCTATTGGCCAACACTTTTCAAAGATGCCAATTTACATTGCAAGCATTGTGATGAATGTCAAAGAACCGGAGAAATGTCAAAGAGGAATGAGATGCCATTACAAAATATTCAAGAAGTAGAAGTATTTGATTGTTGGGGAATAGACTTTGTTGGTCCCTTCCCATCATCCTACTCCAATGAATATATCTTGGTTGCCGTTGACTATGTCTCAAAGTGGGTGGAAGCCGTAGCATCGCCAAAAGCCGATGGAAAGACGGTAATCAAATTCCTCAAGAAAAACATCTTCACCCGATTCGGTACACCAAGAATTTTGATAAGTGATGGAGGTTCTCATTTTTGCAGCACGCAACTTGCCAGAGCCTTAGATCATTATGGAGTGAAACATAAGGTGGCATCACCTTATCATCCACAAACAAATGGCCAAGCCGAGGTTTCTAACCGAGAAGTGAAGAAAATCCTAGAGAAAACAGTCTCGGCCTCAAGGAAAGATTGCTCGGCAAAACTTGATGAAGCCTTGTGGGCCTATAGGACAGCCTATAAGTCACCTATAGGACTCACTCCTTTTCAAATGGTCTATGGCAAATCATGTCACTTACCGGTTGAGCTCGAACACAACGCATTTTGGGCTTTGAAATTTCTGAATTTATACCAAGAGAAGGCCGGAGAAAAAAGGAAGGTTCAAATGCATGAACTTGAAGAGATGAGAATCAAGCCTATGAATCCTCAAAGCTTTACAAAGAAAAAGTCAAGACATACCATGACCGGAAGATTATTCAGAAGCAATTCAGGCCTGGACAGATGGTATTGCTTTTCAATTCAAAGTTGAGGCTTTTTCCGGGTAAATTGAAGTCCAAGTGGTCCGGACCATTCATGGTCAAAGAAGTCAAACCATACGGAGCTGTGGAACTTGAGGATCCAAAGACTAAAGAAACCTGGACAGTGAATGGGCAGAGACTCAAGCCCTATTTTAGTGGTGAAATTGATCGGCGTACATCGATGGTTTTACTTGACGATCTTTAAAGGAACAAAATCAGGCGTCGAGCTAACGACGTAAAACTAGCGCTTGTTGGGAGGCACCCCAATTTTGTAAGTATCTTTACTGTTTTAATGCATTTTGAGGTTAGGAGTCATAATACCATCCCACACTATCCAAAATAGAACTCAAAGAGAAGCTCATAATTCTGAACTGATACAACTCGCGAGGCGAGTTAATCAACTCGCTGTTGCGAGTAAGTTACCAAAACACTCGCTGTTGCGAGTAAATGAGCTCGCGAGGCGAGTTAGTGCGGTTCTGACAGTTTCAGATACCAAAGGCCACTAACTCCCTCATTAATCACTCTAACCACTCAATAATCCACCATTTCCGTTTTGCTTTTCTCTTTCCTCAAAAACTAACACCACCTTTGCTCTCTATTTCCACAAATCCTAAAACTAAAAACTCAAGTAAATTCAAGTCAAAATCACTGCATTCATATTCTCTGCACTTGTAATTTCACACAATCAGGTTTGTTTTCATGCTTCTAACTTTGAACTGCAATACTTTTGCTTAATTTTGAATAAACCCTAAGTTAGAAGATTTGAATTAATTTTGATTATTTGCTCGCGAGGCGAGGAATTGTTTGTATAGAACACCAATATGACTAAGATGAAACAGAATCATGCACAAATTCGTGCTGAACTTCTTGAAGATTCAACCTTTGCTAACCCTTTTGTAAAAATATTTTCAAAATCAAATAAAAAGGGGTTTTTGTGAAACTAGAACAAAAGCATGATTTAGTTCATCTCTATGTCATCATAGTGGTCGCCCAAGGTACATTAGTGGGTAGGAATAACATGATTAGGTGAAAAACTGAAAAGGGTCGAAAATTTCAAATTTTCGAGCTACTCGCCGTAACGAGTAATACAGCTCGCTGTAGCGAGTAAGCTCAGACCCTGAATTTTTTTTTCTCTCATTCTAAGCACTGTTTAACTGTGTATATCCTCTATGTGTTGGATTTCCTGATTGTTTAGCAGGTATGGCCTCTTCATCTCGCGGAAAGAAACCTCAGAAAGGACCCAAAATTCCAACTGCCGCCGACCTTGTAGGCAAACCATACAAACAAAACCGTTTCAAATCCGCCTACCACCAAGCTAGGTATAGGGATTTGTTGAAAAATGAGTTGTTTACCGAAAGAGAAATCACTGTTAGACCAGATGGGCCTTATGGGGTGTTTGTCAAACTGCTCATTGACCAAGGTTGGACCAAATCGAGCAAACACCTACTTCCAGCAATCCCAGTACTTGATGCAGCAGAATTCGGGATATTCGCCGGAGGTAATGGAACAGTTCATGACACCCCCTGCATTCCAAAGCTATGTTTCTTGGCCTGAGGGCATGCCAGGTCCTTTTGGTGGGGGTGAATATTTTGCTGGAGCGGGACATGATGCTGGTGATGAAGATATGGAGCAGGATGATCTAGAGCAAGTTCATAGTGCGACCTCCACAAGAGGCGATGATGATGGATCAGATGATATGCAAGGATGAGAAGCAAAAGAAAAGACTTGAAAGCTCACCTTTTAATGAATGACATTTTAAAAGCTTTCAGTCAATTCTTTTCTTCTTCTTTATCTTTATCTTGCCGTTATTTTTTATGTTACTCATGAACAATATTTGCTTCTGTTGTTATTTTGGGCACTTTGACTCCTAACTTTGCTTAAATAGTATTTTGTTTAATTAGTACTCGTATTGTGATGTCGTATTGTGATGTACTTTGATGACAATATTGTGATGTTAGTTGAATGTCGTATTGTGTGGTTTAAAGAGTTTGTTAGTTCTTTAGTTTATGGTCAAGTACTTTATTTTGTGATTAATTGTGAAAATGTGGAAGTTCAAAATATTGTGTGTATCACTCTTACTCGAGTTTCAAAGAAAATGCTCAAAAGCTTCAAAAAATTCAAAGTGCTTGAAAGATAGCCAAAGATTGAGCATCTCAGATGTGTGATAATGATAAATGTTGTGAGAAAAGCGCAAAGCCAAGGTACTAGTTTCCAGTTTTTCTAGGTGTTTACTTGAATCTGAAACGGGTATTTTGCATATAATGTGATTCATTAAAGTACTCCGCATGTAACTTGATTATGTGTGAACCACTTAGTACCAAGCTTATATGTGAGGCATCCTCAATTATTTTTTGTACTATAAGCAGGAGACCGACAATTCTTGTGTAACTCGGTCGTTTTATGTTAAATCTAATCACTGTTTTGAATTGTTTGAAAGCATAGAAATGATCAAGGCAATTTTTCGAATTGAGTGAAACCACTAAGCCATATAAGCCTACCCTGTGAGAAAGAGCGAGTATTTGATAACCCCATCTGAGCCAAATGGATCAGAGTCCTCAATGATGAACTGTCAATCTTCATAGGCACAACGCTTAGTGAAATTGCCCAAAATTTCTAAAAATCCAGTTCATCATTGTAGCACTTAAGGACTTTGAGATTTTGTTGATATTGTTGAACCCTTAAACCTTCATGTGTTTATGTCCCTTGCCTTAGAATGGGGGAACATTCAAATAGGGTATGATTTTAAACAAGTTGGGGAGAAAGGGGAGGCTTACTTGTGTATTAAGAAAAGGGTGACAAGTGTGAAGTGATATTTGACAACAATTGTGAATACAAAAAAAAAAAAATGTATTTGAGAAAAAGAAGAAAACAAAGAAAAAAAAGAATTCAAAAATAGAATAAGTTGTCAAGGTCATAATATTTAAAGTTAATCACCAAAGGTTATAATAGTTTAGAGAATGTGAATATAATGTGTTTTTGTGGTAAACAGAAAGAATGTTCCTCTAGACTAGGCTTTTTGAATTCAATTTCCCACAAATGACAATTCTTTTGTAGCCAAGCCACATTACAACCCTTAAAAGACCTTTTGATCTATGCTTTCATGCTTTCTGAGATAGTCTTTGGATGGACATCTAACCTGATCGGAATGTTATCAAGATTGTTGGGTGTGTGTTCAAGTCCCTTTTTCAGGAAATTCAAATTGTTCTATCTACTTACAAAGAAGTGTGTTAGGTGTGGTTCATTTATGATCATGTTATTGACTTGAACTTTGTGACATGGATTATGTGCTTAGGACATGTTTCATGTTTGCAGTAAATATCTGGAAGGATAGGAAACTTGATGCTTGCCCGCGCATTTCACATTTGAATCATGCATGCTGAATTTTTTTTTCTTAAGTCTTTGGTCTTGCTTCTTAACTCTTGTTTTAAAGCTTTGATTTATTCTCTTTTGAGTCTTTTGTTTGAGGACAAACAAAGAGTTAAGTTGGGGAGAGTTTGATAAGTGCCAGATGATAGTTAAATTCATAATCGAATTAGGCACTTTTTGTTACTTGTTACGGAAGTTATCTAGGGAAAACCTAAGTATTATTAAACAAATGCCCTATTATACTTGTCGTGTCTTACTTAACCCATATGTGCAGGAATTGGATGAAAATCACAAGCAAAGATCAAAACATTGAAGAAAAGAAAGAAGAAGCTCGCTACGACGAGCATTGCAAGCTCGCAGCAGCGAGCTGAGGCAGGGAATACTCGCTACCAGCTCGCCACCAGCTCGCCATGGGATGAGAAAAGCGAGCAAGCTCGCAACAGTGAGCAACTCTACTCGCAACATCGAGTGAAGGCGGTTTGGTCTCTCTCTGATGACGTGGAGCAAACCCACTGGTGAAGAAAGCCTTACTCGCTAAGGCGAGCAATTAGACTCGCGAGGCGAGTTGATGCAGATCAGGAATTTTATAAATAGCCACTTGCTCATTTCATTGGGGGGACTTTTTACACACTTAGAGAATTTCAGAGATATTGATATATAGAGAGAGAGAGATAAGGCCTGTTCCAGATAGAGTGAGAGTGAGAGAAAGTGGATTCATCCTCATTTGGTGAGAAATCACAAAAGTTGTAATGGATCTACATGTTTCTATTCAATCTTGCAAAGCTTCCATGACAATGAGTAGCTAGCTTCTCCATTATTGGGATTAGAGGTACTTGATCAAAGTCAACATGTAATCTTTTGATTGGTTTAAAATATGGATCTAGCTTTTTAATTAATATTGAGGTTATTCTTGCATTTTATTGAATATGTTAGATTTGATTGTGATTGAGAAATACCTTTGAATCTTTGGTTGGAATAATCTTCTATCAAACCCTAATTGCTAGACATAGAATCTAGGATTTGATAATCACTTGTGTATCCAAACTTAATGCTTTCTTATCATTGAATAGAGTGAGAAATCATCGATTCAATGATAAGACCGATTCTTGAATCGTTTAAAAGTGCGAGACATTGACGATTGAACGATACAATTGATGTCACAATACTAGTTGGAAATCAATGGTATTGGAGAGGGATATATGATAATATTAATGACAAGTTAGAATCCATATACAATCATTAGGTTATGTGTGAAGCTGGATTAAGTAACTCTAATCCTAACAAGTTTTACGCCTTATCAATCTCAACTTTTAATTACGCAATTTAGTTCACGTAGTTATAAACAAACAACCTTTCAATATTTTGACTTAGAATGATATTTGGTGTCGAACGGTCCATGATATCGCACTAGTTCCTGAGGAGACGATTTATAAATACTTATCTTGTTTGATGCAAAAATACTACATCAGGTGTTAACACCTCCAGCTCCACAAACCCAAAAGAAGGTTGACATAGTTGTTGAAGAGGAGGATGATGATGGAGTAGTTGAAAAGAATGTTGGAGAAGAAATAGTTGTTGATGACCATGAACAGGGCAAAGTTGGAAAAGAGAGTAATCATGGCGTAGTTGAAAATGAAAAGAAGAAAAAAAATAATGAGGAAGAAAAAAATGAGAAGTTAATAGATGTTGACTCGATTTTGAAGAAATGTAAAACCCAACTGCTGAAGGATGGGAACAAGGATCAAGTAATTCCATCTTATGTGAAGCTTCCTTATCCTCATTTGGCTAGGAAGAAAAGAAAGAAGAAGGACAATTCAAGAAGTTCAGGGTACTCTTCTCTCAACTCCAGGTCAATATTCCTTTTAGTGAAGCTCTTGATCAGATGCCTATTTGTGCTAAGTTTATGAAAGAACTATTGACTGGAAGAAGGAAACCTAAGGACGACGAGAATATTGCACTTTCGAAAAATTGTAGTGCAATCCTCCAGAAGAAACTCCCTCCTAAGTAAAAAGATCCTGGTGCATTTACTATCCCTTGTTCCATTGGGAAATTAGATGTCGGAAGAGCTTTATGTGATTTAGGGGCAAGTATAAACTTGATGCCTCTCTAAATGATGAAGAAGTTAGGATGTGGGGAGCCAAAACCTACAAGAATGACCCTCACTTTAGCTGATAGGTCAATTTCTTATCCTTATGGTATTCTGGAAGATGTATTGGTCAAGGTTAATGACTTAGTGTTTCCTGCTGATTTTGTTATCTTGGATTTTGTTGAAGACGAAGATATCCCTTTACTTCTAGGAAGACCATTCCTTGCAACTGGTCGTGCTCTGATTGATGTTGAGAGGGGTGAACTTATGTTGAGATTTCAAGATGAACAAGTAGTGTTTAATATTTTTGAAGCTATGAAGCACCGAAGTGACAATCCTCAATGTTACCGTATTGATGTTATTGATGAAATAGTTGAAGACAATTCTAGTGAACCTCAACCAACACAGCCTATGGAAAGAACAATTGTGAATTCTATAGAAAGTGGTGATTTTGATGAGGATCTTAAGGTGAAGGAATGTGTAAAGCAACTTGAGGCAAATAAGCAAGAGATGGAACCGGTAAAAATTGAAAAGTTACTTCCTGAAGATTTCCAAGGTGCACAACTTGTGCACAAAGAGGGAGAAAAAACTCCAGAATTGAAAGCATTACCTCCTCAGTTGTAGTATGTTTTCCTCGGTGATGATACTTCTCAACCAGCTATTATCAGCAGCACCTTGACACCTTTAGAGGAAGAAAACTAATGAGGGTGTTGAGATAGAACAAAGAAGCTATAGGATGGTTAATTTCTGATTTGAAGGGTATTAGTCCAGCTTACTGCATGCACAAGATACATATGGAGGCTGAATATAAACCTGTTGTTCAACCTCAAAGAAGACTAAACCCGACAATGAAAAAAGTGGTGAAGAAAGAAGTTCTGAAATTACTAGATGCCGGTATGATTTACCCTATTTCTGATAGTGCATGGGTAAGTCCTGTTCATGTAGTGCCGAAAAAAGGTGGCATGATAGTGGTGGCTAATGAAAAAAATGAATTAATTCCCACCCGTACCGTGACTGGTTGGAGAATGTGTATAGACTACCGGAGATTGAATACAACAACAAGGAAGGATCACTTCCCGTTACCATTCATGGATCAAATGATAGAGAGGTTGGTTGGCGAAGCCTTTTACTGCTTTTTGGATGGGTACTCGGGGTATAATCAAATTGATGTGGCTCCGGAAGATCAATAAAAGACCGCATTCACTTGTCCATTTGGTGTGTTTGCATATAGAAGAATGCCTTTTGGGCTGTGTGGTGCACCGACAACCTTTCAAAGGTGTATGCTCTCCATTTTCTCTGATATGATAGAGAAGAACATTGAGGTATTTATGGATGATTTCTCAGTGTTTGGTAAGTCTTTTGATCAATGCTTGTTCCATTTAGATGATGTCCTTAAAAGATGCACCGAAACTAACCTTGTTTTAAATTGGGAAAAATGCCATTTTATGGTGACTGAAGGTATAGTTTTAGGACATAAAATAAGTGCTAAAGGCATCGAGGTGGACCAAGCCAAAATAGAGGTTATAGAGAAACTTCCCCCTCCTGTTAATGTTAAAGGGGTGAGGAGTTTCTTGGGGCATGCTGGTTTCTACCGGCGCTTTATAAAAGATTTTTCAAAAATTGCCAAGTCCCTTTGTAACCTCTTAGTCAAAGAAAATGATTTTAATTTTGATTTTGAATGCTTAAACGCTTTTTCTTTGATTAAGACAAAGTTGGTGACTGCACCAATAATCATTGCTCCTAATTGGAATTTACCGTTTGAACTTATGTATGATGCAAGTGATTATGTTGTTGGTGCAGTCCTAGGCCAACGCAAGAACAAATTTTTCCATGCAATTTACTATGCAAGCAAGATTTTAAATGAAAATCAAGTGAATTATTCCACAACTGAAAAAGAATTGCTTGCGGTAATATTTGCTTTGAAAAAATTTCGTTCTTATCTAATAGGCTCCAAAGTCATTGTTTTTACAAATCATGCAGCTCTTAAATATCTCCTAACCAAGGGGGATTCAAAACCTCGGTTGTTGAGGTGGATTCTCTTGTTGCAAGAGTTTAATCTTGAGATTCGTGACAAGAAAGGAATCGAGAATGTGGTGGCTGATCACCTAACTGGATAATATTGGATTGACCCACCATGAGAATACTACATAGTAAAAGTTATGAAAAGTGTCATAAGATATTCTCATAGTGATAAGTGGTGTATTTCACCCTTTGACCTGAAACCACTATGTACCCTAGATGTTGGAGTCGAGTGCTTTGTCACCATTCAAACGTTGTCTGTAACAAGATGACCAAAAAGTTGGTTGATGGGTACTCCACAAATCATGCTAAGGGACATGAGTGACCTAGATGGAATTTGCCCCTCCTACATAACAGGAGAAATGTCTAAGGGCCCAATATTGAACTGGACAAGGGTGACATGCTATGCCTTGTGTTCAATATAGACATGAGGGCAAATGGGTAATTATACACATGAACATTATTACAGAAAGGTTTCGTCATATCACATGATACTCTCGTCACTTAGGTAGCAGTGATGTGTTGCTAGATACCGCTCACAGTTTATAATATTATAGATGTAATTTAATATTATTGCCAACGTTACGGGAACATATAGGGTCACACACAAAGGACAAATAAATGAGAGAAATAAATAAGTAAGTCTTATTTATAAAATAATAAGTGAGACTTATTTATAAAATAATAAATAAGACTTATTAGTAATTAAATAATTTAATATGACTTCATTATTTAATTTACAAAAAAAATAGAGAAACGCGGTGCACCGTAAGGTACGGTGTACTTAAGTGTTGTCTTGCTGACCACACAAGTGATTCTATAAATAGAACCCTTGTGCTGAAGCATTACTAACTTTTTGTGAGTGCTTAAACTAATTCACAAAAGTTGTGAAACCCTAGCCGCCGCTCTCTAAACCTTGCTCTCTCTGAATCTTTGTTGAAATTGGCTAGCACTGGTCATCGGAGAAGTTTTGTTCGTGTGGACTAAGTAGAGGCATCGCTCCTTTGCTTTGCTCGTGATCAGAAACAATTCTACTACAAAGGTTCTGCTCTTCAAGAGGTAAACACATGAATCCTTAAATTGTTTAAGTATGTGTTTGATTTGTGATTAATGATTTAATCAAGATCCGCTTCAATGGGATTTCTTCCGCAAAGAGGATTAAAATTTTGAAAAACCCCTCTTAAAATCCCTTTAGTGGTATCAGAGCTTCAGTTGTGATTAAATCATTGAATGTGATTCAAACTAATTATGTATACTTATTTCGTATCAAATTATTTATGTGATAAATTCTTGATTGAAATAAGTCCTCTTATTTTATATTCAGTAATCGTTACTGATATGTTTGTCAAAGTTATGTGCAATTTTATTCAATTGAAATTAGTTTGCATTACATATTTACCAAGAAGTATATTTCAATATTTGAAAGTATAATTAAAGAGATTCTACGAAGTGTTTCTAATATATATATATATATATATATATATATATATATATAGATTCGAATATATGTTTGACATATAGAAACTTCAATTACTTATTGTATATATATATGTGAAAATCCGGTGATAATAATGACAATATTAAGTGTTAATATTTTTATTATTTTAAATAAGAATTAATTAAAATTGATTGATCAATATTATATATGTAATATATGATTCTAATACAACATCATTATATGTGATATGATATATTGATGATGTCATTTGTTCAATAGGTTTTATGAAATTGATTGTGAATTTGTAGACAATTCGTGAGATTGAGCTTCGATATCCAAATATCCGATTCTGGTGAAGCATCAAAGATCTGGTTGCCCACTGAACAAATAATTGTTAAAACTATTGATATTTGATTGTCGTATTAAGGTACCTAACTATACAAGAGTTGTATTATTATGGTTGATCAATTGTTTTCAAGATGATTGTTGTGACTTTGAACAATTGAGATTGAGCTTCGATATCCGAATCTGGTGAAGCATCAAAGATCCGGTTGTTCATGTTAAACAAGCAATTCCTTGAAATTAAATTATTTATTTTAATTAATTTATTCAAATTGGTGAAAGGATGTAAATTTAAAAGATCATATTTTGAAAGAGTTTCAATATCAATATGACTTTTGAATTTGGTAATAAAATATTTGCTTAATTTTAGCACCATAATTTATTTTGGAAAAAAATTGGTCGCCAAAATAATGCATATTTAATTATAATAATTATTGAGTGTCAATATTGTAAATAAAAATTCTACCTTTTGGATTGTTTTTCAAAAGTTGTTTGCAAAGGTAATAAATGATCCTAATTTATTTTTAATTTAAAAGGATTATGATTTTGAAAAAGTTTCAATATTATATACGATCTTTTAGATTTGGTCCTAAAATTTGCATATTTTAATTTTATTTATGATCTGATTGATTTTGAAAATATTTTCAAAATGAATATATACATATATATGAATCAATTTTATATGACATATATCTCGGTCAAAAAATATTATTTCTAAATCTTGATTGATTATAAAATTGTTTAAAATAATAAATAGTTATTATTATTTATTTTAAGGTATATGGTTATGACCTTAGTTTATTTTGGTGTTTGTTTATTTTATTTAAATACGGCCTGCGTGTCGTGATTTATTTTATTTAAATACGGCTTGCGTGTCGTGGTTTACTTTATTTATTTTATTTAAGTGTTAAATAATGTAAATGCTCAATTTGAAGAGAAGACAACACCAAAAGATGATTTTGATGGAGAAATTTTTGAAGCTTGCTCGTGGGTCAAAGAATTGTAATAAAATAGTTTATTTAATTCTTACGCGATAGCAGGTCATAACCATACTACCTAGTTTATTATTTTATGTATGTGATGCATGAAAAGTATGTTTAGTTAGCGCATGTATGAGATGTATGCTTAACATGTTTTAGATGTATGTTAGCATGTATGTTTTAAATGTTTTATATACTTGCTTTCTATGAGCATGAATGTCATGCATCTTTAAAGACGCATGTATGAGATACACATGTCAATGAGATTAAACTAAATAAAAATCCTTCAAATAGAATATGAAGTAAATTGTTTTCAAAAGTATAACACACTTCAAGACTAATATCGAAATGATGTGTAGGTTTCGCCTCCGTGAAGTGCACTTTCTATACTAGTAAGTTGTGGTGCGGTAATTCTATTTACTGATTGTTATTTTTGAATCTAAATTATTTTAATAAGATTAAAATATATATATATATATATATATATATATATATATACTTCAAAAGAATATTAAGTTAATTGCATTCCAAAGGATGACACCCTTCAAGACTAATATCGAAATGTGTAGGTTTTGCCTCCGTGAAGTGCACTTTCTATACTAGTAAGTTGCGGTGCGGTATTTCCATTTACCCGACTATTATTCTTTGGGTCCAACTTAACTAAATTATTTTAATGTGATTAAAATAAATTTAGAAGTAATGTTTGGGAACATCCATATGATATATTAGAGTAAAGAGTTATTCACCCAAATGATTTGAAAGTTGTATGAGATACAATTGGAAGGAGTTCCTACCTAAATGGCTGAGTTTTGGGTGATCAGCCCCCGCTGACTCAAAACAAAGTGAAATATGGATTTCAACCCACTAGAAAATCTTCCAATGAGATTTTCCGAATCAAATGTTGAAGGTCATTTGTTTTGAATAAAATAGTGGGAGCATATTTAATTAAAGACCTAATTAAATATGTTTTTTCAATCATGATACATTTATTTTATTTATTTTCTGTATTTAGAATTTCTTTAGCAAATGCATTTTATTATACTGTTAAATGTTCTTATGAAGAACAAAATCTTAAGGAAAGAGTTTCTGAATTGGT
This sequence comes from Medicago arabica, assembly GCA_946800305.1. Taxonomy (NCBI): domain Eukaryota; kingdom Viridiplantae; phylum Streptophyta; class Magnoliopsida; order Fabales; family Fabaceae; genus Medicago; species Medicago arabica. The sequence continues at coordinate 31,657,747 of OX326968.1, forward strand.
ACAAAATTAAGAATTGTACTTAAGAATGAGAAAAACTGTTAAAGAGTTAAAATAGAAGTACGACTTCTTATTTGCTCATATAGTTATAGAAAGTTAAATTTCTACTTCTGCATTATAAATATATGATACTTGATGATTAATCTCATATTTGTTGAAATATAGAGAGTTTTAAAGAAGCGGGACATTAACTATAAGTGAAGTCCACTTACGTCTAGAATGAAACAAATTGTTTCAATGACATAGGAGTTAATGTTTGGAATTAAATTTAACTTGATATGGAACCAAATAAACGTTATTAAATTCCATATAAAATAGAAGCATTAAATCATAAATCTTGTATTAACAAGAGAATGATTGTGTAGTTTAATAATAGACAAACATTGTCCTCTTATGCAAATTATGTTTCCTATATAAGTATGCTAATCAAGTAATGGATTTGAATTTCATGATCTTGATAAGCTGGTCTATAACATATGAGAAAAGGATCAAATAATATTAGAACCTTTTGTATATCATTAGCATCACTGTTTGGTACAAACAAGTGTGATTCACATTTCCAAAATCTATGAATATGGACTATTGGACTCATTTGATTTTATATCATTTGAAGGATGTGATCTCACCTATCAGAATAGATTAGTATACCGGTCACCAACAAAGGTGAAAGGACACGTAATCTATTTGAGTTTATATACATATGAGATGTATATGGAGAACTAAACATATTTGCTAGATATTTTGTTTCTATTACTTCATCTAACATTACTAAATCATTTAGTAGATAAGCAAAGTGTATTTGACACGATTCAAGAAAACATTGAAATTGTTCAAAGATTTTAACAATGAAGTAAAAGAAATAAGTTTGAAAAGTATAAAGACCATACAAGTAAGTCGTGATGGTAAATGCTTGATTAATGAGTATAATGATTATTTATATCGCTTCATGTTTGACATAAATCGATCTAAAATAGTTTGATTATAACTCAAGACTCTTGAAATTAAGTAAATTACAGTTTTTCTTCACCCATAACAAGTTCTAATTGAGTAATCATAAAGACAACATATTAGATATGGAGGTAAGAGTACCTAGTTTTGACTTTATGATAATTTGAGGTTATATGGTTTATTAGATAAACTAAACTTCAAAATTAAATGAATGTACACTTGTGGAGGTGCCTTTAGGAAACTAGAGTATACTATTTCTACAACTTCTTCCTTGACAAAAGTTGTTTGTCGCTAGAATCGGAGTATTCATTTTCAACGAGTATGGCTCTGCAAGAGCCAGTGGGAGTGATGTAGAACTTGAATTAAGTCAAGTGCCACAAAATACACGTCTCTCTAATAATGGAACACGAATTGATTCAACAAAGGGTTGTTGTTAAATCACCAGTTCAAGTAGTACAAGATGTAGATGAGTCTGATATGTCATATCACTAGGATGAGGAACATGATTTTGTCATTACTCGACAAGGTGATATGATGTTCATGCAAGATGAGCCTCGACTTACTATAAGGTCGTAAATGGCCTGAACTTTGAGAAGTTGCTATATGCCATGGGATCTTATAAAGAAGCCATGTACACAAACCATATATGGATATTGGTTATATCATCCAAACGAGTATGACTCATAAGATGAATGTGAGTTTTCATGTAGAAAACTGACATGGATGGTATTATGAATACTTTTAAGATATGATTGATTGTAGAAGGTTTCATGCAACTCATGATGCAAATCATGATGAAATTATTACATCATCGTAATGCTTAAATCTAACGATCCTAATTGTCATTGTTGTATAATACTAATTCTAGGAGATGGATAACGACGTTGCATTCTTTAATTAGAATGACCTTATATATGTATTTGTCATATATGCAGGGTTTTGTTAATCCAAAGGATGCTAGAAAGGTATATATATTACAAAATTCATGTATGAATTGGAACAAGCTTCATGAAGTTGAATTATTTGTTTTATTAATGAAGTTTTATCAATAAAGAAATCTTGTGCACACAAGGAGATTAGTGGGAGCATTGATATTAGTTTCGTGGAGTATGTGGATGACATACTAGTTACCAAAACAATTTATCTACACATGTAAGACATGGTTAGAAAAATTATTTTCAATATGTACCAAAATTGATTATAGTGTTCGACACTAGAATACATTCAAGAATATCCTTGGATGTCTTAAAGGACTATGGATTGTTTCTTGAACACGGATGAGAGAAACATTGTAAATAAGTTACAATGATGTTGACTTTCATATCGGTGTACATTATATCCAGATCGTAATTTGGAATAAATGTTATGCTAGGATATCAACTATGAAATTTGTAAAAGTACAAGCTACAAATAGTTGATGTTTCTATTACAGATGTCAAATATATATGATTTAGATTATTTAGCTCATAACTGAGTGAAAACATATGTTTCTTGCGTTGCGGATTCCATTGATCTCATCTTAGGTAAAATTGGTTTAATCTTGCGAGCAATGAAAACTTGATCTCACCAATGATCCAAATGTATACTTTGACAATTCAATTTCTTTTGATAGAAGATCAAAAGTGGAAATTGAAAGTAGTGTAACCTACCAACATAGGAAAGGGTTCCTTATCTACTAGAATAGTATCATACCCAGAGTTTGCTTGATGCTAACACTTGACACAATAGATATTGAGTTAATATTTGATTGACTTTTAGTGCTAGTGGGAGATTGTTGGAGTAAGCCCTAATAGCCAATCTATATTTATTAAGTTTGGCTTTGTATCATGATATTGATATAAATATATATTGTGAATATATAATAATAATAATAATAATAATAATAATAATAATAATAATAAGGCATTTCTTTGTTGATTTTGTTTGTTTCAAAATAACAAAGTCCTTAGAATAGTTAGTCCGTTTAATGGAACATTAAGTATAACTTAATTGTGAGACACCATTAAACATAAGGACACTATTCTAAAAGTATCCGTAGTAAAGCCTTATTTGAAGTGGGATATCATTAAAGCATAGAGACTATTATGTGGATAGACTGATGATCACATCTCACAGATCATGGATAAAGAGTTATTAAGTCTTCACATAGATATAAATCTTAGGAGTAATATTTATATTGGATTGACCCACCATGAGAATACTACATAATAAAAGTTATGAAAAGTGTCATAAGATATTTTCATAGTGATAAGTGGTGTATTTCACCCTTTGACCTGAAACCACTATGTACCCTAGATGTTGGAGTCGAGTGCTTTGTCACCATTCAAACGTTGTCTGTAACAAGATGACCAAAAAGTTGGTTGATGGGTACTCCACGAATCATGCTAAGGGACATGAGTGACCTAGATGGAATTTTGCAGGATCTTAGTCAACGATTTTAATCTTAGAAAGTATTCTGTAAGAACAAATGAAGAGCAAAATCCTATAGAAGCTTGTTGCAAGTGATTCCGAAGACTTATAGAGCCTGAAGAATCTTCTAAAGTTGTTTTGAGAGGTTATGAAGACTTGGAGAGTCTGAAGAAGCTGTTTCGAAGAAGTACAAGACTCAGAGAGTCTGAAGAAGCTGTTTCAAAGAAGTGCAAAACAAGAGGTTCTGAAGACTCAGAGAATCTGAAGAACAAAGAGAGTCTGAAGGAGCTGAAGAGAGTCTGAAGCTCAAACAGAGTCCAGCGTTCCACAGAGAGTCTGAAGATTGCAATTCAAGAATTTGTTTAGATGAATCTATGAAGACATTTCATTGCAGAAGAAACGTTCATATGCAGTAACGACTATATCTTGAAGTCAACTTAAGCATGGGATGCTTTGCAGCAAAGAATGCAGGAAAAGGACAGAGTACTGTGTACGAACCCGTTTCCCACTACTCCATTACTTGTACTATTTGGCAGCTGTGTCTACTGGTATTTTCGCTTCAAGTGAAATGGAATTCAAAATCTGTTTTGAAGGACGATTACCGTATCAAGCAACAGATCAACAATATTTGATCAAGCTTCTAGATGACTGTGATGTGCTGGATTTTCTCAACGTCTCTCTACAACGTCTATATAAAGGATAGAAGACTTGAAGAAAGTGTTAGACTCTATTACTGAAAAACTGAGCTATTGCGCTATATTGTTATTCTCCCTGAGTCAAACAAACACATCAACTGTAACACCTCATTTTAATTCTATTATTTTAAATGATGTTTGAATATTGGTTATATAATTTTGCATGACTTATTTGATATATATATGATTTTATGCGAAAATATATGATTCATGTGTGATATATATCTATATATATATATATATATATATATATATTATGTGTTATTTTATTATATAGTTGTTTTATTATTTAAAATAAAATATGAGAAATAGACATAAGTAGTAATAATATTTATTTAGAATTAAGGGGGATTAATTGTAATTATGTGGATTAAGTGGGAGTTAAGGGAAAGAAAAAGGGGGTTATGTTTTGGGAGTTAGTAAGGAAAGAGTCAGACAAACATTTTCACGTACAGTAGAGAAAAAGAAAGTTTTTGAGAAAAAGAGGAGAAAAACCAAGAGGGCTAGAAGGAGAGCTAGGAAGGGATCAAATTGCTGTAGGCTTTCAATTGTTGCTGAATTAAGGTAAGGGTGAGATTCCTTTCACTAATAATGTATATAATTCTGAAATTTGATGAATTGTTGTGTTCTTGAGTTAGGGTTAGAAAGTTTATGTTAATTGATAAAATGAGATGAATTGTGTTGTTTGATGCATGTTCCTATGTTGTTTTGATTTCTATATTGCCTATTTGACCTGTAAACGTCACTGTAAATCATTTTGGGAGATTAAGGGATCAAAATTTGGGTTTTTGGATGAAAAATGGTGAGAAATCGTCAAAAAACGGGGCCCAGTGCGCTTAAGCGAGCCCCAAGCGAACTCACAAGCGAAATTGAGGTTTCTCACGGCGTGAATCTCGCTTAAGCGAGATTTGTCTCGCTTAAGCGAGATGCTCTGTGACAGCATTTCCTGTTTCACGTTCTTGTGTCTTTTTTACACGTTTCTGTTTTGAATTAGCTTTCGGTGTAAACATCAAAGTTGTAGATAATTGAGTTAGCTTTCTAATGGCCTTGGTTTGACGTGTAAAATATTTTTAGATTTTGAGTTATGACGAAAATAGTCCAAGAAGGTATTCAGAAAATTTTAAGAAAACTTAGCATAACTAATTCTGAGTTAGTCCGAAACTTATGGTTGGTTTCCCAACTTCAAACTTAGGTATTATGGATTTAGTTGAAGTGTTTTATGAGTATTTGGCTTATGTATTATTGATCACACTTGCTTGTTTTTGAAGAATGTTTTGGTCTGATATGAATGTAGTTGATTAATGTATATGTGTTATGTTGATGAATTCTGTCGTAAGAGTTGTTGTGTCAGATTTTGACTAAGTTGTGGAGTGTGTCATAAATGATTAGGCCATATGTTGTTGTCGTAGATGTAGTTTTAGTTGTATGTTGATATACACAAGTCGAGTCCATTTGCATACTCATAACTGTTGGGGGCTTATGCCCTGGAATGCTTAGCATTCATACCGTTGGGGGCTTATGCCCTGGAATGTTTATCATTCACCTGTTGGGGGCTTATGCCCTGGGATGCTTTAACCATCCAACTGTTGGGGGCTTATGCCCTGGAATGCTTAGCATTCAACGCGCGTAAAATGGTACCACATGCATAATGCATTTGTCGTTGTCGATGTCGCATTGTCGTAGTCATTGTCGTCGATGTTCATTGTTGATAATGACATTGTTGTTGTTGTTGTTTAATGTTGATGAAGATAATTATGTTGCTATTATATATGTGTATATTTATTCACATTATATATGAATTGAATAATGCCTGTTGTAAGATGTTGTTGTTTCATTGATTTGATGAATTGTATATATTTATTATTGATCGTGTATCTCACCCCTTCTGCTTGAAAACGTTGTCTTCCCTATGGGTAACTTGCAGGTAACGAAGATTAGTAGGATGATTGGCTCTGTGTCTAGGGCTCTGATACATATTAGGATGGGGGTCGTCGCGAATGTTTCCTTATTCTTTTATGTATCTTATCTATGAAAAGACTGTGTCGTGGGAGTTTATTATTGTTGAAAATAATATTTTATAACTGTTGAGGTCTTTGTGCCAGGATTATGTTGACGTTGAATTATAATTTTTGAAGATTTATTCCGCTGCAGTTTATGAGAATTTTTGTTGTTTTGAAATAAATAGTTTATTCCTATTTATGAAATTTTGAAAAGTAGTGTAATACTCCGTCGTTGAAATACTCTGATATAATTATCTTTATAATTACGTCGTTGGATGAACGGGGTGTTACAATTGTTATCAGAGCAGGTCGGTCCGTCCGGCCAAGTAGTAGAGTCGAGTCGAGCCTAGTAGAGTTGTGTGACAATTTTGTATTGTCCTTGTTGTCCTGATTTGTTATTTTTGTGTAGAATATTTGAGGTTGATCTTGTATGTTTTCCGTTGACGGGTATGGATGTAATCCTTGGTATGAACTGGTTGGAATACAACCATGTCCATACAGATTGTTTTAGAAAGACGGTGTACTTTTCCTCTACCGAAGAAGAGAGTGGAGCAGAATTTTTGTCTACTAAGCAGCTGAAGCAATTAGAACATGATGGGAACTAGATGTTTTCCTTGTTGGCGTATTTGTCCGTGGATAATCAAGCGGTAATTGACAGGCTGCCAGTTGTAAATGAATTTCCAGAGGTTTTTCCTGATGTGTCGCCAGAAAGGGAAGTAGAATCCTCAATTGATCTTGTTCCGGGTACGAAGCCTGTATCGATGGCTCCTTACCGTATGTCAGCAGCTGAGTTGGCAGAGTTGAAGAAACAGTTGGAGGATCTACTTGATAAAAAGTTTGTAAGACCAAGTGTTTCACCTTGGGGAGCGCCGGTATTATTGGTTAAGAAGAAGGATGGTAGCATGAGGCTGTGTATAGATTACCGTCAGCTGAATAAAGTAACGATAAAGAATAGTATCCACTTCCGAGAATTGATGACTTGATGGATCAGTTAGTGGGTGCTCGCGTGTTTGGTAAAATTGATTTGAGATCAGGTTACCATCAGATCAAGGTGAAGGATGAAGATATGCAGAAGACGGCGTTTAGGACGCGATATGGTCACTATGAATATAAAGTGATGCCCTTCGGCGTTACTAATGCACCTGGTGTGTTCATGGAGTATATGAACAGAATTTTTCATGCTTTCCTGGATAAGTTTGTTGTTGTGTTTATTGATGATATCCTAATTTATTCTAAGACTGAAGAGGAGCATGCAAAACACTTTAAGATTGTTCTGCAGGTGTTGAAAGAAAAGAAGTTGTATGCAAAGTTGTCGAAATGTGAATTCTGGTTAAGTGAAGTAAGTTTTCTTGGACATATTATTTCTGGTAGTGGTATTGTTGTTGACCCATCGAAAGTTGAAGCGGTATCACAATGGGAGACTCCTAAGTCAGTTACAGAGATTAGAAGTTTTCTTGGTTTGGCTGGTTATTACCGTAGATTTATTGAAGGATTTTCGAAGTTGGCACTTCCTTTGACTCAGTTGACCTGTAAGGGTAAAGCTTTTGTGTGGGATACTCAGTGTGAGTATATTTTCAATGAGTTGAAGCAACGGTTGATGACAGCTCCGATTTTGATTTTACCGAAGCCGGAAGAACCTTTTGTTGTTTATTGTGATGCGTCAAAGTTGGGCTTAGGTGGTGTACTTATGCAAGATGGTAAGGTGGTAGCTTATGCTTCGAGACAGTTGAGAATCCATGAGCGGAATTATCCTACGCATAATTTAGAGTTGGCTGCTGTGGTTTTTGTGTTGAAAATTTGGAGGCATTATCTCTATGGTTCCAGATTTGAAGTGTTTAGTGATCATAAAAGTTTGAAATATTTATTTGATCAAAAAAAGTTGAATATGAGACAGAGAAGGTGGCTTGAGTTGTTAAAGGACTATGATTTTAGTTTGAATTATCACCCAGGTAAAGCGAATGTAATTGCAGATGCTTTGAGCAGAAAGGCGTTGCACATGTTTGCTATGATGATTAAGGAATTGGAGTTGCTTGAGCAGTTTAGAGATTTGAGTCTAGTTTGTGAGTTGGCACCTCAGAGTGTGCAGTTGGGTATGTTGAAGATCAACAATGATTTCTTGAATAGTATCAAAGAGGTGCAGAAAGTTGATGTCAAGTTTGTAGACTTGATGGTTGCTAGTGATCAGACTGCAGATGGTGATTTTCAAGTTGATGATCAAGGTGTGTTGAGGTTCCGAGGCAGAATTTGCATTCCGGATAATGATGAGTTGAAAAGGTCGATTTTAGAAGAAAGTCACAGGAGTAGCTTGAGTATTCATCCGGGAGCTACAAAGATGTATCATGATTTAAAGAAAATGTTTTGGTGGTCCGGATTGAAACGAGATGTTGCGCAATTTGTTTATGCTTGGTTGACTTGTCAGAAATCTAAAGTTGAACACAAGAAGCTCGAGGGATTGTTGACACCGTTGGATGTGCCGGAATGGAAATGGGATAGCATCTCTATGGATTTTGTGACGAGTTTACCAAATACTCAAAGTGGGCATGATGCCATTTGGGTTATTGTCGATAGGTTGACGAAGTCAGCACATTTTATTCCGATCAATATTAGTTATCCAGTAGCTCAGTTGGCGGAGATTTACATTCATAATATTGTGAAGTTGCATGGTGTTCCGTCAAGCATTGTGTCGGATAGAGATCCGAGGTTCACTTCGAGGTTTTGGAAGAGCTTGCAAGAGGCTTTGGGTTCAAGGTTGAAATTGAGTTCGGCTTATCATCCGCAAACAGATGGTCAGTCGGAGAGAACGATTCAGTCGTTAGAGGATTTGTTGAGAGTGTGTGTACTTGAACAAGGTGGAGCTTGGGATAGTCATCTACCGTTGATAGAATTCACGTACAACAACAGTTACCATTCGAGTATTGGTATGGCACCATTCGAAGCTTTGTATGGTCGGAGGTGCAAAACCCCTTTGTGTTGGTTTGAGACTGGTGAAAGTGTTGTGTTGGGACCAGAGATTATTCAGCAGACTACGGAGAAGGTGAAAAAGATAAGAGAACAGATGAAAGTGTCGCAGAGTCGACAGAAGAGTTACCAAGACAAGCGTAGAAAGGATCTTGAGTTTCAAGAGGGAGACCATGTGTTCCTGAGAGTCACTCCTATGACCGGTGTGGGTCGTGCATTGAAGTCTAAGAAGCTAACTCCAAAGTTTATTGGTCCGTATCAGATATCTGAGAGGATTGGAACGGTGGCATATAGAGCGAGTTTGCCACCACATCTTTCGAATTTGCATGATGTGTTTCATGGGTCGCAGCTGCGGAAGTATGTAGCGGACCCTTCGCATGTTATACCAAAGGATGATGTGCAGGTTAGAGACAACCTTACGGTGGAGACTTTACCGTTGAGAATTGATGATCGCAAGGTGAAGAAGTTGAGAGGCAAAGAGATACCTCTAGTGAGGGTTGTTTGGGGAGGAGTAACTGGTGAGAGTCTAACTTGGGAGTTGGGGAGTAAGATGCAGGAGTCTTTTCCTGAGTTGTTTGCTTGAGGTAATATTTCGAGGACAAAATTCTATAAGTTGGGGAGAGTTGTAACACCTCATTTTAATTCTATTATTTTAAATAATGTTTGAATATTGGTTATATAATTTTGCATAACTTATTTGATATATATATGATTTTATGCGAAAATATATGATTCATGTGTGATATATATATATATATATATATATATATATATATTATGTGTTATTTTATTATATAGTTGTTTTATTATTTAAAATAAAATATGAGAAATAGACATAAGTAGTAATAATATTTATTTAGAATTAAGGGGGATTAATTGTAATTATGTGGATTAAGTGGGAGTTAAGGGAAAGAAAAAGGGGGTTATGTTTTGGGAGTTAGTAAGGAAAGAGTCAGACAAACATTTTCACGTACAGTAGAGAAAAAGAGAGTTTTTGAGAAAAAGAGGAGAAAAACCAAGAGGGCTAGAAGGAGAGCTAGGAATGGATCAAATTGTTGTAGGCTTTCAATTGTTGCTGAATTAAGGTAAGGGTGGGATTCCTTTCACTAATAATGTATATAATTCTGAAATTTGATGAATTGTTGTGTTCTTGAGTTAGGGTTAGAAAGTTTATGTTAATTGATAAAATGAGATGAATTGTGTTGTTTGATGCATGTTCCTATGTTGTTTTGATTTCTATATTGCCTATTTGACCTGTAAACATCTGTAAATCATTTTGGGAGATTAAGGGATCAAAATTTGGGTTTTTGGGTGAAAAATGGTGAGAAATCGTCAAAAAACGGGGCCCATATCGCTTAAGCGAGCCCCAAGCGAAATTGGGGTTTCTCTCGACGTGAATCTCGCTTAAGCGAGATTTGTCTCGCTTAAGCGAGATGCTCTCTGACAGCATTTCCTGTTTCGCGTTCTTGTGTCTTTTTCACACGTTTCTGTTTTGAATTAGCTTTCGGTAAAAACATCAAATTTGTAGATAATTGAGTTAGCTTTCTAATGGCTTTCGTTTGACGTGTAAACTATTTTTAGATTTTGAGTTATGACGAAAATAGTCCAATAAGGTATTCAGAAAATTTTAAGAAAACTTAGCATAACTAATTCTGAGTTAGTCCGAAACTTATGGTTGGTTTCCCAACTTCAAACTTAGGTATTAGGGATTTAGTTGAAGTGTTTTATGAGTATTTGGTATTATTGATCACACTTGCTTGTTTTTGAAGAATGTTTTGGTCTGATATGAATGTAGTTGATTAATGTATATGTGTTATGTTGATGAATTCTGTCGTAAGAGTTGTTGTGTCAGATTTTGACTAAGTTGTGGAGTGTGTCATAAATGATTAGGCACATATGTTGTTGTCGTAGATGTAGTTTTAGTTGTATGTTGATATACACAAGTCGAGTCCATTTGCATACTCATAACTGTTGGGGGCTTATGCCCTGGAATGCTTAGCATTCATACCGTTGGGGGCTTATGCCCTGGAATGTTTATCATTCACCTGTTGGGGGCTTATGCCCTGGGATGCTTTAACCATCCAACTGTTGGGGACTTATGCCCTAGAATGCTTAGCATTCAACGCGCGTAAAATGGTACCACATGCATAATGCATTTGTCGTTGTCGATGTCGCATTGTCGTAGTCGTTGTCGCCGGTCATGTCGTTGGTGTTCATTGCTGATAATGACATTGTTGTTGCTGTTGTTTAATGTTGATGAAGATAATTATGTTGCTATTATATATGTGTATATTTATTCACATTATATATGAATTGAACAATGCATGTTGTAAGATGTTGTTTCATTGATTTGATGAATTATATATATTTATTATTGATCGTGTATCTCACCCCTTCTGCTTGAAAAAGTTGTCTTCCCTATGTGTAACTTGCAGGTAACGAAGATTAGTAGGATGATTGGTACTGTGTCTAGGGCTCTGATACATATTAGGATGGGGGTCGTCGCGAATGTTTCCTTATTCTTTTATGTATCTTATCTATGAAAAGACTGTGTCGTGGGAGTTTATTATTGTTGAAAATAATATTTTATAATTGTTGAGGCCTTTGTGCTAGGATTATGTTGACGTTGAATTATAATTTTTGAAGATTTATTCTGCTGCAGTTTATGAGAATTTATGTTGTTTTGAAATAAATAGTTTATTCCTATTTATGAAATTTTGAAAAGTAGTGTAATACTCCGTCGTTGAAATACTCTGATATAATTATCTTTATTATTACGTCGTTGGGTGAACGGGGTGTTACATCAACAACTTAGAGAATTCTTACAAACTTGTTTATCCTAGAATTTCTAAGTGTCACAGAAAACAGAGTCTTATCCTAGAATTCTTGCAAGGGGGACAGGACTACTTCCGGTTTGTGGAAGGAACCTGTATAATTGTTTGTTATCTCTCTTTCCCTTATCTCTTTACTTTATTCCGCTGCAACAGACTTTGATCTTCCATCGGGTCTTGAACTTGTTCAGACTCTGATCCTGGAAAACAGAATCATACTCTTTAAGAGACGCGAAAAAGTTAACACAATTCAACTCCCTCTTCTTGTATTTTTCTCACCTTCAGTTGATATCAAAGCTCCGGCTCTGTTGTCATAACACTTAACCATGTAACAGAAAAGATCCAGAGAAAAACATGTCTTCCGGTGAACCTACAACTTCCGGTGCTAGTGTTGGTGCTGCTATACCTTATGATTATGGATCCAGTAACAGTAACAAGAAAGCTGACTCTGGAAAAATTCCTAAATTCAACTGTGATCCTGAGGAATTTTCATGGTGGAAAACCAACTTCTACAGTTATGTCATGGGCTTAGATGAAGAACTATGGGACATACTAGAAGGTGTTGGTGACTTAGAACTTGATGATGAAGGAGCTGATATTTACAAAAAGAAACACACTGCTGCTCAAAATAAAAGCTACAAGAAACATCACATAATCAGAGGAGCACTTGTCACAGCTATTCCCAAATCTGAATACATGAAGATGAGTGACAAGTCTACTGCAAAAGCTATGTTTTCTTCTCTCTTTGCAAACTACGAAGGTAGCAAGAAAGTCAGAGAAGCAAAATCCCTTTTACTTGTTCATCAGTATGAACTGTTCAAGATGAAAGATGATGAAAGTATTGAGAAAATGTACTCAAGATTTCAGACTCTAGTCTCTGGACTTCAGATACTGAAGAAGATACATCATTAAATGTAATTCCACAACAAAATCCACAAACGACGCCATGTCATGGTGCAAATGTTGATGAAACGGTGGGGGAAACAGTTCCTGCTCATATATCATCAACTATCCCCGTTACAACTTCGACGGTTGCGGCGGTTACATAATCTAACAACCATATCAAATGCCTTCATCCTTTATGGTAGGCCTCCATAATAATTCATCCAGTGTTTCGAATAATTTTAATGCGGTTCACCCTCAGTTTTATTATCCTCGGCCAAGTGTTCCTAGTTCGAATCCTCAACAATCACTGACCAATGCTTCTTTGGCTGCTTTGAGGCAGCAAATGGAGGATTGTAACCATGAAATGGTCAATATGTTGACCCAACAAATTAGAACAGTGTTTAACCCTTTAATTAGGGATACTCATAATAGTTATTTAGCATTATCATACCAGATGAGGTGAATTGATGATTTCTTTGGCACTCTTCCTAGGCGAAATGTGCAAATACCTCATGTTCAAAATCCTATGCCTGTTGAAGTACTTTTAAATAGGCCTAATGATGGAAATCTTGCTAATCCATCACCTCAACCTGTGGTCAAACCACAAGCGCCAAGGGTGCAGGAAATAGTTCCAATTTTGGTTCAAAGGAACCAAGATCCTGATCAAATGATTAGGCAAGCCCAGCAAATTAATTTGGAGGGTCAAAATAATATTACCAACGTAGTTGAAACCCTTTTGACTCAAAATGGTTTCAATTTAGGTCTACATAGACCTAATTTTGTGTCGCCAAATTTGGTGGAGAGACTAATGAATATTACCAACGTAGTCGAAACCCTTTGTCTAAATATACTATAATGGAGGAATTACCTAGGGGATGGAAAATCCCTAAATTCACCAAATTTGGTGGAGAGACTAATGAATCCACTGTCGAACATATTGCTCGTTACTTAACAGAGGCAGGTGACATAACAAATCATGAGAACTTGAGAATGAAGTATTTTCCAAGTTCATTGACAAAGAATGTCTTTACTTGGTATACAACTTTGCCTCCAGGGTCTATTTTTAGTTGGAGTCAATTAGAAAAGGCTTTCCATGAACAATTCTACATGGGGAAATCTAAGATTAGTCTCAAAGAATTGGCAAGTGGCCGACGTAAGACGACATAATCTATTGATGATTATTTTAATAAGTTCAGACTTCTCAAATCTAGATGTTTTACCCAAGTGCCCGAACATGAATTAGTTGAAATGGATGCTGGTGGTCTAGACTATTTTATTCAAAAGAAATTAGATACGCAGTATCTAAGGGATATGGCACAATTAGCATAAAGAGTCTGAAGTGTCGAAAGACTTAAAGCTGAAAAAGTAAGGGTTAACAAGTATGGTAAAAAAGAGAAGGTTGCGTATATTGATATTAATGACAACAATCAAGATTTCGACATTGGTTGGTATCCTGGCGAAGAAAGCGAAGTTAATATCGCTGAACTGCAATCAGGACCTCCATTTGTATGTAAATTGTTGAAACCTTCAAATGGAAAAAATCCTGAAAAACCTAAAAATGACATATTTATGTCTAAAACCTACACATTTGGTGTTACCAAATGTGATGAGATCTTTGATCTTTTGGTTAATGAAGGCATAATGATAGTGTCGAAAGGTTTCAAATTACCTCCTCTTGAGTAAAGGCAAAAAAGAGGATATTGTAAATTCCATGGTAATATTAGCCATAACACTTCTCGTTGTGTGGTTTTCAGGGATTCATTGCAAAAAGCACTAGATGAAGGTAGGCTGAAGTTTGGAGACAAATCAAAGCAGCCAATGCAAGTTGATGTTGATCCTTTGAAGAAAGCAGATTCCATGTACCTGGAAATAGCAGGCGCGAACATTGTGGAAATATTTGAGATCGATCCTATAGTGGCTACTGATGGCCCAAAGGTTGATGTCGAAATGGTTACTGAAGGCCATAAATGTGTTGATACAGTGATTACTGAAGATCAGTATGAAGAAAAAGTACAAGTGGCATTTCCCAAAGCTGAAGAAGATCTTATTGATTTTCTTAACAGATGCAAAATTTCTGGTTCTCCAGTTATGTTGTGTCCCATATGTAGCGTTGTTTTCGACAAGAAAGCTGCGAAGAATGTTGAAGGTTTTCAACCTCAATCAAAGCGGAAAGGAAAATGGGCTGACAAAAGGTCTAAGTTCAGTTTCGACAAAGCTAACATTCCTTTCAAGGACACATCCCCAGCTGCAAACCAGAAGAAGGGACCAGTAAAAACCTTCATTCCTCCCTCCAAATCTCCAAATAATCAATGGGTATTTTCTGGAGGTAAGAAGCCCAATTACAAGTCTCCACCTAAAAAATGGGTTGAGAAAGTCAATGGAGAATCTCCAATTGAGCGGTAGGTATTTTCTGGTGGGAAGAGAATTACTGGAAGTAGCAATTAGAGTAAGATGTTTGATTAGAAAAGAGAAGAAACATCTGATTCGAAGAGGTTCGTTCATAACATCAACTACAAATGGAGAAGTCCTATGACAAAAACTCAATGGCGTAGATTCCAGCGTCGGGAAAAGGCTGATGCCTTGAAGGATGTTACAAATATTAGCAAAAATGTTGACAAACATAATAACCAAGAAACGACTACCTTCGATACGTTTAGAAAGCCTGCCACTGAGAGGATCTTTCCTACCCTTTCAGTTGTGAAGAAAGGTCTTTCTGTCGAAGATGAAGAATTAACTTCGAACTTCATTGATTCTGAAGCTAGCCTCAATATATTCTTGTCGTATCAATGCTTCCAATTGAATATGTCGTTATAACAGAGGTTACAGAAGATGAAGAAGATTTCACTGAAGAGATGATTGGTCACCAGCCAAAGTGTTATTATGTGATGGATAATGGTTGTGTTGAAGGCCAGCAAGCTATGTTCGAAAGACCTGATCATCACATGCAACATCATCTCAAACCTTTGTTCATCCAGGCTAAAATTAATGATGCTGGGATAAACAAAGTGCTGGTAGATGGAGGTGCGGCAGTGAATCTATTGGCACACTTTCTCTTAAAAAAAGATTGGCTTATCAGAATCTGATTTGATGCCACATAATGTAGTTCTTTTCAACTATGAAGGGAAGTCTTGAAGTTCTTGTGGTGCTGTCGAAGTTGACCTGGTGGTAGGAACTGTGAAAAGGCCAACTTTATTCTTGGTAGTTTAGTAAAAGGCTAACTACAATATGCTACTTGGCAGAGAATAGATACATGGTGTTGGAGCCGTTCCTTCAACATTGCATCAAAGACTCTCTCTTTGGAAGGACAATGGTGTGCTAGAAAACATCGAAGCACACCAAAGTTACTTTTTGGCTGAAGTTGCCAATATCACAAAGAAAAACTTCGACAAACAATTGGCAAGCATTGGGCCATGCCCTATTTCTGCAGTTGGTTATGAGAACCATGACAATTTCCTTTGGTCAATGAAATTGCATCCAAGATATGGTTTCATTTGGAAGAAGGAATATGTTGAAGACAATGTAATGAGGACTAGAGCCTCTGCATATGCAAGGACCCCAGCCTGGGTGCATCCTAAAATTGGAGTCTCACCATCTGGGAGGGAAGATGTCAGCGTTGATGATGACTGAACCCAATGTTTAGGAAAAGATTACGGCCTATGTGGCCGAAAATAGTGAAAAAGAAGCTTTATAGGCCGAAATCGAACAAGAAAAATCAATCAAAGATGCTAATGATGATTTTCAGTTCAGTTCAGTTGAAAGCCAAAGGTTGGATTGCATTTACGATGATGAACCTTTGGGTTTTGAGAAAGATCCAATGGGATTAGATGAGAAAATGAAGGCTCGGGACCCTTTGGAAGAGGTTGATTTGGGTGATGGTTCAATAAAAAGAACAACTTACATTAGCACCAAGATTGAAAAAGACTTCAAAGTTCAAATTGTTGAATTATTGAAGAAATACAAAGACTGTTTCGCTTGGGACTACAATGAGATGCCAGGTTTGAGTCGAGATATGGTGGAACTTAAATTACCAATTCAACCTGACAAAAAGCCAGTGAAACAGACTCCAAGAAGGTTTGCACCACAAATCCAATCGAAGATCAAAGAAGAAATCGAGAGATTGTTGAAATGCAGCTTCATTAGAACTGCAAGGTATATAGATTGGTTAGTTAATATTGTTCATGTTGTTAAGAAAAATGGTACTCTTAGAGTCTGTATAGATTTTAGGGATTTAAATTTAGCTACTCCAAAAGATGAATACCCTATGCTAGTGGCAGAAATGCTTGTCGATTTAGCAGCATGTTTTGAATATATGAACATACTAGATGGTTATTCTTGGTATAAATAATGAGAAAATATAGATTAAAAATGAATCCATTTAAATGTGCCTTTGGTGTGCGTGCAGGTGATTTCTTAGGATTTCTTGTGCAAAAAAAAGGCATTGAAATTAATCAAAACAAAACAAAGGCAATTTTGGAGACAAAACCGCCTTCGACAAAAAAAGAGCTTCAATCTTTGTTGAGAAAAATTAACTTTCTCATAAGATTTATTTCGAATCTAAGTGGCAGAACTGAAGCTTTCTCACCACTGCTTCGATTGAAGAAAGAATATGTTTTCAAATGGGAACCAGAACATCAAAAAACATTCGATGACATAAAGACTTAATTGATGAACCCTTTTATTTTGTTACCTCCTCTTAGGGATAAAGTAATGAAATTGTATATAGCTGCTTTAGATAATACTATAGGAATTATGCTAGTACAAGTGGATGAAAATGGCGTAGAAAGGGCTATTTATTATCTTAGTAGGGTTTTAAATGATGTTGAAACAAGGAATCATCCAAGTGAAAAATTGTGCCTTTGTTTGTACTTTTCATGTATTAAACTTAAGCGGTATATGATGAGTCAATAATTAGTGTTATTTTATATAATATTTGAGTTTGTTTTATTTAAATTCTATTTGTTTTTATTTCCTTTTTAGAACTATTTTACTTCAATTGCAAGTTTTTATATTTCAGGAACAAATATTCAAAAGATTGAGTCTTGGAGCAAAATAAAGGAGATTTGGAGCTAATTTATGAAGATCTCATGCAAAAATATCCTTGGAACAAATTTATGCTAAAAATATGAAGATCTCATGCAAAAATATCCTTGGAGCTAATTTGTGCTGAAAATATGAAGCACTTGTACAAGAAAATATAATGTGCAAATAAGTTTGAAGATCCTTCACCAAAATATATATGTCTTACGTCCCATAATACCCTTTGTTGTTTTTGCTTCTTCAACAAGCTGCCTAATTTAGTTTATTTCTGACCAAGAGCCCATGGTTTCTTGTGCAACACTTTAGTGATTTATTTCCTAGGGCTTAAGTCATTTTTTTTAGAGATATTAGGGCTTAAGTCATTGTTAGACTATAAATAGAGCAGCCATCAGACTTATAATCATCTTTTGTTCTTGTAAATAAAAAGTGTCAATTGTTTCCTTGAATAAAAGTTCACCTTTATTTTATTTTATGTTCTTCTTCTTCTTCTTCTTCTCTATGTCTACAATGAACATGAGTGAGTAGACTGCTTCTTGTCTTGGGATTGTTGGATTAGTCTAATGACCAAATCCTAATCAAACCAAACCTCTAACCTTTACTTTATGTAAACCTATTTTCTAATCTAAATTCACCGTTCTTATAATCAATAACAAATATTAGGCGATGGATCGAGAGATGAAGTCTAATAGTTGTTATTGATTCATCACAAATATTAAGCAATGGATCGAGAGATGAAGATTTAGACAAGGATTGTGAAACATGAGAATAGTCTAGCAAACCTTGAGACATATAAAGTTTCGATCATTCAAGGATTTCAATAACAATCACCCATGAAACTTGTCTTTAGAAAATATGTCCAACATAAAGTCTAGGTTTAGGGTTTGATTTATGAAGGGTTTGTCATATGATGAACCAATAATCCCAAGGCGCTTTTTATTATTATTTTTAAACCGTAAAAATACAACCTTTTCAATTTAACTTTTCTTCTAATAATTCTTGAAGTTGATTAAATTAACCAACTCCCTGTCGGAACGATACTCTCTTTTTAACTACTTCGATAAACCGTGCACTTGCGGATTTATCTCATCGGTATATAAAGCATGTTGATGTTTATGTTTATTCCCACTTTGACATAATCAAGCTTATGCTGTCGAAGCCAATATTACACAGCGGAGTTGGTAAATGGGCTTTGGCACTTACAGAATATTCATTGACCTATCAATCTTTAAAATCTGTAAAAGGTCAAATTGTTGCTGATTTCATTGTTGATCATTCCATAGTTGACGAATCATTAAATTTTGTGGATGTTCAACCTTGGAAGCTCTATTTCGATGGTTCCAGCCTTAAAAATGGTACTGGGGTTGGAATTTTAATCATTTCGCCCGAAAATACTTCAACCAAACTTAAGTTTCGACTTAATAAGCTTTGCTCTAACAATGAGGCTGGATATGAAGCCTTAATAGCAGGACTTGAGATTTTTTTTTGAACTGGGGGCAAAAGATGTCGAAATTAAAGGTGATTCTGAATTAGTCATAAAACAATTAACAAAAGAATATAAATGTGTTAAATAAAATTTGATTATTTACTTTGCCACTGCTACTGCTTTATTGAAACGTTTCGATCGGGCAAACATTCAACATGTGTCTAGGGTTGAAAATCAAGAAGAAAATGACTTAGCACAAATTGCTTTAGGATACAGAATCACTGAGTTAAAGTTTGAAGAGCTTATCAGAATAAGAGAAAAACTTTCCTCAAAAGAATCTGATTCAGATAAATCATCAACGCTAAAACTTGGGGGGGTGGGGGGGGGGGGGGGGGGCAAGGGAATCAAATGGTGAAATTTTTGCTGGAAACAATGATTGGCGAACACCAATTGTTGAATACTTGCAAAATCCTACAGGGAGCACTAGTAGAAAGACTAAATATAGATCACTAAGCTATGTGATAGGGGATAAACAAGAAATTTTATCTTTTCAATTTACTTATATAGAGTGTTTCGTGCAACTATATTTCTAGAACTTGCATTGCTTCTTTACTGTTGATTGGTCTTTGTCATTTACACACTAAGGCGAAAGTTCTTGGTCATCTGAGCCTTTGAAGCCTACCCTGATTTTATTTGAAATTTATCCTTTTTGAAAGTCAAATTGATCCGGTAGGTTTAGAACTTTTTGTTTGGTGACAAACTACAAATTAAGCCTAGAGACTTTTAGGAATTGACCCAAAGATTTAATTTTTGAGATAGGCTATGTAGGCTGTTGGTAAACAATAAGTTTGGGGTTGCTATTGGAATTTGCAACCAACTAAGTTTGGGGTAGGGGTACTAGAGAATAAAGAACAAATCATGAACAATACACACAAAAATGGTGTATTCAAAAAAAAAAAGAGAAAAATAGAATGAAAAGAAAGGGACAAACAATGAAAAATCTGAGTAATTTCAAACTCGATTATCCCAACAAGTTACAAATATTCTCTAGTACCTTTACCATTGTTGTTTCAAAAGGTGAATGAGGGATTGAATTTATGTTTTAATTTCCATAGGAGTGCCTAACTCAAATTTTGTGTAGCCTACTTATCCAAATATTATCTCACATTTACCTAAGCCCCGTTATAACCCTTAAAGACCTTAAAGTGTGTAATGATATTGATCTTGATTGACGCTTAGAAACTTTTCAACCATATGGTAATATGTAGACCTCCACGTTGATTGAGTGTGAACCCTTATCAAATTGTTGCGTGGAGTTTTGAAATGGTGGATTGCAAACAAGTCAAACTAGCTCATATTTAGCTAGTCAGGAGATGAACTTTTGGGTACTATCGCTTGATCATGTAATTGTTATTTTACTGTCAATTGTCAACTTTTGCAAATCAATTCCTTGAGGACAAGGAATGGTTCAAGTTTGAGGTTGTGATGACATGCTGTCATTACGTAATTTTTAGGACTTATTTTGACATTTTGATAGAGTTTTGAGGCAACATGAGGTATCCAGGGGTGTAAAAAGCAGAAAATCTTGAAGTCCAGGAAGCAGAGTGGTGTGGTGCGATTTTATGTGGCGTGACGCGATTTTGTGACCAAAATGAAGGTTTGGTTCTGCCACGGAAATCGTGGTACGATTTCTGGTGGCGTGGCACGATTTTGCTGAAGGATCTGGAAGGATTCTAGGGTTTTAAAGCAATCCTGGCGCAATTTTAATTGGCGTGGCACGATTTTGCATTTAGAAAATATTTCCTATTTAAGCTGAAACCAGTTCTAGAGACAAGGGTTGCGATTTGGAGAGCCAAAAGTGCGATTAGACGGCTAGGAGGGCGATTTCTTCAACCTTCTATTAGTTCATGTATGTTTTGATTCCTATATTGATTATGCTATTTGTAAACTCAATTATGAGTAGCTAAATCTCTTAGAGAATGTAATATGGTGTTGATTTATGAAGAATGTAATTGGAGGTGTACTTTTACATTGTTTTGGTGATTATATAGTTGATCTTGGGTGCATTGTCGAGTCTTACGATAAGTCCATGCATCATATTCATCTTAAGTCATAAGTGAAATGTAAAAGGAGGTGTACTTTTATATAGGTGAAATACGTAAGAGAAGGTGTACTCTTACATAGGTGAAATACGTAAGAGGAGATGTACTCTTACGTGGGTGTGGATTCATACGGTAAAATTATCTACGGAATCCAAATGGTACTACATGCATCTAGAAGAGTCTAGAACATTGCATGCACTTGTTAATTGGTGAGTCGTGTCATAAATTGAATAAGTGACTTGGTGAATATGTGCATTGGTGAAATTTGGTGAATATGTGCATTGGTGAAATTTTGTGATTATTTGAATTGTGTGGAGATGTGTACATGTTGATTTTTGTTATTTTGGTGATGCTTGTACACTTGGTGATTTTATTGATGATGACTATTTTGATTATAATAACAAATTGTGAATCACATGTATTTAAGTTGGTGATTTCTTTAGTGGTGATGACTTTCTTGCCTATACTTTTGAAATGATGAAGTGTAGTTGTTGAGTTGATTAGGCAAGAGTTGATGCGATACATAGGATTGATGTGAATTAGATGATTTGTATGCATTAGGGAAAGTATGTGCTATATGTAAAATGAGTAGAGTTGATTGTAGGATTATATTTCCTATATGATAAGTTTGGTGTAGTTGACGATTGAACTAAATAGGAAATGAGATAAGAAATTCTTATATCGTTTGATGTTGTTAAGTGATGAGTTTTTTCTTATGAATTGATTAAAGAATGAATATGTCGATATGATATGATAGGGGGAAGATAATATTCATGTGGAGTTAGTATTCTAGGAATGTTGAGTATGTATATGTGTTATGCATGAATCCTTGAATGCTTATGGTTGATTATATTTTATTTATGAGATGTGAACTAACCCCTAGTGGTCATTCGGTTGACCGCCTGCCTTATTCTTATGAATGGGTAGACGGCGTGCAGGACTAGTCGCTTTGCTTGGTGAGTTGCTTGAGGAGAGCCTGAATGCTACCTCGTTTATTGTCTTTGGTGTCTTAGTATCTAGGGCTCTGATTAGGGGTCGGTCTTGGATATTTATCCTTATTATGTCTGTTGGAGATTTTGAGACTATTTATTGACGATGACATGACTTGTATGATGACATGGCTACTTGGTGATTTATTTTATTATGGATGATTGTTGAAATGATTTATTTAAAAGTCGATGTAATGATGTTTTTATTCCGCTGCGATGTTTTGAGAAAATTATTTATGCATGCTTCGTGAATTATTGAAGAAATAACATCTAAATTCTTTATATGATTGTATCATTAGCATAATTTATCCCTTTTTAGAGTTTAGGGTGTTACAGTAGCTATTCCTACTTCTAAACCTGATAAATATGATCAATTTCATCCATTATGGTGCACTTTGATTCCACTTCGTTTCTCACTGAAAAATTGTCTTTTTATTTCTTAATTTTATTACTGCAATTACTCATGTGAAGGAATCTTCGGATATTGCTGTTCGATTGGAAAAATAAATAAATAGGGTATTATAGTTTGACTTTGTAGTCCTTTTTCAACGCAATATCTATTTTAATTTTGTTGTGGCAGGGTGTTATTTATCACGCTCTTAATGTTGGTCATTGTTTATTCAAAAGAATGGTAGTGTAAACAATGGTGTTGATAACGTTCTAATCAACATGTGCTTGCTGATTTAGTGGTTATAGTAGTATATGCTTTACTTAAAGACGTCATGGCAGTTATGGTTCCTAACAAGTAGCTTATCAAAAACATATTAAACATATTTTCCGGTTAATTGTTCATTAATTGCCCGAGTTTTCCAAGTTAACTGACTCTAAATGTTACGTTGAGGAGACTATAAAGTATGAACCAAACAACCCATTCGAATCAATAAAATGTCAGAACAAACTAAAATAAAGAACTGTTTTGCAATTTCAATCAGCAGAGCATCTACATCAAATCCAACCCTTGTTTGTTCTACCAAGTCACTTAAAATAATGTAGCGCGGTTTCCATGTACTTCTTCAAAATTCCTAAGACCAACTAACAGAAGACTTATATTCATGCTTTTGTAATGCAACTTGTGTAGAACAACAGCTAAGCACAAATATGATACTCTAGATGCAATAATTATTTCTCCGAGACTTCTTTAAACATAGGACAAAATTCTACTAACCAGTAGAGATATGAAACTGCAAGGGGTTCAAAGATATGTTGTAGCAATTACAACATTTGTGATTTCCTTCTCGAGTTCAGCTTCATCAACCCACAGTGAACTTCGTTTATGCAATAAGTCTTTCTTCTCCGCTTTCTTCTCTTCATGCTTTTTGGCTTGCATTCTCCAACTTTCAAGTTTCTCTGCTCTTTCTTTCAACTGATTCACGAAAATAAGAAATATATCAATAACAGTAAGCAACATTGATACAAACGACTATTTAATTGAAAAAACATGAAACAAACATTGAGTGCAGCAACTTGAACTAGTTTCTCGAGTAAAGATTTAAACAAAAAACAAGAAATGAGCTCCACTTGCATAACTGATCTGAATATAGATATTTTCAGTATGGACTACAAATGCATCAATTAACAGATAGTTGGAGTAGGAATACAAAAAATGGATTGGCTTGCCTAAGAAATTTTATACTAATAATGTTGCTTAGAATATGAAGGTTGGTTAACTGTAAGGTATAAACACAAACACACAGCCCCTTAATTAATGATTGCAAAAATAGTATTAATCGATTCTAGACATCTTGCACATTATCAATGTGAAATCCACCTTAACTACAATAAAAAATATGTTCATAAGTATTACATCAAAGAATCATATTGCTGAGTCAAAATGTTTTCACTTTTCAAAGAGTAAGGCATAACAAATGTTTTTTAGAGGGCAAGAATATTAAAACAGAACATTTTCTTACATCAAGAATAGACTTTGAAATATAAAGTTTAGACGAAGTTAATAAAAACATGATTTTTTTCTTTCAAATCTCAAATATGAACAAAACATGAGAGACACAAGTTAAACAGCCCCAGAATCCATTTAGTTTTTATACATTTAGCGGCAACCTTCACAATTAAATCAAACAAAACAAAAGTATGTGATCGAGATGTATAGTGTATACTGTGTGATCCAAGCTACCAAGCAGGTACTTTTGGGTCATGTAAACTAGCAACTAGACTATAACACTCCAATGTCATGTGCAAAGTCAGATTAAAACAGGGACATCATAAATGACGTGCTTTGGATTTGAACAGGACTTCTTAAGCGCTCTGATGTGAAGCTTGTCATATCAATTACAAGGAGAAGTTTATCAATCACAAAAAATTTACCCTACTTACACTGATAGATCTGCTATAACCGGGAAAATGACAGGCGATATATACTGAATGTAACTGGTTTTATAATTAACAATACTCTGAGGAATACTTTCTGAAGAGCTGAGTATATGAATAACAGGGAGAAATAAATTGCCTTAAACCAAATAAATAACTGCTAGAAACTAACACAACCTCTATGAATTAGAGAGCAACCTTTCTCCCAAGCAGCCAAACATAAAAACAACCGAATGCCAACGCTTTACTATCTTTTTTAATTTAAAACACCTGATTAACTTAAATGGGCCCTATCAATTTGGTCTGCGCCTAACATAAACCCTAGTAATACGAGGCTTATTAACAGAAAAATGGCAGAATTTCAAATTTAATGTGAAAACCACTTTTCTTAATTCATGTGCATTGATGATCAAAGGGCTCTAACATATTAGGGGTGAGCAAACATGATTGACCAGCCTGAAACCTGTTTAAACCGACATACACTTTGATGAAACGAGCGGGATCTAGATGGGTGTCGGTTCAAAGAAATGAAAAATGTTGAGTTAACACGGTCTTAAATGGTTAAAGTAGTCGGATCTGTAAATTAGAATACAGTGGTAACCATAACCAACAGTATGATAGCTTTTTCTAAATGTTAAATTTGTAGCCCGTACATTTCTTATCAGCTATAACTTGTCAACTCAACATTATACACATTCAATGAATTATTTAAAAGCATTCCTCGAATCTAGCTATCAAAAGCTTCACCGTTCTCACCTACTGATTAGTACTCCACCATTATTCTTATTAGATTGATATAAGGAAACAAAATTAAGAACGCATCCTCTCTTTTTTTAACACTTTCTCGCCTAAATTATTATGTCAAATTTAAAATGAGCCAATGTGAAAGAGATCAGAGTTCCGAATCAACACTACTGTAAACCAAAGAAACCCACCCGCCTAACCCGCCTACCACCTAAACTGTTGGCACAAATGGACAGTTTTTCAACCGAAACCGACCAAACCCATCCAATGCTCTGCCCTATTACATATAGGAAAGGAGGTAGTGATTTACAAGAATGATATATTTCATCAATGGTTGGTTAACACCAGAAGTCATAATGATAAACCTAAAAAGAACCCGGAACACCTAAACTAACTAACTAACTACCAAGTATTGAAAATAACCAAGTATACATCAGAAAACTAAACATAAACATATCAAATTTTCAAATAATAATATGCTCAAACTTCTAAACAAGGAAAGGTAGATATCAATGGCTGTTTTTCCCTATTTCAACCATTAGAAGCAAAATTGTAAAGTAGCTTGTCCTGATCATCTTCAAATGACTTACACAACATGCAATACATGACCACATAGCATATTCAATTTCTACAAAAACAAAAAGGACTTACAAGGGTTTCGCGAAATTGTTGTTGAGCAATATTCCGTTCTTGAGCTCTAAGTTCTTTCTCCTGAGCCTTAAGTTTCTTCCTCTCTTCATTAGCAACTCTAAGCGCTTCCTTACGAGCCTCATCCTTCCGCTGCTTCTCCAACCTCATAGCTTCCACTTCTAGAATGTATTCCTTCCGAACCTCTTTCACCTGCTTCGCGTAGTCTCTACGAAGCTGAGCCAGCTGTGCTTCGGCTTCCTTAGGGTCCCTCGGAGCTTGCCAGCTTCCAACAAAGGAACTCGGCGAGAGGAATTTGTGATTTTCACGGTGGTTGTTGTGGTGTGAGTTAGCTGCGCGCGTGGCGAATGATCGCACGTGTGAACGCCACATTATCAAAATCAAAAAGTGCAGTAAACCCTAATCACCTGATTCACCAGCCACTTCCTTCAGCTAAAGGATAAAGAACCGAGAGACTAAAACCACAAATCAAATTAACTGACACGAGACGAGACAAGAAAAATTTAACCCAAATTTATTTTTTTATTTAAAGGATTCATACAAAGGCCCTGTTTGCATAAATAGCTTATTTTTCAGCTTATAGCATAAGTGCTTATGTATAAACTATGGGTCCGTTTGGATTGGCTTATACAAATAAATAAGCTTTGATGTTAATTCATAAGTTCTCACTAATGAAAATTTTATCTTCATAAGCTGTTTTTTCATAAGCTACCTTGACAAGCTTATGAATAATGCATAAAAGCTTATTTATTTTCATAAGCTAAAAAATAAGCCAATCCAAAAAGTTAAATTCTTTCCGTATAAGCTCTACACTGTTTTCAAAAGCTATATTGAGATGAGAGCATTCATTTATAGCCTTTGGATTAAATCTAACGTTTGAAATCTAATTGTTTCTGCTCATTTTGCCTCTTCATTCTCATCTACGGGCATGTAACACATCTTCCTCTTCCATTCTCTCAATTATTACTCTCTCTCTCTCTCTCTCTCTCTCTCTCTCTCTCTCTCTCTCTCTCTCTCTCTCTCTCTCTCTCTCTCTCTCTCTCTCTCTCTCTCTCTCTCTCTCTCTCTCTCTCTCTCTCTCTCTCTCTCTCTCTCTCTCTCTCTCACCTAAACGTCTGTGTGTGTGTGTCTTGTCATATTTAGGGGTGTTCATGGTTTGAATCCAAACCAAAACCAAACCAAATTTTAGTTTTAGTTTGGTTTTTGAAACCTCTTATCTAAACCAGTTCGGATATGGGTTGAAACCGGTTTGTCATAAAATCCAGATTATGTTCCAAAATCAGTTTCACACCAGTTTCTTTATTCAAACCGGATTGTAATCTGGTTTTTAGTAAGTTAGAACAAACAAATTTCACTGGATTGGAGTAAGTTAGAACAAACAAATTTTCATTTAGCTGCCTGCCTAAAATCTCTAACATCTACTTCAACAATCTTCACATAATGCAACATGACTCACAGTTTAGTTACATATTATGAAAAACCTCCATGAGTAAGAGGCAAAATACACACAACTAGTGATGTAAGACTACAAATAGGTATTACGATGTCCGACAGTGACATGAGACCGAAACATGTATTACGTTCAACTAATTCTTTTTAAAAAAAATTATCAATGTCGATGAGTCCATTTCAGTGCTTAGTATCATTCCATAAAGGACAATATATTGTCAAAATTAAATTTATATCAGATAAAAATTGCCATACACATAAGTAGCACTGAAACAATCACAAAGTAACAATATATTGTCAACCACAATGCTTCATGCTCTTGCTCATCAAACCAGAAAAATTCTTTAAGTGGTAGGCCAAAACATAGACCGGAAAAATATCAAACCAGTAGGCCAATACTCAAACCAGAAAATTCTCAAAACAATATCACAATTGATTCTTAGAACCTCCTAAAAATATCAATATCGTCAGTGTCCCACACCGACATATGTGATTACACTGAATTACATGATTTTAATTTTTTATTATAAGTGCCGACTTGTTAGTGACCGTGCTTCATAGTGCCTAACTGGTCTCCTAAATTTGTGTACATAAACTGAATCTAGAAAGTTTAAAGAAACCGTGTCTATGTGTACAGAAACATTGACCTAAATTGAAGAAATAATGAAAAGAATAGCAAGATAGTAACAACAACAGAGGAAGAAATTGCACAGGAAAGGGGATTGTGCGAAAGAGAAGAAGAAAAAGAAACTGGAGAATATCTTTCAAGTGAGTGTAGAGGCGGTCGATAGCGAACTGCTAGGATTGAGGATGACGGCGGCGCGATGAATACCTTCAATCTGAGATAATGAAATTGTTAACACGGCGGCGCAATGGAAACAATATTCCGATATGTCTCCAGCAATATTTCCTATAATTTCCTATATTCCGATATGTCTCCAGCAATATTTCTCACCTCAACAATATAAAATGGAGATGCAACATAATTTCATGACTAAAAGTCAGCTTTTAGTCATTTTTCATACAATGAAAGACACTAACTTATCGAACAAATCTTAAAAGATGAACACGCTACACACAACTGGTTTTTCTTTGTTTAGAACAATCAACTCATCTTCACATACAACAGTGACCAACTTCTAAAGTCTCATTTCGCTCCAACCTATGTAACTACATTCCTCCCACAAACAACATAATTGACACATATAACCAACCTATAGAGCATCGATTTAAACATACACATCTTATAAACCATAAACAAATAGAAAAATTGTATGAAAACAGCTTATGAAAACTTTAGGGTAACCCACATGCCTGTACCATTTTAACACACAAATTGTAACCTTATCATTCATTTCCTCAAAGAGTAATTGTCATTATTTCTAAAAGCTCTTATATGAAAACATCTTATGAAAACATTATGACATGTCTAGAAGCTATTTTCAGCTTATTTCTAAAGCCTCTCATATGAAAACAACTTAAGAAGAAAAAAAAAACCCACCATCATCATCATTTCACAATTTAATTGAAATCGAAGCACAACCCACAATTTAATTGAAACGAAATTGAGAGAAAAGGAGGAAAAGTACCAAAACGAGCAACGATTTCGCCGGAGGGAAGAATCGGCGGCGGTGAGTTTGATCGGAGGTGGTGCAGTTTGGTCGGAACTATGATTTCGAGGGTAGCGATTGTGGAAAGTGAAGGGTCGTTGAGGTTGATGAGTGCAAATTGTGTCAGAAATTAGGGTTGCGAATTTGGGAATTAGGGTTGAGAATGTTGAGATTTGGGAATTGGAAAAGAGAAAGAAAATGGAAATATGAAATGGGTAAAATCCGGATCTGAATATTAACCGGTTTGGATATCCAACCCGTTTAAAATGGATTGGTTGGTAACCCATTTACAAAAAATCCAAATATTTTAGAAAACCACTCTTCACCCAGCAACATTCGCTCCCGCCCAGCCAAAATACCGAAAATACTCATGCGTAAGTTAAGTCACGCTGCGCAACTTAACTTGCGCAAGTTATGTTCTGTGCGCAACTTAAGTTGCGCTGCGCATGTTAAGTTGTGCAGTGCTACTTAAGTCATATAACAACAACATAACAACCCATCTTCCTCATTTTCCAAACTTCCAAAATTCGAAATTTTTCACCCCAAATCCGAATTTCATCATTCTTGCGCCATTCAAAGCCAATTTCGCCCACAATATCAAGTAAGTGATGATTATCCTACTTCATTGCATTTTTTTGGTTGAAATTTTCGAATTTTTGAAGAAATTTATCATTTTTAGTTTTTTATAAATTTTGTTTGCATGTTAGTTTTTATGATTGTTAGTGATGATTTAACTTAGGAATTGTTGTTTAGATGTTGTTTATAGTGCATTGTGGTAGTTTAAGGTTTAGAAATCGTTAGATTTTATGTTGATTGAAAATTGCACTCTAGGTGTTTGATAAAATGTGTCAATGAAAAATTTGTGTGTTTTTTGGATCGTTAATGATGAAATTAGTTAGAATATAGTATGTTTGACAACAATTTGGTAAATTACAGATTGAAAAGACATTGTCGAAACTTTCGTGTTCTTGAATTGTTAGAAATGACACGATGCCCGTGTGAAAATGTGTCATTGATTTTGTGCTTTTTAAATTGTTGTGTTGTGCAGATATGTCTCAGAGGGAGAGGAGTGGCAGACTTAGGTTAGGGAGACCTACATCTACTAGTAGTGCACAAAGGGAGAAGCAAGCGGTAGTCCCTCCTTTACATGGTCGAGGCCGAGGGAGAGTGGGAGGCACGAGACTTGCCGGTGATGATGATGTTGTGCCTGGGCCCTCTTCATCACAGACAGGTCCATCCCAGGCGATGGACCCGACGCGGTATCAGTTTTTGGAGCCTCAGCCTCACCAGTATCATTTTAAGGAGCCTCAGCCTCACCAGTATCAGTTTGAGGTGCCTCAGCATCAGCAACATCATCATATGCACCATGTTGTTGAGCAGGAGGAGCAGCCTCATATTGAGGAGCCTGAGCAGCAGGAAGATATAGCGCAGCCTCAGGCTCAGGCTCAGCCTCAGCAGGATGATGATGTTGGGGCTCGTTTTCAAAGGGTGTCGAGGGTGGTGTACGATGCCGGTGTGGACGGCTATGCAGGGGGGCCTTCTTACCTCTCACTTTTACCTCGCTTTGGAGGTCATGTGGCATGCAGGATATGGGTCGATGCCGATGTAAGTATATTTTAATGTTTATTTTACTTCTTTCTTTTTTAATGGTAATTTTACAACTTATTTATTTAACGGTGTTGTTTGTTATTTGTTGTTTTTTGTTTTTGTATTTCAGTTTCGGAGAAAGCGTAGGTTGAGAGGTATCTCCCACAGGAAGAAGCTGAGCCTGAAAAACTTGACGGTGCCTCAGCCGGGAGCACAGAATAATTGGTTTTGGGATGTACTGAATGCGCCCGGCCTAACTCCCCTCCTGAACAGTGGGTACGAGAACATCTCCCATGGGCTAGTTTGTGCTATGTCAGAGAGATGGCATAAGGAGACCAGCAGCTTCCATCTACCCGTTGGGGAGATGACCATCACACTAGATGGTGTGGCGTGTCTCCTAGGCATCCCCATCACTGGGAAGCTCCTTTCTGAGAGAGAGCTCACCCGTACCGAGGTGATGGACATTATGACGACCGACCTGCTTATTTCCGCGGAGGATGCCGCTAGGGAGCTGACCAAGCAGGGTGGTCCGTATATTAGTTTTGGTGTAATCAGCTGGTGGAGGTTGACACACAGGAGGAGGAAGACGAGCGCTTTGATGTTAGGCTGGCCTGCGTGAAGGCGTTTATGTTGCTCTTGCTTGGATGGACCATTTTCTCCTGCAAGAACAGCAAAAACATTAATCTGCTGTGGATGCTTGCGCTGCAAGATATGGACGACTTGGACGAATGGTCATGGGGTGGGATGGGTCTAGCATTCCTATACGAGCAGCTCTCTCTGACCTCCGATTCATCATTGGCCACCTGTGGTGGTTACATGACCCTGCTTGTGGTAAGATTTGTTTTTCTTCTTTTTTACATGGTGTGTATAATACTTGTGTTGATATATATTTGTTTCTTTGTGTTTGCATGGATGGACTTTGGCGCACTTCACGAACCTCATTCCGAGGGTTCGTAGTGATGTGTACGACCCGGCAGTAGCCCCGCTCGTGAGCCAGTGGAGACCTCCTAGGGGCTTTACGGACCCTGGACACTATAGAGATGCCATTGATGCGATGGATCACTCTCACGTCATCTGGAGGCCGTACGAGAGACGGCGACACATCACGCCATTCCACGACTTATGCTGGTACTCCGGATGGATCATGGCCGGCAGTGTAACGCCCACTTTGATTATTTAATTATTTTATTAGAGTATATAGTATATTATTATATATTATATGATTTTGATGATGTTTTTGACGTATGAGACTATGTTGTGATGTGGTGCTTATTTTATTGTTTAATGAAATGAGATATATGATGTAACGCCCACTTTATTTATTTAATTATTTTATTAGAGTATATAGTATATTATTATATATTATATGATATGATTTTAATGATGTTTGTGACGTATGAGATGTTGTGGTGGCGTGATGTTTATTTTATTGTTTAATAAAATAAAATATGTGATGTTAATATATATATATTTATATTAAAATTAAGATGTGATATAATAACAAATATTTTGAGAGATGGGGTTGTTTTCATAAATAAGATAGAGTTGTGGGGATAAGTGAGAATAGAAGGAATTATAAAAGGAAGTAGGGTTTAGAGAGAAACAGTCAGTACGTTACAGACTTTTGCAAAAAGGGAGAAAAGTGGCCAGAGAAGAGGGAACCCCAATTCTGCAAATATACCAGGTAAGGGTGAGCCTAACTTCAATTGTATTTACTGTAATTCATCTAGTTGTGATTAACATAGGGATTGAAAGAGAGTTTGAGAGATTTCATAAGTTAGGGTTTTGAAGATTTTATGATGAATTGATGAGAGGATGACGTGAATTGGTGTAGAAGCTTGTTACAGAACCTAGATTAATCACTAGGACTATAGTTCTGATAGATTAGAAGCATAACATGAAGAATTGGACGAATTTTGGCGGGGTTTCGAGCGAACCCGTAACCCCTCTGCGATAGCTCGCCGTAGTTACGACGATGTGAGAGGTTCTTGTGGAGTCTTAGGAGCTCTGATACGTAACGGGATGGGGTTTATCATTTGTTTCTGTTCCTTATGTATCATATTGACTAATGATGATGTTTGCGACGTAACTTTTACTGAGATGTTTTATGAGGCTTTTGTGCCAAAAACTATTTATTTAAGATTTTGAGACGTTTATGATATCCGCTGCTATATTTGAATATTGTTTAAGAATAAATTATTATTCATATTGTTTTAAAGATTTTATGAAATGTGACATCCTGATTTATTGTGGTATACTCTGATTATTTGAATGAAATTTTTAAGTCGGGATTTCGGGGTGTTACAATTGGTATCAGAGCAGGTCGGTCCGTCCGGCCAATTAGAGAGTCGAGTGACGGTGTCTTAGAGTTAGAATATTATAGTTATATTATTCTAACTTATGTTTGCTTTGTAGAGGAATAAGGTAGCTGGAAGGAATGATGCTGCTCTTGCTGCTGCTTTGCAAGCAATGGCCCAAGCTGTGGGAAATCAGAACAACGCTGGTGGAAACGATGGGACGAGGATGTTGGAAACTTTTCTGAGGAACCACCCGCATACCTTCAAAGGGCGATATGATCCTGATGGGGCTCAGACGTGGCTCAAGGAAGTTGAGCGGATCTTTAGGGTGATGCAGTGTGAAGACGGTCAGATAGTACGGTTCGGTACCCACATGTTAGCTGAGGAGGCTGATGACTGGTGGGTTGGTATTCAACCTATCCTTGAAGAAAGAGGTGTTGTTGTAACTTGGGTGGTGTTTAGGAGGGAATTCCTGAACCGTTACTTTCCTGAGGACGTCCGGGGGAAGAAGGAGATCGAGTTTCTTGAGCTGAAGCAAGGAAATATGTCCGTGACTGAGTATGCTTCGAAGTTTGTGGAACTGGCAAAGTTCTACCCCCATTATACTGCTGAGAATGCTGAGTTTTCCAAGTGCATCAAGTTTGAGAATGGCTTGCGTCCTGAGATTCAGAGGGCAATTGGTTACCAGAAGATTCGGAATTTCTCTGAGCTGGTGAGTAGCTGCAGGATTTATGAGGAAGATACCAAGGCTCACTACAAGGTAGTGAATGATAGAAAAGCGAAGGGTCAGCAGAGTCGTCCCAAACCTTATGATGCTCCTAGAGATAAGGGTAAGCAAAGAGTGAATGATGAGAGGAGACCTCAGAAGAAGGATGCTCCTGCTGAGATTACCTGTTATAATTGCGGGCAGAAAGGCCACAAGAGTAATGCGTGTCCTGTTGATGTGAAGAGGTGTTACCGGTGCAGACAAAAAGGGCATATTACCCCAGACTGCAAGTTTGATGATGTTGTGTGTTTCAACTGTGATGAGCAAGGACATATTGGCTCGTAGTGCAGGAAGCCAAAGAAAGTTAGGACTACTGGAAGGGTTTTCGCGTTGACTGGCACTCAGACTGAGAACGAGGATCGCTTGATCAGAGGTACTTGCTATATTAATGATATACCTTTAGTTGCTATTATTGATACTGGCGCTACGCATTGTTTTGTCGCTTATGATTGTGCTGTTAAGTTGGGTCTTGTTATGTCTGATATGAATGGAGAGATGGTTGTCGAAACTCCAGCTAAGGGTTCGGTGACTACTTCTCGTGTGTGTTTAAGTTGTCCGTTGTCTATGTTTGATCGTAATTTTGAGATGGATTTAGTCTGCCTACCTTTGACTGGTATGGATGTAATTCTCGGGATGAATTGGTTAGAGTACAACCGTGTGCTTATCAACTGTTTTCGCAAGACGGTGTATTTCTTGTCTGAAGAGGAGGAAAGTGGAGCAGAATTTTTATCTACCAAGCAGCTGAAACAGTTAGAACGAGATGGAGTTTTGATGTTTTCTCTGATGGCATCCTTATCTATTGGGAATCAAGAGAAGATTAACAAATTGCAAGTGGTGTGCGAGTTTCCGGAAGTATTTCCTGATGAGATTCCTGATGTGCCTCCTAGAAGAGAAGTTGAGTTTGCGATTGATCTTGTTCCTGGAACGAAGCCTGTGTCTATGACACCTTACCGTATGTCAGCTTCTGAGTTAGCTGAGTTAAAGAAGCAATTGGAGGATCTGCTTGAGAAGAAGTTTATAAGACCAAGTGTTTCACCTTGGGGAGCGCATGTACTGTTAGTAAAGAAGAAAGATGGGAGCATGAGGTTGTGTATTGACTATCGGCAGTTGAACAAGGTAACTATAAAGAATAGGTATCCACTTCCGAGGATTGATGATTTGATGGATCAGTTAGTGGGTGCACGCGTGTTTAGCAAGATTGATTTAAGGTCGGGTTACCATCAGATAAAAGTGAAAGATGAAGACATGCAGAAGACGGCCTTTAGAACTCGATATGGTCATTATGAGTATAAAGTGATGCCTTTCGGTGTTACACACGCGCCAGGAGTATTTATGGAGTATATGAATCGGACCTTTCAGGCATTTTTGGATCGTTTTGTGGTTGTGTTTATTGACGACATTTTGATATATTCCAAATCCGAAGAATAACATGCTGAACATTTGAAGATTGTCTTGCAAGTATTGAAAGAAAAGAAGTTGTATGCTAAATTGTCCAAGTGTGAGTTCTGGTTGAAGGAAGTTAGTTTTCTTGGTCATATTATTTCTGGTGATGGAATAGTAGTTGATCCATCTAAAGTTGAAGCAGTGTCGCAATGGGAGACTCCGAGGTCGGTTACCGAGATTAGAAGCTTTTTGGGATTGGCTGGTTATTATAGAAGATTTATAGAAGGGTTTTCTAAGTTGGCACTTCCGTTAACGCAGTTGACGTGTAAAGGTAAAGCCTTTGTGTGGGATGCTCAATGTGAGAGTAGCTTCAATGAGTTGAAGAAGCGGTTGACGACAGCTCCAGTTTTAATTTTGCCAAAGCCTGAAGCACCTTTTGTGGTGTATTGTGATGCGTCTAAGTTGGGTTTAGGTAGTGTACTGATGCAAGACGGTAAAGTGGTTGCTTATGCATCCAGGCAGTTGAGGATGCATGAACGAAATTATCCTACCCATGATCTTGAGTTGGCTGCAGTGGTATTTGTGTTGAAAATTTGGAGACACTATTTGTATGGTTCGAGGTTTGAAGTGTTTAGTGACCACAAGAGCTTGAAGTACCTGTTTGATCAGAAAGAATTAAACATGAGGCAAAGGAGATGGCTCGAGTTATTGAAGGATTATGATTTTGATTTGAATTACCATCCGGGTAAGGCTAACGTAGTTGCTGATGCCTTGAGTAGGAAAATGTTGCATATGTCTGCTATGATGGCGGAAGAGTTCGAACTATTGGAACAATTCAGAGATTTGAGTTTGGTTTGTGAAAGATCACATCAAAGTGTAAAGCTAGGAATGTTGAGAATTGACAATGATTTTCTGAAAACTATTAAGGAAGCGCGGAAAGAAGATGTTAATCTTGTAGATTTGCTTGTTGCGAGTAACCAGACTGCAGATGGTGATTTTAGAGTCGATGATCACGGGGTGTTGAGGTTCCGAGGTAGAATCTGTATTCCGGACAACGATGAGATGAAGAAGGCAATCCTTGAAGAGAGCCATAGAAGTAGCTTGAGTATTCACCCAGGAGCTACGAAGATGTATCATGATCTGAAGAAGTTGTTTTGGTGGTCTGGATTGAAACGTGATGTAGCACAGTTTGTGTATTCTTGTCTAGTTTGTCAGAAATCAAAGATAGAACATCAGAAACCTCCTGGTATGATGGTACCGTTAGACGTGCCAGAGTGGAAGTGGGATAGTATATCCATGGACTTTGTGACGAGTTTGCCAACTACTCCAAGAGGAAACGATGCTATTTGGGTGATTGTTGATAGGTTAACCAAGTCAGTTCATTTTCTACCGATCAATATCACTTTTCCTATGGTTCGTTTGGCAGAGATTTACATTCAAGAGATAGTAAGATTACATGGTGTTCCTTCGAGCATTGTGTCAGATAGAGATCCAAGATTTACTTCTAGATTTTGGAAAAGTTTGCAAGAAGCTTTAGGGTCGCAGTTGAAGTTGAGCTCGGCGTATCATCCGCAGACAGATGGTCAATCCGAGAGGACGATCCAATCGTTGGAAGACTTGTTGAGAGTGTGTGTACTTGAACAAGGAGGAGCTTGGGTTAATCATCTCCCGTTGATAGAGTTCACTTATAATAACAGTTACCATTCTAGTATTGGAATGGCACCTTTCGAGGCTTTGTATGGAAGAAGATGCAGAACCCCGTTGTGTTGGTTTGAGTCGGGTGAAAGTGTGGTTTTAGGACCAGAGATTGTGCAACAAACCACTGAGAAGGTAAGAATGATTCAAGAGAATATGAAAGCATCGCAGAGTCGACAAAAGAGTTATCATGACAAGCGTAGGAAGGACCTTGAGTTCCAAGAGGGAGATCATGTGTTTTTGCGAGTTACTCCAATGACCGGTGTAGGTCGTGCCTTAAAGTCGAAGAAGTTGACTCCAAAGTTTATTGGTCCGTATCAGATATCAGAGAGGAATGGGACGGTGGCTTATCGTGTTGGATTACCACCGCATTTATCGAATTTGCACGATGTTTTTCATGTGTCGCAACTGAGGAAGTACGTTCCGGATCCATCTCATGTGATCCAAATTGACGATGTGCAAGTAAGAGACAACCTTACGGTCGAAACTCTACCCTTGAGGATCGATGATCACAAAGTGAAGTTGTTGAGAGGCAAAGAGATACCTTTGGTGAGAGTTGTATGGAGTGGAGCGACCGGTGAAAGCTTAACTTGGGAGCTTGAAAGTAAGATGCTGGAGTCATATCCATAGTTGTTTAATCGAGGTAAGATTTTCGAGGACGAAAATCCTTTAAGTGGGGAAGAGTTGTAACGCCCACTTTATTTATTTAATTATTTTATTAGAGTATATAGTATATTATTATATATTATATGATTTTAATGATGTTTGTGACGTATGAGATGTTGTGGTGGCGTGATGTTTATTTTATTGTTTAATAAAATAAAATATGTGATGTTAATATATATATATATATATATATATATATATATATATATTTATATAAAAATTAAAATGTGATATAATAACAAATATTTTAAGAGATGGGGTTGTTTTCATAAATAAGATAGAGTTGTGGGGATAAGTGAGAATAGAAGGAATTATAAAAGGAAGTAGGGTTTAGAGAGAAACAGTCAGTTTGTTACAGACTTTTGCAAAAAGGGAGAAAAGTGGCCAGAGAAGAGGGAACCCCAATTCTGCAAATATACCTGGTAAGGGTGAGCCTAACTTCAATTGTATTTACTGTAATTCATCTAGTTGTGATTAACTTAGGGATTGAAAGAGAGTTTGAGAGATTTCATAAGTTAGGGTTTTGTAGATTTTATGATGAATTGATGAGAGGATGACGTGAATTGGTGTAGAAGCTTGTTACAGAACCTAGATTAATCACTAGGACTATAATTCTAATAGATTAGAAGCATAACATGAAGAATTGGACGAATTTTGGCGGGGTTTCGAGCGAACCCGTAACCCCTCTGCGATAGCTCGCCGTGGCGAGCAACCTCTTTAGTGCGCGCGAGGCGAGCAACATCACTCGCCGTAGTGAGCAAGTGGCAGAATGCAAATTTGACAGCTCGCCGTGGCGAGCAGAACCACTCACCATAGCGAGCAATGTGGTCTCAGACCACTATAACTTGAGTTTTATAACTCTGTTTTGAGCGAGGCTTTAAGGGTAGACCTTTGGATAGTATTAGAGATGTTTAAGACCTAAATTAGAACCTGTACTGACGCTGTAAGATGATATTTAATTGTTGGCGTTAATCTATGATTAAATGCTCATTAAGCGAAGTTTATGAATGAAGTATAAATGATGTTTGCGATGATAACTCTGTGCTGTATATACATATGTTAAGTGTGCTGAGCTGCTGTCATGTACTGTTACAATTGCATGTGTCGATAAAGAGTCGTATATGATGTTGAGATGTTGTGTATTAAGTTGTTTAAGTATATGAGTCGAGTTCATGCATTTGCATAATTTGAGACGGTGGAGCTTATGCTCAAAGCGACGGTGAAGCTTATTAAAGCTAAAATATTGGTACCACATGCATGATGTTAAGATGTTAGAGTTGCATTTGTCGAGTTCTGTGTCTGAGATGTTATGAGACGTTTGTTATGTGATGATGTGCTAAGATGATTTATTGTACGTAGATGTTTGAGATGTATTCAGTTATATGTGACGATTATTGTTGTTATTGTTAAGCATGATTATTTGAATTATATGATAATATAATTGTTGTGAATCTCACCCCTTCTGTTGGAATTGCCGCCTTGTGGGCAAGTGCAGGTGACCAAGCGTAGGTACGACGATGTGAGAGGTTCTTGTGGAGTCTTAGGAGCTCTGATACGTAACGGGATGGGGTTTATCATTTGTTTCTGTTCCTTATGTATCATATTGACTAATGATGTTGTTTGCGACGTAACTTTTACTGAGATGTTTTATGAGGCTTTTGTGCCAAAAATTATTTATTTAAGATTTTGAGACGTTTATGAATTCCGCTGCTATATTTGAATATTGTTTAAGAATAAATTATTATTCATATTGTTTTAAAGATTTCATGAAATGTGACATCCTGATTTATTGTGGTATACTCTGATTATTTGAATGAAATTTTTAAGTCGGGATTTCGGGGTGTGACATGTGATGTTAATATATATATATTTATATGAAAATAAAGATGTGCTATAATAATAATAATTTTGAGAGGTGGGGTTGTTATTATAATAAGATAGAGTTTTGTGGGATAAGTGGGATTAGAAAAGAGATATAAAAGGAAATTATGTTTAGAGAAAGAGTCAGTACGTGTTACAGACTTTTGCAAAAAGGGAGAAAAGTGGCCAGAGAAGAGGGAACCCCAATTCTGCAAACTTACCAGATAAGGGTGAGCCTAACTTCGATTATATTATACTGTAATTCAATTGTCTATGATTAATTAAGGAATTGGGAAGAGTTTTGAGAGAATTCTTAAGTTAGGGTTTTTGGGGATTTTGATGGATTGATGTGAGAGTGACGTAATTTGCTGTGAAAACGTGTTACAGAACCTAGGTTAATCACTAGGATCATAATTCTGAAAGATTAGAGGCATAACATGAGGGATTGGATGAGTTTTGGCGAGAGATTGAGCGAACCCGTACTCTGTTCTGCGAGAGCTCACTGAGGCGAGCAGACCCACTCGCCGTGGCGAGCAGTTTGGTATCACTCGCGAGGCGAGCGACCCTTTAATGCGCGCGAGGCGAGTAGTAACAGAATGCAAGGTAGTGACTCGCGAGGCGAGCAGAACCGCTCGCCATAGCGAGCAATGTGGTCTCAGACCACTATAACTTGAGTTTTGTAATTCTGTTTTGAGTGAGGCTTTGAGGGTAGACCTTTGGATAGTGTTAGAGATGTTTTATGACATAAATTACAATCTGTAATGATGTTTTAAGATGATTTTAATTGTTGGCGTTAATCTATGATTATGTGCATATTAAGTGAGTTATATGAATGATGTTTAAATGATAATTGCGACGATGATTATGTGCTGTGAATAAGTGCTAAATGTGCTAAGTTGCTGCCATGTATTGCTATAATTGCATGTGTCGGTCAAGAGTCGTAAATGATGTTAAGATGTTGTGCTAACTTGTTTAAGTATAAAGAGTCGAGTTCATGCATTTGCATAATTTGAGACGGTGGAGCTTTTGCTCAATGCAACGGTGGAGCATTTGCTCAAAGCGACGGTGAAGCTTATTCAAGCTTAAATGTTGGTACCACATGCATGATGTTTAAGATGTTAGAGTTGCATTTGTCGAGTCTTGTGTCCAAGACGTTATGAGATGATTTGTTATGTGAAGATGTTTTAAGATGATTTGTTATATGTAGATGTTCGAGATGTCTCCGTTGTATGTGATAATTGTTGTTGTTGTTAAGCATGAATGTTTAAATTATATGTTAATATAATTGTTGTGAATCTCACCCCTTCTGTTGGAATTGTCGCCTTGTGGGCAAGTGCAGGTGACCAAGCATAGGCTCAATGTGAGAGGTCCTTGTGGTGTCGTAGGAAATGCTCTGATATGTAACGGGATGAGGTTTTATTGAATTCTATTCCTTTATGTATCATGTTGAACTAATTTTGATGTTTACGATCTATCTTTGAATTTTTGAGATGCTTGTGAGGCCTTGGTGCCAAGAACTAATTATTTTAAGGATTTTTGAATTATGATTCCGCTACCACGTTTGAATATTGATGAGGAATAAATTATTATTCATTTTGTTTAAAGTTTTATGAAATGTGACATCCTGAATATTGCGATATACTCTGATTATTTACAAGGATTTTTATGTTGGGATTTCAGGGTGTTACAGGCAGAGACAGGATGTTCCGTCACTTCCCTGAGCGGGTTCTTAGGCAGTACGGGTATGTCCAGACACGGCCCAGGTATCCTACGGATGTTGAGCTTACTGCGGCAGATGTCGCG
This sequence comes from Medicago arabica, assembly GCA_946800305.1. Lineage (NCBI taxonomy): Eukaryota > Viridiplantae > Streptophyta > Magnoliopsida > Fabales > Fabaceae > Medicago > Medicago arabica. Next base: position 31,698,854 of record OX326968.1, read on the forward strand.
GCCCAGGCTTTCGTGGAGTTTGCTCTACATGTCCTCAGTCAACAGCAGAGGGGTGATCCTGCTGCAGAGGACGAACCGTGGGCTCATAGTAGGGGGTACATGAGATGGTTCCATAGAGTGTCACATCCTATTGTGAACCCCCCTGCGGCCATTCCTGACTACGCAGCTCAGGCACCTCCTCGTCCTGTCCCTCCAAAGGAACTAGACAAAAAAAATTGTAAAAAGTACGATTTTCGAACTATATAAATGTCATTATGATATTACTAATGTAATAAATTTTTATTATTTGATAAATTTCACTATAATTTTTATTACAATATAACTCATTGGTGACTATTTTAGTCAGTAGGACTCGTGCAGCGCACAGGTCGTCAATCTAGTATTATTGGTTTTTAATCGGATAAAGCTATTCACCCCCACCCCCACCCCTGGGCTCTCTTATTCTCTTTTCTTCATTTTATTTTTTCACTCACTTTTACTCTATTTTCTTTTATGAAAAATACATGATAAATATTTGTCATTGATAATTATAATTTATTAGAAATTTTTTATTAAGTTTTACATGACAATGCTGAATATCTTCACTAATATATATCAATAATATTGTATAACTAATTTCTAAAAAATTCAATCTTCTAACTGAATATAATATTTAACTTAACTACAAAGTAAACATTAGTGAAATAATGGAAATTCACGAGTATTTTGCTAGTACCTATTATTATTTGATCAATAATTTTGATGGTAACAAGTTAAAGGATTAAAATAAAATTTGAAATACATATAACTAAAAATATGTAGTAAATATAAAATGTGCACCTACGACCATAATTTTTTTGGATTGGGTCATGTATGTTACAATGGAAGTTGGAAGGCATAACAATTCTTACTTTTGCATAAAATATCAATTAAATAACAGAACAGTTAATATTAGAATTAAGCAAGGCAAATTTTATAAATTCTGTATTATTTTCCAAGTCATCCAGATGATTTTCAGCCATTGTCACCCATGCCTCAATACCCTCATATGTTTCCATCAACACAACTGTGTTTGGAATAGCTTCTTTTGTACCACCTCTTTGTGCTATCCATACTGGCTTCCCCCAACCAAAATCAATCTCTTTGAATCCCATATTTCCCCAACTTGTGAACACAAATGAAATTGGATTTTTAACCATTCCTTCAAGCATTAATTCAGCACACTCATCACTCCATAAAAATCTAGGATCATTTTTCACTTTTAGAAGCAATTCCTCATTAACATTTCCTATTTTTTCTTCCAAAATTTTAACCATATCACTAATATTAGTGTTTTTGTTGATATTGTCACAAACAACGAGTGCTGGCCATATCAAATTTCCTATTGAATTTTGTAACACATTCCCTCCAAACCTTCTCCTCATGTCTACGACATGTAAAATCACCACCTGCTTCTTTCTTTGGCCACAAAATTTCTTCATGCATGCTACAATCATGTGTTTACATATAAATGAAGACACTACCTTGTATGACGTAGGTTTTGTAATTCCATCATTTTTTGAAATTTCCTTTATTTCATTTATTGATTTGTTATCAAACAAGAATCTTCTTGTAGAGCACTTGGTTTCTATCTCTACTCCTTCGTTAATATTCAACACACCGGATTTAACACCAATGGTGTTTCTTGGAGGAAATATTGAAGAAGCAATTGAGAAATTTGGCTCACAAATTTTATCCCTTGATCCACTACAAATAGTAGACCATGTTTTCAAGAATATACTAAAAGAATATGCATCTAGTATTGTGTGGTGAGTACACAAGCCAAGAGCTATCCCACCACACTTAAAAAGGTTCATTTGGACTAATATTTGAGGTAATACTTTAATGTAAGGTTATGTTTTGTTTGGCTCACATGGAAGTAATTTTTCTATTGATTCCAATATAGGTGGAGTTAGGAACTCTTTCATTTCCATGTTTATCGAAGCTTCGATGTAAATCGCGCCTTCGTCATTGCAATCGATGGAGAAGATATCACTTCTTCTACCACCAAGAGGGTAGAAAATTGTTAGCGCCTTAGCTAGTGAGTTCTTTAACTTTGTTGAGACATCTGAGAATACTTCCATATCATTGGTTTTGTGATAAAATATGATTAATGGAAAATAGGTGTTTATTTGAAATACATCAAACAAACATAGTTTGTAGGTTTTGTGTTTGATGGATGTAGGAGATGATGGTTTGATGGTTTCTATTGATGTAATGTTGATTTCCATTGTTAGAAGGTAGAGCATATTACAAGAATTATGATCATCCTTATGTGTTTATATATTATTTATTTTGGTGAATGCTAAGAACGTTAAATTAAAAACCACAACTTATTAATTACCATTATTATTTTTTTGTTACATAATTACCATTAATTTATGTATACTTATGTTATTTATTTTTTTAAAGTTGATATTTGATGTTATATATAATTAACTCCAATTTATCAAAATCAAACAACTCATTTCAATGTAACATATCTTCAGTTTTACATTCAATTTTTGTTTCTCATTCTCACACTTAAAAGCAATTTCACTTTCACAAATTTGCCATAAAATATTTATGTATCAATGTGAAATATTGTTCTTGTGTTAATTTTTACAAATTTTTTCATCAACATGAAATATTTGTCTCATTTTTTTTTATGTATCAATGTCAAATATTGATCTCGTGTTAAATTTTACAAATACGTATCTCATGATTTATTTGTCTTGCTTCCAATTTACATTTACCAGTCACAATTTATAATGTATTTTTTCCATGAGATTTATCAAAATATCAAATTAAAATATTATAATTATACAAATTTTTATACAATGAAGAGTTTAGCTGACAATGTTAATCGATCGAGTTATACTTTGGTTGGTGTTTACATGTCTCATATATTTTAATTGATGGAAGATAGTATTGCTAACACATTTGATGAGACAAGTTGGTTTGATAATGGTAAATTTACATGTTGGACAATAGAAGTATAAGTATATATTTAGTTATGTGGTGGACATAATGAATTATTTTATAGACAGTATTATAGACATTTATAGATCAATTTTATGACTTGTTATTGTTTATGTATTATAGATCAAACAACGTACTCACTTAACGTAAATATTGAGTAATATACTCCATCTGATCTTAAATATAAGAGAAAATTCTTTTTATTTTATTTTAGTTGGTGTTTGAACTATAATGTTAGGTTCATCTTATGTATATCAAAGGCCTCATTGATTGTTCCTACTTAAATCATAAATTATAGAAGCCAAATGGCTTCTATCAATGTCATTAGAAAAATCTCTGAAAAGAATTTTCATACAAAGTTACTCTGGATATTAGAGGGTTGAGATTCTTTTAAAATGTGATTATCAATTTGGAGATTCTCAACCTCTTTATCCAGACCTTTAGCTTTTTCAAGAACTTAATATTGATTTTGCAAAATTTTAAATCTTCTTAATTTACTTTGAAAATTTCTTATAAGGTCAATAATAAGAGTGATTAGCTCTTCACGAGTAAGTTCATAAAATATCTCATCATAATTTTTAAGGTCATAGTAAAATTTTGATGATGTGGCTGCCATTAGAGCAAGATTTGCTTCCTCTTCATCAACAATGCCAATATCTAGATCTTCCTATGTTGACATGAGACTCTTATTGACCTTGTTCTTGAAAGCTTCCTTGTTGGAATTTTCCTTCTTAGCTTTCTCCTTCTGAAGGTCAGGACATCCAAGTACAAAGTGAAATTCTAGCGTACTTGTCATAAAAATCTCTCCTTTTGTTTCATTTCCAAATGTAACATAGTTGTTGGTGCAGAACTTCTCATCATCAAGAATACCTTTATCACCAGTCATATGTCTAGAGCATCCACTGTCAAAATATCATCCTTCCCTAGAAGGGATTCTATGGGAGATATGGGCCATTAATCCTATGTTGTCAACTTTGGTTTCCATGCCTTTTTGACACTTATCACAACTGACTTTTGTGTCTTCTTATGGTGGTGTTGTGGAAATCCATACAACTTATAGCAAAGAGGTCTTATATAACCCTTTTTCTTATAGTAATGGCACGTCCTAGAGATAGAAGCCTTATCCACCTTAGAACTCTGATGTTCCTCAGAATGTTGCAACATTAGCTTACTTTCAATAGGATCATATGTTTTAGTGGAAGCTACAAATTTTATATTCCTGACAGGTCTCTTTTTCTTCTTGATTATCTTGTAATCTTCTAACATCTGGGTATTGATTCTGTTTTGTTGGTCCTTGCTCAGGTGTTTAAAACTAAACCCTATTCTATTTAGTTTTTCTTTTATTAGTCCTTCCAAAATTTCATCCAGAACATCAGTCCCAGTGGTCATCATTTTTACATGCTTCATAACATGGCTCAGTTAAGAATTTAACAGAGTTACTTCATCATTGAGTTCAGAAACTTTTTCTAGATGACCAATTCTTTCTTCCATCAGTTGATTGGTGATCCTTTTCTGCTCCTCAAGTTGCTAGCAGTAGTTAGTATTTTTGTTGCTTAGATTTTTCCAGGAGCTAGTTAGTTTATCAAAGGATGACTCTTCATTGTTTGATTCAATGTGAGAAACAACTCTCCTTGTCAAAGCTGCAACATGCTTAGAAGATTCTCTCTCTTCTTCCCTTTCAGGTTCATCATCATCAGACCAAGAAACGGTTAGGCTTTTATTTTGATTCTTATGAAAAGTAACACATTCAGTTCTAGTGTGACCAAACCCTTCACATTCATGACATTGGACTCCCTTGTATTGATTACTCTTCTCATCATGTTCAACATATGTGCACTACAAGTTTCTAAGTCAGCGTTGAATCTGTTGTTCTACCCATTTGGTTTGGTTCTCCTGTTAACTTGCTTCAGAATTCTGTTGAATTGTCTCCCAAGCATGACAAGGTTCTCCAATAAATCTTCATTAAGATCTTCTTGTAATTTAGTATTAGAGACAAAAGCCACATTTTTTCCTTTCTTTTCAACTCTGTTTTCAACAACCAGCTCAAAATTTTGAAGAGAACATATGAGTTCATCAACCTTCATACCAGGGATGTCTTGTGCTTCTTTAATAGCAGTGACTTTCATGTCAAATCTTGTAGGCAAGGATCTGAGAATCTTTCTCACATGTTTTTCATTAGTCAATTTTTCTCCAAGTAAGTCAAAAGAGTTTGCAATGTCAAGAACATTCATGTAGTAATTCTGTACGCTTTCGTCCTTATTCATTTTTTGATTCTCAAATTTAGTAGTAAAAAGTTGAAATTAAAGTAAGTCAAAAAAGTTGAAGTTTCAGAGAGTTAGGGTTTCTCAAAAACGTGTAACCAAGACTTTAGCACTAGACTTCTATTTATAGAACTCCTAGTGTGCTCTGCAAGTCAAAAGTCACAATTAGGCTTCAGTAAGCCCAATAACGAGTTTAGTAATTTTGCTAACTAATTAGCGTTATTTACTAAACGCACCCCTTATATAAGTCATACTTATATATTTCTCTTTTGATCGTTCTATGTGTGTGACCCTATAGGTTCTAGTCATGTTGACAATAATATAAAATCTAATATTCAATACTATAAACAATGAGCGGTATCTAGCAACACATCATTGCTACCCAAGTGACAAGAATGTCAAGTGATCTGACGAAACCTTTTCCATGATAATATTTATGTGTACAATTACTCCTTTGTCCTAATATCTTTATTGATCTCAAGGCATAGATATTGTCACCCTTGTATAGATCAATATTTATATTTCTTGATTCCGAAATATACTGAATAACGAGTAAGTCTAATATCTCATATTGACTTAATTCGGCATGGCCATGCAATTTTACAGTCATATTTCATCAAGAGACCTAAAGATATAACTCCTGATATGAGGAGGGACAAATCCCATTTAGGACACTCATGTCCCTCAAACATGATTCATCAAGTACCCATCAACCAACGTTATGGTTATCCTTTTACAGACAACGTTAAAATGACAACAAACCACTTGAGTCCACATCTAGGGATCATAATGGTTTCAGGTCTAAGAACGATATACACTATTATCATTGTGAGAATATCTTATGACAATTTCATAACATACTATGTAGTATTCTCACAGTGGGTCAATCCAGTATAAATATTACTCATAATATTCATACCAATGAGATGCGGTCATCGGCCTACATACATAATAGTCTCGACGCTTTATTATTATCTTAATTCATATTAAAGTTTGACTACGGATACATTTAAGAATAACGTTCTTTATGATAAATCTAATCTCATGATTAAGTCACATTTAATATATTATTACATGAACAATCTATTCTAGGGACTTTATTAACATTACTATAAATATAATAAAAAGTGCCATATATATTTATTCAATTATAAAAGTCATGATACATAAGATAAGTTTAACATAAACTATTGGGCTCTAGGGCTTACGTCAACAATATGAACTTACCCAACCTACTGGAAATGTAAGAGGAATGGGTGGTAGGAACCCAATTTACAACTGCAATCCTATTAAGTATAGCATATTTTACAAATAATTTATGAGACGAAATCTTTTTCTTCTTAGGCCACACCTTGATCTGATTTGCAGTGATCTTCTTACACACTTGATCATCAGTTACTTCCAGCTTAGGAATGTTGTTGTCTTCATCCCCAAGAAATTTATTGATAATGTTGGGAGAGAAGTTGACATATTCTCCTCTTACAAACACCTTTTGATACTCTCTCCTAAGGGGGTTATCACACTCATCTGAGATGTTAACCAGGAATTCCTTTACTAACTTCTCATAGCAATCACCAAGATTGCACACGGTCTTTAGGAGTCCTGCTTCCTTAATTAGCTCCATCACAACTTCAATTTCAATAGCCTCCTTACCTAGCTCTCATTCCAGAGCCATCCTCATATGGTAAATAAATCTCCACCTTTGCGCATTCTCAGGCAGATGATAGGTCCGCAAGTGCACGAAAATATCGGTTTTAGTATAAAAGATTCACAAGTACCGTTATCTATTGTCACGTTGTTTATCTAAGGCGATGCTAACTAGTTTGGTTGCAAAATTGGGAAAAGTACTTGTTTTTAATTACTTTAATTGACGAGAGCCCGTAATATAATTCGTGTCGACCGTTGATGCTTGCTAAATTGTATTTTATTATTATAACAGGAAAATATTCTCGTGCGTTAAAAGGATTAAATTAAAGGGGCCGCCAGCTTCCGCGTGTACGACATCGAATTTTGACTTTGTAATCTATTCGACCGCTTTCGCGCGTACGCCTTACAACTTCAAAACTCCATTTGAAAAATAATCAATTTCCGTTTGAAAAGTTATTTTTAGTAGAAATTTTAATTTAAAAGTCTTGTTAGCTTTCGCATAACCGGTATAGTATTTTAAACTCTCAGACACTAGCTTTCGCGTGTACGGCCACAAGTTTAAAATAGCACTTTTGAAAATTAGAAATTTCTAAATTAATTAAAGAAAACTCTTTTGCTGAATTTTAAAATTAATTCCTTAAAACTCTACGGACAGATACAAGTTTCATTCTTTCGATGTGAAATCAGTATCGCGTTACTCCAGCTTTCACTGTGAATGTTTATCGTTAAAAATCAGAATTTTCAGACTTAAATAATTTCTGTTACAATTACTAATCATACCATTTAACAGAACATCATTGGTACGGAATTCATCACATTCCGAACTCTATGTAAATCTACTCGGACATAATTGAATAATAATCTAAACTTAACTTTAACAAATTCATATTCATACCGAAAAGTGAGTAAAGGAATGAAACCTGGTAATGTTGGAATCTTTAATTGTGTACAATTCCACTGCTACAATTGAAAGTTATACCAATATAACATTGAAACATAACTGCTACGGCGGTAGAAAATTGATGATTGGAATTGGATTACAACGACACTATTATGAAGCAACAACGATGGAATAATAACAACAGCAACAACGAACACGGCAACAACAAGTTTGAAATTTAATTATGCAGCAATAGTGGGAAAAGGTATGGAATGGCAGGTACAACAAAAAGGAAATAATATGGAATTGAGTAGTAGTAACGTGCAGCAACAAAAAGATAGTAACAATTGGAATTGAATAGGGCAATTGAAAATAATAAGAAATTGGATTGGCTGAATGAAAAATAAAACAAAGGTTCTGAAAGCAATAATATTATGCGATAGATAAAGATTGTATCAGCAAGCTCAAATCAAAAGGAAACTGAAAATTGAGATTACAATAAGCTTGAAAAATAATCAGTTTCTAAATCATTAATTTTTTCTCTAAAAAGCTAGGGATGCAAAACTGATTCTTGAAGGTCTCTTTTATAGCCAAAGGTTTATCAAGGAGTGCTTCTGATCATGTCCAAGGTAGTGGAGAAAATGCAGGAAGTGAGCAAACTGCTTCTGAAACGTGGAGAAAGAATTGGTCTGGATTTTACTTCCCACTGACTTCTGACTTTTTAACCCTTTTTTACCATTCCGTTCCTTTTTTCGCCGAATTTAATCATTTTGACGCGCGGAGACCTTTAACCGATAAATACCTGAAATAGACACACAATACCAGCATAACATTGCAAAAATTTATAAAATCATAATCAAAAAATGTGTAAGTCGAGTCAAAATAATAGTGCATTTTACGTGTTATCAGCAGATGAAAGGAGACCTTGTCAATAGGTACATTTGCCACAGCCTGCATACTCTTCTTTCCAGCAGACTTCCTAAAGGTTGATGGGGTGATGTTAGGAACATCCTTTACAACATCATATTCTGAGTCACTAGAAGGTACACTCTTCCTCTTCTTTGACCTATCAGGAGTAGACTTCACCTTCACCTTACTCCAACCTTTCTTGGGACCTACACCAGCAGTCTTGATTCTAGATTTAGGATTTTGGGTCACACTTTTCATGGGGATTTCAGTTTCAGAAGGAACAACCTTTCCTTTGTTTCTTCTCAGCCTCTTAGCAACACTTTCCTCAAGCTTCTTGCCCAGTGGAATGTCATCAGAGTCAATATCATCAACATTCACTATATTCTTCTTATCAGTTTCCTCCTTCTCATAATCAGACTCCACTTCAGTCTATTCAGCTTTAGTATGTTTCTCTTCTTCATATGGAGTATTCATGGTAGTATCTTCAGACACTTGTTTCTGTTTGGACACATTCTCATACTCGGATTCTTTTTCCTTAGTAGCTCCAACATTACCATCTTGTTTTTCCTGTTGGTCCAAGTATGTTCCAACATCCGGTCCAACATCATTTTGTTCATCTACCCTTTTAGTGGAATGTTGAAGAGAATCAATCCCCAAACTTTCATTACCAATTTTAGAATATTCAGTGTCCATATTTCCAGTGCTTTCAATTACATCATTTAAGTCTTCTAAACCTAGTTTTCTACCAGATTCAAACACTACAGGAGATAGGGTTTTATCAGAAATACATTTTTCAGCAACGAAAGTTGGAACATTTAAAGTGACTCCAGGATTTGTCTGATCATCAGTACTTTTGAGATCTTTCACAGATGGTCCAAGACTTGGTTCCACTATGGTTGACAAGAAGAGATTTTCCTTGTTGTATAGATCATCCATGTCATTGGTGTTTTTGATTCATCCCTTTTTTTTTTCAGGAGCCTTCTTCTTTTTTGAAGCAGATTTTGTTGCGGTTGTCTTCTTTGATTTTTGGGGAGAAGCCGTAGGAATGGGTTCAACCCTTTTATGTATGGAGGTATCTGGATTTTGCTGATCAGTAGAGTTTCGTTCTTCAGAGACAGAAACATCAGTTTTGAACTTCATGGTGATGTGATGTTGTGAGTAATTTTCGATGGAGAATGAGAGACGATGATGATTGAATGCAATAGAGTGAATACAAACGGTTTTTGGAAGTTCAAGAAAAGATGGAGCGTGATTAGGGGTTAGATGCAGATGATTGTGTTTAGTTGGAAGTTGAGTGTGAATTTGAAAGATGCGTTCATAATTAATCTATACCAATGAGCGGAGACAAACAAATACCTTGCACGCCTGTATAATAACTGATGTAACTCCTTCTACTTAGAATTACCTAAATTGTCTATTACTTTCTCAAGTAGCTTTATTTTACTAAATGTGTTTGCGCACAAATCTTCTGTAATCATGGCTTTCTTAATAAGATTTCTAATGAAATAATATTGAGCACAAATCTAATTGATAACCAAGAACAAGATTCTTTCTGAACCACTTCTTTTATCGTTTAGGTTATGACAGTAAATAGTGTCAAGTACGTTAGGGATTTGTTGATGTTTCAACATTGGCCTCTAATGACACCCTGTCATTACGTAGTTTTCTATGTATTTTGATCACAATTTAGAGTTCACAAGGTAACTTAAGCAGCAAGAAAAGCAAAAAAACTGAAGAATTCACAAAGGATCATAAACGTGTCACGATTGGGACAAAACGTGACACGATTCAAGAAGACTAAAACATGCTCTCTGCCAAGGCAAAAACGTGTCACGATGACCAAAACGTGACACGATTTGAAGAAACCCTAATTTAGAAGATTGTTATACAAGGAAAATCGTGTCACGATTCTGCAAAAACGTGACACGATTTGAGGCGAAATTCTGTGCCTATTTAAGCTGAAGGCTATTCTGAAAACAAGGGTTACGATTTGAGAAGAGCAAAGTGCGATTTTTACACTGGAAGACGGCTGCAGGGGCGATTTCTTCACCTTGTAACCAGTTCATGTATGTATTGTTACCTCTAATGATTATGTTATTTATAAATTCAATTATGAGTAGCTAAATCCATTAGAGGTTAGGTCTGAGATGATTCTTTGTAACCCTAATTGATATATGATTCTTTATAAATCCATTAGTTTTTATTCAATTTAATTGTTCTTAATGCTTTATATATTCTGATCACATATATATATATATATATATATATATGATTTGGTAAGAACGAACAACTACTGACCATAGCTTTCGACTTTGACCTAATTGAATTGTTCTAATAATTATAACTAGTCTAGGAATGGATAATTCTTTATTAGTGATATTAGGTTAACGTGCTTCAAACCTTCGAAGATTATTAGACCACCTAAGGGATTAGGGGCTATAATCTTAGAAGAGGGTCCTAACTCAAGGGATTGATTAGGACTATTTTGTTAACTATCGTGAAATTAGAAAATCATTCATAAGAATAGGTGCAGTGACCAATTAGGGGAACTCAGATGATTCGAAGACCTAACTCATCTCTCTCTTATTTTAAACAATCAATTTACTTTCTGTCTGTTACTAAGTTTTATGCTATTAAACAAATCTACTGCCTAGCGGCAAAACAAAACAACAATTTATACATCCTAAATATTTACTTTATTTCTAAATTGAGATTAACACAGTCCTCGTGGATACGAACTTATTTTATTACTTCGATAGTATTTGGTACACTTGCCAAAATTCTATCAGCCTCAACATCCTGGTTTTTTGCATGTTTTTACCTTCCAGTTGTGGATCCCACTTGTAGCATTTTTCTTTAGTTTTAATGCCTCTCATGAAAATTTCTCCTTTCTTATTAGTTTTTAGGAATTCTGAATCTCTGAAGTGCACATTCATTCCTTGTTCACACAGCTGACTTATACTAATTAAGTTAAAGGTTAAGCCCCTTACCAATAGAACATTGTTAACTTTTGGTGATTCATCATTGATCACATTGCCTATCCCAAAAATCTCTCCTTTTGTTCCATTTCCAAATGTAACATAATTGTTGGTGCAAAACTTCTCATTATCAAGAATACTTTTATCACCAGTCATATGTCTAGTGCATTCACAGTCAAAATACCATTCTTCCCTAGAAGGGATTCTATGGGAGATATGGACCATTAATCCTATGTTGTCAACCTTTGGTTTCCATGCCTTTTTGACACTTATCACAACTGACTTATGTGTTTTCTGATGGTGGTGTTGTGGAAATCCATACAACTTATAGCAAAAAGGTCTTATATGACCCTTTTTCTTATAGTAATGGCACGTCCTAGAGATAGAAGCCTTATCCACCTTAGAACTCTAATGTTCCTCAGAATGTTGCAACATTAGCTTACTTTCAGTAGGATCATATGTTTTAGTGGAAACTACAAATTTTATATTCTTGGCAGGTCTCTTTTTCTTCTTGATTATCCCGTAATCTTCTAAAATCTGTGTATAGATTCTGTTTTGCTGGTCCTTGCTCAGGTGTTTAAAACTAAACCTTATTCCATTTGGTTTTCCTTTTATTAGTCCTTCCAAAATTTCATCCAGAACATCAGTTCCAAGGGTCATCATTTTTACATGCTTCATAACATGGCTCAGTTGAGAATTTAACAGAGTTACTTCATCATTTAGTTCAGAAAATTTTTCTAGATGACCAATTCTTTCTTCCTTCAGTTGATTGGTGATCCTTTTCTGCTCCTAAAGTTGCTTGCAGTAGTTAGTATTTTTTTTGCTTAGATTTTTCCAGGAGCTAGTTAGTTTATCAAAGGATGACTCTTTAGTGTTTGATTCTATGTGAGAAACAACTCTCTCAGTCAAAGCTGCAACATGCTTAGCAGATTCTCTCTCTTCTTCCTTTTCAAGTTCATCATCATCAGACCAAGAAACAGTTAGGCTTTTCTTTTGATTCTTAAGAAAAGTAGCACATTCAGTTATAGTGTGACCATACCCTTCACATTCATGACATTGGACTCCCTTGTATTGATTATGTAACACCCAGAAATCCCGACTTAAAAATTTCATTCAAATAATCAGAGTATACCACAATAAATCAGGATGTCACATTTCATAAAATCTTTAAAACAAAATGAATAATAATTTATTCTTAAACAATATTCAAACATAGCAGCGGAATTCATAAACGTCTCAAATCTTAAATAAATAATTTTTGGCACAAAAGCCTCATAAAACATCTCAATAAAAGTTACGCCGCAAACAACATCATTAGTCAATATGATACATAAAGGAACAGAAACAAATGATAAATCCCCATCCCGTTACGTATCAGAGCTCCTAAGACTCCACAAGAACCTCTCACATCGTCGTACCTACGCTTGGTCACCTGCACTTGCCCACAAGGCGGCAATTCCAACATAAGGGGTGAGATTCACAACAATTATATTAACATATAATTCAAATAATCATGCTTAACAATAACAACAATATTAATCACATATAACTGAAAACATCTCAAACATCTACGTATAGTAAATCATCTTAGGATATCTTCACAAAACAAACGTCTCAAAACATCTCAGACACAGGACTCGACAAATGCAACTCTAACATCTTAACATCATGCATGTGGTACCAATATTTTAGCTTTAATAAGCTTCACCGTCGCTTTGAGCAAATGCTCTACCGTCGCTTTGAGCATAAGCTCCACTGTCTCAAATTATGCAAATGCATGAACTCGACTCATATACTGACTGTTTCTTCCTAAACCTAACTTCCTTTTATAATTCTTTCTATTCTCACTTATCCCCACAACTCTATCTTATTTATGAAAACAACCCCATCTCTCAAAATATTTGTTATTATATCACATCTTAATTTTAATATAAATATATATATATATATATATATATATATATATTAACATCACATATTTTATTTTATTAAACAATAAAATAAACATCACGCCACCACAACATCTCATACGTCACAAACATCATTAAAATCATATAATATATAATAATATACTATATACTCTAATAAAATAATTAAATAAATAAAGTGGGCGTTACAACTCTCCCCCGCTTAAAGGATTTTCGTCCTCGAAAATCTTACCTCGATTAAACAACTCTGGATATGACTCCAGCATCTTACTTTCAAGCTCCCTAGTTAAGCTTTCACCGGTCGCTCCACTCCAAACAACTCTCACTAGAGGTATTTCTTTGCCTCTCAACAACTTCACCTTGTGATCATCGATCCTCAAGGGTAGAGTTTCAACCGTAAGGTTGTCTCTCACTTGTACATCGTCACTTTGGATCACATGAGATGGATCCGGAACGTACTTCCTCAGTTGCGACACATGAAAAACATCGTGCAAATTCGATAAATGCGGTGGTAATCCAACACGATAAGCCACCGTCCCAATCCTCTCTGATATCTGATATGGACCAATAAACTTTGGAGTCAACTTCTTCGACTTTAAGGCACGACCTACACCGGTCATTGGAGTAACTCGCAAAAACACATGATCTCCCTCTTGGAACTCAAGGTCCTTCCTACACTTGTCATGATAACTCTTTTGTCGACTCTGCGATGCTTTCATATTCTCTTGAATCATTCTTACCTTCTCAGTGGTTTGTTGCACAATCTCTGGTCCTAAAACCACACTTTCACCCGACTCAAACCAACACAACGGGGTTCTGCATCTTCTTCCATACAAAGCCTCGAAAGGTGTCATTCCAATACTAGAATGGTAACTGTTATTATAAGTGAACTCTATCAACGGGAGATGACTATCCCACGCTTCTCCTTGTTCAAGTACACACACCCTCAACAAATCTTCCAACGATTGAATCGTCCTCTCGGATTGACCATCTGTCTGTGGATGATACGCCGATCTCAGCTTCAACTGAGACCCTAAAGCTTCTTGCAAACTTTTCGAAAATCTAGAAGTAAATCTTGGATCTCTATCTGACACAATGCTCGAAGGAACAACATGTAATCTTACTATCTCTTGAATGTAAATCTCTGCTAACCGAACCATAGGAAAAGTGATATTGATCGGTAGAAAATGAACTGACTTGGTTAACCTATCGACAATCATCCAAATAGCATCGTTCCCTCTTGGAGTAGTTGGCAAACTCGTCACAAAATCCATGGATATGCTATCCCATTTCCACTCTGGCACATCCAACAGTACCATCATACCAGCAGGCTTCTGATCTTCTATCTTCGATTTCTGACAAACTACGCAAGAATACACAAATTGTGCCACAACACGTTTCAATCCAAACCACCAAAACAACTTCTTCAAATCATGATACATCTTCGTAGCTCCTGGGTGAATACTCAAGCTACTTCTATGGCTCTCTTCAAGGATTGCCTTCTTCATCTCATCGTTGTCCAGAATACAGATCCTACCTCGGAACCTCAACACACCGTGATCATCGACTCTAAAATCACCATCTGCAGTCTGGTTACTCGCAACAAGCAAATCTACAAACTTAACATCTTCTTTCTGCGCTTCTTTAATATTTTTCAGAAACTCATTGTCAATCTTCAACATTCCTAGCTTTACACTCTGATGTGATCTTTCACAAACCAAGCTCAAATCTCTGAATTGTTCCAATAGTTCGAACTCTTCCGCCATCATCGCAGACATATGCAACGTTTTCCTACTCAAGGCATCAGCAACTACGTTAGCCTTACCCGGATGGTAATTCAGATCAAAATCATAGTCCTTCAATAACTCGAGCCATCTCCTTTGCCTCATATTTAATTCTTTCTGATCAAACAGGTACTTCAAGCTCTTGTGGTCACTAAACACTTCAAACCTCGAACCATACAAATAGTGTCTCCAAATTTTCAACACAAACACCACTGCAGCCAACTCAAGATCGTGGGTAGGATAATTTCGTTCATGAATCCACAACTGCCTAGATGCATAAGCAACCACTTTACCGTCTTGCATAAGTACACCACCTAAACCCAACTTAGACGCATCACAATACACCACAAAAGGTGCTTCAGGCTTTGGCAAAATTAAAACTGGAGCTGTCGTCAACCGCTTCTTCAACTCATTAAAGCTACTCTCACATTGAGCATCCCACACAAAGGCTTTACCTTTACACGTCAACTGCGTTAACGGAAGTGCCAACTTAGAAAATCCTTCTATAAATCTCCTATAGTAACCAGCCAATCCCAAAAAGCTTCTAATTTCAGTAACCGACCTCGGAGTCTCCCATTGCGACACTGCTTCAACTTTAGATGGATCAACTGCTATTCCATCACCAGAAATAATATGACCAAGAAAACTAACTTCCTTCAACCAGAACTCACACTTGGACAATTTAGCATACAACTTCTTTTCTTTCAATACTTGCAAGACAATCTTCAAATGTTCAGCATGTTCTTCTTCGGATTTGGAATATATCAAAATGTCGTCAATAAACACAACCACAAAACGATCCAAAAATGCCTGAAAGGTCCGATTCATATACTCCATAAATACTCCTGGCGCTTTTGTAACACCGAAAGGCATCACTTTTTACTCATAATGACCATATCGAGTTCTAAAGGCCGTCTTCTGCATATCTTCATCTTTCACTTTTATCTGATGATAACCCGACCTTAAATCAATCTTGCTAAACACGCGTGCACCCACTAACTGATCCATCAAATCATCAATCCTCGGAAGTGGATACCTATTCTTTATAGTTACCTTGTTCAACTGCCGATAGTCAATACACAACCTCATGCTCCCATCTTTCTTCTTTATTAACAGTACAGGCGCTCCCCAAGGTGAAACACTTGGTCTTATAAACTTCTTCTCAAGCAGATCCTCCAATTGCTTCTTTAACTCGGCTAACTCAGAAGCTGACATACGGTAAGGTGTCATAGACACTGGCTTCGTTCCAGGAACAAGATCAATCGCAAATTCAACTTCCCTTTCAGGAGGCACATCAGGAATCTCATCAGGAAATACTTCCGGAAACTCGCACACCACTTGCAATTCGTCAATCTTCTCTTGATTCCTAATAGATAAGGATGCCATCAGAGAAAACATCAAAACTCCATCTCGTTCTAACTGTTTCAGCTGCTTGGTGGATAAAAATTCTGCTCCACTTTCCTCCTCTTCAGACAAGAAATACACCGCCTTGCGAAAACAGTTGATAAGCACACGGTTGTACTCTAACCAATTCATCCCGAGAATTACATCCATGCCGGTCAAAGGTAGGCTGACTAAATCCATCTCAAAATTACGATCAAACATAGACAACGGACAACTTAAACACACACGAGAAGTAGTCACCGAACCCTTAGTTGGAGTTTCGACAACCATCTCTCCATTCATATCAGACATAACAAGCCCCAACTTAACAGCACAATCATAAGCAACAAAACAATGCGTAGCGCCAATATCAATAATAGCAACTAAAGGTACATCATTAATATAGCAAGTACCTCTGATAAAGCGATCCTCGTTCTCAGTTTGAGTGCCGGTCAACGCGAAAACTCTTCCAGTAGTCCTAACTTTCTTTGGCTTCTTGCACTGCGAGCCAATATGTCCTTGCTCATCACAGTTGAAACACACAACATCATCAAACTTGCAGTCTGAGGTAATATGCCCTTTCTGTCCGCATCGGTAACACCTCTTCACATCAACAGGACACGCATTACTCTTGTGGCCTTTCTGCCCGCAATTATAGCAGGTAATCTCAGCAGGGGCATCCTTCCTCTGTGGTCGCCTCTCATCATTCACTCTTTTCTTACCCTTATCTCTAGGAGCATCATAAGGTTTGGGACAACTCTGCTGACCCTTCGCTTTTCTATCATTCACTACCTTGTAGTGAGCCTTGGTATCCTCCTCATAAATCCTACAACTACTCACCAGCTCAGAGAAATTCCGAATCTTCTGGTAACCAATCGCCCTTATAATCTCAGGACGCAAGCCATTCTCAAATTTAATGCACTTGGAAAACTCGGCATTCTCTGCAGTATAGTGTGGGTAAAACTTTGCCAGTTCCACAAACTTTGAAGCATACTCAGTCACAGACATATTCCCTTGCTTCAGCTCAAGGAACTCGATCTCCTTCTTACCCCGGACGTCCTCAGGAAAGTAGCGGTTCAGGAATTCCCTCCTAAACACCGCCCAAGTCACAGCAGCACCTCCTTCTGCAAGGATAGGTCGAATACCAACCCACCAGTCATCAGCCTCCTCTGCCAACATATGGGTACCGAACCGTACCATCTGACCATCTTCACACTGTATCACCCTAAAGATCCGCTCAACTTCCTTGAGCCACATCTGAGCCCCGTCAAGGTCATATCGCCCTTTGAAGGTAGGCGGGTGGTTCCTCAAAAAAGTTTCCAACATTCTCGTCCCATCGTTCCCACCAGCTTTGTTCTGATTTCCCACAGCTTGGGCCATTGCTTGCAAAGCAGCAGCAAGAGCAGCATCATTCCTCCCAGCCATCTTATTCCTCTACAAAGCAAACATAAGTTAGATAATATAACTATAATATTCTAACTCTAAGACACCGTCACTCGACTCTCTAATTGACCGGACGGACCGACCTGCTCTGATACCAATTGTAACACCCAGAAATCCCGACTTAAAAATTTCATTCAAATAATCAGAGTATACAACAATAAATCAGGATGTCACATTTCATAAAATCTTTAAAACAAAATGAATAATAATTTATTCTTAAACAATATTCAAACATAGCAGCGGAATTCATAAACGTCTCAAATCTTAAATAAATAATTTTTGGCACAAAAGCCTCATAAAACATCTCAATAAAAGTTACGCCGTAAACAACATCATTAGTCAATATGATACATAAAGGAACAGAAACAAATGATAAATCCCCATCCCGTTACGTATCAGAGCTCCTAAGACTCCACAAGAACCTCTTATATCGTCGTACCTACGCTTGGTCACCTGCACTTGCCCACAAGGCGGCAATTCCAACAGAAGGGATGAGATTCACAACAATTATATTAACATATAATTCAAATAATCATGCTTAACAATAACAACAATATTCATCACATATAAGTGAAAACATCTCAAACATCTACGTATAGTAAATCATCTTAGGATATCTTCACAAAACAAACGTCTCAAAACATCTCAGACACAGGACTCGACAAATGCAACTCTAACATCTTAACATCATGCATGTGGTACCAATATTTTAGCTTTAATAAGCTTCACCGTCGCTTTGAGCATAAGCTCCACCGTCTAAAATTATGCAAATGCATGAACTCGACTCATATACTTAAACAAGTTAATACACAACATCTTAACATCATATACGACTCTTTATCGACACATGCAATTGTAACAGTACATGACAGCAGCCCAGCACACTTAACATATGTATATACAGCACAAAGTTATCATCGCAAACATCACTTAAACTTCATTCATAAACGTCGCTTAACAACATATAAAACATGGATTAATGTCAACAATTGAAAATCACCTTACAGCCTCATTACAGGTTATAATATAGGTCTTAAACGTCTCTAATACTATCCAAAGGTCTACCCTCAAAGCCTCGCTCAAAACAGAGTTCTAAAACTCAAGTTATAGTGGTCTGAGACCACATTGCTCGCTCTGGCGAGTGGTTCTGCTCGCCACAGCGAGCTACTTAAATTGCATTCTGCCAGTGCTCGCTACGGCGAGTGATGTTGCTCGCCTCGCGCGCACTGAAGGGGTCGCTCGCCACGGCGAGCTCAGCTGCTCGCCTCGCGAGTATATACCTAACTGCTCACCACGACGAGCGGGTCTGCTCGCCACGGCGAGCTATCACAGAGGGGTTACGGGTTCGCTCGAAACCCCGCCAAAATTCGTCCAATTCTTCATGTTATGCTTCTAATCTATCAGAATTATAGTCCTAGTGATTAATCTAGGTTCTGTAACAGGTTTCTACATCAATTCACATCATTATAACATCAATTCATCACAAAATTCATTAAACCCTAACTTTGGAACTCTCTCAAAACTCTCTCTAATCCTTAGGTTAATCATAACAGATGAATTACAATATAATATAATCGAGTTAGGCTCACCCTTACCTGGTAATATTGCAGAATTGGGGTTCCCTCTTCTCTAGCCACTTTTCTCCCTTTTTGCAAAAGTCTGTAACGTACTGACTGTTTCTTCCTAAACCTAACTTCCTTTTATAATTCTTTCTATTCACACTTATCCCCACAACTCTATCTTATTTATGAAAACAACCCCATCTCTCAAAATATTTGTTATTATATCACATCTTAATTTTAATATAAATATATATATATATATATATTAGCATCACATATTTTATTTTATTAAACAATAAAATAAACATCACACCACAACATCATCTCATACGTCACAAACATCATTAAAATCATATAATATATAATAATATAATATATACTCTAATAAAATAATTAAATAAATAAAGTGGGCGTTACAGATTACTCTTCTCATCATGTTCAACATCTTGTTCATTACAAGTTTGTAAGTCAATGTTGAATTTGATGTTCTGCCCATTTGGTCTGGTTCTCCTGTTAACTTGCTTCAGAATTCTGTTGAATTGTCTCCCAAGCATGACAAGGATCTCCGATAAATACTCATTAAGATCTTCTTGTAATTTAGTATTAGAGACAAAAGCCACATCTTTTCCTTTCTTTTCAACTATGTTGTCAACAACCAGCTCAAAATTTTGAAGAGAACCTATGAGTTCATCAACCTTCATATCAGGGATGTCTTGTGCTTCTTCAATAGCAGTGACTTTTATGTCAAATCTTGTAGGCAAGGATCTGAGAATCTTTCTCACAAGTTTTTCATCAGTCAATTTTTCTCCAAGTGAGTCAAAAGAGTTTGCAATGTCAATAACATTCATGTAGTAATTTTGTATGCTTTTATCCTCTTTCATTTTTAGATTCTCAAATTTAGTAGTAAAAAGTTGAAGTCTTGCACTTTTTACTTTCATGTATTATTTTTAGAATCTCTCAAGCATCCTTAGCCACAATACATTGCTTGATTAGTCTGAACATATTCTTGTCTACCCCATTGAATAATGTATTAAATGCTTTGGAATTTCCAAGGGCCAGTTCATCATCAACAGTGGTCCATCCTTCTTCTGGTTTCAAGACATTAGTCATGTTACCATCTTCCTTAAGTGTCACAGGATGTTTCCAACCTTTCAGAACTACTTTCCAAGTTTTGCTATCAATTGACTTGAGAAAAGTTTTCATACGTGATTTCCATCAGTTATTGTTTGACCCATCCAATAGAGGTGGTTTGTTCACAAATCTGCCTTCCTTGTCCATCAGGCTAGAACTAAACTTCCCTGGAGCTCACCCTAAAACATGCAGGGTGTCTGCTCTGATGCCAATTGAAATTCTAACGTACTTGTTTTAATATGTTTTGTGCGATGTTTCAACGTTTGTAATGTTCCGTTCAATGTTCCAACATTATGAAGTAAACAGAAATAAAAACAAGAAAATAAATGACAAGTAAAAGGCACAGTGAGTTTGTTGACCCAGTTCGGTGACAAACACACCTACTCTGGGGGCTACCAATCCTGAAAGAAAATCCACTAGTGTAGTCCTTATTCAAAAGCTCTCAGCTCGTTTACACTTTATGACCTAGAACCTACCCGTCTAGACTTAAACCTGGGAACTCCTAGATCTGAGATCTCATATCACTATCCTACAGTCAATCACAACCCCTATGACCTATCAGACTAAAAACAATCAATTGGTGAAGTTACCTTCAAACACAAACAACTACAACCTTGCTTACAAGCTTTGGTGTAGCACAAACGAGTTTACAACTCAACAAACAGTCCTTAGCCAGTATCAAGATGATACAAGAAAGGCTCACAAATAAAACAGGACTAAACTTGCATCAAACGATACAAGAGTATAACACACACACTCAAAACCCTAAAAGCTAAACATTTTAGTACGACGGCTCGAATACCTAATTAGGTCTTGAAGTCTTCCTTATATACTGAAGAAATATGGACTAACAAACCTTACTGGACTTTAGAACAAATTGCAGATCGATCTGATCTACAAAACATAATCAGAGATAGGTATGGAAAGTCCTAAAATGTAGAAACATCTTTAGGAACGTCCAAAACATCTTCAAATATTCCCTAAAATATTCTTGCTCTTTTGGGAATAAACCAGAGCTGATTATGTACAAATATGTATGTTGCTTGGTCATCAAGTTAAGGAAAAATTATTTCCTTTTAAAGATAAGGCGTGCGTACAAATAAGCATGAACTCAGGCACACTGAACCGTGCCATGATGTTGGAACATTTTGTCTAACATCTCATATGGATGCCTAAACTATGTTGGAACATAGTATCCAACAACACACTAAATGGATATTTGTTTTAGCAACAATGTGTAACAGCTCGATTTTCGTTAGACTTATTTTAATTAATTTCTATATGTGTTTATATATGCTCGTATGTGATTAAATGTCTTTATGTGTGTTTTCGTAGAATTCGGTGTTATAAGGGTATTTAAGTCATTTTAGACATAGGGATATTTTGGTCATTTAGCGAACAAGGGTAAATTAGTAATTTCACGGTGAAAGTTATTTTTAGTGTTTCAAGTGGGAACCATCATTATTACTAAGTTACTAAGTGGGTTGTGGTAATTAGTTAGAAGCCGTTATTTATTTGTTATCTTTTTACTGCGAGAGAATAGTAACTTTGTGATTAATGGATTAGAAACTTTGTGAGTTAGGCCCATTAAGTGATAAGGCTTTATAAACCCATGTTATGAGAAAATTAGGGTTAGACCATTCATTCAAAAAGTTTTAGAAAGAGGAAGAGAGAGAAAGTGCAAGAGAAGAGGAGAAGAGGGTTAGCGAGAGAAGTTGTAGATCAAGAGAAGATTAGAGCTTCAAGGGAGCTTAATTGAGGCCAATGCTAGGGTTAAGATTCTCTAAGGTAAGGGGGATAGATTTCTATCATAATCTCTTAAGAATAATCTCTTTTTCCATCTCAACTCAAAAGTGCTTAATTGTGAAAAATGATTATTGTGAATTTAATTGATGAAATTCGTGCTCCTATTTTGACGCAAATTTTGGGTATGTGAAATTGATGCTAAACATGTTGATGTTGTTGATTTTACATGCTTGAATTGTGGTTATATGATACTTTGTTAATTTTTGTTCAAATTGTTATGAATTAGAGTTGTTGTTGTTGTTGTTGTTGTTGATTGTGATGAATTCATGTTTAAATAAGGTTGTTGTTGAATTGGATATGTTGATGTTGTTGAATCACACTATGGGTATTCCATTTTGTAAAGTTGTGGTTTTAATTTGTGAAGTTTGAGTTAAGTTGGTCATGTGAAGGACCAAAATAAACTTTTTGATATATGAGGTTGTTAAATGAGTTTTTGATGTTGTTGGATGAGTTAGAACTAGTATAATTTATGTTTTCATGTTGTGGTTGTGTTAGTCGAGTCGTTTGGGAGAAAACAGAATTTTCATGTGAAAAGTCGGCGTTTTTTGGAAATTAAGTGATTTTGTGTTGTTATGGAAAATGATTTTGGGATGAGGTTGATTAAGTTGTTTTAATGTTGAAATGTCAAGTTTCCAAGTGTCGTATGTATGGTCTAAGTGTTAGGGATGCATTGGCGAAAACGAAATCGAAATCGGATTCGGAAACAAGATTTTATGCGCGAAAACGTAAAAATGCAATTTGTTGTACTTATGAGGTGACACGACCGTGTCAGAGCCTCTTGTAAGGGATGATGCGACCGTGTGTCTAGATGACACGAACGTGTCAGAGTCTCCTGTAAGGGATGACACGACCATGTGTCCTGATGACGCGACCGTGTCAGTTCTGTAGAACCCCGAAACCTAGTTTTCTTATGGTTTTGTGTATTTTTAACCATGTCAATGGATTCCAAACACCTAACCCTATTCAATCAATGTATAATTAAGCTCCTAGAGTGTCATAGCTTGATTCTACCTTTGTTTACACTTGGTTTTTAATTGCGTTTAATTAACTTTGTGTTTTAGCCGAAATTTGTCGGATTGGCATTCTAAATTGTAATTGACCGGTGAAACGGACATGTATACTCAACTGCACTCATATGTGATCTAAGGGTATACATAGTTGAGGCATTAATATTGGTTTGCTTGGTTTTGTTTCAATTGTCTCAATTGTTTTTAAGTTGTAAAATGATAGACGAACTTCGTCGAAAATAATCTTTAAGGCCGGATACTTTACAAATCTTTTGTGCATAGCTTTATATGATTGAATGAAGATGTATGAATGCTTGTTAGGTGTTGAATATGATGTTTATCATGATTTGGTGTACTTTTCTCCATTACTTGAATTGTGAGAAATTATATGGATTGTGGAGTTGTAATAATGTTGTTGATGTTGATTAATTGCATATATGCTAATTGATGGTGATATTGTTGGTGAGTGCATATATGTTAAATGATGAGTTGTTGTTGGTGTCGATGTTATATGTCGTGATTATATTGATGAATTATAACATGATATATATGTATGTTGTTGAGGTGTTGAACTTATACATGTTAAATGTGGAAGTTAAATGTTGTGATTTCTTGTATAATGTTGGAGATGTCATGGTGACAAGTTATGTGAATATATGCATTTGTGTCGAGTCATATATTCATGCATGCATACGTTTTGGTGATGGTGTTTTGTGCATCGTGAGGTGATGGATTTTATATCCGTGTTTTGGTGATGGTGTCTTGTACATCGTAATGTGCGACAGTTGTCGTAGTTGACGGTACCGTGTACATGTAGAAGTCGTGTCTAGGTGCATAACATTCATGACATGTGTCCTAATGTTTATGATACTTGGTGTTTGATATATTTGGTGAATATGTGGTGAAGATGTGTACTTGTCGATGTTTGTTGTTAATGGTGATACTTGTACGTTGATGATTTTAATTGATGATGTTTATTTCGGTGAAAACAATGAAGTGTAATTTATATGAATGTGATCTTATGATTTTTTGGTAATGATGACTTTCTTGCTTATACTTGAAATGAAGAATTGTATTTGTTGAGTTGTTTAGGCTAAATAAGGAATAAGGTGAGTAATCCTTTCATTGATTGATGTTGATAAATGATGAGCTTATGTCGATGACTTGATTAAAGTTTGAATATGTTTGATATGCTATGTTAGAATTGTGATAGCATGTTATGTATGGGATGGGGGATAATATTCATGTGATGTTAGTATTCTAGGAGGGTCGAATATGTATATGTGTCATGCATGAATCCTTGAACGCTTATATTTGTTTATTTTTTATTATGATTGATGTGAAGCTAACCCCCAGTGGTCTGTGGTGGACCGCCTACCTATCTGTGTGGACGGGTAGACGGCGTGCAGGATTAGTTTGTTAGCTTGCTTGGTGAGTGATCGAGGATAGCGGGAGCTACCTCCGTTGTTTGTTCGTAGTATCTTAGATAGGTTCTGATCTAGGATGTTGTCGTTTATGTTTTATGGATTTATCTTGGTTGTCGTGATTTGCCTATTTGTCGGGTTTGGATATTTTATGATGTTGATGTATTTATGAGTTTATGACCTGGCTATTATGGAGATGCATGTTATACATACATACATATATATATATATATATATATATATATGTTGATCCGCTGCGACTTGAGAAATTTTAATATACATGCTTGTGAAGTTTTGAGACGTGACGTCTATTTCTTGAATACTTGGATTATTCACGTGTTTTATCGCTTTAATAGAAATAGGGTGTTGCACAATGCAGCCAATACAAATACCCAACACAAAGTGACCAAGTTTCTTGCAGTTGAAACAAATAATATAAATTTAAAAAACAAAATGAATTCACACCACTGGCAAGAGAGTTATTACGCAATACCCATGAATATTATGTCACACTATAAATACTATGTCATACATGGTAATAAAAGTCATACCTAACACTCTACTGGTGAAGGTATGGACCCACGTATGCGGGACACAGTTCCTCCGTCAAAATTAATCGCTTGAAGTATTAAAGTGTAAGTTGAGTATTATATCCACATGTATTGTCATTCCAACTAAGCCATTTGTGTTTACTTATATGGGAACAATAAACAATAAAATAAAATAAAAGATAAAGGGGGTTTTGCAATTTTGTCTATTTGCAGCATAACAGAAGTTTAGAAGTTAACCTCTATTTTGATTGCATAATGTTAGTGGTGTGATGTGCGGATTAGGAAAGTGTACCAAAGCGTTTACCAAGTAATAAAGTGATAAGTGGAGTATCATATCCGCATGGATTGTCGTTTCGTCCAAACAATTCGCGTTGCTTATTTTTAGTTAACAAATAAAGTAAAAGAGTTTAAGGGTTAGAGATTTGCAATTTTTATCTGTTTATAACAGAGCAAGTTACCTTTTTTGGTTGCAGAAAAGTAAGCAGCGGTTAGGATTCTTCAAATCCCCCTATTTATCATGTTGGGTATTAAATGACAGTCATGTCGCTTTTATCTATTATGGGTAGACTATACAAGTGATGAGGTCGTTGGTACGTTACTAACCTAGCTGGTCGTCAAGCTGCAACTGCTAGTCACACGGTGATTCTTACGTGTGGGTATATACTCTCTCAATTGACTAGGTATAACCCTCCTATGTTTGGTTGCACCTGTTGGACACACGATGATTCTTACATGTGGGGTCTTGCCATCCCAAAGGTAATTGAAAGCATAGACTTAAATTGGCTTTCCAAGATTTCCCAAGGCATTGATGGCTAAGGTTCTTGTAGGTCTACCCATCTATGAATCTTAGGAAACTCATAGCACACACACACACTCTCTCTCTCTCTCTCTCTCTCTCTCTCCTAGTAGTTCTACAAACGGGCAGCCCTATCAGCGTCTATCTTACCAAGGGTTTAAGAGAATGGTTCCACTAAGCTACGACTTATTTCCTGCAAGCAGACACTTGTTTCCTTAATTATAACTAGTTACCTCCTAGGTTTAGCAGATTTTACTCAGTATTAGTAATGTCGTCTCCTAATTTCAATTGATCTCAAAGACACTACAGGCAAATGTGAAAGTTTTTACAATATTGAGTGAGTTGGTGGTTGATCTGGACAACCTCACGACAAGTTGGGAAAGAAACATAAATTAGGTCAAATGTGATGGGTGTCATAATCAAAATAACTCAGTCACATATTTCAAAGGTGATTAGTTTTCCAAACTCTAGAATAGAAATCCATGATCTTAAAGATAAGAGTTGATATTGTGATA
Organism: Medicago arabica; assembly: GCA_946800305.1. Taxonomy (NCBI): domain Eukaryota; kingdom Viridiplantae; phylum Streptophyta; class Magnoliopsida; order Fabales; family Fabaceae; genus Medicago; species Medicago arabica. Next base: position 31,725,838 of record OX326968.1, read on the forward strand.
ATATCATCAATCTTTTGTTTAGTGAAAAGGAAAATACTTGGGAGACAAAAAAATTGTTTCCCATGTATAAAGTTTGGTTTAAGATCATCCTCAACAACATCATGCCCATAGACTCCAGCATTGACAACATAAACAGGGATTACAAGCACATCATCATCTTTCTAGGATGGAAATAGATGATAAACATTCTTTTCCTCATTATAAACTATATGAAGGATTGAATTTTGAAATCTAAAAATGGCAATAAGAATTACATTCCTTATGGAAGGTTACTATCAAAAATATTCATTCAAGGAATGCTTGAAGATAGGATAATAGAATTTGGAGGATATGATGAAATTGAAATATCCTATGGGTAACCTTATTAGGCTTCACTCTATGAAAGATGAAGTTGGTAACAAAGAATCAAATAAATCCTCCATAATTTGGTCACACTACTCTTGTGCTTATTGAAGATTATCCTCCCATCACTATGGAGGATAACAAGGAAGTAATCCAGCAAAGAACAAGATGCACATGTTGGAAGACCAAGCAGTGTCACTACAAGATATCACTCAGAATGCCCCCCCTGAGGTGTTTGAGTCAAGGAACATAGGAAACTCCTTTGAAGTTCATAAGAGCCTAAGAGAGATGCTCATGCTAAGAGAAATCCTAAGGACAGAAGTGCAGTGTAACATCCAATTTTTAAAACTTTAATTATTGACATTAGCGGAAAATATCAAGAATAATTTTCTTGAGAAATAGGCAAAAATTAATTATAAATCCTTTAATAAACAAGCTTCGTAAAATTCATAATTAATTATTATACATCCAAAAAATCATAAATGATTAAAATACTCAAAACTTTGCATTTTGTAACTACTACCAAAATTAGAGTACTATGTAGGCATTTTCTCCACTAATTACCAAACTAACCTAATCTAATGAAGTGATACTTCTAGAATAGCAAACTTTTCAGCTTCGATGTCATTGGCGGTCTTTGTATTAATCTCTAAATCTGAAAATAACACTCTAATGAGATACGAAATTCCAGTAAAAAATATACACATGTTTAAAAATGAGTATTGTTCTCCGCCGACACGGTAACCGGAAAAATCTACCATGGTATCCACTTTCTTTCTAAAATAGTGTATAAAATATACATAGTTAATACAATTAAAAATCAATCAAAATATCATTGTAATAACATTTTTATACGGAGCATTTAATATACATAGTTATTAGCTCATTTAATATAGGTACAAGACCCATCCATATGGAGCACAAAGCTCATCCGGGCAAGTAACTATGGAGTACAAAACTCATTCATATGGAGCACAAAACTCATCTCATGTGGAGTACAAGACTCGTCTATATGGAGCACATAGCTCATCTGAGCAAGTGACTGTGGAGTACAAGACTCATCCATATGTTGCATGTAGTTCATCTAGGTAAGTAACTATGGAGTACAAAACTCATCCATATGGAGAACATAGCTCATCTGGATAAGTAATTGTACAAGATTCATCTATATGGAGCATATAGCTCATCCGAGTAAGTAACTATGGTGTCCAAGACACATCTATATGGAGCATAAAGCTCATTTCAAACACTTCTAAATAATATCAAAAATAATTTCATTATAACAATTGTCTCTATAAAATCAGTTTAAGAATATAATATATTATTTTGAGTTAATATATTAACAATCCTTCAATGACAGGTGTGTTACAATATAAACAAATGAAACCCTTTACATTCAAAAGTACATGTGGCATGTTATAGTTTCAATTCTAATCAATGTTAGGCTAATTAATGCTAGAATAATTCAAATTTCCATTACATGAGTCTCAATTAGAGATGGCAAAGCGGGCCGGCCGCCTCATTTAGGCCCGCCTCGCATAAGTCTGCCTAAAATGGGACGAGACGAGCCGAGTCAAATTACGTGACCAAGTTCAAAATCTCACCCTGCCTCGTTTAGTGGCGGACAGACGAGTTGGCGGGCCGACTCGCCAAACAAATTTTTACTTTTTTTTAGAGAAAAAAACAACAATTTTCTTAATGCATTTTTATACGACTTAATTGTAACAAAATATAATGCTACTTTTATCATAAAAAAATATAAAAGAATAGACATCAAATAAATTTATACAAAAAACAAGATAATAAACAAATTGTCGAACTTAACATCATACTTAATCGCAAAATAAGGAGAAGTAATCAACATATAACAAATTCGCGACATAAAAAAAATCATAAAATAAATCTAATGGCTAAAATAAATACAAAAGGATAAAATAATTCTGAAAAAAGAAAGAAAAACTCGTTTTTTTCAACGAGTAAAGCGGGGCGAGCCAACTATAAGAAGCGAGTTGAAAACTTCGACCCAACCCGCCAAAAATAACGGGCTAAACGAGTCGGCCCCGCGGGTTGGACCCGTTTTGCCACCCCTAGCCTCAATACACACCTTCCATATCTATATTTTAAGAAATAATTCGATTTATTCTTACGATCGAAATGATATCTAGAAATTCAATTTCCTGATATCAAATCAAACAATAAACAACCCATAAAAAAAAAAAATCAAACAAGAACAATCAACTGCCAATTAATGAAATTAAGTTCAAATAATTCAAAACCTATAACAGTCCTAAAAAAGAATGTTGATAATTAATCTAATTCAAGACTATCGATGAATTGGCTTTCTCTTCTCCTTCTTTCTTGTAAGCCGTCAACAAAACCCTAGTTTCTTTTCCTTCATCCACCAAAGATGGTTGATTTAGGGTCAATTTTTAACCCAAAATCACACCTCTAACTCATTTTTATATTTCCCTTTTATTGAAATAAGTGATTTTCACATATATTTCGTTTTTTCTTTTGTGATTTCGTCGTCTTAGTGCGACGTTGTTTTGTTCGTCGTCATTGTGCGACGTTGTTTGTCTTTCTTGTTTCGTTCAGATATTTGTTTGATTCAGATTGTTAGATCAGCTTCGATCCAGTGCAAATCAAATCAATTACTTTGGAGTCGTCAACGTTGCAAATCGGGATACATGATTATTCCGAAGACTTAAATATAGTCATATGTGTAGGCTTTAATACTTTGCCGTTTTATGCTATTAACATGGATGATGTGAGTTTGTTCACATATTCATCCTTTTTGTTTTTAGCGAATTTTCATTGTACCAATGTAGTGTTTCAATTTGAATGAATGTCATTTATTTTTGTAAAAAAAAGACTATCGTTAAATTGTTACTCACCTATTAAAATCGAATTAAAACCAAAATACAATAGTGAAAGGTAATGATTTTTTTTGTTGCATAAAGGAAATGAAAGTAACGTACGAAACAAATTTATTTTTTCCCCATCCTAATCTCATAACTAATGCTATTTTTCAAGAATAGTTTTAAGAACGGTAAGAAGATCAAGAACATTGTTAGTTCCTACCTTTAGACCGTTCCCCTTCATCATAGTTTGTCATCATAGTTTAGGGTTTTATAGTAATTGTTAGATTTTTAGTTGCACAAGAGAAAATAAGTGGGTTTTATACATTAAAGTATATCTCAGTTTTATCGACTTTAATTCCTTCTAGTTTGGTTGTGTTTCTTCTAATTAGGAGGAAATTCAAAAAGTTATTGAGATTTTTTTATCGGTTTTGTTTACAATGTGTTCATTATTTTGCAGATACCTTTATAATATTGAGAACAAGGTAGTTTCATACCCATAATATCCAATTCAAGGTTGTATCCTATATTAACTGTCAGGGCCAAGCTTAAGTGTTTTTGGTAATTTGTCATTTACTCATTTTATACCACGAATCATATGGAATTTATGTGTATTTTAGTCTTTTTGAGCCTTTTGTTTATTTTTCTTCTTTTTGTTGTTTGGTTTTGTGTTATAATATAAGAATTTTGAATTAGGGTTTCATTTTTCTTTGTTGCAGCTTCTCTTCTAGATTCTTAAGTTTCTTTTTTGACAAATTTTAGATTCTTACATTGCGAAAGTTTTTCTGAATTGTACAAGTTTCCTAAAGAAAATCAGTGTTATTATGTTGAAAAAAGATGACTGATTTGTGCATATAATCTTTTTTTTTTAATAAAATATGCCTAAAGCATTTCATTAATAATAAGAGTTTCAATATATTCGAGTATATGAAAATAAATGGTGGGACTAGCTAGTAATGTGGTTTCTCCTACGAGAACATGAGCGACCTCATTAGCTTGTCGCCGAATAAACTCCACCCTAGAGTTGGTAAAAAAAGAGCTAACTAGAGTGCGACATGAAGAAATAATACAGTCAAACTCAAAATAGTCGTCTCAAGTAGCATCAAAGGCATCACAAGTAAGCTTGGAATCTGTTTCGAAATCAACGTTGTCAAATTGCATGTCTCTAAGCCACTGCAAAGCAGTATATAATCGCAAAGCCTCTTCGACATCCATTGAATAACAACAAGGATAACTAACAACCTTAGCCAAAACAAAAGTGTCTTCGGAATCTCGAACACAAATGCCAATACCAGTCTGATTTTAAATGGGATGAGAAAGCAGCATCAATATTACACTTGTACCTACCCGACAAAGGTCGTTGCCAGACGGAAGTCACAAATGCAGAAGTGCGAGTGTTGCATATTACTGCCACAAATAAAACTAAAGAATTATCTCACCAATACACTGTAGTCATCTATTTGTTTGTGTTTGCAATAATTTATCTATTCATCTACATCTTTTGTTCCATGAATTTATAAGAGATCAATTCTCTGACTTCTCTTTCTCTACTTAGGAGTCCTTCAATCGGTCTATATTTTCCTTCACTCGACAAAAGTGCTTTTCGTTTTTACCAATAAAAAACTAAAATTTTATTTTAGGCAAATTAGCATTCAATTCCTTTCATAATTGCAAGAGACAAGTGTTAGCAGTGTAGTAAAATCTTGGGACGGTAAAACTTGACCCAAAAAACAAAAAGAGAAATATATTATTTTTGAACGTGTGAACGAACGCTAATTTTAACGTGTTACCAAAAATTATCTTTAAAAAATAAACGTTCTTTTTTTGGCCGAAATATAATTTTAACGTGTGAATGAATGCTAGTTTTACAGTTTAATTTTTATCTTTTTTTTAATCATTGTGTTTCTTAATGTGTATAAAAATATTAAACAACAATTATTTTGAAACGAATGAAGTAATATTCTAGCCAAAAATAATTGTTATCACGTGTTCTAGCATTCATTTTACTACTCCTTCGGTCCTTAATATAAGAAAAGTTTCAACCAAAATGTTGGTCCTATTTATATGAAAATGTCACAACTTTTAAGGTGTAGTTATAGTTTAAAAGTATTTTATACTCCTTATTTAATGGTTGTCTTTTTAATACTGTTGGATGTATTTTATGTTTCATAATTTTTTAAAGCGTATATTTGTAAAAAAAATCAAAAAAATACAACAATTAATGATTAGATTGATTTTGATGTTTTTTTATATTTTCTTCTTAAAATAGGAATTAGAGAGAGTAATATTTATAGCTCTCCTCAGCATTTTATTCATAGTACATTTTGAACTACAATAGCAATTATCGCATTAATAGCTTCCATCACTTTTTATAATGATTGTTGAATGGTATTTAATTGTGGGGATAACTGCTTTTAATTTTGTACATTGAATTTTTTTTTTTAAAATTAGAATAATTTTTTTACTTATAGTAGTGACTGGTTGATGTATATTATTAACAATCGATCCTACACAACTATTTTGTTTTGCAACGTGATACTTACTATTTTACACCAATTTAAGTACATGTAATATGGACATTTTTTAGAAAACGGTCCAAGGGAAAACCCTTTTGGTCCATATCAGACACCCCTTATTTGTATTCCTATTAGATGCCTTTATTTTGGAACTAATTATGTTCTCCTTTTATGCTTAGAATTGTTGTAGAACATTGTAATATTCAAGGTGTGATCAATTGGTTAGACTGATTATTGTTTTGCTAGATTGATACATTGTTTACGTGACTATTATTTTCAAGAACATTTTGCATTCATGTATGATTTAACCTGTATTTTCTCATTCTTTGTTTATTTTCATTTCATATATTACTTTTCAACTGATAATACGAACTATGGAAAGCATGTGAATAGTAAATAATATTATTTATTCTTATAATTTGGATCGATGTACATGATAAACACTCAAAATTGTTAGAAGTTACAATTATGTTCATTTTAAAAGTTAATTTTGAGTACAATCAATCACTTTAAATGTGAAATAAGTACATTGTATTTTGTTCATTGTCTTGCAAAACTAGAATGATTAATTTGTCGTTCTCATAATTTTGGTATTGGAAGATTTCATAACAAGTAGCAACCGCCGTTTGAAATAGGAGCGAAATCAAAGTCCATGTTTTGGGATCATTAAGGAACAAAAAAAACAAGGATAATATGATCAAAAGAAGTTGAAAGGGCGAACGGTTTGCAATGGGAGAGAGGGAGAGAAGTAGGATATGCGGGAGAGAAGGAAGAGAGGCTGGATCATGTTGGAGGAGAGTCGCGGGGGGGAGGGGGGGGGGGGGGGGGGGGGGGGGGGAGGGGGGGAGAGAGAGAGAGAGAGAGAGGACAACACATTGTAAGTGGACCGTGACCCTTACACTGTAAGTTTGGTCAATCTATAACATAAAACATATAAGAGTGTGTGGTACTTCAGAGAACGTTGATCACCTTTTCTTCATTGTGTTTTTTTTTTTTTTTACAAATTAGGAATGCTCTTTAAAATTGGCTAGGCTTCATCTTGGTCAATCCGTCTCATATTTCGGATCATCTGACTCATTTTGTGGCTTTGGAAGGCTCTTAAAAATGTTATGTGCGGAACTTCATCTGGTTTGATTTTCGATTGTTTGGGTCATAATGCAGAAAATAAATGCTCGTGTTTTTAGTCTCTTGGGGACTTTTTCTCCTTCTTTTTGATGTAACTGTTGCTTTTCTTTGCTCTTCTCCAGCACTCCTTGTTTGGAGAAGGCAAAGTCGTTTGCTTATTATAATTTTATTTTAGCCTCTTAAAAAAAAAGTATCTATAACATAAAACCATAGATTTAATTTGTATACATCGATGCTACAAAAATCTTTTATAAATATGTTTGGTCAAATTATACCACGATACTAATTTTTAGGTTAGTTCCTAAAATATCGCTAAAAAATGATTTAACGTGATTTAGCTGGATGTAAAAGAATTAACACCGTCAATACATAAAGATTAATCTCTAAAATAAAATTATTTTCTTAATAGTGATTTATTTACCCATGCTTGGCATGGGCTCCATACTAATATATATACACAGTGGGTACACTTCACTACATATAATAACCCATTTATAATTTTATTGGAGCAATAATCATATACTACATTTTTTTAATGGCAAAATACACGGAGAAAAAGAAGTACAATATAAACGGAGAGAGCCGTCAAGCGACTGTCAAACAGAACCACCACAAAGGATAAAACCCCCAACCCCACACACAAGGTCGGAGCCGCGCCAAAAACACTCTAAAATATCAAAATCAACAAAAGAAACACAAAAACAACACCAACAACCGAGAACAAGATGTAGCAGCACACCCAGCAAACACCTGCAGACAACACAAAAACAAAGAGAGCAGCCAGAAAGCCACGCCGGAAAGGCATGGGTGAGGAAAACCCCACCCAACCCCAAGTAGGCCAACCACTACAAAACCCTACTGACTCCAGCATAGAACGGGTTGCACCTCCCACTCATAGAGAGAACATGAACTAGCAAGACACTTAGCCAGGAACCACCTCCAAACTAAGAGTTTCAATCTGTCCACCACTGGCTCCTCTCGGGGTAAGCCACCAGAAAAGATAAGGTCATTTTGAGACACCCAAATGGTCCAAATAACAACATGTCAAACAAGAAGCAAACCTAACCTAACTCTCTTCCCCCACCTAAACTTGTAAAAGCCTGAAACTACAGGGATAAACCTAGGGGCATCACAAAAACCCAACCCAACCACCTAGACACCTGATACCAGACCGGGAAGAAGGAAGGGCATGAGAGGAACAAGTGCACCGCAGACTCAGACGACCCGTCACAAATAACACAACCCAAACCACCCACAAGAAGCAGAACACCGCGCCTAACATGGTTGCTCCGTGTAGGGAGCCTATCAAGAAGAAGTTGCCACGAAAAAACGATAACTTTAGACGGGGCCCAAGATTTCCAAACCCTATAGACCGCCTGAAACACCTCCCTCTCATGAGTACCTACTCCGGGCATACCTTAATAAGAGTCGAGTACGCAGACTTCACCGTGTACCGACCATTGGGACTATGGGTACAAGACCAGACATCCTCCATGTCGACTCTCGAGGGCCTGGACACAACCACAAAAGGATTAGAAAGCAGGTCAGATTCACAAACAAACAGAGGTCTCCTCTAGCTCAGATCCCAAACCCATGCCCCTCATTCTCAGTGACCTAAATCCCCCACTTTTCGGTCATCCTGGAGAGAGCGTTGAAAAAGGCGCCTAAACCTAACTCTAAGAATGGTCGGCCGACATCACAGATCATGCCAAAAAAGGGTAGAGAGACCATCCCTAATGACCCTCACCACACCATTGGAGAACCAATCCCCAACAACCTCCCTATCACCACCCAAGAGGGAAATATTGAACCACCACGAAGACCGGAGGGCCTGCCACCAAGATAAGGGGATGGATGACAATCCCCATAACGAGCGGTAAGAATATCTCTCCACATGCCACCATCCCCTAAAAGGTAACGCCACTGCCACTTGGCCAAAAAGGCAAGATTCACCTGGTGAAGGTCCCTCACACCCAACCCTTCCTCACACATAAGATTACAAACAACTGCCCCGAGAGACCCAAGAGATACACTTGCTCCACTTAACCCCCCCCCCCCCTTCCCCAAAAAAGAATTCTCTCTGGAGGCAAACAATCTTCTTACAGGCCGAAACAGGCATTTTCATGACAAACATGTATAAAATGGGGAAGGCATTGAGGATGGAGTTAAGAAGGACAACTCCCTCACCAATACTAACATACTTGTTCTCCTAAGAACATAGCTTGCTGGCAAGCAGCTGGAGCATCGGTTGTCAAGTCTTACCAAGGTGGGGGTTAGCACCAATAGGTAACCCTAGGTACGTAAAATGAACACTACCAACACGACAATAGAGGAAGCGCTCAGCCAATCCCAGGAACTCGTCCCCCACAATAACCCCCGTCACAAAACTCTTAGAGAAATTAACCTTCAGCCCCGAAGCAAGCTCAAAATCAGTGAAGAATGGTCTTAAGAGACCACAAGATAGCCATAGAAACTCCCCCCAATAATAAGGTATCATCAGCATATTGGAGATGGAAGATGGAGAGACCGGAGTTCCCTACCCGAAAACCATGGTACAAACCCCGAGCTTCAGCCGACCTGATCAACCCACTGAGGCCCTCAACCACCAACAAAAAAAGAAACGGGGCCAGCGGGTCCCCTTGCTTTAGACCTCCCTGAATGTTCACTTCCTCCGTCGGGCAACCATTCACAAGCACTGACATGTTATCGCAACAGACACACGCTCAAATCCACCTACACCACCTAGCATTAAACCTAATATCTTTATCATATGCTCAAGGAAGCTCCAACTGACGGAATCATAGGCCTTTTCAAAGTCCACTTTGAAGATGATACAATCCTTTCTTGACTTCCTCACAACATCAATAATCTCACTCACCGCGTCAACCCCATCCACCAGCTATCGGCGTTTAATAAAAGTCAATTGGTTGGAGGAGATAAGCTTATCCATAACCGGGGAAAGCCTACCCGCCAAAACCTTAGCCACCAACTTATAAAGGGACCCTATGAGGGAGATGGGACGGAAATCGCCTAAAAGAGAAAAGGATGGCACCTTAGGGATAAGCGTAATGAAGTAAGAGGAGAAGCAGCGCTAAAGAGTAGCTGAGTGGTAAAATTGATTAAACATAATACTCACTTCCCCTTCAAAATGTCCCAACACCTCTTATAAAAGGCAAAATTAAACTCATCCGGGTCAAGACATTTCGACCCATCTGAGGCCAACACCACCCCTCTAATCTTGTCGTCCCCAAAAGGAGCAGTCAAAGCAAAGGCTTCCACTTTCGAAATACTAGACCAAGGCACACCATCAAGGGTAAAACGATCCACCTTGGATTCATAAAATAATAAAATATAAAATAGCCCCATTATATTTTATATAGTAGTTCACATTATAAGTTTCATATATAACTGCAATTTTGATTTATTCGATAAAAATAACATCAACCATTCAAAGGGCATATGTATAAGTAGTATATATAAGCAGCCCACAAAATTCCTTGTAAGAAGAAGTATATCCACCGATCAAAACTCTAAACAATTAACTTCATGAATCAAAATGAATGTATAAAATATGTTATTTAGTATCCTTTCTAAAATCATGTTAAAAATCAATCAGCTTTCATCTAAAACAGCAATCGTTGTTTACATAACATATATGGATAAAAAATTCTCAAAATCCATCATCAACGAGAGCACATCAACAATTCAGGAAAACTAAATAATTGAATTTCATAAAATTCCTAATTTAATAGAGTTAGTTTTTCATCAAGTAAATCATACCATATAAATTATTATTCAAAATTTAAACTTAATGTACCATTGAAGGTTAAAGGGTGTGATTACTAACCTCTTCAATCAAGACCAGATTAGTAATCATTCTTCAATTATTCTTTCTTTACTGCCTTAATATATTTTCCCCCTTTTCTCCAATAATCTTCAACGTGTGGCCTTCTCTTTTATTATCATGCCTTTGGTTTTGTTTTACTAGTGATTTATATAAATCTCAATTGATCCTATCTGGATTAAAATTAGTAACTAACCGTCCTTTGTTTTAAATTTTAAACGGGGTTTTCTATGATTTCAAAAAAATAATAAAAAATTCTATCATGTGCAAATTTGTATTGGAACTTGCATATTTATTATTAAATATAAAACTTTTGAATATATAATTGTTGTTTTGCAAGAAAAAAATTATTATTATTATTAGTTGCTTTAACATGTTCAATGTTGCACAATTTTTTTTAAAAAAAATAAAAGATGAAATATATTAACAACGGCAGTGGAACTTCTTTAGCACAAAGTGTACTAAAAAGGCCACTTCAAAATACAATCAGTACATATAAGTACAATCATTATGGTCAACCGATACCCAGACATAACAATGAGTCTGATCACCATATCTGAGAACCATATACAAAAGTGAAGTTATTAGCCTTCAACCACGATAGGAATTATACTTACTTTTTCATAAGATCTATGATGGGAGTTTTGGATATTATTGAAGAACATGTTATTACGTTAATTCCAAACTAGCCAAACGCAAAGAAGCCATAACAGTTGAGGGAAAGATCATCTCTTCTTCGAACCACCTAGATAGTGAGAAAACTGAATAAAATGAGCTCAAAGGCTGTGTGGTTCTACTCCTGAAACACCAACCCAAAACCTGACATGCTGCCACAAGGAACCAAATATGTCGCAATGAAGAAACAAATGGGATGCAGATACCCATTTTAAATTAGTAATATAACAACTATATTTATCCAATATCCATCCCTATTAGATAGCTCATTCGGTTTCCGTTTACACAATATGTTTCAAATTGAATTTCAAAAGATTATTTTCTATAGTCTAGCTCCCACCGTTTATTTTACTTATAAAACTAATTATTAAAAAAATATAGCTATGAAATAATAAATGTAAACTTAAATTATCATACATTGTCTTATGTTAATTAGGATCATCAAACTAATTAAGTTTATACTTTTATATTACTATCTTAATTTTCCAAAGTTTAATAATTTCTACTCGTTGTTTTTGAGATGTTACATGCAGTTTCTCCTCCTTCATCTGTTGCATCTGAAGTGGCTCCTCCTTTTGCTAAGGAGAATATTCCTACCAGAGGAAAAATAAAAAGTTGAGCAAGCTCAACCAGCTCTTGCTACTCTGGTGGAAGAAGTTGATGATGAAGCTCCTCTGATAAGAAGAAGGATAAGGATAGCTTCATAAGCTTCTGCTACTGCTACTGCAACTACTACTGATGTCAGTGGCGGAACCAGGAGTGCAAGGGGGAGCCTTGGCAACCCCATTTAAAATAAATAAATTATACCTTGAATTTTTGTATTTGTGCAAAATCACTTGATTTTCTACATGTATGTTAAGTTTTGATGACATAATTTTTAATTTTACACATTCTCTTTACATATCGTTTATTTTTAGTTTAAGGAATTGATATTAATTTAATACATAATAATTTAGAGAAATATACACATAGATGGTACCTAATTGATGCCTTAATAAGTCCACTTTTCTTGTCCAGTTATTACTTAACTTTAATTCCTTTGCCAATTTCAACCATTCTTGTTTCTTACACATTGTTAAATTGAAATTGAAACAGGTTGAAATTGATAAATTTGTTTATTTGCAACAGAAAAGTTAATGACCGACTTTAATTAGTGTAAAATGTCACTTCAAGTATTTAATGATCGACTTTACGCATTATATAGTTTAAATTTTGAATGATCCATTTTTGGTTTATTACAACTTAAATATTGTATAAGCAATATCATTTATATATTTAGTTTATTTTGATGACGGTCACCCCAAACTTTTTTGTCTGGCTCCGCCATTGACTGATGCACTTGTAAAGGATGCTACCACAGTGAATACTTATGACCAAGGTAATTCTAATCCTATATCTAATATAGTTGTACAATCCTCACCATCCCCTTCTAACTTTGTTCAATCCATTCTTTCTAACCAATTGACACCTTTCGATCATAACCAACAAGCAAAACAACTTTTTTAGGCCACAACCTCTTATCACTCACTACACAAATCACCAAGTCCACCCACACAAAATGAATCTATCCATCAAAATTCCCCTACAGATGAGTTTATCCATCAAAATTCCCCTACATAAAACTCACTTACTCCAATCATATCATCTCCTTAACCTTCACCTCATAAATCATCATCACATGTTTGTGCAGAACCAATCAAGGTTCCAGAACCTAAAGGCAAGGAACACTTTGAGTTTCTTAACTTTAGTTCAGATTCTAATTAACTCATCTTCTGAGTCTGATAGTGCTCCTGATCCTGTCAACCTTGCACAAGCATACATCTGACCCAAGCACATTTACAGTTACATAAAATAACCAAGACCCTCATTTGTAGTCGTTGCAGAACTACCAGATGATTATCCCATCTCTGAGACTAACCCAGAAGATATGGCCCTAGTTCCCTATGCACCTATATTTGTTGACGCTTACCTTTACCCTTCATCTGTTGTTGAAACTATGGTTCTTGAGTTATAGCCGTCTTCTAATGATCAACCAATGAACATTCATTCTGAACTAGAACCAGATGCCAACCAAGTTAAACCTACCTCGAATACCATTTCTTTGAATCTCAAGCAGAGTTATGATTGAACCTGTCATTTCTTTAACTTTTTTCATGCATCCTCTTTTAACCAACAACCTTGTATAACCAAATATCACAACACCCATAAATTTCTCAACCTTTAATCTAACATTATCCAAACCACCACCCTTTTTCTACCCTGAACTTGAGGAGTTCACTACACTTATATATGATAGGTGAAAACATTGCTGGATGAGAGAGATGAGATTGATAGCTCTGAAGAGAATGACATCAAATGGGATGAGCTAAGGATGTTTTGGATGAATTCATGTTGGAGATGAAAGAGTCTGGAAGACAACATGTTAAGGCAAACAAGGAAGCACTAAGAGAATGGTTCTCAAAGTTGATGTATCAGATGGACTAAACAGATCTCATAAGGAGCCCTAGGTGTCTGAGGGATGAAATTCACAAATGCACCAAATCTTAACAAGTAATAAAGTAGTAAGTTTATCGTCTCCACAAGAAATTCCGTTCAACTTAGCAATTACCAAAACTTATTTAGAGAGTAAATAGAAAAGAGATTAAAAGATGGTTGTATGGTTTAATTGCTCTGCCCAATGCAAGAATAGGTTCGTGATTAGAGATTTAACTGCGATTAGGGAATCCTTGAATCCCCCTTCCGTCTATGTTGGAATTAACTTAGTAAAACAACAGTTATATGGTGTTTGTTAATGATTTAACAAGCTAGTTTCTAAACTCCATTAACCCTTATGATAACATGTGCTACAAGTTAACCTAGTTAATTGCACATTCCGGAAAGGAAGAATTAGAAAACCCTAGGTTTCATACTTAAATATCATTAACAATAATTACGAAATAATCAATTAGTAATGCCAGAAGGGAGGAAGAACTTTGGGGGTTGCCGATCCTACTAATCAACGACAGATCAATTTTCAAGATTACCGATACAGATTCTCAATTGAAAAAGCATTAAGAACATACAAGTACAAATTAAATTGGACACAAGAAAAGCATAACATATTATATATCAACAAAATCTTCACATTGATGTTTATAAGATATATCTGTCATTTTTATAGAAGGAAAAAAAATCACATTGATAGCCAGATTAAACATATTCCTTATAAAGTGTAAGTTAAATCATTAACAACTGTGTCAACTCTTTAGACAAACTTGATAATTTTCACCCTTATATATTTACTTTCACTTTATATAATCTTCTAGCTCAGCCTCTTAAAAAATGAGTTTTTTTTTTTTAAATTGTCATCTTCTAGCTCTATTATTTATCTATCGTATCAAATATCATATCAATTATTGTCATTCTCTCTTTTAAGTTAATCTCCCTTATCAATATAGTCAACAAAACCTCAATTAGAATTGACTGATTAGAGTGTGACAAAGATTTTGTTAGAGTAAAAAAATGTACATTGCAATAATAAACCCGTGTAAAATAATTGTGTGGTACCTACCTTTGAATTTTTCTTTTACTAAGAAAATGTACATACACAACAGAAATGGTAAACCATAAAGAAAACAGCACATAAAAAACATTTTGTGCTTAGACAAATTCAGCACACACTGCAAACATAGTACGAACCTTATCTCTTTTGTCACACACACTGCCTCTTATAAGTGCTTTTTGCTGCTTTATCCAATCTGAGCCGAACACAATTTTGTCCCTGAAAAATTCTTGTCTCTTTCTTCTGGGTTGTCTGCACTACATAATTTTGTCTGACACACTTGTTTTATATTCCTTTTTTTAAAATTAATATATATAAATAATTAAACTGTTTTTTGTTTGTTTTCAAAGAATATTAAAGCATAGAGGGAACACGAGTACATCACACTGATTCTTTCTTATCTACTCCTACTCACTTCAATCCAAAAATTTCTTGGCATTGCACACATCCTCGTTCCTTGACTAGTCTTGTGATTCTCCACAGTTTATTTGCCTGAATATTGATTGAATTGGTCTTTCTGTTGGCTCACTGTGGGGGCAAAGTTATCAGAGATTTATTTTTTTAAAGTTTGAAATCTGAGACAAACATTATGATTTTCAATATCAATAATTCTGCAACCATGACTATGAATGATATTTATTGAGGCTTTTGGCCGTGTTCAACCAGTGGCGAATCCAGAAGTTAGGGGTTCAAAGTTTCGAGTTTCTTGGACTAGGGGTACAGAAAAATAAAAATCAAGGGTTCAAAATGCATAACACAAGTATATTTTCTTTTTTATTAAGTTCATTGAACCCCAAAAAAGACTAGCTTCGTCCTTGAATGTAACTTCATACAATATTGTCGCATGAGATCAATCAAGACTTTATTTGTCGCATATGAGCCACGGTTGACCCTAATGGTTTATTTTTTGATCAAGCATTTTATAATATTAAAGATTGGCGTCTGTCCAATTAAGTGTATGTTTGGTTAAACAACGAGCTTAACAAAACTCACAAATGGCATTGTGATTTTATTTAGGTTTAAAATGTAATTTTTTTTGTCAAAATCACGATGATTTGTTGTAATTATAGCAATCTTAGTGTTAGTCAAACATACACCAAGACTTTATGGGCTGCACTTTACCACAATTATATACACTATGAGAGATTGTCGCTATGTCTGAATGTGAAAATGTAAGAGATGTATGATCACTGAATTTGCATTATATGTAGCTACTGCTATAAAATAGTTACTTGGAATTGGAATTTAATTCGTTACATGTATACATACCCGTTTTTGGTTGCTGATTTAATTTGTTGAATAAAGCATCTTTGAACTTTGATTTAATTTAGTTCCTTGATTTAGTGACAGAATCTAACACAAACAACTATTTGTTAAAATAGACTCTTAAGAAAGAGAATTTAAGGTCATTATTAACCATCACGAATGCTAAGAGGGGCTAATCAATAATTTTGACACTACATTTATCCACTAAGAAGTAGACAAGTCTTAATCAAATTGCAAATTTTGTTTGTGATTTACTTAGTGAAACAGGATAATTTTGCTTGTGATTTTTTTAACTTTACATAATTAACTTTGTTATGATTTGTTAGTTGGACATATAATAGTGGAATTGTTATGGAAAAAAGTTGTTATGCTTTTTCCCAAAAAACAATAGAAAAAGAAAGGTGTTGAGAATTGATGTTTTTGTTGTTTCTTTTCTACCATATAAGCCCTATGATGATTGTACTATAAAGTTAAGAAATAAATTATATATAAAAATGCTAATTTTACTGGATAATAATAAAAAGAGAAAGACAAAACAGCTTTCTTTCAAACAGGAATTGCTTTTTACAGTGGCTAGGTTCACTTCACTAAAAAAAAAAAGTGAGATAGATATAGAGAGAAGAAAAGAACTAAAGAAGAAGAAGACTTTAGGCATAAAATTAATTAACCTACAAAGAGTGATTAAATTTTTTTCTTCTTCATCTCCCTAACATAATGGCCATAAAAACAGTTCACATGAACAGCCATGAAATGCTACCAAAGTACCAACCACATAATAATAATGTAGCTAGACCATTTAAGATTCTTATTATAATTCAATTATTCAATTCTGATTGATCCATTGTTTGTGACCAGGAGCCCACTTTGGACATTTAGGACTAAAGTAACTTGACATTACCCTTGAGTTCAAGAGTTCAACAACAGGTGCAAACTTCACACACCTTGGTGTCTTGTACTGATTAATTGAAGCACCTAAACTAATGGCATAATCCATTAGCTTATCAAATGTCCCCTGCTCAACAATCTTGATCTCAAGCGGACCGATAGATTTGTCCGAGACACGGCCCTGTCGATACACGCTGTTGAGTGATTCTTCAATTGTTAAGCAGCAATCTTCAAAAACACAAGGTGGAATTTGTGTTGATTTGTTCAGAGTGAGTTCCCAGTAGAGGACATAGTGACCTGGAATTGTTGTTGTGTCTGCATAGCTAGTGTATTCGGACACGGTTGCGTCGAATGGTACTAAATGTGTTATAGCATTTGCCATTGCATTTTGAAGCTCAACTTCATCAGTTTTGTCTGAATCAATGCTCAATACCACATTTTTTCGGCACACAAAGTTGAATTGTGGTGCTTTGTTCTTGAATCCAGCTACCTTCAGCACATCACCAACTCTATAACGGTATAGTCCTAAGAAAAAAATTGACAAACATAAATAAATAAATCAGCAAATGAAAAAAAAAAAATATTGTTCTGTTCCATATCTAAATTTCATAAGAATATTCAATCAATGCGATCTAACGGAAACTATTGTGATTCTGACAAAAGTTACATTTTAAAGCTTCAACAAAATCACAGTGCGAAAGTAATTTTGATGTTTTATTGACCACGTGATTGCCACAATTGAGGTTGCATAAGCATAATATCAAAAAATAAAATATTTAAAAATGAAAAATGAAATTAAAAGTTTGGTCAAAAAAGAAATGAAATTAAAGTGACATGAAGAATCTTAGTCTTACCAGCATAAGTAGTGACAACAAGCTCATATTCATGACCAAGTTTGACATCAACAAGTTCAACCAACTCTTTCTGCTCTTTCTCATTAAGAGATCTAGGTGTGTGAAGAGAATCAGTGACACCATTAGTTCTATTCACAGGCAAAAATTCAAAGTAGCACATGGTAGGAATAAGAGTGTAAGACACTTCACTAGGTTGACAAAGAGGGTTCAAGTTAACACCAAAGTAACATTCACTAGAAGCATACATAGTGCAAACAAGTGGTAAACCATTGCTATAATGATCCAAAATAGGAATATACTGTGACATTGTTCCAGTCACAATAACATCCACATACTTAGTATTAGGCCAAAGCCTAGTAATTATACCCTGCCAAGAACTTTTACTACACTCAGTTTGGATAAAATCAGCAAGTTTAGGATCAGGTTTAAGGATTTTCATAACAGAATCTCTCACTGTTGAGTCAGTAATTAAAGGGTTAACAGTACCAGTTCTAATATCATTGCAAAGAAGGGTCCAATGTTTCTCAAGGAACCTAATAGCCCTTATAAAACCAGAGGCAAAAACAGCACCAACCCTTAAAACCTCTTTGTTTTGACAAAGACCACAAAGCAGTTGAGAATACATGCTTTGGTATGAATCAGGACACAGTACAGTTTCATTTGGGCTTGTGTAGTTTGTGTAAGGGTCATAAGGTCTATCTCTAAAATAGGAACTTTTGTAATAGCTAGTTAAAACTGGCCTAGCTACAATTCCACCAGGTGTTTTAGCCTCAGATTTTATAAACATTAGGTACATTCCTTTCCCTTTTTCTAAACCAGGAACAAACTGGCTCATTACTGGCATCAATAAACTATACAACAAACTTCTCCTCCCTAACTCATCTTCAATTGTTGGCATCAATTTTCTCTCACCTCCAGATGTCCCAGAACTGCAAAAAATAAAAATTTAACAAAAACAAAACAGCCCATCAATAGCAGTTAAAAAAAAATATATCAATATTTTTACAACAAAACTGCATAAACTCGCGGATACCTTGTTAGTTCTAAAACAAATAAGAAACTCATAAAAAAAATGTTCATTTTTTCTCTTGAAATTGAAATTTAAAACAAAATAACCAAAAAAAACTATTTATACATGTTACTCTCTTTGGTCCTTTATATAAGAAAAAGTTAGATCAACAAATGTTGATGTACGTGGTTTTAAATTTAAACCATATACATTAACTTTTGATGACCAACCTTATCAAATATATAGAACCGGAGGAATTATGTGTATGTATGTATAAAGACGAACCTAGTGAGAAACTCAGAAATGGGTTTGGAGCAAAGGATAGGAGAGGTGTCACCATTGGAGATACGGTCAATATCAGGCTGAATATCTTCATAAGAAATAACAGGCAAAAGTTTTTTGAAGGTGTCACGGTCTGTGTGACCATTAAGATCATATCTTTTAAGATATTCAACGTTTGCATTGCGAGACAGAATTTCTGAGAGAACCTTTTGTTGAACTTGGTCAGCGTTTGAGGTAACATCCTCAATGAAGTCCAGGATTTTTTTGTTCTGTTCAACAAGGTTGTAGCCTCTAGGTGCCTCAGGCATGGTGTGTGTTGTTTTGTGAGATGAGAATAAGGAGAAAATGTGAAGAAGACTTTTGGTGTGTGAGAGAGAGAGAGAGAGAGAGAGAGAACAATACGTTATAGAAAACTTGTTGTTGAGAAGGAAGGAAGGAAAGAAGAGAGAGTGTTTGTTGGGCGTGAGTTGAAAACATGAGAGGTGATGTATATATAGAGGCACTTGCACATGTCAAGCTGGGTTTGTTTTGTGAAATGAGGATAAGAGAGTAAATATTTGTAAATATTGAGGGTCAAATTGGGAATGTGTAGTTTTTTTTATATCAACTTTTTGTTTTCTAATTTTTATTATTTTATAATATCTAATCTAAATATTTTATTTCATGTCAAAGCATACAACTTCCATGCATTTATGGTCAGGCTACATGCTCCTCTTCTGGCCATCAAGTCAAGCAAGACTTTGATTTTGTTAGCTGTGAAGCAGTTTAATTGTTTTCATGACTACCTGACCGACCAGGAAGAAAACTCTAATAATTTAGAGTTTGATCGAGAGAGAAATATATTTTGATTAAATTAACGATTATTTTAACCAAAAATTGAATATGGTTGGTTTTTCCAAATAATTTTTCGTATATAAAATTAACCACTTAAATTCAACCATTTTGTTAATGAGTTTGAAGCGTCTCCATTATGAAATATACAAAATATTTAAATATTAAATTAGATTTTATCTTTTAGATATATTATTATTGAATTATTTTATCATCCTAGTTTACTATAAATTGTAGTCATTATATTTCTAAATCCGAGTTTTTGGTTCTCCTAATTTCACAATGTTGTAATTTTGGCCCTAAACTAGATTTTTTTTACAAAGAAAAATGAGGTTTTTTGGCCCCAAAATTAGTGATTTTTGCTCCAATTTCAAATTTAAATAGAAAAAAAAAACCACTTTTCAAACAAACAAGCACCATTTTTGGAATAACAAACCACCATTTTTATCAAGCCTGTGTCTTCTGAGAGGTCATTTGATTGAGGTATCATTTTTCAATTTGAAGAATCTCGGTTCGAGACCCGACACTAAAGAAACCGATTTTAACAAAAATTGCAATAATGTGTAGAACCCAGAACCAAAAAAATCTTGATTCAGATGAAATATGTACCAAAGGTCAAAAGTGTATTTAAATCAATTTATCCTTAAATATTTAATTTTCGAGATTAATTTGATACACTTGTGCAATTATTTCGCACAATATGTGCATACCAATTAAATTGAAAAAATTGAAAAGAAAAATATATATATTTTGGGCGATAACACAGTTTAATTTTTGTTTTGAGGGGATAGCACAATATTAATTGGAAATGACTTGGCATATTGTTTTTTTCATGAGTGAACACCATGACACACTAGAAAGTTTAATAGATAGAATGGAATATACATGTACAACATAAAAGGAATGCACATATATATGGAGTCACATCGAATTGCTTTGTAGCTGTGTGATCAAAATGTTCCATCATCAAAAGTATTTTCAAAATGTTCCATCAATAGTCCGTCTCATATATATAAACAAAAATATTGTTTTTATTTTTGTCAAAACCAAAACAAAAATATTATTACACACCTTTAAAAATTGGTTGGCAGCAGTTAACTTTTTTAAAGTAAAGTATTGAAAAGAATAATTTTATGAACTTAATTTATAAGCACCAAACTAATTGTTTAAATTATCATTTTTTTTATATTACCATTCAATCACAATATACCTCAATAACAATTTTTTACTTTAATATATTGGCATTCTTGATTGATTCAGGTCCGGACCTTGAGATGTACGGGACTCTTCTCACTTGCAAAGCCGAGCATCCAGATTCGTAGGAAAGACTCTGGATTGATTGACATGTAAAAAAAATGTATACCTACAATATATCAAAATTAAAAGAATTCTTACGCTACACGTGCAAAATCAATGTTATTCGATACAAAATGATCTTAAATTTTAAATTAGAAATATCATTTAATTTTTTTAATAAATACATATCATTTATTAAAAGTCTATATAAAAAATATTTCAAAGTTTACTATTTCAATTAATAGTGAATGTTGAATATTTTTTAAGAAAAAAGTATAGAAAATTAGCATAATGTTTAGAGAGGATGAATAATATGTTTTTTTTTTTATGAAATGGTTTTTACTCATGAATGTTTTTTCTTAAAATAGAAAGGTTTATGAATAGTTATTTAATTCATAAAATTTATCATTAATTTATCTTTTAAAAAGGATAAATGAACCAAAACTTTTAACCGATCAATGTACCATAGAAGCACATATTCTAAATTATTTGTTGTTGAGATCACAAAAATTGCATTCATGCGTATTTTTAGGATAAGAATATTAAATAGAACACATGTATTTTAAATCTTATTTATATTTTGATTCCTTAATATAATTTATATAAATGTATTGTTTATATATAAAATATGAGGAAATAGGAGACTAGTCGTGGAATAATGACAAACCTATATCCTTTGTCTCATATTGGATTGGCCAAATCCTAACTCAACTGTTTCACAAAAATCTCATAAACCAACATATCAAAAATATTCCTTATTTTCTTAACAAAAACGAATATAAAATATATCAAATTCATCATAAAAAAATCAAATATAGTAAGAAAAAAATATTAAATTGGTACAGGCTGTTTGTTTGGCAGAAGGAAAACGGCGAAACAGTTTTGAAACCCACTTGTTGAATAAAAGGTGTTAGTTATAGAATGAATTAGGTAAAATAATTAAAATAATTAACCGGCAAAACCCGGTAAACACGGTGATTAAGTAAACGCATGGTAGCGCGAATGAGGAAGGATGTCCCAATAAATACCGGCAGGAACTTGAAATTACCGGTAAGAAAAAATAACGGCGTTCATAAAACAAAAATCTCGCGATATTGTTTAGTGAAAAAGTGAGGGAGGGATAGCATGCGAGAGGTGTACGGTAAATAGCTGGAGTTTCTTTTTTGAAGACTGTGAAAGGTGGTACTCTCTCCTCCTCACCAGCTGGATGTCATACTTCTAACTTGTTTGCTTGACACGTGGAAGATATTTTCATACCCCTTTTTACATTTTTCAGAATTTTAAAGTTAATTATAGGTTAAATATTATTTACCCTGTCATATCCGAGTTATGATAAATCTCTTTGTAACTTTTTTGTTTTAGATTTCTTTTTACTGTTTGAAATTTCTTTGATTTTTAACCACGAACTTGTTAGATTGTGTAAGAGTAGTGATATATGTACATATGTGGCAATTTTTATAACAACTTTCATTTTGTCTTTTTTTGTTGGTCCAAAACAATAGAGAGAACAAAAAGAAGATTGTCGAGCTGGAAAAGCATATTCTTGTTTTTTGGAGGTCGTCTGATTCTTCTCAAATCTGTCATGTCATCTCTACTGGTTTATTTTCTTTCTTTCTTCAAGGCCCCCACAAGTATTATCTCTTCCATTGAATCTATTTTTTTTTTTTTTTGGGCGGTGGTGAGGATGTTAGGAAAATAGCTTGGGTTGATTGGGACATTGTATGTTTAACGAAGGAGGAGGGTGGATTAGGAGTTAGGAGGTTGAAGGAATTTAATGTGGCCTTGTTAGGAAAGTGGTGTTGGCGGATGTTGATTGACAAAGAGGGTTTATGGTACCAAGTCTTAAAGGCGAGGTATGGGGAGGAAGGGGGGCGGTTGAAGGAGGGTGGGAGAGATAGCTCAGTTTGGTGGAGGATGTTGTCTGGTATTCGTAGTGGAGTAGGTTTGGGGGTGGATAGTTGGTTTGATGACAATGTCTGAAGGATGGTAGGTGGAGGGAGGAGTACTTACTTCTGGTTAGATAATTGGGTTGGGGGAACACCTTTAAAAGCGAAATTCCCCTGCCTTTTTGATTTGATCCTAGATAAGGGGACGACAGTGAGGGAGATGGAGGAGAGAGGGTGGATGGTCGGTGGTGGTGCCTCGGTGTGGAGGAGGCGCCTTTTGGCTTGGGAGGAGATGGTCACATCGTTTTGCAGGACACTATTCTAGACAGGTGGAGATGGGTTCTCGATCCTATCAATAGTTACTCTATCAAAGGGACCTACCAGTATCTTACGTCTTCGAATTCTCAGGCGGAGTGGGGCATTTCTCACATGGTGTGGCTGAAGCACGTTACGATAAAGGTTTCAGTGTTTGTTTGGCGACACCTTCGAAACCGATTGCCAACAAAAGACAATTTGATTCGAAGGATGGTACTTCATCAGGAGGACATCGGCTGTGTTGGAGGATGTGACAGCTCGGAGTCGGCGATTCACCTCATTTTGTGTTGTGACATCTTTGGAGGCTTGTGGCATCTCATTTATCAGTGGGTTGGTATCTCTTTCATATCATCAGACTTGATTATTGATCACTTTCACCACTTTGGCCATTTGGCGGGTTTACCACGGTATACACATATTTTCCTTCAAGTGATTTGGCACTCTGTTGTTTGGGTCATTTGGAAGGAGCGAAAAAACAGAATCTTTAAGAATAAAGCTGAAGAGTTGATTAAGTTATTAGATTATATCAAATTTTTATCTTTTTCTTAGTTAAAGACTAAGCTGCTTTCTACCGTTTTCAGTTACAATGACCGGTGGCGGAACCCCATATTATGTATGGGCATTAGGGAGTAGTTGTTTTTTGGTCTCTTTTTGTATGTTGTTGAGCTCTATGGTAGCAGATTATTAACTTTGTATTCCTTTTGGATGGTTCTTCTTGGCACACCTTGTGCTAGTTGAACCATTTTTTATTAATGAAATTTCATTTTTCCTTCTTCAGAAGAAAAAAAAAAAGGAGATAATGAAAATATAACGTGAGTATGAGAGAGAAAGTTATCAAAAAGTTGTTATAAAGTGGTTGTACAAATATCATTTCTCATTGTGTAAATAAGTTTATGTGACGTGCTAATCAAGTAATGTTGCATATTTAGTATGTTGAGTTGGAATTTTTTAATTCTTTTACGTTTTTATTCCATTTTAAATTCTTTTATTAAGAACTTAATTCAAAAAACATATGAACTTAATTTAATTGTTTTTAATCTTTTCATACTCCTTTATTCTCTTTATTCTCAAAATATGGAAAAGCAACATCATCCGATCCAAATTCCCACATCATGGTCGATCCTTTTAAATTTCAATATAAACTCATTTTTAGATCTTTTTTTTATCAAGAAGAAATTATTAAAACAAAACCAAACTACAATCTCAAACGAGCAGTTCCAAGAGCATCATCCATAAGGGAATGATGCAGTTGAGGAGGACAAAAAATCCAAAACTTTAAAGCATCCGAAGAAGAAGCATCGTACTTAGCAAGTCAATCCACACACTTGTTGCCTTGATGGAGAGTATGATGAAAATTAACAATCCAATCTCGATGTTACAGTTGGACAATCTGACTAATCATAGGAGCATGAGGATGATGAGATTGAACATCCGACATGATATCAAGAGTCATCATAGAATCTGATTCAAGAATAATGTTCATGTGAGTGGTGGAGCCAAGAATTTTATAGAGCCTGTGCAAAAATTATAGAGTCAGGAAATCTTGTGTGCACGCGCTTGTGAAAATATTAAGTTTGCCCAAATTTTTATTTTTTAAGTGAGTTAATGGGCTATTGGGTTGGGCAAAATATAAAGAAAATATCAATTGAGCCCGGGCAAGTGTCCGGACTCGCCGGGTGATGGCTCCATCCTTGCATGTGATCCACATCATACGCAATACGAAGACCATAAAAAATGACATACAATTCGACAGCCAAACAAAAAGTAATACCACAAAATCCAGAAAAAAAAACCTCATTTTTGGATCCAATCTAAACCCTTCATCATAAGCACTTTCAATCCTTCCCACTATTTTGACTTTAGCTAGGTTGAATATTATGTAATGTAACTTTTTAATTATAATGATGATCGTTTTTGTAATTTTCCTTATAGGTTTTATTAAAAAATTGTTAGGGTTGCACTGGCAGTGTCCTAGAAAGCACTGCCAGTGAGTGTATGGATTCTATTTTTGGGTTAGTCAAACATTAAGTGAAATCATCAAAATTACATGAGTAACAAGTTGCGTGAGAGATATCATGTTGTGTGGTTGATGACAAAGAATGAAATCATACTATTTTGGTGTTGTTAATTTAGAGTAATTAATGGATTGGTTATTTCTGAAAATTTGACATCTTGTGCTTTGAAAAGTTATAAAAATAGCAAAGAACAATAATGCTTAAAATTACAACAGTACTCCTCATAAAAACTTACATGCAAACAGAGTTCATAATATTAGTCTTAAGTATTACATTTTGTGGGATATTACACATAAAATAAGGTAGGATAAAATTAGATTAAGTGTAATCTTGTTAATCTGATGAATTAATGATACTATGCGGATTGAACTTTTGATGTCACTGTACAAACAGTGTGGTGTTATTCACTAAACTTTTGATGTTATAGTATTAACTTCATCCAAAAAAGTCATTATCATGACTTCACCGTATAATTTTCCTTAAAAAAAATATGCATGCACCCAAAAATTGCATTGCGCATGTCCCCTCTATAATTCAGCTTAACTAGTTAACTATTTTTCTATTTTTTTTTTTGGACCCAAACATTTTTCTTAGGATATATTCGTGTACTATATAACTGTATTTTTGAATGGTGTTTGTATATTCCATAGTACATCGAGAATCTAGGGGAGAATACGACAAATATATCATAAGCTGTCTTTTCATTTTGACGACACAATTATGCCACATAATTAACGCATTAATGGAAACACGTAGCTATATTATATGGATAATGAAGATTGTAAGATTGAGAAAAGAGACAAATTAAAATGAATGTAGCAAAGATGTATAGTATAAACTATAAGATGAGATTTTTCTTGATCGTGAGCTGTAAAATCTATATTTCGTATACGCTAGTTGACCTAACTACAACTGAGGGTGGAGAAAATTTGGAACATTAGCTGAAAATAATTTCACAATAATTGTCGTGTATATTCCTTCTACGTCTTCTCGGTGTTGAGTCTCGAACCGAGTACTTCGAAATTGTAGGATAAACTTTACAAACAAGTGACCTTTCGAGAGACAGACTCTTCTACGTCTTCTATTACTGTTAGAATGCTAACCAACGATTGTATTAAAAAAAATATATGCTAATGAACGGCTTTCATGTTTTTTTTTTTGACAAAATATATAGCTTTCATGTTATTGTTATTATTTTTAGAAAATAATATTTTTTGACAATTTTATTCCATGTATTTTTGAAAAATAATTTCATAATAATAATAATAAAGAAAATGCTAACTTGTTCACTTGAAACACATGTTAATGTACCAAAGATGGGAACTATACGTTGAAAACTATGCGTTGATGATAAATACCGAGTTTTAAAAAAATATAATAAAGTAATAATAACTATTTGTAAAATGTCAATATTTTACATTAGGGGAGAACTTTTGATTCTTTTTCCTAGAAAATATCGTTGAATAAAGTTAGAAAGATGAGTTGAATGGGAGTATTTAAATTACACCAAAATGAACTCCAAGATTTTTTTTGGCACAAGCTGAAATTCATGTGAAATATCGCAAAAAGCAAAAACTCTAACTAGTCAAGAGATGATTTTTTGACTACGTGGTGCTCTATGGATCTATTATCTGTTATAATATATTTTGTATAGTTTGCTTTTGCTTTTGATTAGAATTTGTTTTGTGAAATAAACTGTTACGACTTAAGTTCATAAAAAGCTACTACTCAATACTAATAAATTATGTGAGAGAATCTTATGACTTAAGTTCCTAACGCACCAAGTTTTCTTATTTATTCACTATGTGAGACTTATATATAACATTGTCGTTATTTAGTTGAGAAAATCATATAAATACCACATTGATTTTTCTTACTCAATATGTGACATGATAATGTTGTCTCCTCATTTAAGTTTTAACGTCCATAACAATTGTTCACTTCATCGAAACCAAAAATCTCATAATATATTTCCCCGTTTTAACTGTTTCAACTCTTTTTCTAGCTTACACTCTCAATGAAAACATAAATTATTTTGATTAAATTCTTCTTCGGAAGTTCAATCTAAAAGACTAGTCGATTAGGTATACGAGTCTTATAGTTTAAACTACTCTTTCCAATCTTAAATATAAAACAAAAAAAAAGTAAATAAAATATAATTATCTTATTCAAATTATTTACCAAATGCATCAATGATTTTTTCTCTTTGATATACTAATATCTGAACGGTCTTGTTAACAAGTGCTCAGGCCACTCTTTAAGCATACTAAATTAAATAATTATTCTTTAATAATGTCAAAATTTTCAATTTCCAATGCACTAATTACACAAACTTCTATAAAAAAGTTAAGGTTCTTAACTAGTGCACCAGAGACACTAGTTAACATTTTCCATATTTGAAACCGGCGTTGCATCTAATTAACTTTTGTTATCTTTTCAATGAATGATTTCATAAGATATAGTATGACATATTTCTTGGAAAGTGCCGACAATTAGCTGAGCTTTACTTAAATGTGCAGCATTCTTCTCCATACTTATCAAAATAAGTCAAAAATATTATTCATACGAAACATCATACGATCACTCGTATTCTGTCTGTATTATTATGTACTTTTGTAATCTTACGTTAAAGCAATTGGCAGCCACTAAATCATTTCTTATATTAAAAAGAGATCATCTTAAATTTGTAAACCCCGATTTCTTGTGCATCTGTCTCAATGATTTTTTGCCAATCCAACATCCCTATAAAAAGCAAAGGCATTTACAAAATCAAGATCTTCAAATACCTCATAATTAAGCAATTTATTGAATGATCGTACGTACTTGGTGGACGAAATATTCATTGATGTGAGTTGACGATGCATGGGGATTTTATTCTTAGATATACATGTGATGTGATAATTCTTAGTTATGGGTATATCATTGGTCATTTAAATATATATATATACAATAAGAGTACAAAACTTTTGCTTAATTGCACTTTTCTTCCCTTGTTTTGGCACACTCACAAAAAATATCTATCATTTTAAAATTGAACATTTTGGTCTCTCAACTATTATATTTACCTTTTTTTAGGGAATTATATATGCTTTTTACGATTTTGGTCTCTTCTCATACTAATGATTTCATGTCGTAACTTTTTTAAATGAAGTGGCATAGAAAATAATGATTTAGTAAAATCTAAGTATAAAAATATCTTTATCCACTCAAACAAACAATTAAATAAAACTTAAATAAATTACAATATTAACATAATAAAAATAATTTACAAAAATATGCCAAGTGAGATCAGAAAAATATGGATCGAGACCAAAATTGAGTGATAAGGAGCAAAATGTTTGGTTTTAAAAAGGAGGAACAATTTTCATGCGAGTAAATATGAGACCAAAAATGAAAATAAACCAAATATATATATATATATATATATATATATATATATATATATTACACTTGCATTCAATCAAATGAAAGACGACCCAAATCACGACACATATTTATTTCACAATATATTAATGAGATAACCTAAGAGAGTAGCACTATGCTCTCATTATATTGGATGTATGTGCTAAAAAAATTTACACGGTAGGTGCATAAAAATTAATCTCTTAAATTTATATGTTTTGGAAGCTGAGTTTTTTCTTTTTTTAGTTTTTAAACCAAATAAGCAAATATTAGATGAACTCGTCATACCATAAAAAATGGAGCAATTTCAAGTACCAATTAAGTTTTCCTTAGAAATGTTGGTTGAGCCTAACACAACTCCACAAAATCGATTTGTGAGGTGAAGATTACCTGCACTTATAAATACATTGTCAGACCATCACATATCCAATGTGAGACTCTTAACGGTTTTCATTTTTTTTATACAGATGAACAAAACTCATAGGCTAGCACATATAGTCTGCATGTGCATAGGAATGATTAAATGTTAGAGTCTGTGAGTGAAATTAAGGTTTGCACATTTATGTAAATAAGACATAAATTTATAGGGTCATGTTAACTTGTGCCCTAAGGGCACATGTTAAGGAACCTAAAATGAGTAACTTTGCATTTGAAAACATGATAATTTAACTTTTAAGAAGTTGACGTACGTCTTTTAATACGTATATTTCTATAATAAATTCCTTAACATATGTCCTTGAGGGCACAAGTTAACATTTGCCAAATTTATAAAGTAAAATTAATTTTGATTCCGATCTGCTTTTTCCTTTGAAAAATGCCAAAAATAAGTCGAACGGGGGATATATGCTAAGGGAAGCATCTTAGAAATTTGGGACACTCCAAAAAGAAGATGAAAAAAAGACTTATTTCAGAAAGACAGAAAAATAATTAAATAAAATACCCTTTTAATTATTAATTAATTAATGTATGTTAAGAATTAGGTCTCCTACGATATGGGAGAAAGACCTTTGAAGAAGTAAACAAAAGTTGGCAGGGGTTAAGGCTGCCACTGTAGCAGTATGCTTGCATCTGCACCTGCATGTAGCAAACAAACAGTACTTACATGAGAAAAATTGTACTTGATATAATTTATAATTACAAGTTGAGCAATTAGTGAAAATCATCTATAGATTTTAGTTTTTCTTTACTCATTGTGCTTTAATTCAAAGTTTTTTTTTCCACAAGTTTGGGCGATTCTTGGTGTGTTTCATGTGATAAATTGTTTACAGATTAATATTCTTAAGTCTCAAACAAATTTAGAGACACACTTCAGTTTCTTCTATCAATATATCATATCGGGTTAAAATCCTCTCCATTTATAAAAATAAATGAAAGATGCAATTTATAAAGAGATAGACACAAAAAATAAGTAGTGGATCCTATCATTAAGTGAATCATATCATCACAGGGAATATACTAAAACCCACAGTAAAATTGTCATAAGGTCTAAGGGATGATGAAGAGTAACTCACTTAATTGAACTAAATATTTAAAGAAGTTAAAAAGTTAAAAATCTAATATTTAAATTATGACAAAGAATAAAATATTAACATAATAATTAGCATATTAACATTTTTGTATTAAAAAAAACCACGAAAATAAGTAGCATTTGTCTCGTTATAAACCTTATCGGAAAATCCAATTGAATAAAATTTTGGTGAAGGTTCTTTTTTATTTTTATGAATCTATTATGCAAAAATTTCTAGTTTCATTTCGATTAAAATTTAAAAGATACATAGGAACAACTCAAATCACAACTGCAAAGATATTTGATATGTTTGAGTGTGTGTCTGGGCACACGACTCCACACTTCTTAAAACATAATGTGTGAATTTTATGTTAAACTTCTTGGAATAAAATAAAATTGACTGATAAATGTCTTTGATAAGTATCTGAAATTTCAAAGAAGTGTGGAAGAATTAGATGATGACAAAACTACACATCTTCTAAAATCTCATGCCCTAAATAAGAAAATAAAAAGAGAATCATGTAGACACACATGTGGATGATCCATAATTGACGAAGTAATAACCATCAATTAGGGAACCTTTATTTGCCCTTAAATTCTTTACCTCTTACCTAACACATTTTTGAAGTTGTTAGGAGTCAAAGTCAACCACCCCATACTTAATTTTTATGCTGCACGCACGCACAATACATATACCATAGGTTTTGTCATAGTAGACACACATGCAACGCAACAGTAACTTGACCATTTATTTTATTTTCATGTTTGAAGAAAAAATTATTTCAAAATATTGTTATTGTCATATTTAGTTTTAATTTAATATTAAATTTTTTTAGCAAAGACAAGACTAATGCATTTCATTTATGAGCAAAGAGGATAGAGTATCAGGTACAATATAAAAAGATAGGGGCTAGTGTGAGATAAGTAAGCTATAATGTCAACGACTATATTAGCTTGTCTCTCTATATTGAGAGATAAAGTCTTCAAACTCGTTGAGATGAGAGGAAGTAGACTACGACATCAACAAGAATTTTGTTATCTATTTCAAAATGAACAACTTGAAAGCAGGAACATGTTCCTAAGTTTATCGCCTCAAGTAGTAGTGTGGCTTTAACTTCTAAAACAGACAAAAGATTGTGAAAAATTAGAATTTCTCATTATGAATTGTCCCTCAGAATTTTGGAAGCAGGGACCATATATGGCGATTGTATTATTGTTGAAAATTACAACGTCAAGGTTGCACTTTACCGCACCTAAGGGCGGTTTGAACCACAATATTTGTTGGTCTGTGTTTTTTGCCCGAGGCTTAGCTCATTGCATGCAAGACCATTCATGGAGTGTGTCCTTTGATCGAGAGATGATAACAACGGTTGGGGTGTCGGAAGACTCTCAAAGCTTTGTGTTGCGGCTCTTCTAAAGACTCCAAAGTAGCATTGCAACAATTTGTTGATGGAGAACTAAAAACCTATCCAAGAAATGAAAGAGGAAAGTGAAAAAATTGTTAGCTTGATATAACAACTCCTAGATTAAGTTTTCCATATTGACACTCTCCCAACATTCCCTAGCCTTTGTGGAGACAAAGAAAAGATGCATGTGGGATTCAGCTAATGAGTCGTCACAAACGTCTATGATCGGTAAAATATGAGATTTATAAGAAAGGTGACTCATATATCTATAATAAGTTAAAATTGTAGGTGGAGATGTGTCATCTCCATCTCTTGTGGTCATGGAACATTGACCTCATTGTTTCTCCTGTGACTCGATGACTCCCCAACAAATGATCTTGAATCCTGGTTCGACTTGGTGGGATAGCGGATGACCTCATTGTTTTTTGTTGGTTTCTAACCTAACTCATAATCAGAATATGAATTATACCTATATAGACATGATAAAATAAGTTTCAGGATAAACTTATAATATCATATTGTGTCGTAAAAAACTAGATTAAGATACGATATAATACACTTATGTTATCATATTCATCAAACATGCATTAAAGTTTTTGATGGAGATATAACATCTTTTTTTGTGGTCATGAAATATTGACTCGTTATTTCTTATTTAACTCAAACTCTCTAACACTATTTATATGGGAAATAAGCAAGAGAACTTCCAACATCATATCAACTTGTGACACATAAGTATTTTGGACTTACTCACACCAAAATAGTCACATTTATTAATCCATTGTATCATGATTAAAATCATACTCCATTTTATGAAAATTAGAAAATTAAATACTAGATCAAAGAAGCAAGTTTGGTATTGAAAATTTAAGGACTATGAGATGGCGGGTGCACCAAGGTAGCAGGTAGGACCACACCCAAGTGGGACGCATTGTGCTTGGTGGCTTTGTGAGGGTTTTGGGGAATGTTATTTGTTAGTGACATAATGTGTGTATGTGTGTGTGTCTCAAATGTCTCATATGTGTAAGTGTGGGAGACATAGACAGTAATGCAAATCTTTGACCGTTGACCTTTCCACAGTGATATTTTTAATAATTTTCTCATTAAAAGAAAAAGAAAAATGATCCAATTTTTATTGTGATCCATTTAACATCTCGAGATAAATGCTAAGATCTAACAATTAGATTAATGTGAATTGAAATAATAGTGTTAGGATGTGATGTTTTTATAATGCTCCAAAATGGCTTGCTTCTCTCCACTGTTTGTCTCCCATTACCCAATTTGACACTATTTTTTAGTTGTTATCCATATTCTATTACACTGCCTTTGCATAATTGGATGTCTCAACTGCAAAAGAGGAGAAACCCATTAATATATTCCCTTTTTTCTGGTCAAATATCATTTTTTATATGTCAATATATTTGGACCCCTACTCTTCTCCGGAATTCCCTTACTAGGCACTATAGGTAGTGTTACTATCTAGGCTTGAAGTCAAAAGATGTGAGATTGAGTGAAGCTAAAGGATTGTGCATTAGCTAGAAATATGTATAATTCAATCCAAAATATATCCATTCTAAGATGTATATACTTAAACTACTATTTAGGATATGGTAGGCAAATAATGGTTCTAAATAGGATCTTGAAAGCACTAACATATCAACTTAATTGTGGATATCTTCATAATTTGTCTTCTTATATATAAAAAGTAAGGTTATGCTAACTAGTTCTTTAAGGGCACCAATGAAACTAAAAATGGTAAATTTGTATTGAATTAAGCAATTTTTTAACTTTTAAAAAGTCAAATCTATCACTTTTCACCATTTTTCAATACAACATTTCGAAATTTGTCATCTTAACCAATGTCTTAAGGGCACTTTTTAGCATTTCCCGAAAAGTAATTATTAGATATTTAATTCAAAGGAGAAACTCTTTCGTACCGGCTCATGCCTAATCCATAAAGGAATTTACTTTGAAGATGTTCGTTATAGTTTTGCACTGTTGGGATATTCAGGGAGTATACACTACATAGATCAACACATTAGACCAAGAACAACTACATAAGTGAGTTTGGACATCAAATCTTCATTCAAAACATTAAGACATTAGATGTATGGATTATCTCACTTATTTACTGTTCAACGTCATTCATTTATGCAACATGTGTCTTCTTACTCACACCTAACACATCAACATTCTTTCCCTCAAGTGTGAGACTCTCTTTGTGCCTGATCCAACACCAAGAACCAATCTTATTACCCCATACCCCACAAA
Organism: Medicago arabica; assembly: GCA_946800305.1. Taxonomy (NCBI): domain Eukaryota; kingdom Viridiplantae; phylum Streptophyta; class Magnoliopsida; order Fabales; family Fabaceae; genus Medicago; species Medicago arabica. The sequence continues at coordinate 31,759,964 of OX326968.1, forward strand.
GATGAATCAAACTCTAATATACCACTGGTGCAACTTTTAGGGGAGACTTCACTTGGGTGGATAAACACATTGACTAAAAGCAACGACACAATTGAATTTGTATACTACATCTTCACTCAAAACCTTAAGACATTATATGTATGTATCCTCATAATGATATGTTACGTAACATCAACTCTTCTATCCAATGTGACACTTCTAAATCACACTTGACACATCAACATTCAAATTTCAATCACAGCAAAGGTTATAATCAAGGGAGGAAGAAAAGAGGAAGAGAAGTAGTGTAGTGTGTCATGTCTTTACTAAAACAAAACTTCATATAAGAGAAATTTCATTTTTCTCCTTGAAAAATTTGCAATTGTAGTTGATAGAGCTTACAATTTCATTTGTGTAAAAATTGTAGGCGAGTTTACAATTTTGTCCTTGTAAAATTCCAGGTTGAGTAATATTTTTTAGTGAGTTGTTTTTGTTTATTTTTGCTTCTTATGTGGGTGTGCTTCTGCTTGTGTGAATATTTTCTTTGGTTGCTTTCTCAACATGCACCACCAGCACACACGTGTCTTGGTAGTCAATTCCCATATGATTAACATTAAAGGGTATTTTGTGAATTGTATCAAGAATTTCTCAATAGACTCAACATGATTTACCCTAATTCACTTGAAACTCTATTTACATCAAGTGAAATGTATACATTCTACCCATAAAATTCTTTCACTCTATCCAATCAAAAACTGATTTGAACATCCAAGTATTTCATGATACACTACTAATGAAAATGATATGATAGTGAGTCAATTGAAATACTACACTTTTGGTTATATTTTATTCATTAGCAGAATATTCTTACTTATAATATAAAATAGAAAGGATGCTCCAACTTATTACAACAAATTAGACTATGATAGACTATGAGGCCATATGTAGGAACTATATGAATGTTTGAATTATTATTTAGGTTTAATAGCAGTTTTAGCCTCCTAACTTTTTTCAAGTTGCGATTTTGGCCCCCTAAGAAAAAAAATTACATAACCGCCCCTTAAGTTTTGCACATGTGGCAGTTTTGGCCCCAAAGACCAATTTTGACTCGATCTACGCTGACGTGGCACCCTAATTTGATACGAATAATAATTTGAGAAGGACACAATTCATTGTAATAATAGGTGACATGTTGGTGTCAGACACTGACGCGTGTCCGACACCGAGACACACCTAATCTAAGAAGTGTCCATGTTTCATAGGAGTAGGTAAGCCAAGAAGTGAAGCGATAAAGGTTGAGGTTCATCCCAGTCTTTAACATAGAAACTAAAAATACTAACATTTATCATTTTAAAAGTAGGGTAATTTTCATAAGTCAAGGAGCGACAAAAATGAGAATAACCTAAGTAAAATAAATAGTTTCTACGTGGAGTACCACCCTTACAAGAAAATTACATATTTCTTGCATACTTTACCCGCAGCCAATATCAACGATTTTTTTTAGGTTGTTTCTTAAGCCCTCATTATAGCTTTGTCTTCCTCCCCCATTATAGTTTCAAATTTCAACCATCATTTTCTCTATTTTTTCCTTCCTCGCAAATTTTAAGGGCTACATAGTCCTCATTTGACCATCGAAAAATGGCTTTACAAACAGATTTTTGATATTTTTTGAAGGTCTTTGGCCGTCAACAATGCCAGTTTTTCTTGTAGTGTAATGAGGGAACATAAATGTTGCTACATATGTTTTAATAACTGTATAAGACATGTTATGATTGATGTAATTTAGGAAAATAAATATTATCCTGCTTCACTGCGTGCATCCTATGATTTTGTACACACATAAAAGTACCATACCCAATGCATATGAAATGAAATCATGCATAATAAACTAAACTAAGATCATGGCTTGAAGTAATAAGTACTAGGTAGGGTAATTGTGTTTTAGGACTTTCACATTTGGTGGCTCGGTTAACTAGAAAAAATGGTAACCAAATTGAGTTATAGAACATAGTATTAGTTAGAACATTGGTAATACTAATTGATAATTAAACATCTTCTCAATGCATGATTAACTTTATGAAACCAATTATGTGGTCCCTAATATCATGCTACCATTTGGGTGTAACAAGGAAGAAAATTGTCAGTGGCAGCACTAACATGGAGGAAACATTTGAATCAATCCATAAGGAATTCATCATCACCCTTTCGTTAAGCTAGGACTATCTAAAAAGGTTAGTAATATTATACTATTTGGATAAAATTAGCATAGTTATTAAGTAAAGTGCATGTTTCTGACTTAATGCTAATTGGCTATTAGAGATCCAGAGATAGTAGTAAAATTTTAAAGTATTTGTTCATCACATGCACTTTTTTTGCTTTGGACATATGTAACATTGTATAGTCAAGGTAAAAGGAACCACTTTTTTGCCCCTTTTTTTTGATAAATCAAAAGGGCATTGAATCTTGTAAATTTTGATTACTTTATGAGCTAGAAAAAAATAAATTGGGTGTTTAGGATACAAATTGATTTTAGTTATAAATGAATTGAATGCAAAATGATTTATATTTGAATACATTTAAGTATGAATGATATGATTCAACGTTAAAAAAATTGAAAAACAAATATTTAAAAGCCAAATCCCTGCTCAAGATGACCAGAGATCGATGATTCAGAGAATACAAACTAAATGTGTCGTGTATAAGCAAAACATCCGAAAATAAAACTCCATACAAAAACCCCCCAACACCCAACATCTAGCCCAACCCTACCTTCAACACCCATGAGGACAACACCCAGCAAAATAAACATCACCACCAAACAGACTCCTTCACAAAACGACAACTGAAAAACGATATCCATAACCACCTGTCGCTTCTACTCATCCCAAAATAATACCCCTCTAAATGAAACACATCGTCCTCAACACCTAAGCTGAACCACTATTCCATAGATCAATCAACTTCCACCACCTGACAACCTCTGATCCACTAAAAGGACATCAAATCAGCCCAAAACCTTAATTGTAGAAATCAAATGCTACAACTTTTAACTTCAAGTTATAATCAATTATGGAGGAAAAATTGAAACATGTCAAAATTAAGTCGACATCACTAGAATCACTCTAGGATTCAACAAATGTAGAACCAAACATAAAACATGTAATTTCGTTTCACTTTTAAAAGGATTCATAATTCATTCTAGAGATATAAAATTAATTTTAACATAATTGAATGTTTTCGAGAATAGAATAGATTTTCCTCCACAATTTATTCCAACTTAAATTAGAATTTAAAGTTTTTATCACTACTGTTGACTTGTAGGCTCAATTTTATTATTCAATTCACTTTTTCATAAATCTATCAAAACATTAGAGCCTGTTTGTTATAGTTTTTTTTAGGAAAAAAATCACTTTTTTAAAATCTAAAAACAACTTCAAATGAGAAGCTTTTTTTAGAGGAGAGAGAAAATATGGTTTAAAAGATTTTGTCAAAAAAAAAAATATGGTTTAAAAAATTGAACTAATTTTATAACAAAAAACCTCTTTCATATCGTTGTATCCAAACAAATTAAATTATTTGTGTTTTAAAAAAAGTGATTTTTATCTTGATAAATAAATGCAAAATAGATTCCAATTTTTCATAAAATCTCTAAAATATAATCTCTAAATTATTTTATGTAAAAATCACTTTTATTTTAATATGTAACAAATAGAAATCACATCACATTCAACTCCCAAATAAATAGAACCAATTTTACAAAATTTATTCATTCAAAATCAATTTTTATCTCAACAAAATCAAATAAAGGCATTTTAGAAATTTATGCGATTATGATTTTAAGACCCTCAAGTGTTACTAGTCTAGCACAGCCCCACCTGGTTGCATAATTGCATGAATCTTTTTTATCTTCTTCAGGCGAAAAAGTAATCAAATAACAGAATGATGAATTTTCTTTTCCTTCTTAAAAATAGATAGAAAACACGTTGAAAGCAGGAAAAATATGGCAGCATACTTGAGAGTTATTGTGTTACCAATTCTATAATTTCCAACTCAATCAAAAGAGGTTTGCTATGTGGTCCATATTAAAAGTGACTTCAACAGTACTCAAACGTGGTGATTTGAGACTCTCAATGAAGAAATTAGTCAAAAGAGTAACATTTCTATAAATCAAAACAAAACCCTTAATCTTCAAATTTCTTCTTCAATTCACAATGTTTGTCCCATCTAAAATGCAAATGTATGGATGCTGATTTATGAATTTATTTGAAAGTGACTAATAAGTTAATGAAGTATGATGACTTGTATAAATCAAGCCCACGTTTGGTACTGCAGTCGAGATTGCGAAATCGCATCAAGGACGAAGCTATGTTTTGGAGCTTTTGATTTTCACGGTGAAAAACACATTTGAACAGGAGAATGACTTGGCCACCGCAGTTCCAAACACACGGTAAATAGTTCTTAGATGAAGATTGAACTCGTTTTTCTAGTTGTATTATTGTAACTTCGATTTGGTGAGTTCATAATAAATCACTAATCTTTATTCAACGATTGAGATATGCTAATATCAAGTATCGATGACCACGGGTATTTTAGGTTTGGAGAATCGATATTGCTTAATTCACATCCTTCACGTGTGTTTCTATTTTAGTGTAAATCAAATATTTTTCACTCGTAACTGCAGAGACTAATCATTCAAATAGAAACATAATAGACGACAAAACTCTCCTTCAAGAATTTAAACTTTGTTACATTAACTGAAAGAGAACTCGATGATATATCATTTGAACGCTCTTGAGTTAGAACAGAAGTGTGCCCTTTAATCAACCTAAAATCCATTTTGAATCTTTGTTATGTTATTTTTTGGTATAAGATAATTAATGTGACTTCATGTAGTCAAAAAAGATGATGAAATAACTTGAAATGTATGTTGTTTATTTTCCACATTGCACTTTTCCTTTTACTTTGTAAGGTGGAAAACCTTTTTCACCGACACACAAGGGGAAGTGCTTAGGCCACACTTGACCGACAAGAGGATCATCACAATATGTTGAAAGAAATGAAAGTAATATGACTTTGTACTAGCTTGTACCTCTACCAGGACGTGTCCTTACATGCTTCAAATTCAAACAAAATTTAAATGGCTAAAAGAAAAGTGGAAAAAGTTGAAAAAAAAAAAGAATAAAAAAGGACATAGAAAACAAAGTTAACCTATAGCTATAGATAAATGGTTGATGAGTATTATGATATACCTTGTCCACCACTTCATGCAACAAATAGATAACACATGACACCAATTATATTACAAAAAGTAAAATTTGTTGTCAAATTTTGATTTCAAGAGATTCCTTATTATGAACCCTTTATCTCATTATATAGTTTGTTCATAATTCATGCACAACATTATTATTATTGAGAAGGTGTGATTTTGAATGTATAAATGTATATGTACATAATTTTGTACTTTAAAAGGCTTTATTCACCCTACCCCTCTTTCATGCTTTTACTTTTCTAGATTCACAGCACTTGGGTAAAGCATGCAGTCAAAGAATCTTGATCATTTGATGAATATTATACAACTTGCATTTTAAGTTTTAACATTATCTTTAAAATAAATTTTAGAATATGAGTCATCCGGTCTTTATCTAAAAAGTAATAAACCGTTCGTAGTTTTGATTTCGGTCCACAATTGCGGCTACTACATATAGGATTTTGAGATATCATAACAACAATTTCAACCACATTTTTGCACAATATAAAGTTTGCAGCTTAACCATAACCACAATTGATAACCATGAAACCATCTACTTGTTGCAGTCAAATATTACTCGTCGTCTAGATGAACATAGAAATTTTCAATTGGATCGGCCACATTTTTTCGCATTATACAATTTACAATATAACCGCAACCGCAATTGAAAACCATGAATCCATCTAGTTGCTGAGTTTGAATATGACTCAACAGCAAGATGAAGATCAAAAACAACTTTACTAGCTTTCTCATTAAATCTAGATTAATTGCACTTAAAACATGTAGTCAAAGAATCATGATCATTTGATGAAGATCAAGTAACTTGTAGTTGAACTTCACCAAATTAATTTTAAAATACATTTTAGAATATGATTCATTTGATCTTCATCTAACAACATAGAAACCATCTAGTTGTTGTAGTCAAATATGTCTCAAATTCTAAACGAAGATCAAATATAACTTCACTTAAGTCAAATTTAAAAATAAAATCTTGTAATATGAACCATTTTATACTCACTCAACGACTCAAATCGATTAACTATGACATATGAATGTTACAATTTTCCTTATCCCATTTTATAATATCCTTTTCAAATTAAATAATACATTAATGAATTTCTTAAGGACAAAATACATTAATGATGTTTTCACAAAAAAGCCCTAATTAATTGAATGGAATTAGAAGATCAACAATTTATCTCTAACAATTGAGATGTACTTTTGGAAATAAAATGTATATTATTCACTAATGTACTTTTGGAATAAAATGTATATTATTCACAAATTTATTGTACAAATTACCCTAATTCTTTATTGACAAAAATAGTCTTAAATATAGGAATGAATATAGTTTCAATAAGAATTCGTTAAGATAACTATAAGTGATCATATCAATGAAGCATGATAGATGCATTCACCTTGCACTCACTGTTCAAGCCATCTTGTTAGTCAAATGTCACCTGAATAAGTACTGTTGTGTTCATGAATACCTATATAGCCTACCAGAAGAATCCAGATATATTGAACATCAATAAATATTGGAAGCTTTAACATAGCCTTATTAGTTATTATGCATGCTTTTAAAGATAAAATAAAATAAAAATAATTGCATCATGTATTATTATTAACACTCACATCACTTTACAGAGTCGTACTTCTTTAAAATGATTTAAACCACATTTTATATCCTTTCACTTTCTTACTTTTGACTCATGTGAGTTATCTGCACATGTTTTTATTTTTGAGTAAAAGACATAAACGTATTATCACACTCAAATGACTACTAATATGACAAGAAAACACTAATTTTATACAAAATGACAGAAATTCAAAGAGAATAGATTCCTTCATTTTCTTTTTTTCTTTCTTTAATCAGTAATTCCTCATAGTGTAAGTTATGATGAGAGTGCCTAATTCAATTCATGCTAAGGAAAAAATAAATGTGAGGAAAAAGAAACAGGAACTAGTAATCTATGAAGTATTCATACAGAGACAACATTAGACACGATATTGATACTGATGCATCAACATTGATAATACTTTAAAAAAACAAAAGTAATTGTAATTAGTCTATAAAGATGCATAAACAATAAGGTTAGCCAAAGAAGGTTTTACAAATAAAATATACAGTATCTTGCTTATGAAGTAATCACACAGAGACAACATCAGACACGATAATGACTCATCAACATTGATGATATTTTAAGAAAACAAAAGTGAATGCAATTAGTCTATAATGTATAATCAATAAGGTTAGCCAAAGAAAGTTTTACAAATATAATATATGGTATCTTGCTCACAAGTCTGTTCCTTTGGGGGAGCAAACAACTCAATGGAGCTGTGCTTTCCAATGTATGGGCCTAAAAAAAATTGTATAGCCTAGTACTACTACCTCCACTAATAAAAACATTCATTATTCCCATTTATCTGATACGCGCGTTTCAGACTTTCTTTCTTCTTGTTTTAGTGACTAGAAGGTTGATAAAGGTATTCGTCTGAACTTGTATTTTTATATTATTTATTAGAATATGAAAATTGTTTGTGTTAGTTACAATGATGATTATTTCTTATGTTTACGGATTTCATTCTCAATTTAAATAGAACATTACTCTTTTAAAAAATACGTTTTTATTTTATTACAGGCCTCTTTTTATTTACAGAGTCGAACCTTTGATTTCATAGGAACGGTCCTGCTTGCTCATGAAGCAATTACACAGAGAGACGTGATAATGACTCATCAACATTAATGATAATTTAAAAAAACAAAAGTGAATGTAATTAGTCTATAATACATAAACAATAAGGTTAGCCAAAGGAAGTCTTACAAGTATAATATATTGTATCTTGCTAAGGGGAAAAAGGTAAATATGAAGAAGCCAACAAAAGTTATTACATCCTAAATATCTACACAAAGTGTATTCATCTATTTAAAATTTAAAATAATTACTATTCCTTTGACTTAAATAAATGAATTAAAAAAGAGAGTAGGTAACATAGCCAACTAAAAGCATTCAAGAGTTAAGAATTAAGTGAAGTTCATGCAAGTTGCATCAAAAATAACTAATATTCAAACATGATCAGTGAGAGTGAGACCAAGCACTGTTAAAGGTGAAATAAAATACTACTAAAAAACAATTATTATGAGAAAAGATTTAGCAGGAAGAATCTAATTCACCTACTTTATCTCCTAGCTGGACTCATCTTTTCTAAAATTTGGTGTCAACCAATGAAATCTATCAAACATAATCCCTTCAAGATTTTCATTAACATGTACCTTAGATTATAATCATTAGTGTCAGGTTTTGAAGCATAATAATAGTCCATGGCATAGTGAGAATAATAATAATAATAATATATAATAAATATAACATGCAAGTAAGAAGTTGATTAATGAGTAGTGGCCTTATTAGGCATGATTCCTAATTAGGGAAATTTAGAGCAAGGGGGGCATTTGAGAAAAATTATGATTGTTTTGTTAATATATATTATTCTAAATTCTTTGGTCATTTGGAGGTACCAAAAAAGAAGAACCAAACATATGGGTGACTCTGACTTGGTTGAGGCCACAAATCACATGGCAAAACCAATAAAATGAGTTTGTCGGCTACTTTTGAAGGCAAAGGATGGCTAGTGAGCAAGGCACAAACATTTTGATTATGGTCTAGTATGTAGCAGAGGATAAACATTAATCTAAAAGATGAAAGTATACATGTCATTGACAAGATCAATCAAAAAGAAAGAGACAATGAGATTAGCTTAGTGTATTTAGTGACAATAGCTTAATTAGTAGATGGTTTTCTGATTCCTAAGCAATGATGTTTAGTGCAAAGCACAAACTTTTTGCATAGTAATAATTGTTATTTTTTTTGGCACCCCCAACAAAATGCTAATGTAGTAGTCGAAATGGTTCTAAATTGCGGTTGTAGTTATGATTGCGGTGTAATTTAAGAATAATTAAATAAATCTAATTAAATTACGATGACTCGTGTAAAGAATGTAAATATTCATGAAGAGATGCAAATAAGTTTCTACAAATATTTGTAATTTGGTGGAAGTTACTGATGAATGTCAAATGAGTCGGTCTCTTCCGTAAAATTTCTCTACCATATTATCATTATGAGCAGGTCGTTAGAAAAAATGAATAGGAAAGAGATATACTATCTATTTTCATATCACCATCGATGAAGGCATGTCCTTTAATATGTTTATTATATGTGAGAATCATAGATTTCAAACTCTTTAGACTGTATAAGTTTTCTATAATATAAACATGAATTTGAAAAACTATAACTTACATGGAAACATTTGTATTGCGATAAAATATAGACAAATGCAGCCGTTGTGGCTGTAATTGTCATTGAAAAGACATCTAAAACTGTTATATTGCAACTGTAATTACTGTTGTAGACTACAATTATTTTTTACAAGTTGTGGAGTGCAATTTAGAACCATGATAGTAGTAATATAATAGTGATTTAGAAGACCATGAAGTTCATGTCAAATCCTAGAGTTCAACTGGCTTAATTAGCTTAGAAAAACTTTCATCCCATCGTTTCTTGTCACCTCATAGGCTACCTTGCGGGACCTTGAATTGTGAATGCACTCTTGACCTCAAGTACACTAGAAAAGTATTTCTCTTTTAGATGATGATTGCAGCCATATGGACTGTTGAATAGGGGCATGCTTTGATTTGATTTCATCACTCTTTTATTTCTATCTTTCTTCTTCCCTTTTTGCCTTTTAAGTTTGTTTTTTGGGAAAAGACTAGTGGGGTAAACAGATAAATAAATATAAGGATAATAGAGAGAGAAAGGGAGAGGTTAAGACCATGCAAGGTGGGGAACATATTCATATAGATGTTGAAATTAAAAGTATGTTCATAGGTTAGTAGGTTTCATAAGGGTGTTCCTTGCTTTAAATGGGATTAGAAATTACAAAACTTTCCAATATAAACAGTATTTAGAGAAGGCTAGCAGTGACTTGTGGACCATCATTTGTTTTCTCTAGATAGTGCTGTGTGATGTGCAGATACAACAATGTTTTTGCAGAATTGAAATTTGACTTAAATTCTCTCTAATTTGTGAGGTTGTATGAAAAAAATTAAGGGGAATATGTAAACTGGTCCCATTAACAAATGCATCTAAAAAGAGAGAAGGATGGTGTGTCATGTCCCCCTACAATTGACCCCCCATGAAGAGTGGAAAGGGAATTACATAATTATGTCTTGTTTAGCAGTTTGTTTGTTTGGCCCCCTTCTATTCTCTACCTTATTGAAAGAAGTGGATGAACATAAGAACAGCTGAGTTTGCCCCCACAATTTCCTCTTCCATGAACTCATATTTAATTTAATCTTCCTTCCATGATGGTTGGTATTGGTTACAAGTACCTAGACATTGTCTGTAATGACTTTTTTCTTTTATTTGGAAAATTTAAACGAGTTAGGTTCTAGAGATCGATAGTAATACCTTAAAGTTCAGAGAGCGGTGACATAGATATTTACATATTATCCGTCAACTAAGTTCTTATTGCATCTGACATAAATCCTTACCAACTAGACCAATCTTCGTGGATATTGTCTACGATGACTTAACCGATGCCTCATGCCATATTGTTGGTTTTTATTTCTCTATATCTGAAGTGGATAAAAGAAATACATGAATATGAGTGTGTATGACATGCAAATAAATGCAAGGATCTACAGTTTGTAGGCTGAAAAGGATAATCTACTGTTGTGTGTGAATTGAGATTTGGCCTTGAGACCGTTAATATTTGAGGGATGATTTTGCAACTTGCAAGATGATATTTGTTGCTACAGAGCTACATTTTATTATATATAAGACAGATCCTTGACCATAAAATCTTTTGGAAAGTTATAACATGTAGGAAATGTCTATAGTCAAGAACATCATATTAATGTTTTCTTTATATTCCATAGTGGGTGAGGAAGCAGGTTCATTATCAGCCAATTTAGATGATAATGGCAAACAACATCTCTGTCCATCTTTACAAATTGTAATACCAATGAGTACATTGTCAGAAACAGCTCTTCACTAAGGAAAAAAATTAAGGGCATTATTAGAAACATTAAGAAGCAACTTTAATTTTCATCCATCGTTAGTAACTTTCTACATTATTTAGAAAAGGTTGTCACATCATTAAAGTTACTAAGATATCTTACTGTTGATAAATATACTTTAAACTGTTTTCAAATCTAAGAACACTAACATTCACTACAATTATACAACTGTAGTAAATCAACATTAAATATTTCAGTAAAATAGTCTAAAGCACACCTTTAAGAAACAATTGGAACAGAAATTATAAACTGCCATGGAGTTGAGATGATAATTAGAAACTCTACTCAAATACCAAAATACTTCCATCCCATGAGCATGAAGCAATAGCATTAGGCAAAACTGGGTGGAAGGCAATGTCCATGCAAGCTTGGTTAAAGGCTTTTATTTTCTTCAAAACTTTGGATGACTGATAATCATAAAGGTAAATAGATCCATCTGAAGAGCCAGATGCAAGTTTCTTCCCATCTAAGCTGAAATTGCATTTAATTGGGAACCCAGAAACCCCATGGTTCTCATATCTCTTATATTTGTTGAGTCTGTATGGTGGGGTGGTACTAAAGATTGCAACATAATTCCCATTTGATTGCGCAACAAAAACTGGATCAAAGGGGTGGCTCCTAATGCAAGGACAAGTATAAGCTTCCACATAAACCTGATTCAGAAGCATAACATGTTAATTAAAATTTAAACTTACAGTCTTAAAAAAGTTTATTCATATATATGGTCAAATTGATATTAATAACTGCACACTCTGGAATGCATATTATGATATAGCACCAGTAGCACTTCTGTGTCGAGTTTTATCTCAGCATTAATATTAGATAAAGTCTTCAGAAGAGGTGAAAAATGACCTAAAATATTTGTTGTTACTGCAGATCATGTTTGTATTTAACAAACTTTATTAATCTTCTTTGAAATGTGAGTTCTGCATTAATATTATTACCTTGTACCCATCAGCTAATCTCAATATTTAGCAAAACCAGAGTCCCTTGAGTAGACAAACTTACATGAATGTACATAAAAATTTTGGTAGATTAATCTGATATGTAGATAGTCACCTAAAACATAAGCATGTGCATTTCACACTGTAGGACATGTAACTTGAGAAATAGTTAACACTCAATTACTTCTAGAACTATGAATGTGAATATAAAGAACATCAGAAACAGCAAGACAGCAATCAGTCTCTAAGTTGTAAAATTCACAAGTTTCCAATGTCAAAATATGCTAGCAGTGCAGCACCCCAATTAATGGTTCATTCATTAGTGTTTTTCTTTAGAAGAATTGTCTCCATTGCAAATTTTGTTAAAGAAACTATAACAATTATTTATGTTAAATGGAAAAAAAATAAAAAATACTTCGATTATATTTTAGAAGGCTAAATTATGAGGCCTATAAAAAGTAAATGCTTTCAATACAGAATCATTATTAACTAATAACATTCAGAAAAACTATTTCAATTTGGTATTGATTAGAGCTTGCTATTTGTGCTGCCTTTGTTGCAAGTGCTTTTGGGGTGTCTTTGTTTTTAAGACCATCAATGTGTTCTCTTTCATCAGTGCAACCCAGAACCACGATTAGCTGCCCCCGTTGCTGCCGAAGAGGTCTTTTTGTTTGCTGTTACTGTAATGTGCTGCTATTTTTCCTCATTTTTCTGTGGTTGGAACCGATTAAATACTAACATAAACACGGACCATAGAAATGACACAAACATGAGCAGTGTCTAAATATAGGACACCGGGAACTGACGTTTGTAGCATATAACAGGATCATTCAAGTACAGTTATAAGATCAAGATTATCTCCTCTTACGTACACACTTGATAAGCCTCTAACATATATACACGTGTGGGAGACATAGGATGAACAGATGAACGGACAACATACTGGAGTCTATGTGAAATCTTTCTTAACGTTTTTCAATATTTCTTATCTATATTTTATGCCAACATTTATCCAAGTTATTTAAAAACACAACGGAAGGTTTTTTTTTACAAGAGCCGTGTTTACTTATGTGTCAAGTCATAGTTGGGGAGTTAAAGGTGTCCAATGGGTGTCCCAACAGTGTTTGGTGAGTGTCAAGTTGTAACTAGTCTCTTAGCCTATAAACATGTCAAAAGACACCCCGGTCTCTCTGACTCCGAATCCAACAATCTCCCATTATGCACTCTGATTCTAAGAGGCAGATCCATTGGTCTATAAACCAACAAGCCACCCATTTAGAACGTGCATACTAGGCTGCAATGAAAACAGTACGGATGGCAGTTCCAATTAGGAGTGGTAGAACTACTTGATGGTGGTTGTTAGGAAACAATTAGTGACAAAATTGTTTAATGGCAGTTATGAATAAAAATTCTAGCAGTTATTAATTAAGAAAATATGTGATAGTAGGATGTGACAGCAACTTGTATCCAATAAGAACATGTGCGATTTTGCTCCAACTTCTTTGGAATACCTCAGGCACATTATATGCATCAAAGGGGTTGCAATGGACCCCGATAAGGTAAGTGTGACATTGGCCGCACGCAGCCTAAGAACATCAAAGGTGTGTGTGATTAACCGTGTATTATCAAAGACTATTGAAAACTGACGGAGCTCGCAAAAATAAAAGCCTTTAAATGGGGGGCTCGAGCTCAAAAAGCTGTTGTGTGATAAAAAAGAAATGACTATGACACCGGTTCTAAGGCTGCCTGATTCAGTCAGGAATTTGTTATCAAATGTGATGACGTATCAGGGCAAGGGTTGGTGGATATTCTCACCCAAAATGGCAGACCGTTGCTTATTACAGAAATACTTTAGGAGAAAGAAATTAGGCGAAAACAATTTACTGTCAAAACAATTTTTGCTGCAAAAGATTACCACAGTGGATCAGTAGAACTGGGCAGCAAAGCTACCTTGGTATAAACCAGGGCTGGAAAACAGAGGAGCAGATACTCGATCACACATTTATGAAGATGCGGAGCATAGTACTATGGCCAATTATCCCCATTGGTTGGAGGGAAAAGAAGTGGCAGAGGAGGTCTACATGGATAAAGTTTTGCATGAGATTATTGATGACTTTTAGCACAACAGAGATGCTGCTATATGAGGGTCATATGGCGCTCTGCCAACTTTTCTTGGATTTCTATTTGGCTCAAAGAGTTCCATTCCACCCCACAAGAAGGACATTCTGGTTTCTACAGAACTTATGGGAGGATTGCAGCAAATTTATTCTGGTTTGGCATGAAAATATTTCTTCAGCAATTTGTGAGGGAATAAGATATTTTCCAACAGCAGAAGTATTTAGAAACAGCTCCAGGCCGGGTTGATCCAACCCCTAAATGTTCCTGATACAGCTAAGGTATTAGCAGAGATCCAATTTTGGTTATAGCACTTTTTGGCAAAACATGTTCAAATTGCAAGGTACTCAATTGAAGAGGAGCACAACCTACTTTTTGGCAGACTAAGGTCAATAATAGATGCTAGAAACCTTCTTCATGTTTTCATTGTTGCCCAGCCAAAGACTTGGTGTCGTGATTAACACGAGCCAAGTATTGGTATAATACAACATTCCATGCATCGACTGGTATCTCCGACTTTGAAGAAATCTATGGGGGCCTCCTACGGTAGTTACTCATTTTTAAATGGGAGAAACAAGGGTGGAAGTGGTGAAAAGAGAGCTATGTGACAGATATGATATGAGGCTCTGCACCAACTGAAATATCATTGGCAACGGGCACAAGGGAGAATGAAAGTGAAAGCTCACAGACAGCCCGATCAACCCGAAGCTTGCTCCTCTGAGGCCCGTTGCAAATCTTGGAGAAGTTAGGAATGGTGGCCTACAGGCTTTTGTTTCCTGAAACATTCCGTGTTCATTCAGTGTTTGATGTCCGTCTTCTTGAAGTAAAGAACTACTGAGTGGAGCAGGAGTTACCACAAGACTTGGAGGGTGACAAACAACACCAAGTCCCAGGAAACTAAGAGAGTGTTGACTACTGTACTGTTAAAAAGGGAGAAGATGAAGTTAGCCAAATGTTGATTCAGTCGAAGGGGAAAGTAGTTGAGGAGGCTACTTGGGAGGAGGCATGCAATATTCAAAGTCAACACCCTGCTTTCCGATTGAGGACAAGTTACCTGTTCTAGGAGGTGGAAATGATAGTCCCAGATGCTGATTTGGCTCCTAACGGACCAATTCCCTGTCAGGCTGGCAGTGTGGAGGGTCTACACTAAGAGAGTCAAGAGTGGAAAAGGAGGGAGTGGGGAAAATGCCGCTGCAGAGGTGGCGGGAGAGGATGAGTGATGAGTGCTGAATGCATGAGCAAGGGAATTTGAGTAACAATTTTTTATAAGAGAATAGGCAGGAGAGAGGTAACTTGGAGACTATTATAGTTAGGAACAGGCAGAGTCTGAGTACTCTGAAAGAGTTGTGCCTTAGTCAGGAGCGAATTCCTTTCTTTTGTCATCTATTTTTCTGTTAGTTTTTCTTTATTCTCGTCTGTTCTCTATCAGTTTTAGTATAATTTTTCATTTTAGTAGGATACAATCCTTGTTACAATCCTATGTTTTACAATCTTGCAACCCCCTCCTGATCCTAGGTTATTATTTTGGTAGGATCTTACAATCCTCGTTACGATCTTATGTTTTATGATCTTGCTACGCCCTTCCCTAACCTAGGCAAGATCTCGATCTTGACAATATTGGGCAATTGAATGGAAAAGTGGATTGAAACTAAGAAAGAAGCGTCCGATGTTATTATATTACTAGGCTGCAGTTATTGTAATAGACAGTTGTCGAATAAAGACAGAAATGGAAGGAAAAATCAGTGGCCATTTTATTTTGGGACTGGATATTGATTAGGAGACACCAAGCTCTTGAATTCTTCGAAGGGAGAGACCAATACTCTCGAACTTTTTGGATAAGAGTTTCCTTGTAACAGAAAACTAACTCTTTCTTTAGTTTGTGTTATTTCTCAATTCTGGTGTGTTATCTTGTAACATTACCGTTTCTGTTTCTAATACAAAATTCCAGTATTTCAGTCTAATAAACTAATATAGATACCATTTTCTATCAGAATTGTAGAGGGATTGTGGTGCAGCAAGAGAGCGATGAAGTCCGAGCCATGATTATAGACTTGAACTCTTAGCTTAGCCCCAGAAGAGGGACTTGATAGAAAACATCACTAATAGTAAATTAAGGAATCATGATCGAAACATCTTTGGTGATCGGAGAATGAGTATGCAGAGAGAAGATTAAAACAGAGGTGGTGGTAGAGGATAATTTTCGAACAAGGCTATCGGTGACCTAGGGATCTTGAGACTATCTTAGATTTCAGAGTTTAAAAGAAAGAGAAGATAGCTTCGAGGGAAAAATGAAAATTGTATTGAATTAGCAAAAAATATTAATATTGATATTCTTTTAAAATGGCCAATCCAGTCATATATTAAACATAGATTCCGATCCAATTCATGGTTGGTTGAACCACTAAATCTTGAATAAGTTAATTTACTGGTTCAGTTATAAGTCTGGTTTTAACTTTTAAAACCAGTACTAGCACTTGCAAGCTTTGATGACTTTTACTAGGCTATTTCCATTATTAAATTCCCTCTAGAACAATTTATTGCTACAAAATAGTTGTAATCAATATCAGTAATGCAGCCTAAACTAATGATAAGTAACTTTCACAACAATTTTGCAGAAATTACGTGGACTATAGAGCAATAGTAGAGAGTTACCTCACCTGATTAGACAATGGTACCTGTCTTGACACATCCCAAACGATAATAGAATTCTCACTGATATTGCTCCCAGATACATCACTTGAAGAAATGAATTGCTTCCCATTTGTTGTAAACTCAACATCTAGAATAGAACCTAAATTTCGGTTATAGTTATGCACAGCTTTGCCAGTTCTGATATCCCATAGCTTGATATGTCCCTTTGATCCCCCAGAAAGGAAGAGACTTGAATTGTCTGGATGGAACTTTATAACTCCAACAATTTGATCTTCTTTGAAAACCTGAGTTTCCATCCCCTTTTCAACATCAACCAACCTTGATGTGCAATCATATCCACAAGAAAGCAAGAAGTGCCCTTGTTGAGACCATTTCACATCTTTCACTGCTGCATTGTGGAAATTTAGTGCACATGCTTTCTTCTTATCATTGCTCCATACGTTCCATATGAAAACCACATTGTCCATCCCAGCAGATGCAAGGAGGTGAGCTGCAAGGTAACTACAATGAACAGATCATTACTAATAACATATAGAGCAATGATATATCTCTTGCTCTGGTCTATCCTCCCCTACTTATGTGAGTGTGTGATACTTTTAAAATATTTCAACTTTGTATTTACTCTTGTTGTGAATAAATACATGATTCAAGCAAAAATATATAATACAATACTTTCACCATTAAGAAACAATATAAGAAAACTATTATTTCCTAAAAGTAAGCCATATCACAAACATGGGCAACAGCTTGTAAACTTAGAGAATTTACCATGAGTTGATGACCAATGTATAGCATTGACAGCTCTAGTATGTCCAGATAGAGTTGCAGATAGCTTGTCAGGTACCGAGTTCAGGTTTTGATGACCCTTTGCTTTACTTTTCAACAATGCTACAATGTTATGGGGTATATCAGCCTCTGAGATACTGCCTATATTTATGAACAAGAAAAAGGTCAGAGTAGTTGTCTCTACCAATGTTTTGAAGTTCAATATACAAGTGGGGGAATATATAGAAGGATAAAAATATCAAGCAAAAAATCTATATCTGAGAAAACTACCATCAAGAAAAGGTCAAGCTCCGTCTGAGGAAATAAAGAAATTGCAATTATACAAGCTCATCGCTCAGCCAGAGCCTCAGATTATAAGAAACAGAAGGTTGCATGTTTGATGCTTCTACTGAACATTCGCACTAAATACAAGTGGAAGTCCTTAAATTTCAAACTAGATTATGGATTAAGATAAAATCATGGCAAATGAAGTTATAACTTATATTTAACGCAATAGGTCTCTTATGTTCCCTTTGCTATTAATTACCTTGTTTTCATTTTATTCAATTCACTGAAATACCTTAGCTAAACACTAAGTTGGGAGAACAATGAGTGGAATTTATATCAAGGAAAGTAGATAAAATTATGAAATCAAATTTGTATTTCATAATGTTCTACCTCAAATAATGTTATAACAGATTATGGGCTAGTTGCGTTTTGTATAGATCGAGAGTTGCAGCTGGATTCTTTACTCATGACATACTGGGGAGAATTGCAGGAAATCGTTCGATAAGACTTCTCACTAGTCACTACTATTTGAAAATGATATCCGACAATCAAGACAATTCCCTCAAACTCTTTCATTTCAGTTTATTCTTCTTCTTACAAAGCAAATAGCACTACCTATGATAAACTTGTCCAGCACTTAATAAAATAAATATTAAAAGAATCTTGTAATAACTATGAGGTTTCTAAACTACTTCTCAATCTCATATAAATGAAATATCTTCTGTATTTCGATTTTTTGAAAAGTAATATCATTTTACTTCTCCATAGACATCTATATGTACATACGAACTTTTCAGGGGTAAAGAACCATTACTTATTTTAATTGAGAAGCTCTTATAAGCTAAAAGTTAATACAAAACAAATCTCTTTTTCTTTGTCCTTTTGGTAGGTAATTATGCTTAATTTACCCAAAGTTTAATAAGAAAAAATGCTTAATTCCTAACCCTAGATTACTGTGGACCATGATATATATACCCACATAAAGGCGTATCAGATATGTGTATCAGTGGCAGCCACTGTATTTTAGAAATGTCTGTGATTATTTATTGACTGATATGTCAATATGCATGATTAAGCCAATTAAGCTTTTCTAATTTTTCTCATATTGTGTTTGCTTCCTCCTACGGGTGGAGAAGAGGGGATTTTCGGTCGCGAAGGGAAAATGATGAATTATTACAGTATTCTATAATTTGGAGAAAGGGAAAATGATGAATTAGGAAAAAGTATGAAATAATATCGAAGTTTTAAATCAAGGCCGCGCAAATATCCTTCATAATGATGATAATTGTGGTCAAATGTCGGTTATCCAGCCACAACTGAAGTCATGATATGATTGCAGAGACATCAAAAACAACTGATGCCCTTGACCGATTTTTTTTCCACATATGAATCATATTAGCCGCGCCTTCTCTTCCTGTTGTCGATCATCCCAATGGCAACTTATGATGGTTAGGACTTAGCTTCATGTTTTATACGAAAAGGCATTGTTTTCTTGTAACAATCTTATTGAGCTTTACCTTGAGGGGGAGTGTTAGAATTATTCATATATTTATTACAAGGATTAGAAACATAGATTAGGATTTAAATTAGCAAATTATAACAATTAGAATTCATTGTATTAATTTTATTCTTGTTTTGGACCGGATTTTGGCCCGGTCCAATTCAACAGGCTCATTAACCCATAACACACACCATCCCAGGCTGATCCTGATCGTTGAACCTATCTCTAACTGACTCTCGCATCTGTTGCCGGATTTCACGGAAGCAGTTAAGCTGAGATCAGCTATATAAGCCTGGCTCCATGCCACTTCTCACACTTGTCTCTCAAATTCTCATACTGACTTGAGCGTCAGAGCGGTTACTAACACTAGATTGTCATCGGAACGAACGTTGAGATCGCATCATCCTAGTTCTATTTCCAGATGAGGAATGATAGCCATGTACATTTTAGCACGCACTTTCCACAACACACATTGGTTAAAAGATCTCACCAAATCACGTGGGTCCCGTATAAATTTGGTGGGTACCATGTGAATTTTAACAGTGCTTTGGAAAGTGTGCGTGTTAAGATGTGTGTTGCTGGCATTTCAAAGTCCCAGCAAAAGGTGAAAAGGTGAGAGTTGTTTGATTGAACACACACAGAAATCACAAATTTCAACATGTTAAATAAGTTAATCGATATACCTTGCTGCATCAATTTCTTAAATTAATAAAGCTTAAATTAAAGTATATAGAATTGAAAGTGAAATGCGAAACAAGTAGTAGAAAATATTGGAGAATCTAAAATGTAAAAGAAAAATAGAGTACCAGAGAGTGTGAAAGAAGAGGATTGTGATGAAGAAAGAGTAGTAGTAGTAGTAGAGATGATGGAAGATGAAGATGCGCGTTGTCGTTTGGAAACGTAGCTACCTGGAAGAATGAGAGAAGGAGAAGGAAGATAGGGTTTTGGTGGGTATGAAGGAGTGTGAGATGATTTCAGTCTTTTGGGTTGTTCTTCTTCTTCTTCTGAGGAATTCGAATACGCATCGCATAGAAGATCCATTCTATGTTCTTCAACCTTCTTTTTCTTCCTTTCTCCCGGTAATACAAAATTGTTTCAACGCCTAAGACTAAAATTGACGATTTTTTTTTTTTTTTTTTTTTAAGAAAACGGATGATTTTTGGTTTTTTTTTTTATAGATGGAAAATATTTTGAGTATTATTCTCGAGCGTCCTATTTTTTTATTTATTTTTTAAATATTCACGGTTAGAATTTTATTTTTCGAACTAGATTGTCAGTGTTTTTTGGATTTTAAAATTCGGAAATCTCTTTTTCTAAAATTTTTTATTTTAAGCTTTTAAATTCGTAAAATAATTGTAAATAAAAAGATAAAAAAACTCATTTTATTGATATATAAATAATACATTACAATAATGTTGAAGCTTTTTAAGCTTATTACATAAGAACCTAAAACTATTTCTAAGGGGAAGATGGTAGGTTCTACTAGTGGCTTCGGCCACTGGTGGAGAGGTATGAGGGGGAGGAAAGAGGATGGAGGGGAAGAAGAAATCAATGATGGCGAGGGCACAAGGGCCTCTAGGGAACAAGAGACCATTGTGGTCAACCTTGCACCCAGAAAAGACCAACATTACACCCAGACAAACCTCTTCCCCGTTGACCGGTCATATAACCCCCTGATGTATTTTCAAAGAGACCTCTTTCTATGAAAGATCAACAATGAAAATACATCGTTGCAGAAGGAAGAGGAGAAGAGGGTGGGAGAAATTGTGAGGAAATGAAGTCTATTTATAGGGAGGGAGGGTAAAAAAAAGGTGGGGAAGCCATTAATTCAGACACGTTTTTTGACTTGACCAACATTTGAAAATGTTTTCTATGTGGTGCAGACCTCCAGTCAAATGAGTCTGATGCAGTCCAGATTATATAATCCGGAATGTACATGGTTTCCGAATTATATAATCCGAATAAATATGATCTTGCGTGAAACAAAGGAAAACTTGGCACTTTCTGTAGAGTGATGGTTGGTTTGAATTTTGAAATTCGGAAAGCTTTAGCATTGAATTCTTTTGTGTGATCCACATTGCACAGACAATTTAGGGGTGCCTGTTTTCATTACAAGTAAACTATACCAGAAAAAATCATGGAATTCCCTGGCTTTGATCCAAACACCAAGCTAGCGGCAGTCTACTACAACGGGGGAAAACAACCCCATCTATTTAGGATTCACAACGATGTCACCCTCTTCGGGCTGAAGGATCATCTGGATCAAATCAATTGTCAACTCAACCACATATACACGAGGAGGATGGTTGGTGTTGAATATCGATGTCCATTGTCCGACTCAGCCGAATATCTTCGGTTCAGCCGGATGAAACTCACAAACGACGACGTGAAAACCATGTTCTCTGTCTTTGGTCAGCACAGTACTAGAGGACCGATCGAGTTGGACGCTTCGTTGGTTAGATCTGTTGAACAAATTCTGAAAAGTTTGATCCAACCCAGGAACTACGAAGAGATCAGGGCTCTGCTGGATGGATCAGATGAAAAAATTAGTTTAGGTGATTTGTGATAATGTGTCATGTTTTAATTAATCATGTATTTTATGTTGTTTTAATTGTGTGTTAGTTATGTGTTGTTGAATTAAGTTGTTGCATTATGTTTTGAATAATATATATATTATTTAAACTTTCATTATGTTTTAATTTACGTCAAAGATGTTCATTTAATCATTAAAATAACCAAAGATATGCATTCTGAATTATGAAATCCGGATTCACATAGGGCGTAAGTGTATTCCGAATTACTAAGTCCGGAATCCTTCATCATAGGATTTTTTTGTATGGACCACATTGCACCAAAAGTTTATGTGGTCCACAACATCCAAGGACTTTTATAAATAAGTGCTCTCCGGTTTTCAGTTTCAATACCAGCAAATCACACAAACACACCTAAGAAAACCATGCAAATTTTTGTCATTAAGTTGAGGATCTTCCTCACGTGGTCGCAAATAGATAGCTCTCTATTTGACCGCGTCCGCGTGATGAAGATCCTCAACATGCTGTCAAAAATACAAACAAACACACCAAAGAGACCATGCAGATTTTTTTATTGTGTTGAGGATCTTTCTCATGTTGTGTTAAATATATAGATCATCTATATATCACGACATGATGAAGATCCTCAACATGCTGTCAAAAATATATAGATACAAAGAGGTTGCTCTATAGTTGAATATCAAGAGGTTTCTATGAGTTAGATCTTCCTGCCTGCCAGATGAATATGTCATTTGGCAAGGCAGCAAGATCTAACTCAAATAAATCCTCTTGAAACACCTTCTCTTTTATTATTATGTTGCAGATCTGAATACGAAAAGATTTTTATGAGCTCGATCCAGTTGGACTTCCGATATATGTATATATATATATATATGTATGTATGTATGTATGTATGTATGTATGTATGTATGTATGTAAATATATATGTATATGTATGTCGGTTGGCAGCTCAACTGGATCGAGTTCAAAAGCACCTTTTCAAATACCATCCTAGAATATATTGCTGTTTATGTTTGGTTTATGCTCCTTACTTGATTTTTTTTATGCATTTATTACTTATTTTCCATGAAATCTCTCTAAAAAAACCCTCCAAAATAGGCTTTCTAGTGCTGTTTGGATTATATAATCCGGAATGTTTTTGTCATTTCCGGATTATATAATCTGAAAGCCCTCAATTTCTTTTGGACGGTGCGTTTCACCAAAGGTTTGTTCGGTTAGTGCAATTTTAATGCGTTTTTTTGGATGGTTTTGAATGACAAACGCGTTTTCCTTAACCTTCGAATGACCTAGGACTTGTTTTAGGTTATAAATAGGCTTGGAGGTTCAACAAATTCCTTCATTCTTCACTTCATCTCTTTTCTTTCATTTTCTTTAAAAAATTTAAGTTTTGAATGAGTGTTTGTGGTGTCATGGTCATTGTTGATCGTTCATACGACCCATGTAATTGCATTGCAGCTTATGCGGGGGGTTATATAACGGTCAACAGAGACCCTTGACATCAAAGATAGACACAAAAATTTCATATCGACTTTGTCCGGATTTTAAAATCCGGAAAGCACTAACAATCTGGTTCAGAAAATAAAATCCATACCAGGGGTATTTTTGGCATTTTGCAGGGCGCGTGAGAAGACAGCAGGGTGTGAAAAGTAATACTCAGATGTTTTAGAGATAATGGTTTGGTTGAGTATCTACAATTATTCCATCACATTTATATATTAATATCAATTTATTTTGAAGAAATTAAAATGGAAGTATAATACCAACAAGTCGGGACAATGTGTGCTAGAAAGAAAAGGTTAAAACAAAATGTTACAATGTTTATGTAAAGAAAAAGAGATATATCTTAATCTCTTATTTATAAATCTTAACCGGTCAAGATATACTTAACCCTAATTCTAACCTAAAAATTTCCTCATTTTTCCACGCAATTAATACTCTTAAACCATCTTGCTAATTTGAAAATCGAATTTGAATTCGCACATGTTATTAATGTCATTACTTTAGATGATTTATAAATCTTAACCGGTCAAGCTATATTTAACCCTAATTCAAACCTAAAAATTTCCCTCATTTTTCCACGCAATTAATACTCTTAAACAATCTTGGAATACGTCTAACTGTATCTTTTTTTTTTTTTGAACAGAGAAAAATGGGTTTTCCAATTTGAGTTTTTCACTTTTCAGCAAAAATCATCTTCGTCCTCTCAATTTGTTCTTCGAATCAGGCATCAAAATCGTTTATGAGAGGGAAATAATGAGATTTACTCTAAACTTTTATACAGTTGAGTTTATTTTGATATTTTAGTGTTTCTAATTTCACTAAATATATTTTAAAAAAAACTTCTCTAAATATATGACAGACATGTAATCATTTGTTTTTTTTTTCCTGCCAAGTTTTTGCAGAATAGTGAGGCACTATATTAGTTGTCGTAAGTGAGGCACTGCTACTTTTTCTTTTCGCATGAAGAGCAAATGAAGTCCTTTTTTAGTCTTGATCCACTTAAAGACTAGATTGGTGGAATTAAATCAACAAGTAAATGAAAAGTTTGAACAAACATAACATGCATAAAAAATTTACGTTAATGCCTTTGCGTCTGAGGATTTTACTTGGAGTAATTTTTATGTATACTGGTTTATGTTCTTCCTATATTGATTACCGTTTTTGGAGGAAAAAAACATATATTAAATGGATGTAACTATAAGTTCCATTTGAATCCCTAAAAAAAATTCCCTTTTTGAAAAATGTATTCATTGACCATATTAAGCTAAATTTTAAATTAACATTTTTGTAAACAACCAATTTTACCATGTTAATGGTTAGAATTTGAAAATCACTTTTTAAATCTTCCTTTTTTTACAAAACACTAGAGGTATTTTAATTTCAATTACGGGTCAAATCTATAATGTGATATATTTTATTCTTATATATTATAGTTGATATCGGGTCGATGGTCTAGTATATATAAATGTTAAACAGTTCTAATTAACCCTAATCCCAACTCCGATCAACCCTGATCCCGCCTTTTTTGAGAGGTTTAGAAAAACTTTATGAAAAAAATCTATGCAGGGAGTTGAACCTTGCGACCTATTGGTGTGCTAGAAAGAAAAGGTTAAATCAAAATGTTACGAAGTCTATGTAAAGAAAAAGATATATATATATATATATATATATATATATATATATATATAGCAAAATAGAGAATAAGTCATGGTTCCTTTGCACAAAATTAGGTTAAGCCACCAAGAATGATAATCAACAGATAAATAGTGTATTTCGCTTTCAACCACTAGAAGGTTTGTAGCTTCATTTTATCGAGCAATTAATGCAAATAGTGTTTCTTGTGCTTGAAAATTCGTTTATTTCTTTTATTCTAAATCACACAAATGTACTATAACGATAAAAGATACATAGTTGAACGATGATATTTTGATGAATCACTTAAATGACCAAATTTAAGTAAATGATTTGTAATAAGAGTTGGATTCACCGAAACATACCCTAGTCAAGAGAAACCGAAGTCCAAATAGAACCAAAAAATTAAAGTGCAAGAACAAATGATTATCATCCCCGGAAGAGCGGCACCCACCCGTACATTGTTGTTTCTGATTCTGAAGTAAGCTTCAATGCTAAGATTATCAGTATTAGGGATACAATTATGAATAAGATGACAAGCAAAATACTGACTTTAAGAGGAACCACCTTCTGCCAAATAATGTCTAAAGATTCATTTATACTACTGAGATGAGTGAATATTTTATCGTCACCTGTCTGAGACTCCAACCTGTTGGAGCCTGTAAGAAGGAAAGAAAATTGACTAGTAGAGATGACATGACATATTTAGGAGAACCATGCGACCCTCCACATAATGATTTCTTCTTTTCCAAGCCGACAAACATGGCTTAATACGGTTAACCAGAGGATTCCAAAAATTAAGATTATGTGAATCACCGCTAATAGGTAAACCCAAATAAAAGAAGGGAAGAGATCTTGTTTTACAATTCAGCACCGCTAAAACCTCGACCAACCAAGTACTAGCAACATTTACTCCCAACTAATTATTTCTTATGAAAACTCACTTTAAGACATGAGATCACCTCGAAAAGAATCATGATACCTTTCAGAGATCTTATGTTGGCCCAATTTTTTTCTCTATTAACAAAATATCATATGCAAATTGAAGGTTGGATATTCTAACACCATTTTAAGTGCCAACCTTATATCCAGTAAATAAACCTTCAGATATTGTAGCTTTCATCATAACATTCAGACCTTCTACAACTATGAGGAAAAGGGAAGGTAAGAGTGGACCTCATCGACGAAGACCATTATGAAAAGAGAACTTTGTTGTCGAACTACCATTGACAAGAACAGAAGTCGTAGCACTACTAATGCACTCCTTGATCAACTTCCTCCATAATGCGGGAAAATTCATGTCAGACAAAACAACGTCCAAATAATTCCAATCTACTAGGTCAAATGCTTTCTAAAAATCAACTTTGATAAGAAATAACTCCTTATTTGACTTCTAAACGTCATCCATCAACTTATTAGCAATAAAGACACTGTCAAGGATCTGGTGACCTTGAATGAATGCTAATTGTTCCTCAGATATAACACAATCAATCACTGATCTAAAACGATTGCCTAAAAATTTAGCCAACACCTTATGAAGACACCCAACTAAAGAAATTGGGCGAAATCTGATAATTTTTTAGGACTATCCACTTTTGGAATTAGAGCTATAAAGGTACTATTAATTCCTTTTACCAATTTCTCGTTACAATGAAATTTTATGATAAAATGCATCAGATCCTCTTTTAAAACTTCCCAAAATTCTATCAGAAAGCAAAAATTAACACCATCAGCACTTATACTTTTGTAGTTGTCACAGTCCCAAATAGCTTGTTTCATCTATTCTTTGTCATACTTCAAGGTATTAAAAATTAGGCTTATTATATTTAGGGTTTAAGGGAAAAAAATTAAGATGGAGTCGTACTTTTATGGAAAGAAAAAGAAGGTCATTCCTCTAAAAAAGATATCATTGATTTTGGAAGAGCAAATGTATCTTTGGTTGTTATAAGACAGTTGGAGGAGAGAAAAATGTGAGATAGAATGTAAAAAGAAGTGAAGCAAAATAGAGTAAATTTATTTATTGTTTGATATAATAAAATGAAGAAAAAAAAGTAAGAAGTGTTATTTATTTTGAAAAAACAAAAATACCCTTAACTAAAAAAATCAATATTGAATTCATTTTTTGTAATTAACTAACTTTCATTTAAAAGCAATGTTCATTACCACCACAAAACACATAGGAAGTACAAATGAGCAAAGATGGAAACCTTCGCCTCGCCATCAACGATGTTTTTCGACGACGCCATCCTTCGCCGGCGCGAAGCCTGTCCTCGCCACCTTCCACCATCGGTTCGCAGTCGGAAACCCACCACTCCCACCTTCCTGCACACTTTCGTGATTGGAAATCTCATAAAATAAACCATTTCATATCCAATTTCAAGCTAATGTCTCTGTTTTTGTATTCTTTGTTCTTTACGATCTCTCAATAGATCTCAAACAATTTCAAAAATATTAACATGTAATTACCAAATCTACTTTTTTTTAATGAAACCAATAATATATCAAATATAATATAAATTGTCATCTTTTTAAATGACACCAACAATATATGCAAATTTGTTTAAGGTTATAATTAGAAGTAAAAAAGTTAATCCGAAATCACATATTCCTTTTATATACAATATATATTATATGTTTTTTTTCCCATTATATAAACATATCGAATAAGACACAATACATAACAAAATTAGTTGTCTTATGCATCGGCCAACAAACACATTAGAGTATAAAAAAAGTGTCATGTACAATTGTGTCCAACACTTATTGTTTTACGAATCAAACACATAGTGACTTATAACAAGATCATTTTTCTATATTGTTTTTTTTAAGACCAAATATTGTCATTGTTAGGGTAAAAAATTTAGGTTGAGATTTAAATTGAAATAAATATCTTATTTGAGTAATGATATTTACACAACCACTTTGTGACAACTTTCATCTTCTATCATTTTATTGGTAATAATAATAAAAAAATAAGTCATCATGAGCTTAACTTAGTTGATATGGACAATGCATAAAATGAAGGTGAGAAAAACACAAGAAGGGGGGGTTGAATTGTGTTTTCTTTTTCGAAACTCTTGAAGAGTAAAAATCTGTTTATACAGGATCAGAGTCTGAATGAATTCAGAGTCTGATGGGAGACCAGATTCTGTTGCAGCGGAAAATAACAAGAGATAGAGAGAACACAAGCAATTATACAGGTTCCTTCCATAAACCGGAAGTAGTCCTGTCCCCCTTGCACTTCCAAGGAGAGTTTCACTAAAATGTAATATCAATTACAAGTTGCTCAAACACACAGTAAGAGACTTCCAATTGCTCAAGCACGCAGGCAAAGTCTTCCAATGCTCAAAGACACAACTAAGAGACTTCTTTGCTCAAGCACACAAGCAAGAGACTTCTGACATAATTTACAGAAAATTGAATAGAGTTGGAGACACTTGATAAACAATCAAATGAGTTCCAATAACTTAAACAAAGACAGACTCTGTTTTTCTGATAAACTTAGAGATTCTAGAATACACAGTTTGTAAGAATAATCTAAGTTGTTGATGTGTTTCTGGTTTGACTCAGTGAGAATACAATAGCTTAGCAGCGTAGTTTTTCAGTTGTAGAGTCCAACATATTCTTCAAGTCTTCTATCCTTTATATAGGTGTTGGAAAGAGACGTTGAGACAATCCAGCACATCAAGAGAATTCTGGAAGCTTGATCAATAACTGTTGATCTGTTGCTTGATATGGTAATAGTCCTTCAAATGCATATTTTGAATTCCATTTCTTTTGAAGCTTAATACCGGTAGACACAGTTGCCAAACTGTACGAGGTAGTGGAGTAGTGGAAACAGAGTTCGTACACACGTACTCTGTACTTTTCTGCATTCTTTGTTGTTGAGCATTCCACACTCAAGTTGACTTTGAAGCTAGCCGTTACTCCAATAGAGTGTTTCTTATGCATCGCAATGCCTTTAGAAATCCTTCTAAGAAGATCTTCAGATTGTAGGCTTCAGACTCACTGTAGCAATTCAGCTTCTGATGATCTTCAGACTCTCTTGGTCTTCAGGTTCTGATAGTCTTCAGACTCTCTTGAACTTTTAGGTTCTGATCATCTTCAGACTTATACGAACTTCAGATTCTTTTAGTCTTAAGGACTTCTTGACACAACTTCTGTTGATTCTTCAGACTCTTCAGATCTTCAGAATCACAAGCAACAAGCTTCTCTTGATCTTGCTCTCAAAATGTTCAAAGAGAATACTTTCTAAGATAAAAATCTTGATTAATATTCTGCATACTTAAACAAATATTAGCATATCCAATTGACAATTTTTAATACCTTGTTATCATCAAAACTCAAAATGTGGTATTGTTGAACACCCTTGTTCCAACATAAAATATGCAAGGTCCAGGGCCACCACAAAAAAGAACAAATAAATAAAAAAGAGAAAATAAAGACACAATAAAAATACTAGAGAATTGGGGTCAAAATATTAGAGAATTGTGCAAAAATTGTCACAAATATAATTTTTTTATTTTACATGCTGAATAAAAAAATAATCTTAAAAATGAGTTCATATTATAATGTGATAAAATAGAAGGATAAAATTGCAATTAAACATAATTTGTAACAACAAAGCACCATATCCAAACCCCCAACAACAAATCACAAAACAGTTAAAGCTCAGTCAGTCACCATGGTTCTTCTTCTTCCCTCTTATTCAAACCAATTAAACACCACTTTCTGGTTTTCAACTCCCAGTTACCGACGCAACCAGTCACATCGCAACAGCACCATCATCATCAAATGCGCGAACAAGAGAACCGGCAAACAACGGTACCCGTCAGAGAAGAAAAAACTGAAGTCAAAACACAAAGAACTTTTATCATCTAATGATAATAAGAGCAACAAATTTGAGGGTACATGGAGATTATGCAACCTTGCTGTTCCACTTGATCAAGACCCTGGTAAAGACTTTCTAGAAGTTTCTGATGCTCTTCTTCATGTTATTGCTAAGGTTCTCAAGTTTCCGGTAAAATAATAATTCATAACTCACTTTAAATTTTTAATCCTTTTCTCTCTCGCTAAACTGCATTGTATAATGTGGGATTATTTTGGTTTAGGTTGCTTCGATGTTACCGCGAGAACCATTCTCAGTTGTTAGAAAATCGTTTGATGCTAGGAAGGTATGTTAATAGAATTCATTCGTAATGTTTCTGACTTATTTGAGCTTATCTACTGATATAAACAGTCACATACGAGACTGTTTGAAAGAGCTTATGGAAAAAAAATGTATGACATGTTGTAAGTTGTTTTTTAGCTTATTTTCATAAGTTCTCTAGGATCGCTTATGAATCAACTTATAGTTTATAGCTTATATGAAAATTGTTGGGGTAATACTTCAAATAATTTGGGCGAGGTTTGAAAGTAGCCTTTGTAAAAATAAAAACACAAATTCCACCTCTGTTATTTTAGATTCTTCGGATTTTTGGCCTTTACTAACCCATTTGGGGTTGACCTAGTGGTTGGCTTGAGATCCTGGAGTTTGCTCCTCTCAAGGTCTCAGTCCCTCTGTTGCCAATTTCGGTGGGCTAAGTCCATACAGAGCTTGCTCTGGCTTTAAACGGGTCCCCGCAAGTGGGCGGTGAGATTGATCCCCTCGGATTAGTCGGTTCTTGGATCGGATATCGAGTTTTAAAAAAATATAAAATATTCAGAATTAGCCCTAATCACAGGGGTTATTTGAGGAATTTTTTTAAGAGGGTGAGGGCTAATTATGAAGAATATAAAATTACGGTGGTGAAATTTGTGTTTTTCTTTTTACAGGGGCTATTTTCAGATCTTACCCAAATTACAGGTGCTATTTGACGTATTAACCCAAAAATGTTTGACTTTATTTTATCTTTGTTATAGAAATCATGTTTATACTATAATGTTCAATTAACTTGTTTATCTAAACAGGACCATGTATGTGCGTAGTTGGAATTCCATTTAGTTATGAATTTTAGTTTTTAAATGTGATAGAGAGAAAATAGAAGCTAACTAGAGATCAATGTTTTGAAATTTTCCAGAATTTTCAATAACATTCATTTGATTTTAAAATGCATTCTTGAATGTTTATTTTATACTTGGAAATGTAAATAGGAAAGACGAGAAGATAACAACCACTAATGTATTATCTAAGCATCTTTAATATTAGGGAATAAATTGCGATAAGATAGTCATATTCAAGGTTTTATATCATCGCTGATGTTGCGACCTTTGAATGATAGGAAGGTATGTAAATTTTTAATGTTCCATAGGATTGAAACATGTTGCCTTAATTACCATTTAGGTCCAATGTTTTCACCCGTTCACAAAATTTGCCTTATTTCAAATTCAACTAGTTTTGATCCCTCACTCAGATTTTTCAGAGAGAAGATAGAAGCTAACTAGAGACCAACAGTATAAGGGTTTTGAAATTTTCATAATTATCAAAACAACAATAGCAATCAATCCTTATCCCACTAAGGGAGGTCAGTTAAATGGATCAAATTACACTGTAATGTTATATCATTTACCATATTTCTATCCAAGTTTTCATAATTATCGAAGATGAATCCATTTTTAAAACACATTTTCAAATACTTTTATAATGTCTTTTCTAATACTCATTTTACCGGTGGATATGGAAACAGGAAACTTCGGAAGTAAACATGTCCTAAGGTATTATATTACAAAAATCATTAAAATACTGAAAAAAAATGCATTTACATAGTGACGTTCAAGGTTTTAAACTGTGGTTTCATTGCGACCCTGAACATTGCGGTCAAATGCAACGACTATGAATGCAGTCACGTTGAAGCTGTGAAGACATTGAAGACCTTGATGTCACATCCCATATCACAGTCATGAATTTTTTTTGAGACACTGGTGGCATTATTTAAGAGTAAAAAATATGAAATGGAAACTGATTTTTTTATATATTTTTTTAACTTTGTGCAATCTTGACTTATGTCACAGATTAAATTAATGAGTTCATTGGTTTATGTTTTAACTATTTGGTTTTGACCTCTAAGGATATGTATATTATCCAAAATTACCAACATGTTTGCGAATGAATGTAGTGAAAATCTCATTTGATGTGAATGATGTTTTAAACGTTCATCTGAATTTGGGTTGCAACAAGTGAAATATCGTTTTAAATTATGGTACAGTTTCTATCATTGTTGCACTTACATTCTCTTATAATGTTTTGCTGATGCTTTTTATCAATTTTAGGAGCCCAAATTTGTGCATACTGTGGACATGGATGTCCAGAAACTCGTCAGCCTCGAACCTCGTTCTTGGGACTTTATATCTCAGCTACAGCCTAAAGTTGGCCTTGTAGAACGTGTGAATGACGGAGGAGATTTTGGTGATCTGATGAGTATTATACGAGACTGTAAAGAAAATAAAGAAGATTTAGTGAAAGGGGAAAATGGACACGGCATCTTCTCAAAAGAGTTGTACAAAAAGCAGGATACCAGAAAGCCAAAAATTGCAATTGTGGGTAGTGGGCCTTCTGGCCTATTTGCTGCGCTTGTTCTCGCAGAGCTTGGTGCAGATGTCACGCTAATAGAAAGAGGTCAACCAGTTGAAAAGAGGGGGCGTGATATTGGTGCTCTTATAGTTCGGCGAATCTTGGAATTAGAAAGTAACTTCTGCTTTGGGGAGGTTGTACTATTCATGTCTATTTATTTCTTTTAGTGATGGCTTATTTCATACGTAATAGATTATGTTGCATTCATGGTTGCATCATTCGTCGCTTCTTAGTTTGGACACATTTTTCAAATTCATTCAATTATTTATTTGAAGTGTCAGGTTCGGACAAATATGCAATTTAATTCAAAAGATTGCACACGAGAGAGTGCTTTGTCCCTTTTGTGCTGCTTTGTTCCTATAGTTTGAATTTTCTCCACATTACCCATTTGGCAGGGATCTTATTGAGAAGTTTTATTAGAGTTAATGGAAATTTTGTCACCTTTTTTAGACCCATCTAGGTTGCTATATATCTTTATTTTTAGGAGTTTTTTCTAAATGCTTGTAAAATCACCTATGAGATGATTTATTGATTTACATATAGTTGTTCAGCTCACATTTGATTTTTTTATGTTGCTTTAAATTCAACTACTCTTCACCCATGTTGATTTACTTGTTTATTTACTTTGTCATTTCTCAAGGACTTATGTGTGGCAGGGTGGTGCAGGTACCTGGAGTGATGGAAAGTTGGTAACTAGAATTGGACGCAATAGTGGCAGTGTCATTGCGGTTAGTTTAACTTGAATTTAAAATGGCAATTTTGCTGTACTGTTTACAAAGAATTGTTAAACTACGAATATATAAACAAAAAAAGCTTTGAGGAGATCCATGCACTTTGTGAGGTATTTTTAGGGAATATACCATAGACCTATCACTTATTAACAAGAGTGATGTTTTGAGGTATTTTTAGGGAATGCAAGTTTAGCGAAAAGAGAAGGATTACCTGCTCATTGATTAGAAGCACTAGTGTCTAAAATCCAGGGACTGAGTTTGACCTAGTCCATAAAAAAAGGATTCTCCTTGTGATTTGGCCGTTATTCCTTACCTCAACTAAGACGAGTTTAAAAATTAACTCGAATGTTTGACAACCATGCGAGAGGAAAATCAATGAAAACTATATACCAAACAATTGAGAGATAGGACATTATGACATCTTTAAATTCATGAAACTGACCTCACCTAGTGCTTGAAGGCTTTGTTTCTTATTGAGATTTTATTAATTTAATTCTCAGCTCTAGTTTACTTTTACTCATAATGACCCTGAATATTAGGAAAAACTAATATAATAGAAGTTTGATAAAAAAATGAGTGGGAAAACCTTTTTACTTTTTTGTCGGTTTTGACCCTACCATAGATATTTTATTTGGGAAGGTTTTATTAGCTAATAGGATAATTAACCAAACAACAAGATTTATTTAGTTTTAATTTACCCATTATGCCTATGTCTAACTGCAGTTCATTAAATGGTTGACTTGATATCTTCATTTTAGGTTATGAGAACTTTAGTGCAGTTTGGAGCTACAAAACAGATATTGATTGATGGTAAGCCTCACTTAGGAACAGATAGGTTGGTTCCATTACTTCGCAACTTCAGGAAACATCTGCAAGATTTGGGTGTGAGTTCCATTAACTTGTTTGCATTGAAAATAATCTCATGTCAGTGTAATTTTCTATCTTGCTTAGTGTAATTTTCCTTGTTGCACTTGTCTTCATACTGATCAATTAACACTGCTGCTTCGTTTTTGCAGGTAACCATAAAGTTTGGAACAAGAGTAGATGATCTACAGATAGAAGATGGACAAGTTCTTGGGGTTATGGTATCAGAATCCGCTGATGAATTGCGTTTAAGAAGTCAGAAGTTGGAATGTGATGCAGTTATTCTAGCGGTGGGTCATTCTGCTCGTGATGTATATCAAATGCTTCTTAGTCACAATGTGGAACTGGTACCCAAAGATTTTGCTGTGAGTTTACTTAGACATTATCTTTTAATCTTCATTTCAATTTATGGAAATTGTGATGCTTGTCTGTCGCATTTCCTCGTGTAAGCTTTGCTATCCGGTGTGATGTATATCAAATGCTTGTCTTTTAATACAAGGATTAGGGAACATTTCCATGATTACTGAACAATAATACATAGCTTCAATGGTTTGCAACCTCCCACCAGTGGCCCCAATCCACTCAGATGACTACCTAATTATCTGTCTCAATCCCTCTTATCAGTAGATGACATACCTTATTTCTTCTATCTCCTTACTAACTAACTAAATAATTACCTCTAATTCCCTCAACTAATAAGGTATTAATTCTGACCCCTAAAGTTTCACCTTCTCAATGTGAATAGTTTGTAGTTGCTGAGTAAAAAATTTCAGTAGGGACCTATTGCATGAGACATGAATCACAATGATATTATTGTCAAATCACCCAAATCTTCTCATGTATCACCAACAGTAGAATTGTTTGGAGATGGTAGTGGTTTGGATGGATTTCATGAATTGTCGCTTCTGTTTTATACGTGAATCCCAGGGTGTGGACAAGGGACATGGGTGTCGTGGTTTTTTTTTTTTGTTGATAAAACGAAAAATGAGTGAATCCATAGGCCTCAATTACACATGGTAGAATATTATATCTTCAGAGTCATAAATTAAAGTATTTGTATATCCCTATTTTCTCTAATTGCATGATTATCCTATTTACAATAATTTTAAAACTCCCCCTCAAGCTGAAATATATAAATCATGAACCAAACTTGTTACATATACAACTCAATTTGAGGATCTCTCAATGATTTAGTGAAGACATATGTCAGTTGGGCATTTGAATTTACAAAGCTTGTTATAACGTCTCTCGACAATATCTTCTCCCTAATGAAATGACAATCTTAATGTGTTTGGTCATCTTATGGAAAATTGGATTTGAGGGGAAATGTAGGGCTGTCTGATTATCACAAATGAGTGTCATATGTGAAACATTCCCAAACCCTAGTTCAATTAGTTATTGTTTAAGCCATATAACTCAAGTGGTTTAAGCAATGGCTCAATATTCTACTTCTGCATTAGATCTTGCCACGACATTCAGTTTCTAGCTCTTGCAAGAGATCAGGTTATCACCAACAAAAATGTAATAACCAGAAATTGATAGAATATTGCTTTGTGTATGACCTTTCTCTTCATACAAGAGTCCTTTTTGTTGTTCTCCTTTAATATATTTTAGAATGTGAATTACAACATCCAATTTCCTTCTTAGGGAGCGTTGAAAAATTGACTTACCACACTCATCAAAAGAAATATCTGAACATGTTAAGTTGAGATAATTTAGTTTTCCATTCTGTACTTCTCTAGGTCTTGAAGAACCCACCCGAACTTGGTAGAAGTTTGGTATTGAGTTCCATATGAGTATCTGCTCGGTTATCATTGATGATTCCTGGATCCTCCAAAATATCCGTTGTTTTCTCCCTCTGAGAAATCGCAATGTCATTCTTGTACCGTGCAATCTCTATCCACGATAAGCAATGAAGTTTGTCAAGATCTTTTATTGGAAAACGATGTCAAAGATATTGATTTACCATAATGATCACTACTTGTAATGACCTCATCAACATACACAATCAAGCAATACGTCATGTAGCTGAATAACGATGGAACACCAAGTGATCAACATCACTCAAATCCATGCCAAGGTTAAAGTATAGTGATAAACCTATTAAACCGTGACCTAGGAAAATGTTTTAGGCCATATAAGAATTTATAAAGACAAAAAAAAGTCCGAAGACTCCCCTTGAACAAACAAGTTCAAGAAAGTGTTACATGTAAACTCCTATTGAATCACCATAAGAAACACATTTTTTATCTCAAGCTGGTAAAGTGGCCAAGGACAAATAGCTACCATGGAGAAGAATAGCCTAAAAAATGCATTTTGACAGGAGACATTGTCACCATCTCGGCCATGCCTTTGGCAACCAAAGGGGTTCGAGTATATTAACTTTACCATTAAATCCAACTTTAGTTGTGAAATCTAACAACAACCTACAACAGTTTTGCTTGGATGGAGTGATAAAAGTGGAGGTGGCCGATGTTGGTACAACTAGTATTGAAGGTAAAAGTGGAGGTGGCCGATGTTGGTACAACAGTCAAGCTGTCTTAAGCTGTCTGTTTTTTCCATTTAGTGACCCCATTTTGTTGAGGGGCATGAGTAAAAGATGCTTGATGAAACTGTAAAATTTTCTAACTGATTAGATAAATGATCAGGGGCATTATCTCTTTGTAAAGTGCAAATAGGAACACCAAATTGATTTTTGATTTCTTTTGAAAAAGACTTATGAAGATAACAAACAACTATGATCAGCTATCCTTTTAAAATAAACAAATACATACAGAATAATCATCAGTGAATATTACCAAATATTTGGACCCTAGAGTGGTCAGTGGACACAATACGACTTGGACCCTTACAATAGAGTAAACTGAATCCAAAGAGGGGTTGTAGCTCGCAATGGATGTGACTTGGAAAAATAACTACTTACATATTTAACATATTGATAGGATTCACATGACACGTAGATAAATTTGAAAGACTTGCCACTATTTGATTTAGCTTGACAAAGTTCTAATTTAAATAAGAAGCTAATGTAGATCTGATCCTTAAGGGAGGCCTGACTCTCATAGAAAGTTGTAGATCGGCCAAATTCTTATTTTTCATTGTTGTAACATACCCTGTTGTGGCCTATTTGTGTACTTTGATTTTTAGTGCCATGAAATGATGATGTGATGTTTGCTTTGACATTTGTTCATGTCATGATTTTCTATCTCTTCCCTTTTTAACCTTTTTCTCTTTATACATTGTAAACAGGTAGGGTTACGGATTGAGCATCCTCAGGAGCTAATCAACAGAATACAGGTTTGTATACATTAAAAAAAATGACACACCCTTGTTTTTTCATAAGTATATACCTAAGGTAATTGCTCCTTCTCCACTCAATCAGTTATTACATAATTACGATGTTATGTTGATAAATAAGAGAGAGGGAGCATAGATGGGAGAAAGTTATCTAGACATGGCATTCTTCTAGTTGTATATGCATTTGAGGATATATTCCCCTCTTTTTAATGCAAAATACCATGTTCCTATCAACCTTTAAAAACTATTGTCCCCAAATTTGTGCCTAAAAACTAAGTGTCTCCTTATTAGTCCTCCAAAGATTTTTTTTAGCGAATTATTCCTATAAAGATGCAAAGTTTAGGGATGAATCTGGTGATATGTTTCTTTGAGATTAATTTTATGAAAATTTCTTTGGAGGGATATTATGGTGGCAGTTTAACCTGAGGAACTAAATTAGTAGTATATGTGTTAATAAGATCTGTAGTTCTGAATGTAGGATTGATGTTTTGTATTTTTGTCTCTGTGGACAGCAAAGTGTATTTTTGTTTTGGGCGTGATTTCTAGTATTTAGTAAATTTCTGTTCTGGTGCTCTGTTCGATGTTTATTTTGTATACATCTAACCTGTGTGTATTAGAATTAACAATGACTTACTTATATGATCCTATTTGATTTCTGACATTCTTCTGACTATCATAAATGCTGTTCATCACAGACTTTTTTATTTGTGATGATTATGATGCATGGAAATTTAAATGTGTAGTATTCTGAACTGGCATCTGAAGTTTGCCGTGGACGTGGTAAAGTCCCAGTGGCAGATTATAAAGTTGCCAATTATATTGACAAAGAGGATTTCAATGAATCAACTGATTCAAAGGTGGAAAATCGCAGTTGCTACTCTTTTTGTATGTGTCCAGGTGGGCAGGTAAGCATTCCATAAACATACAGTGCTGATTGATTTGCATTTGATTACATTGGACGGATTAGTAGCATTAAAATATTACTGTGTTTTAATTTCTCTAAACGATCAACTGATAGTAATGTATGGAATATTGAAACTTATAGGTTGTTCTCACAAGTACAAGTCCATCTGAAATATGCATCAATGGCATGTCATTTTCTCGGCGAGCATCTAGGTGGGCAAATGCTGCACTTGTGGTGTCAGTCACAAAGAATGATTTTGAAGCTTTGAATTATTATGGTCCCCTCGCTGGTGTTGAGTTTCAGGTTGGTCTGATTTCTTGACATTTATGTTGTATTTACTTACAACTATATTTAACTAATTAGTTATTAAATAGTGGAATGATAAATTCATATTATGTTTATCTAGAGTTTAAGCATAAGTGTTTTAAGAAATGGACCCATATTGCATCTTATGAAATTTTGTTCAACAGCATTGTCCTTGTTCCTGATGGGCATATAGTAGAGTTTTTAACTTTATAAATTTGAAGTTATCTATTTTGTCTAATATTACTACTATTATTTAGAGAGAGTTTGAACGCAGAGCTGCTGTGATGGGAGGAGGAAACTTTGTAGTGCCTGTACAGACAGTTCCAGACTTTCTTGAGAATAAGTTGTCCGGTAAAATTATGGACCATTACCACAATACCATTTATATGTTACTCTCATGCTCTCTATAGATTAACTTAGCTTAACTAGTTTGTGCCAGTTACATCTGTTCCACCGTCAAGTTATCGCTTGGGTGTGAAGGCATCAAATCTTCATCAGCTATTTCCTGCAAACATAATTGAAGCTTTGAAGCATTCACTTGAAACGTTTGACAAGGAGGTTTGCTGTTTTCATGTCCTGCAAATTATTATACTATAGTATTCATAAAATTTTCTATCAAAGTTGATCTAAACATTTCTTCTCCATTTTCCTTTTTAAATTCAAACTTCCAAACTTTTCAGTTACCAGGGTTTATCTGCAACGAGGCTCTCCTTCACGGTGTAGAGGTAATTAAAAATACTCATTTTTCAATTGAGGCTATTATCAGTAAATCCTCGTTGTGTTTACATATTCACCAAAATTCTCTATATTTCCCAGCTCCTGGCTTAGTCTACAGTCATAAATTTGATCTGTATAAAGCTTATGATTATTGCGACTTTGCTTCTCAACCGTTATTTATTCCCTATACAATGTTTTGTTCCAGACTAGGACCAGTTCCCCGATCCAGATTCCTCGCGATATTGACTCTTATGAAAGCACTTCGGTAAAAGGACTATATCCAGTTGGTGAAGGAGCAGGTTATGCTGGTGGTATCATTAGCGCCGCGGTAGATGGAATGCATGCTGGGTTTGCTGTTGCGAAAAAATTCAACTTATTTCATGGAGATGTTAAATCTGTTCTTGGCAAGGCTCATAATGCTGGACTCGTCAAGTACTAAAAGAAATCAGTTTTCTTCAGATTTCTACAGGCACAAAATACAATAGATAATGGAAGAGGTTATGCATCCCAGTTACACCACGCTGAATATTTGAGGTGATGTTATGATTCTGCTTGTATTCTTCTGTCAGCACAAAGTTCTC
Organism: Medicago arabica; assembly: GCA_946800305.1. Classification (NCBI taxonomy): domain Eukaryota; kingdom Viridiplantae; phylum Streptophyta; class Magnoliopsida; order Fabales; family Fabaceae; genus Medicago; species Medicago arabica. Next base: position 31,800,165 of record OX326968.1, read on the forward strand.
ACCTGTCAGCTTCAGCTTTTCATAGAAGAAACACTGATGCTAACTGGTATCTCTCTGTTGAAATTGTGCAGCTAACAAAGTTGTCTTCCAGACTGATCCACCGAGACAGGAAGGAAGACTACGAAACTTCATTTATGTTGCTGCCTTTTCCCCAATGATCATAGAATAGCATACCAGATCCGGATGCTTGTATGCTTCTTTTCGAAGTTGAAGCAAAGGCCTCTGAACCTGGTAGCTGCAATTTTGGATGATGATCAGCTTGACCAAACATGTATGTATCTACCTATAAAATGAATTTGAGACGGTGGAAACACAAAACACCAGTTGCATGGTCATGCTTAGAATTCTTATAGCTTGATGTTTATTTCCGTATTTACAACAATCTTAGGATTCATAACAAGGTTTGAGTTCTTAGCTTAGTTTAAGTTGGCCCTGTAATGTCACAATAGCTTCACAAATTAAGCCACATCTATTTATTTCTTTGGAATAATTCCCACAGATGATTTCTCAGTTTTTAACGATTAAGAATAAAAACTAATTCATATATGAACGATTTTACATTTGGCATATACAATATCCTCCATTAATGATGAACCCAGTTTGGAGTGACAAGGTGGCTGGTGGTTTAGGGGAGGGACATTGTGAAGTGGAGGTCATGAGTTCAACTTTGCCCACTGACACAATAACAACTAACATTTACTTGCTCTTAGTAAGAATTCAAGAATGTAGCTGGAGATGTCCTTAATTATCATATACCATCAGTTAGGTGCTCCTATCCAGTTAGAAAAGACTTTGATTATTGCTGTGTACCATATTTTTGTTGCAAATTAGATATACTATTGGAGTTTTAGTGAAATACCACAATCAACTTCTTAGGATTTGTTTGGTATTGCCATTTATTATATGATAAAAAAAAGGACAAACGCTTACATTGCAAGTCACATTTGAACTATAAGATGATATTCAAATATGCATCAATAGCTCAAGCAGGCTCCATTTTTCTCTTTTATTCATCAGCGAAAAGTAAATTAACAAGAAATGTGTTTTATTAGTTGGTATTGTACATTCGTAGTAGAGTCACTCAAATAGTTGTTTATGAGCTTTAAGCATAATTCTTCATGACTTTACACTATTTATTATTTGCATAAGTGAAATATAGGTACCATGTATTCCAATAAATGTACCAATGAGCAGAATTGCTATGATTATGATCAATTCTAACCCAAATCGCCTAGCAGCTTTATTCATCTTTAAGTAGCAGAGGCAAGGAAACAACCATGACATTGTCACACTCAAGAAAGCACCAATAAATGCCATAATGTATCCAAAAAATGGAACAAATAGTGCTACAATTACACTACTTACCACAATGGCTGTTCTAATGAGAATGCTAATAGGTCTTCTCTTGCATAGATGCCATTTTTCTTCAATGGCATTGATTATTGGAGTGATTATAATAGCATACTTAGTGAAAGGATTTATTACTGTGGTATATATTGCTATTTTTGTACTTATTGTATTTGTTGGTAGATTTAATGTGATTTGAGACTTCAAATGATCCCCAAACATGCTGTAGCCTAATACAGCTACGGTTCCATAGATAATTGTGCTTGCCATAAAGCAAACCAGCAAAACCTGAAATAAGGAAAATATCACTGTGGTAAGAACAAAGTAAAGTGCCTTCATCTCTTGGATTTGAAATACATCTTCTGTCAAATGGGTGTTACATTTTGAAATAAAAAAAATCAGTAACATTTTCAGTTTTTAATATAATATTACTAATTTTTTCAAATGTATCCTCTAATTAATATATGTATTGCTCTCAAATCAACATCATCCACTTTTAATTACAACAATACTCAATGAAGTTAATTTAGTAAACTTATTATTCTCTTTCTTTTATTTGTAGTTTTTCATGACAACTAACTACAAATATATGTCTTTCAATTATTATTATTATTATTATTTTATTTTGTTGTTGATATATAAATAAATTGTAAATAATTATATTATATTTACTTTGTAAATATATTTTAGCTTACTCTCTAAGTTACTTAGGATAAAATATTATATTGAATATTCATTATGTAAATATATCATAGCTTAGTCTCTAAGTTACTAGCGATATTATTTTTATATATGTTAGAAATTTATTTATGAAAAAAGAAAAACAAAAGACAAGGAAGACATAAACCTAACCTTGTAGAATAAGAAAAACAAGAATAAAATGTTATTCCAAAGACATTATTTACCTTAGAAAACTGCTTTCTGTCATTCATGGAATTGCATATTGTGGGCATCAATGCATGAGCACAATAACAGAAAGCAAAAAGGCTCATTGCAGTTGTCAATCCTTCCAAATTTACTAACTTACCTCTTTCATGAAACCCCACACCATCAACTTCTCCCACCCAAACAATACAACCAATCAAAATAACAGAAGTCACTACCCCACCAACAGATATGTAGGCCAAAGCTCCTAAACTTCTCAACCAAGTTGTTGGCAGTATTATCAATGCAGATATTAACACAAAACCACTTTTACTTCCAATCTTAAGTCCAATTATTGTGAAGCTCATATTTGGAAATAACTTCTCCAAATTGTCACCTTCTAATATAAGAAGCACCACAGCAATTAAAAAAAGTTCTGCATATATCAAACTTGCTATTAAAACTCTTCCTTTATATCCAAAAGCAACTTCCCCTATATCAGCATAGGATTTGATCAATGGTTGTTGATTCATACACCTTTCTAGAAGTAAAGCTGTGTACCAACATATCATGGCAAAAATGATTAGTAGCATGAAACTCAGCCACCCTCCTTGAGAGACTGCATATGGCATGGAGAGTATCCCAATACCTGAATAATTATAATCTTTGTTAAAATATTATAAGCATGTAATCATTTGTAAATAAATAATTCTAATTTAGTGAAGAAAAGTGGGAGGTCTTTGTTTGTGAAGTTGAAATGTTTTAAAAACTGAATTAAACCAGATGATCCAACACGCTAAAGTGTGAACTAGCATTATCTACAAATTCTATGAAGCACGAACACTTCTAGGCAAACAGAGGTCTTTGGGTCAGCTGACCCCACTCTTTATCAAATTTTTAACCAATAATACTATATTTTTATATGTTTGACCACACTTTAATTTTTAGGTTGCTTACACATGACTCATTTTATACACTTGAGACAAACAATGTAAACTATTATATTATACTAGATTGTTGACCCGTGCGGCGCACAGGTCGGATAAACTATAATAAATAAAAGTAAAGTATAAGAGATGAAATAATTGGTATCCCGTGGTATAAATATTACTTTTGTGTCTTTAAATTTGTTCCAATTAAAATAATATTTATTTACCATAATCTATCTTTATGCCTGCGAGGACTAAAAAGAACAGCAAAAATAACAAATGGAATAAACACTAATGTTTTGGATATATTCAATTTCTTCTATAGATTCTTTATGAATGCTATAAGATTTGTTCATGAATGTAAAAAAAGTATCCTTATTTAGTAATTGCCAAATATCCTGAAATGAGAAGAAAAAGGAGTGATTGTGAATTTATATGGAAAACGGTGAAGAAAAAACAAAGAAGGAAGAGAGAAAGGTTTAATGGGAACCAACCTCAAGAAAAATCATGGATAGGTAAAGAAAAGAAAAGAGGAAAATATTAGGGTTTTTGTTGAGGGAGCATGGATAATCACAAACTAATGATGCAAATTTAGAGCCAAAATCATGGATAGGTAAAGAAAAGAAAAGAGGAAAATATTAGGGTTTTTGTTGAGGGAGCATGGATAATCACAAACTAATGATGCAAATTTAGAGCCAAAATTTTAGGATTGAGGATTAGCATTTAATGATGCAATCCCTAAAAAAAAGCATTTAATGATGCAAATTTAGAGCCAAAATTTTAGGATTGAGATGTTGCAAACCTAATAAGAGATTAGTGTAGGGAAAAAATTAGGTTAAGTTATGCAAACTTAAAAAAATTAACAAGTAAGGATTTGTTTGGTAACATACATTGAGAGTGATATATTTGATAGTGTTGAAAATGAAAAAAATCTTACAACGCATTCAAAATATGATGTCACGAAGAGGACAATTGTAATTCTCCGTGTCTTAGTTTTTTGATATAGTCATATACTTTTTGTAATTTCACTGTTTTGCTTAATGGTAAAGACTTCATCATTTTAATGGTTATGGTTTTATATATTTTTGTATAAATATTTATGATAAATGAGCTTGACCCCACTTTCTGAAATTCCTGAATCCGTCCCTGCTTCTAGGATTAAACATTTTCCGGTGTCGGACACGTGTCCGACACCGACAAATATAATTATACTGAATTATATGATTTTCTTAAATTATAGCAGTGGCGTGTCAGTGTCCATGTTGTGTCCGTTGTCCGTGTCCATTTTCATAGTCTACGATTCAATTATTTAAATGGTTCAACCTTGACTACGCTTTCATTCAAACGGAATTCGCTAATATTACAGGGACCAAAAGCGGTATTAACCGACATTGTAATGCCAAATTATATTTGAATTACAATGAGAGCTAATAAAAGACATGTACATATGCAATTTTTCACTAACAATAATAGATTTGAAGATAGTTAATAATTGTGTACTTAGTTAAAATATTTCATTAATATTGTGATATTAGTACTTTGATATTCTTACTATATGTTATATCAGCTCTTATAAGTGCTTACTTAGTCCTTATACGAAAATAGTTAACGTCAATGTGAAAAACTATTTTAATGATAGAGACTATTTTGACTAACAAAGTGCACAATCAAAACTATTTTGAAATTTTGATACATCAAAAGACTATTGTAAGTATTTATTACACATTTATGCATCAAAATGACTATCATCCCATTTGTAAATGTTCTTGCCACACATGTTTCATTAACTAGTTATATAATTAAAAAAATACTTCCTTTTTCCGAATTGCACATATGACTAACTTTTCATACAAGAGTTTGAGAAAGAAAAAATGTGATACCTGCCAAGGCATTGAGTCCATTGAAACAAGTTTTGATAAAAGATGTTCCTTCTTTGTGCTGCCCTGAATTTGATGAAACTTGGAGCTGGCTTTCTATCTCCATATTCTCTCCAGATCATTAGGCAATGAGAAAACCCTTGTTGCCTCTACACTATCACTATGTAATAATTGGTTAATATATAGTCTTAAGTGGTATAGATTCCATGTGTAAAAAAAAAAGTGCTATAGATTCTATAAATGGTTCTCAACAATGATTCATCAATGCACTTCAATCAAAGATACAGTACTTCCTTTAAAATATGAGAAAGTGACATGGTGTGTTTTGATTAGATAATTACCATCTTTATCTTAATTTTCTCTTTTTGTGATGAGCATCATTTTTATCTTTATTAATAGTCAGTCTCATATTAAACGTAATTATATGATTTTTGTTTGCTGTAGTAATTAATCATTTTGTATCAAATATTATTATAAATATATAAATATATACATAATAGAATATAATGAATTTTTTAGTGATTCACATAGCGATAATCCTTTATTTATTAAAATAAAATAATCTGCTAACGGTATCCTCCCAAAAGCTCCGATTAATCTGTCTAATTCACCATTAATATCCACCTTCATTTTCAAAAATAGTCTGCTAACTACAATTTCCTCCTAAACGGTCCAGTTAGCTCGCCTAATTCACCATCAATATCCACCTTCATTTTCAAAAAACAATTAATATTCACTTTCAAGACTCATCTACATTTCATATTCCTCACATTTTGCACGATTTGTTTTTTTTGTGTTGAAGAAATCAAAATGGAATTATATAACACTCAAGGTTAGCAGAGCCCAAGCACAAGGAGTGTCTAGGAAACCACTACAAATTACAAAGATACAAGAACATCAATACAAAAGATAAATTAGCCAATACCCAGACAATCTAACGGGCTTGATCACCACCTCTGCGTGCCATGAACAAACACGACATTTTTAGCTTTCAGACATCCTAGAGCCAGCAATTTGACCTTATCTAATAAACGAGGCACAGGAGTAATGGAGTTATTGAACAGCCTATTATTGCGCTCGTTCCACACCACCCAAGTACAAAAGAGCCAAATGAGCTGTAGAAACGACCTCTTTGCTTTGCCTGCGCCTGCCTGCTGAGAAAACTGAACCAGATGATCTAGAATAGTATTGGGGTCCACCCCATCAAAACCAATCCAACCGCGCACCTGCTGCCATAAAGGATCAAACACGGGACAAGATAAGAACAAATGCTCCGCCATTTCCACTTGACCACAACCAGCCACACAACGGACCTCCTCCTCGGAAACAACACCCCGAAAAGCCAGATTGGCCTTTGTTGGAAGCCGATCCCATAACAAACGCCATGCAAAAACCGAAATCTTCACAGGGACCTGAGGATGCCACACCAACTCGAACGGTAGATCCAGCTGAGCCTCAACACCGCCAGTCAACAAATCATAAGCACCCCTCACCGAATAGCCCTCTGCTACATCAGGAAGCCACTCCCAAGAATCTGAAACATTAGGAGCCAAAAAGAAATCAAGAAGTAACGCCCTGCACTCCTCCACCTGGGCCTCCTCCCACGCCCAAAGCCTGCGCCTCCACCTCCATCCCACACCAGCCACCTCCAGACCCTCAGAGAGCATAGAAGCCACCGAAATGGTTTTGTTCTCCGCCAGGTCAAATAAACGCGGAAAGCGTTCACGAAACGGGGGGCCACCAAACCACCTATGCGACCAAAACAACGTCGCAGCCCCATCACCCACCCTACGCCTAACACTATCTCCGAACCACCCACCGCCAATGTCACCCACCCCATCACGAATCCTACCTACCTCCCGCCACCACGAAGAAACACTCCGGCCCCCTACCTCCAACCTCCCATCCACCTCGCCGTAGCGAGCTGCTAAAACACGATACCACAAGCCCTCCCTATCCACTAACATCCTCCAACACCATTTACCTAGAAGAGCCACATTAAACTCCCTCATCTTCCTCACCCCCAAACCTCCATCCTCCTTTTTAGAGCACATAGTTTTCCACCCTATCCAAGTAATTTTCCTAAAGTCCTCACTCCCACCCCAAAAAAAATTATTCAATAAAGATTCAATGGAAGAGATTATACCTGTTGGACCTTTGAAGAAAGAAAGAGCATAGACAGGCAGAGAAGTCAGGACAGATCTGAGGAGAATCAAGCGACCACCGAAAGAGAGAAACCTACTATTCCAACCTGCAAGTCTAGATTTAACACGATTAACGATAGGTTCCCAAAACTTTAGCCTCCGCGGATTGCCACCGATCGGCATACCTAGATACATAAAGGGAATCTTGCCCACTTTGCAACGCAACACCGTAGCAACCTCATTTAACCAAGACTCAGAGACATTACCCCCCACCAGTAAACTTTTATTAAAATTTACCTTCAACCCAGACATAGATTCAAAGAGAACAAGTGCTGCCCGCATGGCTCGCACGTTCGCCAAACTCTTGTTTCCTACCAGCAGGGTATCATCCGCAAACTGAAGGTGAGAGACCACAACCGGATTTGCCGAACCCACTGAATACCCGGTGAACAAGTTATTCTCCACCAATGCCTTCATCACAACATTAAGACCTTCAGCAGCTAGTAAAAATAAAAAAGGGGAGAGGGGATCCCCCTGACGTAACCCTCTCTGCAACCGAAACTCCTCCGTAGGGCTACCATTGACGAGAACTGCAGCAGTGGCTGACCCCACACATTCGCGAATCCACTTCCTCCATAAAACCGAAAAAGACATCCCTGCCAACACCGAGTCCAAATAACCCCAATCAACTGAATCATAGGCTTTTTCAAAATCCACTTTGAAAAGCAAAAGCTCTTTCTTAAGTTTACAGGCCTCATCGACAATCTCATTGGCAATCAGGATGCCGTCCAAAATTTGCCGATGTTGAACAAAAGCTGACTGAGTCTCAGCCACCACACTACTCATCACCTGCCTCAACCTATTAGCTAACACTTTCGCCAAGATTTTATACAAGCAACCCACCAAAGAGATTGGCCGGAAATCGGTCAACCTCTGGGGATTTTCCACCTTCGGAATAAGCGCGATAAACGTAGCGTTGATGCCCTTCGCCAACTTGCCATTTCTTTGAAACTCCGAGACAAACCTCACCATATCTTCACGCAGCTCACCCCAGAACTCTTTTATAAAACCAAAATTAACACCGTCCAGACCCGGGCTCTTAAAACTATCGCAGTCCCAAATAACGTCCTTGACCTCGGTCTCTGAAAAAGGTTTAATAAGGCTTCCGCCCTCCCCCACCGACAGAGTCCGAAACTGAAGGCTAGAGAAACTGGGTCTATCCACGGCGCGCGCCTTAAAGTGTTGTTCAAAGTGCTTAAACACAGCCTCACGAACCGGGTGAACCCCCTCAACACGCACCCCGTCAACCAACACCGATCCGATGGCATTACGGCGGCGCCTCGTCGACATAGTCGAATGAAAATACTTGGTATTAGCGTCACCTTCACGAAGCCAGAAAATCCTCGACTGTTGCCAACTAATACTAGACTTAATCCTAGCCAGAGAATGCAAAGAAGCCGACACTTCATGCAACTCGTGATACTCTTCTGCCGACAACTCAAAAGAAGCACCCCTCTCATCCAGAACCGCCATCCTCTCTTTCAACGCCCCCATCTGCGCTGATACGTTCTGCGAGTGAGACCCATGCCACGTTTTCAACGCAGACTTAATTAACCTGAGTTTTTCCTTAAGCACATAACCGCCCCACCCTTCCACCTGAAGAGAACTCCACGTATTCCTCACAAACAACTTGTAACCCGGTACATCCGACCAGCACTTGAGGAACCGAGAGGGACAGGGACCCCAATTTTCTTCATCCACCTTCATTTCCAAAAAACAATTAATATTCACTTTGAAGACTCATCTACATTTCATATTCCCTACGTTCTGCACGATTTATTTCTTGACTCTTCTTCTTCCAATATATATATATATATATATATATATATATATATATATATATATATACATCCTTTATTTATTAATGTAAAATAATTTGCTAACTACAGTTTCTGCCCAAAAGCTCCAATTAGCCCGCCTAATTCACCATTAATATTCATCTTCATTTCCAAAAAACAATTAATATTCACTTTTAAGACTCATCTACATTTCATATTCCTTACGTTCTGCAGGATTTATTTCTTGACTCATCTCCCTCCAATATATATATATATATATATATATATCCTTTATTTATTAATGTAAAATAATTTGCTAACTACAGTTTCTGCCCAAAAGCTCCAATCAGCCCGCCTAATTCACCATTAATATTCATCTTCATTTCCAAAAAACAATTAATATTCACTTTCAAGACTCATCTACATTTCATACTCCCCACGTTCTACACGATTTATTTCTTTACTATTCTCCTTTATATATATATATATATATATATATATATATATATATATATCCTCTATTTATTAAAGTAAAATAATTTGCTAACTACAGTTTCCGCCCAAAAGCTCCAATTAGCCTGTCTAATTCACCATTAATATCCACCTTCGTTTCCAAAAAACAATTAATATTCACTTTCAATACTCATCAACATTTCACATTCCCCACGTTCTGCACGATTTATTTCCTGACTCTCCTCCTTCCAATAAATATATCCCAATACCTCCTTGAGAAACTGCATATGGCATTGAGAGTATCCTAATACCTGAATAATTAAAATCTTTGTTAACATATTATAAATCATTTGTAAATAAATAATTCTAATTTAGTGAAGAAAAGTGGGAGGTCTTTGTTTGTGAAGTTCAATTGTTATAAAAACTGAATTAAACCAAATGATTCAACCGGCTAAATTGTGAACCAGCATTATCTACGAATTGTATAAAGCACAAACACTTCTCGAATTATGTGTGTCCTGATGTTGGGCATATGTCGTGTCTGACACCGACACAACACTGACACATATAATTACACTGAATTATATGATTTTCTCAAATTACTAACGGTATCGGCGTATTGTTCATTTTGTGTCCATTATCCGTTTTCATAGTCTACGATTCAATTATTTAAATGGTTCAAGTGTGACTAGGCTTCGATTCAAACGGTTTAAAGGAATTGAATCATGATCTAAACGTCTTAGTTTACCAACATCATGTCACTTTCGGTTTTTGTGACATTACTATGAATTCTGAGATAGCCATCATTGAGTTACCGAAAATAGGAGGAAAGGGAAAAACTCCACGAAGCTTGATAATATTGTAATGTCAAATCATATTTGAATTACAATGAGAGCTAAGAAAAGACATGTACATATGTAATATTTTGCTAACAATTTTGAAAAATCATCATATTTATGACATTCTGTAAACATTTTATAAAAGGTAATAGTTATTTTGGTCGTTGAATTTGTAACGAGTAGACATAATAGTCTCATAATGTATCGAAATTTGAAAATAATCATTGATTGTGCACTATGTTAGTAAAAATATTTATTTAATTAATATTTCTTTAATATTGTCATATTAGTCATTTCAATTCTTACTAAATGTCATATCAGTTCTTATAGCTGCTTACTTAGTCCTTATATGAAAATAGTTAATGTTACTATGAAGAACTATTTTAATGTTAGAGATTACTTTGATTAACAAAGTGCACAATCAAAAACTATTTTGAAATGTTGATACATCATATGACTGTTGTGACTCCTTATTACACATTTAAACATCAAAATGACTATCGTCCCATTTATAAATGTTCTTGCCACGCATGTTTCATTAACTAGTTAAGAAATACTTCCTTTTTCCGAATTGCACATATGACTAACTTTTCATTCACGAGTTTGAGAAAGAAAGAATGTGATACCTGCCAAGGCATTGAGTCCATTGAAGCAAGTTTTGATAAAAAATGTTCCTTCTTTGTGCTGCCTTGGATTTGATGAAACTTGGAGCTGGCTTTCTATCTCCATATTCTCTCTAGATAATTAGTTAGGCAATGAGAAAACTCTTGTTGCCTCCACACTATGTAATAATAATTGGTTTATATAGTGTTAAGTGTTATAGATTCCATGTGTAAAAAAAAGAGTGGTATAGATTCCATAAATGGTTCATAATAATGATTCATCAATGCACTTAAATCAAAGATACAATACTTCCTTTAAAATATGAGAAAGTTGGTGTGTTTTAATTAGATAATTACCATAGCTTCTTAAAAAAAAAAGTTAGATAATTACCCTCTCTATCTTAATTTTCTCTTTTTGTGATGAGCACTGTTTTTATCTTTATTAATAGTCAGTCTCATTAAACGTAAGAGTGAATCATTAACTTCGTCCCTAAATTTTTACGGGTCGGTCATATTCATCCTTCAATTATGCGAAATATCTATTTAATCCCTGAATTTGTTAAATGTCAATCAATTTAGTCCTTCTGTTCAACCGAATGGTTAACGGTGTTGACGTGACCGTTAACCTCTCAAATGTCAGACGCCACGTAGGCAGAGACTAATTTGGCCGATAATAACAAACATTTCAAAGGACCAAATTGATTGATTTGCAGAAAATGTTTTGGCTTTTCTTCCCCAAATGGCTCTTTTCTTCCCCAACGACTCTTTCTTTCCCAATTGTATAAAATTGGAACCCTAATTACACAATCTGCAATCTACACTCCAAAATCACCAAAGTTTCCTCCAATAATAAGTGGTCCAGTTCTTCCCCAATTCAAAAAAATTCAAATCCTAACTTTTTCGTATTGAATCTGAAAGCCAAAATCCTCAAAATTTCTTGAATTAAGACTATTGAAATTGAATCTGAAATGATGGGGTGGGAATATGGTAAAAAACAGTTATCAAACTCGAGCTTCATCTTCAAGATTGATGGAGAAGGTTCAGTCCATGGTTAAGGCCATATCTATCAAATAGGCCCTTTCTGTAATAATATTTCCATCAAATTAGTCCCTGAATTATTTCCCTATCTATCAAATAGATCCTTACGTTATATTAAAAACCAATCAAATACGTCCCTGAATTTTTTAAACAGATATCAAATTGATCTTTGAAGCATATGTGTACAAGATAAAGTAAAAAACTTCCACAGTTGGGAATACGAACACAGAAACTTGATAATGAAAAAACAAAAAAACAGGCAAAAACAGGGTGAATACCAACACAAAAACTTGATAAACTACAGGAAAGGCGTTACCTTTAACCACAACCGAGAAACTTCAAAAAAGTGAGAATTGTCGGAGATGATGATGATTTTGGAGGGGTGAGAATGGAGAACGTTTTAGCGGGAAGAAGGGTCAAAGACATTTTTTATGTTTTTGAGTGAAATATGGAGAAGGAGGTATGGGTAATGTAGGGGCAAAATGGGAAAAGCAGAAAAAAATAAACTTAAAAGTGAAAACTGAACTTTTTCCAATTCAATCAAATTAGTCCTTGAACACGTGGCTTCCTTCTTGCCACGTGTACAAGACAACACAACATGCAAGACGACAGATCAACATGGCTAACAGAGCTCTTGGACGGAGGAACCTTTTTGATGGACTTCTGACAAATTTAGGGACTAAGTTGATATTTCGCATAATTGAGGGATAAATTTGGCCGACCCATGAAAATTCAAGGACGAATTTGATGGTTCACTCTAAACGTAACTAGTATGGAGCCCGTACTAAGCACAGGTAAATAAACCGTTATTAAAAAATAATTTGGAAATCGAACATGAGACCTCGAGGAGGAGCATATTCTTAGGTCCCAAACCAATACCACCAGACCAATCCAGTGGGTTTAATTTAGTTATACATGTTTTAAAAAGTATTTGAATAAAAATATATCAATGCTATCAAACATGTTCAAACATAAATATGATAGATTTTGAATAAATAATTCATATTAGTCTCACACAAAATTGATTAGCGTGCACTAACATATTCGTGTTCAAATTTAATTAGTTATTAATTATATATCATATTAATTAATTTAAAAAACTTATAAATAATTATGTCTAGACCATTAGATAATCATTAAGAGGATGATTCAATTAATTAGCAATATATTAGCTAGGATTGTTAATAATTTAGTTTTCTATCAAACGGGGATGACTTATGATTTGATGTACCAGTTCATGTCTTTACAAAACGATGTGGGTTTTCTTTGGTCTTCTTCGATGTTTTCTAACACACCATTGTCCTTTCAGAGAGAAAGACTTTGATGCATTGTTGAAAGAACAACTCCAACACCATGTTTTCATTCTATGCCAAGTAGCAGATTGTAGTTAGCCTGTGACTCAACTACCAAGAATAAAGTCGGCCTTTTCACAGTTCCTACTACCGGGTCAACTTCAATAGTACCACGAGAACTTCAAGATTTCCCTTCATAGTTGCAAAGAACTACATTGTGTAGCTTCAAGTCAGATTCTGATAAGCCAATCTTTTTTAAGATAAAGTGGGGAAATAGATTAACTGCTGCACCTCCATCTACCAGTACCTTGTTTATCCCAACATCATTGATTTTCGCTTGGATGAACAAAGGTTTAAGATGATGTTGCATGTGATGATCAGGTCTTTCGAACATAACTTGTTGGCCTTCAACACAACCATTATTCATCACATAATAACACTTTGGCTGCTGACCAGCCATTTCTTTAGTTAAATCTTCCTCATCTTCCGTAACCTTTAATATAACGTCATACTTAATTGGAAGCATTGATACAACCAGAATTATATTGAGGCTAACTTCAGAATCAGTCAAATTCGAAGTTAATTCTTCATCTTCGACATAAAGCCATTTCTTTACAACTGAAAAGGGAGGAAAGATCCTCCCAGTGACAGGCTTTCTAAGCATATCGAAGGTAGCCGGCTCTCTGTTCTTTCCTTCGTCAACATTTCTTCTAATGTTTGAGACATCTTTTAAAACATCAGCTTTTTCTGACGCTGGAATCTACTCCATTGGGTCTTTGTCATAAGACTTCTCCCTTTGTAGTTGACGTTATGAACGAACTTCTTCGAATCAGATGTTTCATATCTTTTCTGATCAAACATCTCATTCTGATTGTTACTTCCAGTACTTTTCTTCCCACCAGAAAATACCCACTGCTTAGTTGGAGATTTTCCATTGACTTTCTCAACCCATTTTTTAGGTGGAGACTTATGATTGTGCTTCTTACCCCTCTAGAAAATACCCATTGATTATTTAGAGATTTGGAGGGAGGAGTGTAGGTTTTTACTGGTCCCTTTTTCTGGTTCGCAGTTGGGGATGTGTCCTTGAAAGGAATGTTTGCTTTGTCGAAACTGAACTTAGGCCTTTTGTCAGCACATTTTCCTTTCTACTTTGATTGAGGTCGAAAGCCTTCAACATTCTTCGCAGTTTTCTTGTCGAAAACAACGCTACATCTGGGACACAACATGACTGGAGAACCAGAAATTTTGCATATGTTAAGAAAATCAATAAGATCTTCTTCAGCTTTGGGAAATACCACTTGTATTCTTTCTTGATACTGATCTTCAGTAATCACTGCATCAACACATTTATGGCTTTCAGTAACCATTTCAACATCAACCTTTGGCAATCAGTAGCCACTATAGGATCGATCTCAGATATTTCCACCATGTTCATGTCTGCTACTTCCAGGTACATGGAATCTGCTTTCTTCAAAGGATCAACATCAACTTGCATTGGCTGCTTTGGTTTGTCTCTAAACTTCAGCCTGCCTTCATCTAGTGCTTTTTGCACTGAATCCTTGAAAACCACACAACGAGATGTGTTATGGCCAAAATTATCTTGGAATTTACAATATCCTATTTTTTTGCCTTTGCTCAAGAGGAGGTAATTTAAAACCTTTTGGTACTATCATTATGCCTTCATTAACCAAAAGATCAATGATCTCATCACATTTGGTAGCATCAAATGTGTAGGTTTTAGACATAAATCTGTCATTTTTAGGTTCTTCAGGAATTTTTCCATTTGAAGGTTTCAACAATTTACACATAAATCTGTCTAAATCTTGATTGTTGTCATTAGTATCGATGTAAGCTACCTTCTCTTTTTTACCAAATTTGCTAGCCCTTGCTTTTTCGGCTTTAAGTCTTTCGACTTGTCGGACTCTATCTTCTAATTGTGCCATATCTCTTAGATACTGCGTATCTAATTTCTTTCAAATAGAATAGTCTAGACCGCCAACAACCATTTTGACTAATTCATGTTCATGCACTTGGGTAAAACATCTAGCCTTGAGAAGTCTGAACCTATTCAAATAATCATCAATAGATTCTGTCGTCTTACGTCGAACGCTCGCCAATTCCTTGAGACTAATCTTAAATTGTCCCATGTAGAATGGTTCATGGAAAACCTTTTCTAATTGACTCCAAGTAAAGATAGACCCTGGAGGCAAAGTTGTATACCAAGTAAAGGCATTCTTTGTCAACGAACTTGGAAAAAAATTTCATTTTCAAGTTCTCATTATTTGCTATGTCACCCGCCTCTGTCAAGTAACGAGCAATATGTTTGACAGTGGATTTTCTACTCCTTGGGTAATTCCTCCATTGTAGCATATTCAGACAATGGTGACACAAAATTAGGTCTATGTATGCCTAAATTGAAACCATTTTGAGTCAAAAGGGTTTCGACTACATTGGTAATATTATTTTGACCCTCCAAATTAATTTGCTGGGCCTGCCTAATCACTTGATCAGGATCTTGGTTCCTTTGAACCAAAATTGGAACTCTTTCCTGCACTATTGGCACTTGTGGTTCGACCACAGGTTGAGGTGCTGGATTGACAAGATTTCCATCATTAGGCCTATTTACGTGTACTTCAATAGGCCTTGGATTTTGAACTTGAGGTATTTGCACATTTCGCCTAGGAGGAGCGCCAAAGAAATCAGCAATTCGCCCCATTTGGTCTGATAGTGCCAAATAACTATTATGAGTATCCCTAATTAAAGTGTTAAACACTGTTCCAATATGTTGAGTCAACATATTGACCATTTCATGGTTACAATCCTCCATTTGTTCCCTTAAAGCAGCCAAGGAAGCATTGGTCAGTGATTGTTGAGGATTCAAACTAGGAACACTTGGCCCATGATAATAAAACTGAGGGTGAACCGCATTCAAATTCTGTGAAACACTGTACGGATTACTACAGAGGCCTACCATAAAGGACAAAGGCATTCTATATGGTTTGTACTAAAGATTTGATGGATCAAAGGACCATGGATTTTGATGATATATGGACCATGAATTTTGATGGATCAAAGGACCATTCACGTTATATTATGTAACTGCTGCAACCGTCGAAGTTGTAACGGAAATAGTTGATGATATATGGGAAGGAATTGTTGTCCCTACCATTTCATCAACATTTGCGCCATAATACGGCGCCGTTTGTGGACTTTGTTGTGAAACTACGTTTAATGATGTATTCTCCATCGATGCCCTTGTTGGACTTGATGGTGGATCATTACTGCGAGTAGAACGTACCATTTATGGAAGTTTCTTTTTACTCCTCAAGAACATACACAACAAAAATCACAAGTTTGGAACAACAGAACAAATTTTCCAAGAAAAATTTAGACAAAAGCACAAACTGTCCCACTGTGCGTGCCAATTTGTTTACCCCGGATATTGGTAAACTAATGAACTGATTTAAAACGAAGGCGATTGAGATCAACCAGCAAATCTCAAGACATTTTGTGTTTGATTGTTTTTCCAGAAAATTACGGGTGCTCGTGTGTCAAGTGGCGAACTATGAATATAACAGTCAAAATCCAGACACAGGGTGAAACCTGTTGAGATTATCTTCAAGGGATCGATGCGAAGGCTTAAAAGCAATGATTAAACTAAAAAAAGAGTCTAAAAGTTAAACTAGAATTGCATTAAAATGAATGTAAAAGTGGTACACAGATTCATACATTAGGACTTGTTTGCTCGTTTCTCCTTGTGCGGGCGGATAGTTTGAGCGTGTAAGTTTTCAGTATGGTTGAATTGTGACCCGTTTTCCATAGAGAAAAATGCTACTTATAGTAAGAACTGCCTACAGACACGTTTGATACAATAACTGCTGATAACTGATATCCAAACAATGCCTCTTCGATGAGAAACCGCTACTCAGCTCCTCCTTTCGATGCCAATCCTCCTTCGATATCTTCTTTACTCTGCCGAACCATCCTCTCGATCAGCATATCTTATGGACTTCACTTCGACAGTTGAATCTTGAGAATCGAATTTGCTTCGTTCTCTTTAAGTTTATGGGTCAAACCTCGTTGACCACAGTTATTATAGCATGTCGAAAATATAGGCTAACAGTGCCACAACTAAGATTTACTCTCGGAAAGGCACTTTGATTATACCACCATGCTAACTTATGTTTCCCTCAAGTCCTGGTGGAGGACTTATCTCACCACTCACGTAAGAAAATAAACACATAGGCACATATTTACAATTATAAGTAAGAATAAGCACAAAGATAAAGAAGAACAAGTTAGGCTCAACCCTCTTAGGGGATTATCCCAAATGAAGTCGCCATTTCTGTCCCGGTGATTTTTCAATATCAAGCTATTGATTAGTGTTGACTCGTAAATTTTAAATTCCACTGAGCCTTTATTATTTCCAAGGAAAAGGGGAAATATTCGAAATAACCCTAAAAATTAAGAGATTAAACGTTCGGAGGTTGGTTACGTTAAGGGAAGGTTTAAGCACCCTAAATGCCTATAGTACTCTATAGGAACCTCTTGTTTTTATTTATCTTGTGCTAAATTGATTACTTGCTTGTAAAAGAAGTTAAGTTTAAATAAAGGCTTAAGTGTGAAATAAAGAAAGATTTTTTTGTTGTTATTTTGTTGATTTGGAAAGACAAGTCTTTTTGCCTACGTACCCGAAGCGGGATCAAAATCACGTAGTTCGGGGTAAAAAGCCGGATGATTGGTTTGATTGATTTCAAATTTTGAAAATATTTTAAGGATAAAATGAGCCAAAGTGGCAAAAGAGTGAAGTTAATTGATTTAATTGATGAAAATAAAGTCTAATACGATTAAAATTGATTGAAAGTTTGATTAAAAAAAGATGAGGAATGTCACTTGGATTGAAATTCAAGGTTTGTTGATAAAAATATATTTTTGATGATTTTGAATATTTGAATGTTTTTTTGAGATTTTTGGTTATGATAATTAAGGTCTAAAAAACTAAACGTGACGGAATAAAATAAAGCGTGAGGGATTTTATAAGGATGTTGGATCCAAAATAAAAGTTCCCTTTTCCTTGGATTAAACTACACTAATTATTTGATTTTAATTTTGTCCTTAATTTGTTTTTGATTTAGGTCTTGACATAAAGCGGAATAAATAATATGCATGCAGTGCAATTTTTCTCATTTATATATTTACATTGTCCCTAAATACATTCTAAAACATAATAAAATAAAAGGATAAAGCAATAATAAAGGAAAATAAAAAATGCATGAGATGATTTAAGGCATTACATAAATATTTCAAAAAATAAAAAACAAAAGAAAGTAAAAAAAAGTGCATGAGATGATGTTGGTCCTAAATAACCTAAAAAGTAAAAAAAAACACTAAATAAATTATAAATAAAAAATAAATAACCTAAAAAAGGCAATAAATAAAACTAAATAAAAAAGGACAATAAAGTAAACTAAACTATGAAGAGAAAATAAAAACACCTAATAAACTAAAAATAATAAAAAGGCAATAAAAATAAACTAAGGAAAAAATAAACAAATAGAATAAACTAGAAATGATAAAAAGTAATAAAAATAAACAAGAGAAAAAAAATTAAATGAAAGGGGCATATAGGACAAAACATGTGGGACATGGTCAAGGGGGAGAAGTCAACTTCTTCTCCCAAAAAAAACCTTCAAACCGTGGCCAACAATGGTGGATTTTCGCACCGAGCATGAATCCAAGCTTAGATTTCACAGAGGAGGTTTGTATAGAGAGAAAAGTGAACCACAACTTTGAACTTAAAAAATAAAAAACACAAAAAAAAAGGTGAATTAAGCAAAACTAATTAATGGGAAAGCTTCACTATACTTCCAGGAGCATGAATATACTAAAATCTACCTTGTTTGAGCTTTGAATGGCCTAACTCACTCTACCTTCTTCTTTGTAAAATTGAAGTTTTGAATTCACGATTTTGGGTGGTTTTTCTTCGGTTTTTGAGTGATTTTGGTTTGTTGGAAGTGTTGAGAAACTTTTTGTTGAAGAATGGTGAAGTTTCATGGTGAATTGAAGATTTTGGAATTTTTGATGAAAATGATGTTTTTGCCAAACCTAGAATCCGCCCCCTCTCTCTATGAGTTGTTGGGTACTTATAGAGGGAGTATCTTGGTCACCAAGAGTGAGGAATTAAGTTAATTGGGGGAGTAAGAAAGGGTAGTTTGATTTTTTTTTGCAAAAAATGAGTTTTTTTGTACTTTTTGGATGATTTTTGATGGTGAGTGGTGATGTGTGTTAAAATGATGAGGTGTTATATGTGAAGATGATTCTAGATGCACAAATGTGGTCAAGGAATCAAATGAAAATGAAATGTGCATTTTGGGTGAATTTGCCAAAGTTAGTGTTTTTTGAATTTTGTGATAAAATTTTTTTTTTGGTGTGAAGTTGTGATTAGAAATGCAATAGAAATGAAAGGAATTGGAATTGAAATGTTTGTTGTGATGAAATTGAGTTTTCTTGAGAACGAAGTAACAAAATAAAAAATGTGAAAAAAATAAATAAAAAATATGCATAAAAAAGAAAAATTTAAAGTTAACTTGTAAAACAAGTAACTAAGGGGAAAAAAAACTAAGGGAAATGCATTTGGTGTGAAAATTGAGAAAATAAGAAGAAATAAAAGAAAGTTATTTTTGTTAAGGCAAAATTGGGGTATGACAATTAACATTGGGTGACTCTTTAGGAGGAATTACAAATTGTTTTTTCTTTAGAGATGCATGTTCCTTTTTGAGATTTTCAAAATATTTCTTTATTTTTATAATATCGGCTTCCAATTTGAGAATAGCTCTCTTTTGGGTGCCAATGGTTTTAAAGGCTTTCATAGCATCTCCATGCATTTCTACTAGAACATTTTGTAATTCATTGTAAGAAGGGTTAAAATCAGAGTCCGAGTCACTAACCTCATGAGACTTTTTCTTTTGTCCCATGAAACATAGTTGAGCAACATCATCGTTTTCGATGTCACTTCATGAAGAGGAGGTTTTATCATCTTCCCATGCTATGTAGGCTCTCCTTCCTCTTGACTTATCAGATGAACTTGCTTTCCCTTTTAACTTGATTAGATCGGGACATTCACTCTTCAAAGCAACTTGCCGCATCCAAAGCAACTTGGACCTTTTTCTTCTTTACTAGTCTCTCCTTTAGATTGATCTTCATAGATTTCACTAAGCTATTGTCACTAAGCCTTAGTCCATGCTTTTGAATGTAACAGATGAATCGCTTCACGGACAACCCCATATTTTCTTCATTTGGCAACTCTTCTCCGGAATCATTATCCCCATTGTTTGATAAAATTGCCTTGGACGAAGAGACCTTTAACACAATCGACTTCCTTCCCTTCTTCTTTGAATCATCCTCACTAGATTTCAACCGGATAATTTGATGCTCATGTTCCTTTAGTTTACGAAAGAGTGTGATCATACTAAGAACATTGAGATTTTGTGATTCCTTGATAGCGGTAACTTTGGGCTGCCTTTCCCTTGTCATACATCTCAAAATTTTATTATTGCAATCTTGGTTTGAAATGTCCTTACCAAGGTTTGGAAATTTGTTGACAATATGAGTAAATCTCATTTGCATGGAGGTGATGGTTTCACCATCTTCCATGCGAAAAAGCTCATATTGTTGCACAAGGGTATTAATTTTTGATTGTTTAACATCGTCGGTTCCTTCATGAAGGATTTTCAATGCATCCCACATAGCTTTAGCGGTCTTACAATGAGAGACAGAATGATACTCATTAAACCCAAGAGAGGAGATGAGAATATTCCGTGCCTTAAAATCGTATTGGACCTTCTTTTTGTCATTATCACTCCAATCGGCTTTTGGATTTTCTTGTGCTACACCTAATATCTCTTACTTTCATCAATTTGGATGTACTTGTTACATTATGAAGACCAAAGTCTACCTAAAGAAATTTGATGCTAAGGCCCAAAGAGGAATCTTCCTAGGTTATTCTGAAAGGTCAAAGACATACATAGTGTATAATTTAGAAACACAATATGTTGAAGAATCAATGCACATCAAATTTGATGACAAGGAGCCTGGAAGTGAAACTCCATAGCTAGTTGAAAGTCTTGCAGATATACAGGTGTCTGAAGATGCTTCAGAACCTGACGATACTACAAAGTCTGAAGAGAGTCCAGAAGCTGATCCCACTCTAGAAAGTCACATCGAGGAAGCTTCTGATGAAGCTCAAGATGGTTCTCAGGTAGCAAATCAATCCAAGAATACTTTCAAGTACAAGTTTTCACATACAGAGGATCTAATAGAGTCTATGTTGGGATTATTATCTGTAATAGAGCCTACTACTATGGATGAAGCACTTTCAGATGATAGTTGGATAATTGTTATGCAAGAAGAACTCAATCAGTTTCAAAGGAATGATGTATGGGATCTTGTAACCAAACCTAATCACAAGAACATTATTGGAACAAAATGGGTGTTCAGAAACAAGCTTATGGAGAAGGGTGAAGTAGTCAGAAACAAAGCCAGACTTGTTGCTCAAGGTTACAGTCAACAAGAAGGCATTGACTACACTGAAACATTTGCTCCAGTTGCAAGATTGGAAGCAATCATGAATTTTCTAAGTTAATGCACAATGAGTATGAAATGAGCATGATGGGAGAACTGAAGTTCTTCCTTGGAATTCAAATCAATCAGTGCAAAGATGGAGTGTCTGTTCATCAGTCAAAATATACTAAGGAGCTTCTGAAGAAGTTCAACCTTGAAGAATGTAAAGATATGAACACTCCAATGCATCCAACCTGCACCTTAAGCAAAGAAGATACTAGAACAAAGGTTGACCAGAAGCTGTATATAAGTATGATAGGTTCTTTGTTATATCTCACTGCATCTAGACAGCTATTTTATTCAGTGTATGCTTATGTGCAAGATTCCAATCAGATCCTAGAAAATCTCATTTAACAGCTGTTAAGAGAATATTCAGATATCTGAAATGAACAACAAATCTTGGTCTCCTTTACGGGAAATCATCAGATTATAGTTGGTTGGATTCTATGATGCTGATTATGCTGGTGACAGGATTGAAAGAAAATCAACCAGTGGAAACTGTCAGTTTATTGGTGAGAATCAGATATCCTGGGCTAGCAAAAGACAAGCAACTATTGCTTTGTCAACACCAGAAGCATAATACATCTCAGCTGCAAGTTGTTGTACACAAATACTTTGGATGAAACATCAGTTAGAGGATTATCAGATTAATGAAAACAATATTCCCATTTATTGTGATAATACTGCTGCTATTTGTTTGTCAAAGAACCCAATCTTACATTCTAGAGCCAAGCATATTGAAATCAACCACCACTTTATCAGAGACTATGTTCAAAGAGGCATCTTGGATATACAATTCATTGATACTGAACATCAATGGGCTGATATATTCACTAAGCCTTTAACTGTTGAAATATTTGATTTTATAAAGAAAAATTTGAACATGCACTTTGTGTCTGATTAAATGCTTGCCTCTGAATAGGAATTTAGGTTGTGAAGTTGTTCATAAGCTATAGTCCATTTGAATCTCTTTACTGAGGTCCTAAGGAAAATGTTCTTCTGATGACATCAACATCTGAACTCTAGATTCTGGACTCCTTGTTTCTGATAGCAGTGTTAGTGGAAACGTTGGAAGTTACTTTTTGGTAACACATGTCCCACTAACATAACAGTTACTCTGAGAACCTCTGACATGGTTTATTTGTATTGATTTATAACTTAAGAGGGCAATGATGAATTTTAGCTTTGAATGTACTATCTCGTGCCCCCTGTGTAATTAATGTCTGTGTTTGTTTGTCCTCTTTCTGAATTGCAAACGTTTTACTAATAACACTTAAACAAAAATCACACACTACTCACTTCACTTCTTACACTTTCTGATTTTTAGACTGTATCTCTAAAATCTCCTTATTTTCAAAATCAATCACCTTAGAACCCTAAAAACTTCAAATCATCATGGCATCATCAAGTTCTAGTCAAGCTCTCCCCATGCAAATAGATTATGGAGAATCTTATTAGTTCAAGCCTAAAACGATGAAGATCCGTGAAGATGAATTGGTTGTGCAAGTAGAAAATACAATGTATTTTATTTCGTTAAAGTATCATGAAGTTGATCTTGCAACCTATATTCTTCATCAAGAACTGGATGACTACTTTGGAATGCTGAATGGACCAACTTATGAAGAATTGGTGAAGTATTTCTGGGTTAGGGATGAGGTTTATGACAAGAATGCTTCTAAGCTAGAAGAAAAGGAGAATGTGCTTATTGATCCTAGTCTGGAAGGGAAAACTAGAGCAGAAATGGGATTGAAGGAATTTACCAGAACTGAGATTCGCTCCAATATAATGGGAGTTCCTATCACCATTACTGTAGAAATTATTGGAAAAGCTATAAGATGCAAAGTGGATGGCCAGTTTCAGTGGAATCTGAACAGTAGAACAAGCTCATGGATTAAGAAAACATATGATGTGTTGTGCAAACCAAATGCTTCTGACCAGTACAAAGACATGCAAAAAGAACACAAGGTTCTTCAGAAGCTAATCCAAGAGTGCCTCTTATCCAAGGGAGGAGGTAGTGATCAACTGTCCTTAGATCACAAAGTGTTTCTTTACTTCTTGGTGATGTTTGACAAGGTAAATATGCCAAGATACATGTTCAGTCATATGGTCTGGGCACTCAAGGAAAGCCAACAAAAGAATAGAATATTCATTCCTTATGGAAGTCTGTTATCATAAATTTTCTATCAGGTAGGACTTCTGAACGTCCTTAAGATTTCTGGTGTTGTCTCTAATGAAAAACTTGGTACAGTGGTTGGAAAGTACATCAATGCAAACACTTTGAAGAGTATGAAGCTGATAAATCTAGTTGAAAAACTGGATACAGATTTGAAGGAGTCAATGATAGTTTCTGATCTGATGGCTGACTTCTCACCCATCTCTAAGGAAGATAATCCAGCAATGCTTGCAGAGTTTGTGGCTAGGCACTTCAAGGATACTTGTGAACATATTAATGTCAACTTAATACCGGATACAATTGCTGGAAATCCTCTCAGGATTGCAAGCAAGAAGAGAAAATCCAAGAAGACTACTTGAGAAGCTGCTGAAGTTGAAGCCTCTAAGCCAAAGCCTAAGAAGCATAAAAAGGCTAAGATTACTCCTTAATTGAATGTGATTGAACCAGCTCTTCCTACTATTCAAGAAGAGGTCTATGATCTGGAACCTGTTAAGATTCTAGACAAGAGAACCAGAAGAGAAACTTCAGAAGCTATTGCTGAAGCTGATCAGAGTCAAACTCAACCTAAAGTTCACAAGAAGAGAAGAACTATTAGGAGATGAAATTGACTCCATATGAAGATGAAGAACAAGCAAACATTGAGGCTACTTCTTTAGTGAAGAAGGTTCTGAAAGACAAGAGGAATAAATAGTCTTCCTCAGAACTCTAGACAGAAGCTGTTGCTTCTTCGATGCAACCAGTTCAAGTGGGAGGTGATACTACTGAATTGGAGACTGCACTGAGTTTAGCACAAGAATTGGGAACAACAACAACTCATATTGTCAAGAAAAAGGTTGTTGGAGATGCTAGAAAGGTTGCAGAGTATGCTGAGGCTGTGAAAGGATTGGCTACCAAGGAAGCTGATGATTTGCTTAGAGTTACCATGGAGGTAAAGAGGGAAGCTAGATCTGAAGCTGCTACTTCAAAAGCTGCTAAAGGTAACAATACTTCTTACATTGCTTCTAATAATATAATAAATCTAGACTCAACCCCTTCCTGACCCTCAACTGCTATAGACAATATTCCTTTGAAAAGAGTCTATAAAATCTAGACAAAAGCTTTACAACATCACTATCTACCGAACCTCAGAAAAAGCCTGATGATGTCTTTGTGCCCATGTATCCTTCTATTCTAAAAATAATAGGAGAAATGGCTCAAATGATGATAGATGCTTGTCAGAGGCTACCTGTTGATCATCCATTACAACTACTTTTCATTCAGCCATTTCAAACTATCCCTGCTGATGTGCAGTTTGAAGAAGTGCAAATAGAATCAGCTTCCGACAATCCTGAAACATTATCATCTCAACCATCTCATCCTACCCAAACCAGAGATTCATCTGTTCTTGATGAACTGTGAAATCACTATAATGGTGAGTTGCCTGGTTTTAAACCTAACTCAGAGAAAGCCTCTGAAACAGTTCCTAATAAAGTTGTTTGAGAAAGCCACAAACAACAACAACCTAAACAAAGGCCAATATCTTCAATTCCAAATATACATGAGTCCTCATCACCTGCTCAACCTGATTCAGATATTAATACTTCAATATCAGAAGCACAAACTCATGTTATTCAACCAATCAGTGTAGCTTTACCTTCTGTCTCTTCAGAAGCTACAAGTAACCCTCAACACTCTCATGAACAAATTCTTGAACCTGTTTGTACAATAATATCAATTTTTGATGTTGAAAATGAGCATATTGTTCCAGCTAAAACAATATTAGACTCATCTTTACCCTATGATCTAGAATCTGTTCATGATCCACCCTTTGTTTCACCTATTCAGTCTGCTGCTATTGAAACCTTAAGCACAGATGAACTTTGCTCCTCATCTCAAACCAATCATGAACCTCTAACCACAAATGTCTCACGCCCACCTACCCTTTTACTAGAGTCTATTGTATTAAAGTAGGTATGTGAGAACATCTTTGAAGATCTGACTAAGCTAGTGAAAGCTAGAAACAATCCTATTCACAAAGTGTACTATGAAGATCAGTGGACTGATCTAAGAGAAAGAGTAGACACAGTTATGTGTGAAATTCATAAACTCTCTATTGAAGTCAATTATCAGTATCTAATCACTTGGTTCAAGGATGTTGTTAGTAGCATGAAAGAAGTTGAAGTCAACAGAAGTGAAGCAAATAGAAGATTATACATCTCAGACTCTCCAATCTTTTTGGATGTTACCTCAGTCATCGCTTCTAATGTTGATGAGAATCCTGATTTGTCCCGGGTATCTAATTTGAAGATGCATGCTGAAACTTCAAACCCTGAGAAGCTGAAAGTTTATTCTCATCAAGAACATAAGATTAAGAAACTGGAAATAGAACTCCTTGAGCAGAAGATGTTAGTTGAAAATCTGAAAAGGAGTATGGCAGAACAGAAAGAAGAATTCAGAGGAAGAGAAGATACTCAAGCTAGAAGATATAATGCTTTGGAAGCTATGATGAAAGATATGATGGAAATGATGAAGAATCAAGCCAAACCTTAGAATGCACACATTTTAACTTGTTTAATTCTTATGTTTATCTTGTTTAGCTTATGATATGTACTTCTTAGTTGCTTTGATACAATTTTATCTTGCCTCTGATTATGTTTTTAAGAATTATCTCATGATATGTTTTTTTTCACTTCTCCTGTTTGTCTTTATTTTAACTTTTTGTTGATGACAAAAGGATGATTAGATATAGTATTAAGGCCCTGAGCCCCACTAATTTAATTCTAAAATTGAATTAGGAGAACCTTCTTTTTATCTCTTAGTCTTTAATTTCATGTAAGATTATTCTGAGTGTTATTACGTTTTAACAATGAATTTAATTAACTTGAATAGAACTTAGGGGGAGCTTTCAAACCTCAGCTTAAAGAGCTATTGGACTTAGGGGGAGCTTACAAACCTTAAACCCTAATAGTCAACTTGTTAATTAGATTAACAATAATTGAACATTTTAATACTAGTGTTTATCATCATCAAGAAGGGGGAGATTGTTGGAGCAAAATGTGTTTAACATTACCCTTTGAGTTTTGGTGATAACAAGGTATTAAAAATGTCAATGTGTTTAAGGTGTTACAATACACAATACCTAAGGTAGTGAAACACATCTTCATCATGTGTTCCACTTCTCTGGTAGATAGGATAAGGTTTAGAGATGTCCAAACATGTTATCTAGAATTGCATTATGCATTCAAATCCAAAGGAAATATTGCACCTTGGTTGTAATCGAAAATTTCCAAATCCAATCTCAACTTCAATATCATTACATCCTCTACAACGAGAAATAAGGCAACTATATGTTATGGAGCTAAAACACCTACATGTTTGAGCTGTTGGAACAAAATGTGTTTACCATTATCCTTTGAGTTTTAGTGATAACAAGGTATTAAAAATGTCAATTGGATATGCTAATATTTGTTAAAGTGTGCAGGACCATAGACAAAAATTTAAGTGTCTTTAAATCAAGCATAGGTTCTGGAAGACAAATTGAGAGCAATGGAATCTACAAAAAGGAAGCTTGTGTTGCAAGAAAGCATCTGAAGAAAAGTGCATCTGAAGAGAAGAGGTTCTGAAGATCATCAGAAGCAGTCTCATCAGAAGCGGTCTACCAGAAGATGATGCATCAGAAGCTGAAGATCATCAGAAGCTGAACTCTAGAAACTGAAGACAGTTTAATGTTGTCATTTTGATTGAACATTATTGCAGAAGGAATAGAAGCCTGAAGCAACAACTATTTCAGAGGAATCAAAAGGCATTGGATGCTTATCCACTGAAGAGCTCAAGAAAAAGACATATTATAATTGTACAACCACTATCTCCACTACTCTGTTATTTTTGTCTGCAATAGTACAAGACAACAGCTGTGACTACGCTGGTAATACTCTATACAAGGAATGGATTTTAAATTGTTCCCTCATATGACAATAACTAAATCAAGCAACAAATCATTGGTGATTATCAAGATTCAACAACGACTCTATTGATGTGCTAGCAATCTACAACGTCTCTTTCACACCTCTATATAAATGAGTGAAGACTTGAAGATTAAACAAGACTCACAACAATTTTACAAGAGCCAAACCTCTGCTGAAATTGTTACACATCAAAGTTCACTTAGAATTTCTTAACAACTTTCATATCTTAGAAATTATAGAGTCTTAAAAAAGTCTTATCTGATTTGTATTGTGAACACCCATGATTGTATATCAAGTGTTCAACCCTCAAACATTTTCTTTGTAATTCTGTTTGAATAGAAGTCTCTTGCAGTTATGCTTGAGCATAGGAAGTCTCTTGCAGTTGTGCTTGAGCATAGGAAATCTCTTGCAGTTTGTTCTTGAGTAGTTTGAAGTCTCTTGCAGTTGTGCTTGAGCATTTGTAATCAGATATTGATTTTAGTGAAATCTCCTTGGAAGTGCAAGGAGGAGTGGATTACTTCCAATTTGTGGAAGGAACCACATAATTGCTTTGTGTCTTTCTTCTTTCTCTCTCTTTACTTATCCTTTGCATTTAAATTCTGAACATTGCATCAGAACCTGAACTCTATCAACTTCAGATCAGTGAACTCAGTTTTAAGAGAAGAAAAAGAAAACACAATTCAACCCCCCTTCTTGTGTTTTTCTCACCTTCATGAGCATCTCCTCAAATCCCTCTATCCTGAATATTATTATCAATGGTAAACAGAGGGGGATCAATCAACTATCATGCAAAGTTCATTTGGAACCATTGTCATCAATCTATTATAATCCCACAAGCCAACATAACTAATATTCTTAAGTTGTAGTTGAGTATCTGCTATGTTGGAAAAATCAACCAAGTGACAAAGTGCTCCCAGCCTTGTCTAGTTATTAATCCAGAATAAGGAGGTACATGAATGCATACATAGTTGAAAGCCTTGTCTTAAAGCTTCCAATGTCTTTAAAATACTTCTCTAGATTAGAGAAATGCTGCCTTTAACTTTGGTGTTTCAGATGTCGTCACCTTTAATATACTTGTGAGATAGAACGCTCATCCAAACTTTCTGAGGATCATACAACCGGTTTCAAACTAACTTCCTAAGAAGATAAATATTAGAGCGTCTAGATTTCCTAATAGCGAGGATTCCAAATTTCTTAAGGGAAGTAACAATAGACAATTTGACTCTATTCCACTTCCCATTAAAATATGTCAACCCAAATGAAGCTTTTGGTGACTCTATCAATCTTATCACAAATATTTGTAGAGAAATAATACAACTACATAGTATAAATATGTATTTATGTAGTAACCGATTCAGCTAGGCAAACCTTCCCCACTTTATTAAGGAGATTGTCTTTCCAAGAAGAGAGCCTTCTAAGCATCTTATCTAAAATTTAATCATACATATCTTTAGTAACTCGATTTTGTTTCAAAGGAAAACCCAGGTAGTGCCACAGATTGACAACAAAGTGGATATATGAGATTTCTTTAATACTTCGTTTAATTGTTTCATGCACTCTATTAGAAAACATAGCCTTAGACTTTAAACATTCACTTTCATATCAAAATCAATACAAAACTCATATAAGATGTCAATTTCGACTTTAGTTTGATCCTAAGTGGCCTCTGTTAGATATATGTAACGAGTGCCAAATCCCTTACCGACCTTGCTTTGAATGCTCATGGCTAATTTTTCCATGCACAAATCAAATATTAGATATATGTAACGGGCGCCAAATCCCATACTGACCTTGCTTTGAATGCTCATGGCTAATTTTTCCATGCACAAAACAAATAGATACGGAGAGAGCATAACCCTTGTCAAAAGCTTTTTGATGGCTTGAACTTATCTGTTTTTGGACCATTTCACATGATAAAAAGTTTGTAAATAATTGTATAATTAGGAATGAAGGGAGTGTCATACTTAAATAAAAAAAATTATTCTCAAAAGAATTGATAAAACCTAAAAATATTAAAAGTAAGTTAACAACTTACGTCCACTTGATTAAGACAAAATAAAACCTCCTATTATGTCCAACTTATTTAACTACACTCCAACCACCAATCCGCCTTATCAATCCCCTACTATATATTTGATATTTTTTTTATAACATTGTCATTGTTGCGAAACATCAATTAACTTTGTTGATGATTAATTAATCTTGTTAGAAAACTTGACTAGCCATCTTTAGTGGAACCTCCCCTCTTAACCATATTTTTCTATCCATAAGAAACAAATCTAAAATCATGCTTAAGATATTTAAGTCCGATTCTACTCATGCCAACATAATGATGGTATATTCCTTTAAAAAAAATAAAAATAATGATGTTATATTCCCTAATACTAATACGTTTGTACATTAATGATACGAATACAACTCATATTTGAAACTCAAACTCTATTGATAAATTAAGGGTAAAATCAGATTAAATTAAATTAAATTATGATCGGTTCGCTAATTTAAAGGTATTCTATTTCTTCCATGACAATCCAAGTTATTTGCATATGTTTTCTATGCATCAAAAGTACTTTAACCTAAGCTTAACTTCCACGATGATCAGTATCAAAGCATTCCCTTATGATGCTTAGTAAGCAAAGTAATCATTATATATGAATAATAATTTTGATTAATTCATGGTATATAAATAAATAAACAGAAAATGTGTATATCATCACGTGGATATATAAACTCTGCTTTTCAAATATTAAATTAACCAAGAACATTTAGCTTGGACTGCAGAATCTTAGACTTTCCAATTATATGTCTTTTTTATATAAAAAATGGACCTTTTTTCTTCTCAAACGGCAAAAAAAAAAAAAAAATCCTGTATGCTAGCTAAACATTCACTGGAATTTTTTTTTTAGTGGATCATTCGGTGGAACTTGTTGATTGGAAATTAATGGGTTTTGCTAAGTCTGTGCGTGGAATTTGATTCGATTCATACCCAACATAAAAAAATGGTGGAAGGGGATAATACTATTGACTAAAGTCATATTAATATTATAAAAAAACAAAGTTATACCAATGATTATTTTACTGTGTACTCAAGCGAATTTGAACTTTTGTTTCTAAAAATTGTAGGTGTATTGTTTTAGGGTAACGCTTTTTCTTTCGATTATACCCTTCATTTACAATTTTTATTTTATGGAAAGAAGGAATTCATTTACATTATTGTGTTTACTAGTTTACCTTCTTAAATTATTATTTTAATTTCAATAAAAATTAATTAAAATTCAATAAAATAAAAATAATTACAATGCAATTGGAACCTTATCTTCTTAAAAAAAAAGGACAAACCTATACTATTAAAGACAAACCTATTTTGGTTTTATTGAACAAAATTATTTAAATGTAATATATGTTAAAAAATTATAATCAAATGTGATAATTTTATTTTTGTGTGTTAACGATCAAATTCTCTAGGAAAACAGGCTCTAGTAATTCGGAGTTCAACTGAGAGGTAAATAAAGCATGACCATAAACTATTCTACCCAAGAATACAATTCAAGTTCTTTTGACCAATTTGTTTCAATATGTTGACTAAACAGATTAGAACAGTGTTTAACCCTTTAATTATGGATACTCATAATAGTTATTTGGCACTATCAGACCAAATGGGGCGAATTGCTGATTTCTTTGGCGCTCCTCCTATGCGAAATGTGCAAATACCTCTAGTTCAAAATCCTAGGCATGTTGAAGTACATGTAAATAGGCCTAATGATGACAAGCGTTCGACGTAAGATGACATAATCTATTGATGATTATTTGAATAGGTTCAGACTTCTCAAAGCTAGATGCTTTACCCAAGTGCCTAAATATTAATTAGTCGAAATGGCTGCTTGCGGTCTAGACTATTCTATTCGAAAGAAATTAGATACCCAATATCTAAGAGATATGACACAATTAGCAGATAGAGTCCGACAAGTCGAAAGACTTAAAGCTGAAAAAGCAAGGGCTAGCAAGTATGGTAAAAAAAAAAGAAGGTTGCTTACATTGATACTAATGATAACAATCAAGATTTTGATATTGGTTGGTGTCCTGGCGAAGAAAGCGAAGTTAATATCGCGGAACTGCAATCAGTACCTCCATTTTGTGTGTAAATTGTTGAAACCTTCAAATGGAAAAAATTATGAAAAACCTAAAAATGACAAATTTATGTCTAAAACCTACACATTTGATGTTACCAAATGTGATGAGATCTTTGATCTTTTAGTTAATGAAGGCATAATGATAGTGCCAAAAGGTTTAAAATTACCTCCTTTTGTGCAAAGTCAAAAACGAGGATATTGTAAATTTCATGGTAATTTTGTCCATAACACATCTCGTTGTGTGGTTTTCAGGGATTCAGTGCAAAAATCACTAGATGAAGGCAGACTAAAGTTTGGAGACAAACCAAAGCAGCCAATGCAAGTTGATGTTGATCCTTTGATGAAAGTAGATTCCATGTACCTGGAAATAGCAGGCATGAACATGGTGGAAATATCTGAGATCGATCCTATAGTTAGTGAAGGTCATAAATGTGCTGATACAGTGATTACTGAAGATCAATATCAAGAAAAAATACAAATGGTATTTCCCAAAGCTGAAGAACATCTTATTGATTTTCTTAACATATGCAAAATTTCTTGTTCTCCAGTTATGTTGTGTCCCAGATGTAGCGCTGTTTTCGACAAGAAAGCTGCGAAGAATGTTGAAGGTTTTCATTCTCAATCAAAGCGGAAAGGAAAATGGGCTGACAAAAGGTCTAAGTTCAGTTTCGACAAAGCAAACATTCCTTTCAAGGACACATCCCCAACTGCAAACCAGAAGAAGGGACCAATAAAACCTTCACTCCTCCATCCAAATCTCCAAATAATCAATGGGTATTTTTTGGAGGTAAGAAACCCAATCACAAGTCTCCACCTAAAAAATGGGTTGAGAAAGTCAACGGAAAATCTCCAATTGAGCAGTGGGTATTTTCTGGTGGGAAGAGAATTACTGTAAGTAACAATCAAAATGAAATGTTTGATCATAAGAGAGAAGAAACATCTGATTCGAATAGGTTTGTTCATGACGTCAACAACAAAGGGAGAAGTCCTATGACAAAAACTCAATGTCGTAGATTCCAGCGTCAGAAAAAAGCCGATGCTTTGAAAGATGTCTCGAACATTAGCAAAAATGTTGACGAAAGAAAGAACAAAGAACCGGCTACCTTTGATATGTTTCAAAAGCCAGCCACGGAGAGGATCTTTACTCCCCTTTCAGTTGTATAGAAAGGTATTTCTGTCAAAGATGAAGAATTAACTTCAAATTTCACTGATTCTGAAACTAGCCTCAATATAATTATGGTCGTATCAATGATTCCAATTGAATATGACGTTATATCAGAGGTTACAGAAGATGAAGAGGATTTCACTGAAGAGATGGTTGGTTACCAGCCAAAGTGTTATTATGTGATGGATAATGGTTATGTTGAAGACCAACAAGCTATGTTTGAAAGACCTGATCATCACATGAAACATCATCTCAAACCTTTGTTCGTCCAAGCTAAAATTAATGATGTTGGGATAAACAAGGTATTGGTAGATGGAGGTGCAACAGTGAATCTATTGCCACACTTTTTCTTAAAAAGATTGGCTTGTCAGAATCTGACTTGAAGGCACACAATACAGTTCTTTGCAACTATGAAGGGAAATCTGGAAGTTCTTGTGGTGCTGTTGAAGTTGACCTGGTGGTAGGAACGGTGAAAAGGCCGACTTTATTCTCGGTAGTTGAGTCAAAGGCTAACTACAATCTGCTACTTGGTAGAGAATTGATACATGGTGTTGGAGTTGTTCCATCAACAATGCATCAAAGACTTTCTCTCTAGAAGGATAATGGTGTGCTAAAAAACATCGAAGCAGACCAAAGTTACTTTGTGGCTGAAGTTTCCAATATCACAAAGAAAACCTTCGACAAACAATTGGCAAGAATTGAGCCATGCCCTATTTTTGCAGTTGGTTATGAGAACCATGGCAATTTCCTTTGGTCAGTTGAATTGCATCCAAGAGATGGTTTCATTTGGAAGAAGTAATGTGTTTAAGACAATGTAATGAAGACTAGAGCCTCTGCATAAGCAAGGACCCCAACATGGGGGCATCCTGAAATTGGAGTCTCACCATCTGGGTTGGAAAATGTCAGCGTTGATGATGACTGAACCCATTGTTTGGGAAAAGATTACAACCTATGTGGCCGAAAATAGTGAAAAAGCGGCTTTGGAAGCCGAAATAGAAAAGGAAAAATCAATCAAAGATGCTAATGATGATTTTCAATTCAGTTCAATTGAAAGCCAAAGGTTGGATTGCATTTACGATGATGAACCTTTGGGTTTCGAAAAAGATCCGATGGGGTTAGCTGAGAAAATGAAGGCTCAAGACCCTTTGGAAGAAGTTGATCTGGGTGATGTTTCAATAAAAAGACCAACTTACATTAGCACCAAGATTTACAAAGACTTCAAAGTTCAAATTATTGAATTGTTGAAGAAATACAAAGACTGTTTCGCTTGGGACTACAATGAGATGCCAGGTTTGAGTCGAGATATGGTGGAACATAAGTTACCAATTCGACCGAAAAAAAAGCCAGTGAAACAAACTCCAAGAAGGTTTGCACCACAAATCCAGCCGAAGATCAAAGAAGAGATCGAGAGATTGTTGAAATGCGGCTTCATCAGAACTGCAAGGTATGTAGTCTGGCTAGCTAATATTGTTCCCGTTGTTAAGAAAAATGGGACTCCTAGAGTCTGCATAGATTTTAGGGATTTAAATTTAGCTACTCCAAAAGATGAATACCCTATGCCAGTGACATAAATGCTTGTTAATTCAACAGTAGGTTTTGAATATATGAGCATGCTAGATGGTTATTCTGGGTATAATCAAATATACATTGTTGAAGAAGACGTATTTAAAACTGCTTTTAGATGTCCAGGGGCTTTAGGCTGTTATGAATGGATAGTAATGCCTTTTGATCTAAAAAAATGCTGGTGCTTGTTATCAAAGAGCAATGAATTCTATGTTTCATGATTTTATAGTGGGTAAAATCAACTTTCTTAGAAGGTTCATTTCAAATCTAAGTGGCAGAACTGAAGCTTTCTCGCCATTGCTTCGACTGAAGAAAGAAGACGTGTTTAAGTGGGAACCAGAACATCAAAAAGCATTCGATGACATAAAGGATTACTTGATGAACCCTCCTATTTTGTTACCTCCTCTTAGGGATAAATTAATGAAATTGTATATAGCTGCTTCAGATAATACTATAGGAAGTATGCTTGCAAAAGTAGATGAAAATGGCGTAGAAAGGGCCATTTATTATCTTAGTATGGTTTTTAATGATGTTGAAACAAGATATCATCCAAGTGAAAAATTGTGCCTTTTATTTTTTGTACTTTTCATGTATTAAACTTAAACAATATATAAAGCATGTTGATGTTTATGTTTATTTCCATTTTGACATAATCAAGCATATGTTGTCGAAGCCAATATTACACAGCAGAGTTGGTAAATGGGCATTGGCACTTACAAAATACTCATTGACCTATCAATCTTTATGAAAGGTCAAATTATTGCTGATTTCATTGTTCATCATTCCGTAATTGAGGAATCATTAAACTTTGTGGATGTTCAACCTTCGAAGCTCTGTTTCGATGGTTCCAGCCATAAAAATGACACTGGAGTTGGAATTTTAATCATTTCTCCTGAAAATACTCCAACCAAACTTAAGTTTCAACTTAATAAGCTTTGATCTAACAATGAGGCTGAATATGAAGCCTTAATAGCAGGACTTGATATTTTGCTTGAACTGGGGGCAAAAGATGTCGAAATTAAAGGTGATTCTGAGTTAGTCATAAAGCAATTAACAAAAGAATATAAATGTGTTAAAGAAAATTTGATTATTTACTTTGCATTTATTGTTGCTTTATTGAAACGATTCGATCGGGAAAACGTTCAACATGTGCCTAGGATTGAAAATCAAGAAGCAAATGACTTAGCACAAATTGCTTCAGGGTACAAAATCACTGAGTTAAAGTTTGAAAAAATCATCAAAATAAGAGTCTTTTCGAATAATGCATATGAAATCGAAGAGTTAAACGACGACAATCGAATCATATGCATAAATGGAAAATATTTGGAAAAATGTAAACCATTACTACAAGAAGTTAAAAAAATGTAGAATAATTCGAAAAGAAAGTAAAAACATGGCATTAAGAAATTAAAGCCAACTAATGGGAAATTTACAAAAGTGTCGAATGGTTACATTTTTTAGCTCGAAGTTTTCAAACATTCATTCGACATATGTTTTACAAAAGTAAAATAAGCCCTAAACTAACTTAAGGGTTATAGAAAACTGGCCCGAAATTGAACATCCTTCGAAAGGAATGGATCTCAACGTCGAAACGACACAAAATGCAAACTTCAGATTGAGAATATTCTTGATCATCCCCGAGGTCAGGCCAATAGTAGCCTGG
Source organism: Medicago arabica (assembly GCA_946800305.1). Taxonomy (NCBI): domain Eukaryota; kingdom Viridiplantae; phylum Streptophyta; class Magnoliopsida; order Fabales; family Fabaceae; genus Medicago; species Medicago arabica. The sequence goes on from OX326968.1 coordinate 31,836,645, forward strand.
CAATCTTCCATCCCCTTTGCAAGTGTCTTTCGAGCGGCAGAGAGTCTTCATGACTAGACTGTCTGGCATACATCTACTCCAAAAAAGAGGACGAACGCGGTCCCAATAAGGAGTTTCCCAGCCAGTCATATGCCGACGAAGCACACTTAACTTTTGAGTTTGGAAAAACTTAGTAAAGGTGTGTCATACCCCAATTTTTGACCCAAGATCCCACCGGCACGCGTCATTCGATCCTGACTTTTCAGTGAAAATTTCGACAGAGAGGTATTTTAAAATACCTCATTTTTGGTTCAAGTCGGGCCCTCATCTCACTTTATTTTTTTTTCACTTCCATCTTTTATTTTCCATTTCACTTTTTAATTTAATTTTAGTTTAAACATTAATTATCTCATATTTATTTTTTATTCATAGATGATAGGTCCAATTATTTTACTTATTCTTTTTCTATTTTTAATGTCCGATAAGTCCAAGAATTACAGCTACTCACGTCTCATCCAAATCTAGAAAAAGGGTCGGGTAACAAATACTCCCTTTCATCTCAATCCAAAGCCAGTATTTTTCTCTTCACTAACAAACCCTAAACCCAACACTGTCACTCACTATATAACATAAACCCAGCAGTCATGAATGAAAAAAGATACGCACAGAAGTCCATTTTTATTACCTGCAGTCAACTTTCACCTTCACAATAACACAATCTCACAAACACACTTCACGAAAAGCGCAAGAAGCTTAAAACCGTACACACACATTCGATTCGAACCAGACCCAATATCGCATCAAGATCCGAAGGTCACAAGTATCAAACCAGAGGGACACGTCAGTCACGGAAACGTGACCAACGCAGCAAATCGAACTCAGAATCCGAAGGTAGTATCTCTTTTTTTTTTTTTCTTTCCTTTTGATTTCTTTAGATCCAAAAGTTTAGTGTTTAGGATTTTTTTTTTTTTAGTAATAGAATATAAAACAAAAAGAAAGGAACCGTACAAGAAGAGGGAGTAGGAATAGAAAGTTTAGAAGAAAATAGAATAGAAGGATAAACAAAAAAATATAAAAAAAAAAGAATATAGGAATATGCAGATTCTGGCACGGAGGCGCCGCCATCTTTGGCCAGCCGTCACCGTGCCGGATAATTATGCCTTGCCGGAAACCGCCTTACCTCTGCCGGAGAAGATGAAGATTCATTGGAATCTTCATGTTTCAACCCAGAAACCAAGAACATGAAGAACACAGGAGAACATAAAGAGAGACGCGAGAGAACAGAGAGTAGAGAGAAGATACGTGTAGAGAGAGGAAAGGTTTTGATAAAATGAGTTTTTTAACCAGCAAGCAGCCTTATATACATGACCCTAACCCGCTCCAAGCACCCAAACCCATGACCCATTTTAACTTAACCCTATCCAAATCTGCCATAGGATTCACGTTTGCTCTTGGCCCTTGTTCTCTTCCATTTTGCTGATTTTGCTATCACTCTTGATACACATCTCTTCCCTATTTACTACTTGCACCAACATTTCATCTTTTTGTATTTTGTTTTCTTTTCATTGCACTTTTAATTTCCTTTAGCATTTTATTTTTTTCCTTTTTTTCATGCATATTTTAGGACTAGATGTATTATTCTGCATTTTGTTTATTTATTTATTTTTTATGTCATTTATTTTTATCGCATGAAATTTAGAATGTATATTTAGGTTTAATGTAAATAATTCAAGCATATTTACTTTACGCAGACCATAGAATGTATTAATAGGTTTTTATGTGATAGTTTTAGGTGCGTGTGTACGTGTGTGGGTGTATGCTTTATTTTTATACTTTGTAGTTTAGGTTAAAAGGTTTTTGTGGTGATCCAACGTCACCATAAAATACCTACGCTTTACTTTCCTGCTCCGTTAGTTTAGTTTTCAGCTTTGATTATTGTTCAAAAACAACAAAAACATTCAAAAATCACAAAACCACAAAACCACAAAAAAACATTTTCACAATAAACCTCGATCCACAAGTCGAGTGATTCCTCTTTTTTTCTATTTTTTTTATTAATCAAATATCAATCAATTTAATTACATTCTGAGTCCATTTTCCTTTAACATAAAAAACACAAACAAATTTATTTTGCCACTTGGCTTTTCACTTTAAAACTTTTTCAAAACTAATAAAAAATACAAAACCAATCAAACGTCAATTTTTACCCCGAACTACGAGGTTTTGATCCCTCACGGGTACGTAGGCAAAGGACCATGTCCTTCCAAATCAATAAAAAATGTAGATAATAGGCTTCTTTTTCTTTTTCTTTTAATCACCTTTAAATCCATTTTCAAAAAAAATCAAGCAAGTTTATAGCACAAAAATTAAATAAAATCAAGAGGTTCTCGTAGAGTACTACGAACATAAAGGGTGCTAATACCTTCCCTTTATGTAACCAACCCCCGAACCCTAAATCTTTTAAAGTGGTATTTGAACTTTTTTCCACTTTCTTTTCAAAAATTAAATGTTCAGTCGTGAAATAAAATAGTAAGTCAAAAGCTAATCAAATAGCCTTGATCTCCGAAAAATGACGCGACAAGGAGGAAATAGTTTTTTCGACGTTCTCACCACCTGCAGTAGAGGCATCTAACATGGTCAAGAAGTAATCCGCACTTTTAACTTTGGCATTAGATGCGATGTTTAAAACGCGTCAAACTTCGGTGATGTCAGACCCAATATCATACAAAAGGCTAGTCGCATGTAGTACACAATAGTCTACATGCCCATTTTCGATCATCAGGTTGAAAAAATTCACTTGGTTGAGGTTCAGTTCATCATCATCAATCCAGTTTGCATATTCTGGGGGCAAAGCTCTAAGAATGGTATGGAGTTTGCAGATCTTCGCGAAGTTCTTTGAAGTGAACAAAAGTTCACGAAGATGATGAGCGCCAAAATTGGCAACTCTCTTCGCGATGATGATGAGTTCATCATCACCTAATCGTTCCATAATCTCAGAAGAATATAGAGAAAAGAATAGGGTGAAAATGAAATATCTTCTGAAGAGGTATTTGAGAATTTGGAATAGGAAGTGAGATGTAAAAACAGAGTAACCTGCTTATATAGACATACAAGGGTTTTTTCTAGGTGATTAATGTGGGTTTTTTGACCATTTGAATGGGGCCAAGTAGCTACCTCTGAATACATCGGTCTCAAGAAGATAAGAAGTTAGAAGCCCGGAAGTCAGTAGGGTCTTTAATCTTTTCAACTTCCCCAAGACGTTTTGCCACATTTAAAGAGACTTTCTACTTTCCGAAGTTCCTAGAACTTCTAAATAAGAAGTGATAGAATCTCATAATGGAAAAGACAAGTTTCAACAAATTAGAGAAGGGAAGAAGGAAAAGTGCGTACCCTTTTAACTTCAAATTGCCAGTAGACATCGTGGATGGTTATTGAAGGTGGAATAAAGAGTTGGTTCTCAAGATTTGGACCGTGGCCCATTAAGTGGGGTGGATGACGTCATAAAAGGTTTTTGCTCAACTTCCTTTAAATGCTTACAAAGAATGGGGTCATCTATTTCGACGGAAAAATGTGTTCGACTAGGTTCAAAAATGTCTCTTTCTTCTTTTATCTGAAGATACAAACGAAAAAGACATTTTTGAGGGGGCAGTTTGTTAGCCTGTATTTTTGACAGGCTGTAATAAATGTGGTCAACGAAGTATAACCTAAGACTTAAAGAGAATGGAGCGAATTTGATTCTCAAGTTCGACTGTCGAAGGGAAGTCCAGAAGATATGCTGATCGAGAGGATGGTTCGACAAAATGAAGAAGATGTCGAAGCAAGGTTGGCATCGAAAGGAGAAGATGAGTGGCAGTTTCTCGTCGAAGAGACATTGTTTGGATAGCAATTAACGACAGTTATTGTATCAAACATGTTTGTAGGCAGTTACTTAATATAAGTAGCATTTTCCTCTATGGAAAACGGGTCACAATTCAACCATACTGAAAACTTACACGCTCAAACTATCCGTCCGCATAAGGAGAAACGAGCAAACAAGTCCTAATGTATGAATCTGTGTACCACTTGTTGTTGATGTTTAATTTTCATTGTTGTTATAAGTTGATATGGTTACTTTGAGGTTTTGACTTAAATTGATGAAAAATGATGTTGTTGTTTGTTGGTGAAATCATGATTATAAGATATGAATGTCGTTGAGTTATGTTAATGATGATAGTTCATGCCTTAGGTCTTTCTAAATGTGTTGTAGTGACTAAGGTGTAGTGTTTGATAATATTTGTGAAAATGGGTTAAGAATGGAAAATTTGGGTTTTGGTGAATTCAAGTGAATTGATGATGTTTTTTGTGTTGAATTAGCATGTTTTGAATTTCTGTTTTGAAAAATCAGTTTTGGGTATGGGTTGTTTGGGAGAAAATTGAGTTTTAGAGTAAAAACTCGTTTTAAGCACTTTTACAAAATAAGTCATTTTGGGGTGAGTTGAATTAAGTTGTTTTGAGTTGTAAAACCATGTTTTCAAGTATAGTTCGATTGGTCTAAGTGTTTGGGACACGTTGGTGAAAACAGATCGAAAATTAGAATTTTACGCGCGACAACGAAAAATCAGCAAAATTTGTCTGTCAAAGTGGCACGACCATGCGCCCCTGTGGTACGGTTGTGGATGTTTGTTTGACATTTAGGGGGAACGACCATGTGCCCAGTTGGCCCGGCCGAGCCATCCCCTCTGTGTCTGGAAACCCCGATTTTTGATATTTTGAGTACTTTTAGGTATACCAATGTTTCCCAATACCTAAACCTAATCAAATGAAGTGCAATTTAACTTTCCAGAGTGATTACACATAGGTCCTTATTAGGATGAAATTGGTTTTGAAACAAGTTAAAACTGAGACGAACTTTGAGTTTTTTAGAAAATAAATGAACCTTGTGAAACCAAAAAGCTATGATTGATTACCGTAGATGTTAGATGGTATGTGGGGTTGCTTTTATGCTATCTGAGGATTTGGAATCACGCTTTTGTTGAGGAAAATTGAAAATAGTCAATTTTGTAAAATTAGACGAACCTTGTCAAAACGAGTTTTTATGATAATATAATTTGCAAATGACTTCGTAATCATAATAATAAGATAGGATAAGAATGAATCAATGATGGTTGGATGTTTAATATTATGAATGCCATTTGTGGTTAGTTGTCCGTTTCTTTTAATAAATATGGTTGTGAAACGTTATTGTGTCTTTGAGGTGATAATTATATGATGATTCTTTTGCTGATTTTAACTTGATAAGGTGATGATGACTCTTGTTGAATTATGAATTGTTGATTGTGTGAATTTGGTGAAGATATTATATGATGGTGTAAATTGTATAATATGGAATTGGTGATTTTTGCATTGTCGAGTTTTTACTTGAGAGTCCATGCATTCATAATCATATCGAGTCTATGGTGAAGAACGCTTACCGTAACGAATAACATTGGTTATGGTGAAGAACGTTTTCCGTAAGGAATGACGTTGGTTATGGTGAAGAACGTAATTTTAGGTGTTTATTACGTTGGCGGATTCAAACGGTAAAATTATCTATGGAGTCCATTTTGGTACAACATGCATCTAGAAAAGTCTAACATTGCTGATGATACCCTGTCATTACGTAATTTTATATGTATTTTTATCACAATTTAGAGTTCACAAGGTAACTTAAGCAGCAAGAAAAGCAGAAAAACTGAAGAATTCACAAAGGATCAGAAACGTGTCACGACTGGGACAAAACGTGACACGATTCAAGAAGACTAAAACATGCTTTCTGCCAAGGCAAAAACGTGTCACTATGACCAAAACGTGACACGATTTGAAGAAACCCTAATTTAGAAGTTTGTTATACAAGGAAAATCGTGTCACGATTCTGCAAAAACGTGACACGATTTGAGGTGAAATTCTGTGCCTATTTAAGCTGAAGGCTATTCTGAAAACAAGGGTTACGATTTGAGAAGAGCAAAGTGCGATTTTTACACTGGAAGACGGCTGCAGGGGCGATTTCTTCACCTTGTAACCAATTCATGTATGTATTGTTACCTCTAATGATTATGTTATTTATAAATTCAATTATGAGTAGCTAAATCCATTAGAGGTTAGGTCTGAGATGATTCTTTGTAACCCTAATTGATATATGTTGTTGTGAAACTTTATTTATTGTGAATGACAATTTAGTTTTTATTCAATTAAATTGTTCTTAATGCTTTATATATTCTGATCACATATATATATGATTTGGTAAGAACGAACGACTACTGACCATAGCTTTCGACTTTGACCTAATTGAATTGTTCTAATAATTATAATTAGTCTAGGAATGGATAATTCTTTATTAGTGATATTAGGTTAACGTGCTTCAAACCTTCGAAGATTATTAGACCACCTAAGGGATTAGGGGCTGTAATCTTAGAAGAGAGTCCTAACTCAAGGGATTGATTAGGACTATTTTGTTAACTATCGTGAAATTAGAAAATCATTCATAAGAATATGTGCAGTGACCAATTAGGGGAACTCAGATGATTCGAAGACCTAACTCATCTCTCTCTTATTTTAAACAATCAATTTACTTTTTGTTACTAAGTTTTATGCTATTAAACAAATCTACTGCCTAGCGGCAAAACAAAACAACTTTTATTACATCCTAATTTAATAACGTACTTGACTTTTTGAGATTAAAACCAGTCCTTGTGGGAACTATATTTTTACTACTTCGATAGTATTTGGTACACTTGCCAAAATTCTATCAAGTTTTTGGCGCCGTTGCCGGGGACTGTTGATTTATTCCAACAAGGCAATTGCGTTATAATTTAGGATTTCTACAATTTATTTTCTGTTTAAAAATACTAAATCGATTCAGTGTTCATTATTTAATTTGCATTGTGCAGTGCTACTAAGGTATTTTGCTGTTTATGCGAGGTAGAAGGAGTTCAGAGGACCTAGAATACGATCCTGAGATCGAAAGAACTGCGAGAGCTAATTGGAAAACCGTTCGGTTAGCCAAATCAAAGTCAGTTCCACCAGGTGTACGTGAACAACTACCTAATTCAACACTAGTTGAACCTGAATCAATCTCTTCTCCTGAATCTATCACAATGGGAGATCAACCACAAAGGCCTAAGTTGGGAGACTATGGTTTAGCTAACAACCGTGGTCGACTAACTCACACCTTCCAACCTGCTAATCCTGTTGCGTTTGACATCAAGACCTCTGTTCAGAATGGCTTAAAAGAGAAACAATTTGATGGGTCTGATGCGATGAGCCCTCATGAACATTTAAGCCAATTTCATGAAACCTGTGAGTTTTGTGTACCTCCAGCCACGGTGACTGAAAACCAAAAGAAGCTGAGGTTGTTTGCTTTTACTCTCACCGGGAGAGCAAAGGATTGGTTACTCTCTTTACCTAATGGAACCATTCAAACATGGGAGGAACTTGAGCTGAAGTTTTTAGAGAAATACTTTCCAATGTCTAAGTATTGGGATAAGAAGAAGGAGATTTCAAATTTCAGGCAAGGTGAAAGTGAATCACTATATGATGCTTGGGAGCGATTCAATTTTCTTCTGAAAAGATGCCCTAACCACGAGTTCTCTGAGAAACAATACCTCCAAATCTTTACTGAGGGGCTAACTTCCAACAACATAATGTTCTTAGATGCTTCAGCTGGAGGAAGCCTGAAAGTGAAGACTGACCATGAAGTGCAAGCTTTAATTGAGAACATGGCTGTAAACGAATACCGTGCTGATGCAGAAAAGAAGAAGAAGGGCGTGTTTAATGTTAGTGATCAAACTTCTATCCTAGCCAACCAAGCAACAATGAATAAGCAACTGGAGATTCTCACTAAAGAATTTCATAGCTATATGATATCCAACAAACCTCAACAAGTTGCTGCTGTCAAGTGTGATTTCTGTGGAGAGGGACATGCCAATGGCGAGTGTGTTTCAGAAGGAGGCAGTGAAGAGGTAAATTACATGGGAAACTATCAAAGACAGAATCCTTACTATAATTCAGGGTTTAACAAACATCCTAACTTGAGTTACTCCAACAATAACACTTTGAACCCTTTGTTACCAAACCTTCAACAACAGCAACAACCAAGGAAGCCCTCAGCTCTAGAGGAGACTATGATCAATTTCATGAAGATGACTCAAGGAAACTTTGAAGATATGAAGAAGAGTTAAGAAAATGAAAGAAAGAACAATGAGGCCTCTAGAAAATTGCTTGAAACTCAAATAGGGCAGATGGCGAAGCAACTGGCTGAGCAGAACAAAGGGGGATTCTTAGGTAACACCAAAGAAAACCCTAAGAATGAAACTTGTAATGCTATAGAGTTGAGGAGCAAGAAGGTGCTAACACCTCCAGCTCCACAAAACCGAAAGAAGGTTGACACAGTTGTTGAAGAGGAGGATGATGGTGGAGTAGTTGAAAAGAATGTTGGGGAAGAAATATCAGTGGATGAAGATGAACAAGGCGAAGTTGAAAAAGAGAGTACTCATGGCGTAGTTGAAAATGAAAAGAAGAAAAAGACTAATGAGGAAGAAAGAAATGAGAAGTTAATAGATGTTGACTCGATCTTAAGAAGAAGTAAAAACCAACTGCTGAAGGATGGGAACAAGGATCAAGTAATTCCATCTTATGTGAACCTTCCTTACCCTCATTTGGCTAAGCAGAAGAAGAAGGAAGAAGGACAATTCAAGAAGTTCATGGCACTTTTCTCTCAACTCCAGGTCAACATTCCTTTTAGTGAAGCTCTTGATCAGATGCCTGTTTATGCTAAGTTTATGAAAGAGCTATTGACTGGAAGAAGGAAACCGAAGGATGATGAGAACATTTCACTTTCTGAAAATTGTAGTGCAATACTCCAGAAGAAACTACCTCCTAAGCTGAAAGATCCAGGAGCATTTACTATCCCTTGCTCCATCGGAAAATTAAATGTCGGAAGAGCTTTATGTGATTTGGGGGCGAGTATAAATTTGATGCCTCTATCAATGATGAAGAAGTTAGGATGTGGGGAGCCCAAACCTACAAGAATGACTCTCACATTAGCTGATAGGTCAATCTCTTATCCTTATGGTATATTGGAAGATGTTTTGGTCAAAGTTAATGACTTGGTGTTTCCTGCGGATTTTGTTATCTTGGATTTTGCTGAAGATGAAGACATTCCCTTACTTTTGGGGAGACCTTTCCTTGCAACTGGTCGTGCTTTGATTGATGTTGAAAGAGGTGAACTCATGTTAAGATTCCAAGATGAACAAGTTGTGTTTAATATTTTTGAAGCTATGAAGCACCGAAGTGACAATCCTCAATGTTACCGTATCGATGTTATTGAAGAAATAGTGGAAGACAATTCATGTGAACCTCAAACCACACAACCTATGGAGAGAAAAATTGTGAACTCTATAGAAACTTGTGACGCTGATGAAGATCTTGAGGTGAAGGAATGTGTTGAACAACTTGAGGCAAACAAGCAAGAGAAAAGATCGGTAAAAATTGAAGAGTTACATGATGAGGAATCTAAAGGAGTACAACCCTTGAGCAAGGAGGAAAAGAACAGTCCAGATTTGAAGGTTTTGCCCCCTACATTGAAGTATGTTTTCCTTAGCAAGGATACTTCTCAACCAGCAATTATAAGCAGCACCTTAACACCTTTGGAGGAAGAAAAGCTAATGAGGGTGTTGAGAGAGAACAAGGAAGCCATAGGATGGTCGATTTCTGATTTGAAGGGTATTAGCCCAGCCTACTGCATGCACAAGATACATATGGAGGCTGAATATAAACATGTGGTTCAACCTCAAAGAAGACTAAACCCAACAATGAAGGAAGTGGTGAAGAAGGAAGTTCTAAAATTGCTAGATGCTGGTATGATTTACCCTATTTCTGATAGTGCATGGGTAACTCCTGTTCATGTTGTGCCTAAGAAAGGTGGTATGACGGTGGTGGCTAATGATAAAAATGAATTGATTCCCACCCGCACCGTCACTGGTTGGAGAATGTGTATAGACTACCGAAGGTTGAATACAACAACAAGGAAGGATCACTTCCCGTTACCATTCATGGATCAAATGATAGAGAGGTTGGCTGGCCAGACTTTTTACTTTTTTTTGGATGGGTACTCGGGGTATAATCAAATTGTTGTAGCTCCGAAAGATCAAGAGAAGATCGCATTCACTTGTCCCTTTGGTGTGTTTGCATATAGAAGGATGCCTTTTGGGCTTTGTGGTGCACCAGCAACCTTTCAACGGTGTATGCTCTCCATCTTCGCTGATATGATCGAGAAGAACATTGAGGTATTTATGGATGATTTCTCCGTGTTCGGTAAGTCTTTTGATCAATGCATGTTCCATTTAGATGCTGTCCTTAAAAGATGTACCGAAACGAACCTCGTTTTAAATTGGGAAAAATGTCATTTTATGGTCACTGAAGGTATCATTTTGGGACATAAAATAAGTGCTAAGGGCATCGAGGTGGATTAGGCCAAAATAGAGGTTATAGAAAAACTTCCCCCTCCTGTTAATATTAAAGGAGTGAGGAGTTTCTTGGGGCATGCTGGTTTCTACTGGCGTTTTATAAAAGATTTTTCAAAAATTGCCAAGCCCCTTTGCAACCTCTTGGTCAAAGAAAATGAGTTTAATTTTGATTATGAATGCTTAGATGCTTTTTCTTTGATTAAAAACAAGTTGGTGACTGCACCAATAATCATTGCTCCTGATTGGGATTTACCGTTTGAACTTATGTCTGATGCAAGTGATTATGCTGTTGGTGCAGTCCTAGGTCAACGCAAGAACAAATTTTTCCATGCGATTTACTATGCAAGCAAGATTTTGAACGAAAATCAAGTGAACTATTCCACTACTGAAAAAGAATTGCTTGTGGTAATATTTGCTTTGGAAAAATTTCGTTCTTATCTAATTGGCTCCAAAGTCATTGTCTTTACAGATCATGCAGCTCTTAAATATCTCCTCACCAAAGGGGAGTCAAAACCTCGATTGCTGAGATGTATTCTCTTGTTGCAAGAGTTTGATCTTGAGATTCGTGACAAAAAGGGAGTCGAGAATGTGGTGGCTGATCATCTTTCGCGGCTAGGTAACGAAGAGGTCACAAAGAAAGAGAAGACCATTATGGCCGAATTCCCGGATGAAAAACTATTCACCGTGGATGTCAGGCCATGGTTTGCAGACATGACAAATTTTAAAGCCGGTAACATCATACCGGATGAGATGTCCCACCATCAACGAAAGAAGTTCTTCAAGGATGCAAACCATTATCTGTGGGATGATCCTTATCTGTTTATGGTAAGCACTGACGGTTTAATTAGACGTTGTGTTGCAGGTGAGGAAGCAAATAAGGTTATGTGGCACTGCCATAGCTCAGCTTATGGAGGCCACCATAGTGGGGAAAGAACAGCTGCAAAAATTCTGCAAAGTGGATTCTAGTGGCCTACCTTGTTCAAGGATTGCCATGACTTTGTAAAGAAATGTGATAAATGCCAACGGACAGGTAACATTTCCAAAAGGAATGAGATGCCCCTAACTAGAATCATTGAAATTGAACCATTTGATTGTTGGGGCATTGATTTCATGGGACCTTTCCCTTCTTCTCACTCTTATCTCCATATACTTGTCTGTGTTGACTACGTCACCAAATGGGTTGAAGCGATACCCTGTATTGCTAATGATGCTAAGACGGTGGTCAACTTTCTGCAGAAAAACATTTTCACTAGGTTTGGAACACCTAGAGTCTTGATCAGTGATGGGGGAAGCACTTTTGCAATAATCTTCTTGAAAATGTGCTCCGAAGGTATAACATCAAGCACAAAGTTGCAACTCCTTATCACCCACAAACTAGTGGACAAGTAGAGGTTTCAAACCGTCAATTAAAGCAGATCCTTGAAAAGACAGTGGCGTCAAATAGGAAAGATTGGTCTAAGAAATTAGATGACGTATTGTGGGCTTATAGGACAGCCTTCAAAACTCATATAGGACTTTCGCCCTATCAGTTAGTGTATGGTAAGGCTTGCCATCTTCCAGTTGAGCTAGAACATAAAGCGTATTGGGCCATTAAGGCCTTAAACTTTGATCAAGTAGCCGCTGGTAAGAAAAGACTCTTGAAACTTAATGAAATGGAAGAAATGAGGCTTAGAGCATATGAAAATGCGCTCATCTATAAAGCCAGGACTAAAAGGTATCATGACAAAAACTTAGTATCTAGGGATATTAACTCTAGGCAACTAGTTTTGTTGTTTAATTCCAGGTTGAAGCTGTTTCCTGGAAAGCTCAAGTCCAAGTGGTCGGGACCATTTGTGGTCAAGAGTGTGTCACCTCATGAGGCTGTTGAGTTAACTACGCCAGACGGTGACAGAAGTTTGAAGGTAAATGGGCAAAGAGTTAAGCCATATCTAGGGTAGAACTTGTTCTGACGGACCTTTAAGGGTCCTTGACAGTCAAACTAGTGACGGTAAAGAAGCGCTTGGTGGGAGGCAACCCACATCTTTAAGTTCAGGTAGTCGTTTTTATTTTTATTGCTTTCAAAATTTTTTAAAAATACAAAAATATTTCAACTGAAACAACAGAGGAAGAAAAAATTTCAAGTCCATACTGGGCAAAATCGTGACACGTTTTGGGTAAAACGTGACACGATTTTACCTCCCTCTGAACGTCTCAAAAAATTTTCTAAGTTAAAATTTTGTGCCTTACTGCCAAGCCAAATCATGTCACGTTGGCCAAATCGTGACACGTTTTCTGGGAAAAAAGTTTTCAAAAATTGAATATCGTGACACGTTTTTACCCAAACGTGACACGATTATGGTGGTTTTCAAAATCTGACCGTTACAAAAGAAAATCGTGACACGTTTTTGGCCAAACGTGACACGATTTTCTCAGTCTATATATACACCCAACACGATTTTCATTCCTTCCACTTCCAAAAGTAGCCAAACTCTGCCAAATTTTTCCCAGAACCCTAACCTGCGAATTTCTTAACCTTTTTCACCAAATATCTTCATCTTTTCATCATCTAATCACCCTTTCATCAACCTAAACCGTCACCATCATCATTCATCCGATCAAATTCATCACAACCACAAATTCCTCAAACCCTAACTTTCACTAACCCTAACCCTAACCATGGTGGATACAAGAAAAAAAATCTCAACCAACCAAAAAGGCCAAAACCACCGCAAAAAGAAAACAACCAGTGAAACCTAAACCATCAAACCAACCACCACCACCTTCCACAGACAGATTCCTCAACCAAGAGGCTCGTGATCGCTTCAAGGATATCAAACATTTTAGGGTGATTCAAGAGCGAGCCTTCCTGCTTCCTAAACTTTTCGATAACCCGAAATTTGAGCAGACACTGACAGCAAGGGATTGACATGGGCTGAACGAGATGATTTTTGAGAAGGCCAACAAGACTTTGGCTTTGGAATTCTATGTCAACGCTAGATTCTCTGGTAGGAGGTACGGGTCTTATGTTCGTGGTAAGGTAATCGATTTCTCCCCTGCTGCTATCAATGATCTGTTAAAGATTGTTCCCCCGGAACAATTCGATGTTAAGAGACGGAGGGAGACTTGTGGTAGTTGGAACGATGAAGCATGAGAGGAGCTTCTGTTACAACTGTGTGTAGAATGAGCTAAATGGCAAGGAGGGAAACAGATGCTGTTGAAGTCTGACTTCAAGCCGGTCCCCAAGGCTTGGGCATCTTTTGTGGTGCAAACATTGGAGGGAACCTCGTGCACTTCTAAAATCCCATTGGCACGTGTGCATGCTGTGGCAGCAATCTTGGATGGTGCCCCGATTAATGTTGGTGAGTTAGATGCCGACAACATTGCTCTTTTTGCTACAGGTACAAAGAAAGCGGTGTGATATCTGAGCCTGATTAACTGGTTGTGTGAAGAGGCAGACTGCCAATTGTATGCTAATGATCTGGATGCTCCTATGATGAAGCCTCTGACAGACACGTACATAGCTGGGTTCGTGAAAGACTACCAGGAGCGTCTGTTACAGATGGGAAAATAGGAGGAGGCAGCAGCACAACAACAAGAACAACCTCCGACACAACAACCCCCACCTCAACAACAGTCTGTGCATGGAGAGGGGAGCAGTCAGCAGTTCACTCATGCGCCCATCCATCCCTTGGTGCTAGACTACATGTTTGGCCACTCTAACTGGATGAATGAAGTTTCTGATCAGGAGTACTGGAACCGTCCTAGGTTTGGGTAGGAATTCTCTAAGATGGTAGCCCTTAACAGGAGGCCTATGACTGGGTCTTTTGAGCGCTTTGATGGGTCCGAGGAAGTGCTGGACCACTATTTTGATGTGACCAGAGGACGAGCTCAAGATCGAGAACAGGAGATGAGGGCTGACTTTGCTGCTGGAGGTGCTAGTTCCAGATATCATTTTGGAGAAGATTTGTATGCGGAGGAGAACCCGAACACGTGGATTGACCAGGATCAGATGGAGGATTGAGTGGACTACTGATGGTCTAGCTCTTTTGATGTTTTTCTTTTCGTTCTTTTGTTTCAGCACTTTTTCTGGATGTACTTTTAATTTATCTTAAACAATTTTATTGCTTTCCTTTTATATTTCGGTTGTAATTCCCCTATTATGTGATTGATCTTGAACTTGTTTATTATTGATGAATTTGCCTGTTTAATTGAAATTTTACAGTTTGATAACAAATGTTTGTTCAAGTGGTATTCCAAAAGTTCAAAAGGAGGAGTGACTTGTGTTTCAAAGGCGAAGTGTACGGCAGTGAATGATAGGTAGTCACAACTCCCAGAAATCTAAACTCTATAAGGTTCATGGCCAAATTTTATTTTTCAATTTACTTACATAAGAGTGTTCCATGCTTTTACATTTCTAGAACTTGCATTGTTTCTCTACTGTTGATTGGTTTTTGTTATTGCATACTGAGGCAAAAGTGCTTGGTCCTGTGAGCCTTTTTGAAGCCTACCCTATTTCTTATTGAATTTATATCCTCTTTTTAGCCAAATTGAGCCGGTAGGATTAGAACTTTTTGTTCGGTGACAAACTACATTACAAGCTTAGAGACTTTTAGGATTTATCCCCATTTGTTTTACCTGAGTTAGGCATTGTAGAATGTTGCTAAATAATAAGTTTGGGGTTGCTATTGGAATTTGCAACCAACTAATTTGGGGTGGTAGTACTAGAGAACAAAGAATAGAACAACTAAAAAAAAATGAATGAAAAATACACACAGAAAAATGGTGTATCAAAAAAAAAAGAATGAAAAAGGGACATACCATTGAAAATCCGAGTAACGTTAAACTCGATCGTCCCAAAAAAGTTACAAATATTCTCTAGTACCTGTACAAATTGTTGTTTCAAAGGTGAATTAAGGGGTTGAATCTGTGCTTTAAATTCTGTAGGAGTGCCTAACTCATGATTTTGTATAGCCTACTTATCCAAATATTATCCCACCTTCACTTAAGCCCCGTTATAACCCTTGAAGACCTCAAAGTATGCATTGACATTAATTTTGATTGACGTTTAGAAACTTTTCAAGCTTATGGTAATATGTAGATTGCATGTCGACTATGTGTGAACCCTATTCAAATTGTTGCGTGGAGTTGTGAGTTGGTGGATGCTAACAAGTCAAACTAGCTCATCTTTAGCTAGTAAGGTGTTGAACTTTTGGGTACTATCGCTTGATCAGGTACTTGTTATTTTACTGTCCAGTTTCAATTTCATAAGTAAATTCCTTGAGGACAAGGAATAGTTCAAGTTTGGGGTTGTGATGACACCCTGTCATTACGTAATTTTCTATGTATATTTATCACAATTTAGAGTTCACAAGGTAACTTAAGCAGCAAGAAAAGCAGAAAAACTGAAGAATTCACAAAGGATCAGAAACATGTCACGACTGGGACAAAACGTGACACGATTCAAGAAGACTAAAACATGCTTTCTGCCAAGGCAAAAACGTGTCACGATGACCAAAACGTGACACGATTAGAAGAAACCCTAATTTAGAAGTTTGTTATACAAGGAAAATCGTGTCACGATTCTGCAAAAACGTGACACGATTTGAGGTGAAATTCTGTGCCTATTTAAGCTGAAGGCTATTCTGAAAACAAGGGTTACGATTTGAGAAGAGCAAAGTGCGATTTTTACACTGGAAGACGGTTGCAGGGGCGATTTCTTCACCTTGTAACCAGTTCATGTATGTATTGTTACCTCTAATGATTATGTTATTTATAAATTCAATTATGAGTAGCTAAATCCATTAGAGGTTAGGTCTGAGATGATTCTTTGTAACCCTAATTGATATATGTTGCTGTGAAACTTTATTTATTGTGAATGACAATTTAGTTTTTATTCAATTAAATTGTTCTTAATGCTTTATATATTCTGATCATATATATATATGATTTGGTAAGAACGAACGACTACTGACCATAGCTTTCGACTTTGACCTAATTGAATTGTTCTAATAATTATAATTAGTCTAGGAATGGATAATTCTTTATTAGTGATATTAGGTTAACGTGCTTCAAACCTTCGAAGATTATTAGACCACCTAAGGGATTTGGGGCTTTAATCTTAGAAGAGGGTCCTAACTCAAGGGATTGATTAGGACTATTTTGTTAACTATCGTGAAATTAGAAAATCATTCATAAGAATAGGTGCAGCGACCAATTAGGGGAACTCAGATGATTCGAAGACCTAACTCATCTCTCTCTTATTTTAAACAATCAATTTACTTTCTGTTAATAAGTTTTATGCTATTAAACAAATCTACTGCCTAGCGGCAAAACAAAACAACTTTTATTACATCCTAATTTAATAACGTACTTGACTTTTTGAGATTAAAACCAGTCCTTGTGGGAACTATATTTTTACTACTTCGATAGTATTTGGTACACTTGCCAAAATTCTATCAATTGCATGCATTTGATAATTGGTGAATCTGTCATACTTGAATATGTGATTTGGTGAATACGTGCATTGATGTGATTTGGTGAATGTTGTGTTAACGTAAAATGTGGACTTGTATATGTTAATTGATATACTACGGTGGTGGTGTGATAATATTTAGGTGGAATTAATATTCTAGGAATGTTGAATATGTACATGCTTATTTCAAATCCTTGAATGTTTTAATTGATTATGATTATTTGTGGAATATTATCTATCCATCAGTGGTCGTTCGATTGACCACCACGTTATTTCATTGAATGGCGTAGGTAATTTTCAGGATTGAAGTCATTGCTTTTCTTTGATGCTTGATGATTAGCTTGGATGCTTCCTCGTTTCATTTGTTTTCGCTTAGAGTTTAGATAGGCTCTGACATAGGAGTGTCGGTCTTATGACCTTATCTTTTGATACCTTTTGATGAATTATGTTAATTATATGATGAGGATAATTGTATCATGGTGATGTATTTATTAAGAGGTGACACATAACATGTTGATATTTATTATTCTAGATCTTGGTGATGGGATATTATGTATATTGACTGTCTTCCGTTGCAAATTTTTAAGGAAACCAAGTTTTACATGTTTTTGGAAAATGTAGAAGTAGGATCTAAATCTCTTGAATTATTGAATTTATTGCATGTTTTTAGAGTGTTACATCGCGCATACAACACAAGGCCTGGAACGTGGGCAGCACACGAGTCAGACTCGTGGAAAGTAAAACTGAATAGCCATCATGTCGCTAACGTTTCAGCCAAAAGAATTAAATGCCAACTACCCCCACTAACTTATGATCGGGTGCCACCTCCTTGCGGAAGGAATCAAATTTCCTGACAAAACGCATCAAAGGCCGACCAACTAAAGTTGTCAACAGACGCCCTTATCGGACGCTTCGTTCTACTACTAAAGCCATTGCGCCATAAAGGCATTAACAACTTGAGGGCCAGCTGTTCTGGACCGGTCAGAAGACCAGCGCACGCCGACACGTGGCCGGACTTGCACCGCCTTAAGACTCTGCGTCCAAAGGAGCACGCCAGCTTACGTGCACCATGCCACATAACCCGGAGGCAGTTATGGGCAACGCGCACCAATATAAGGGTGAACTTGCTTCTTCCTCAAGGTACACATCACTTTCCACAACACTTCTTACACACTCTTTCTCAGTTCCATTACTCACTTGAGCGTCGGAGTGTTAACGTGCCTGCAGGCACCTTTCGTTCCGCCTCGGAGACTCATCGCCGCCGCGCTGGAAGCAGTTCCCAACACACCGAAGCATTCTCTACTGCTGTTGCTACTCAACCGTTCTCACCGGACATATCAATTTTTTTAAGAAAAAAAATCACTTTTAAGAATATTGCATCCGTTTGTTTCAGCTTTTAAAAAAAATCATAATCTAAAAACATCTCCAAATGAGAAGCTGTTACGAACAGTTTTATAAAAAGACTCAACTAATTTTATAACAAAATTCGCTTTTATACAGTTGTATCCAAACAAACTAAATTATTTGTTTAAAAAAAATGATTTTTATTATTGTAAACAAACACAAAATAAATTATGATTTTTCATAAAATATCTGTTAAATAATAAATCACTTTTTTAAAATCAAACCGTATTCAAATTACTGCAAACAAATATTTGTTTTGAGGCATTCTGAAACAACAAAACCTTGATTACTCTTTCACTTTGAAAAGTCACAAGAGAAAACATACTAAATAAGATAGTCTTTAATTTCCCCACTAGTAGGAAACATCCCAAATTCATATTCCAGCTGTTGTTTGACCGTTTCTGCACAAATCAATGTTAAAAATGTTTGTTTTACGTAAGCACCAAGCACTCTTATCTGTATATGAGTTAACATAATGATAAAGTCTAGATGAAAAAATCAATATATGACTAACTGCAATTAAATAAGAAAAGGATATCTACATATTAATAATATTTTGTTTGCATTTGTTTTCATCTTCCAAATACTTTGACATTTAGGTTCAAAATATTAGAGAATATATAGTATGACAGTATGCGACCATATCAACAATACATGTTCATAGTCTATATAACAAGAGCTTTGCTAGCAGATAACTTGATAGTTAAGTTTCAACTTTCAATCAATGCTATCTTAGTGCTTTATTAAGGTGGTTTTAGCAGAAATATTTTGTTTCGTTTCTCCGATCAATCAATATATTCTACGAAAGGAACGAAGATGGTGATGCTAGAAGTTGCCAAGTGTACACCGTTTGTTCTTATTATTTTACTAAACATCACATGTCAGGAATCATTCGCCTCATTCCATCCCGTTGATAATTATTTGCTCGCTTGTGGTTCTTCCCACAATGTCACGTTTCAGGGTCGAATTTTCGTACCTGACATTGAATTTGAACATTCCAACTTTCAAATAAAAGCAGACAAATCTTTTGTTGCTACCTCTAAACTGAACAATACCCTTTCACCACTTTATAACTCGGCTCGAATCTTCTTTGAAACGGCATCCTATATATTCAAAATTCAACAACATGGGAGACACTGGCTCCGTCTCCATTTCCACCCTTTTCCTGATTCCAACCACAATATGACCTTTGCCTTAATAACGGTAATCATCGATGGTTATGTGCTTCTTGATAACTTCACTTTTGCAAACTATAGTAACTCTCACTTGATGAAAGAGTATGAGATCAGTGTTACATCTTATGAATTGATTGTCACATTCATCCCTCACCGTAGTTCACTTGTTTTTGTTAATGCCATTGAAGTTGTAACTATGCCGGATGTGCTATTTCCGTACAATCTAAATCCATCTACCCCTTTCACAGAACCCGTCCTTGAAACAGTGTATCGATTGAATGTGGGAGGCGCAAGTATCAATGCTCAAAATGACACGCTTAATAGGAGTTGGGAGAGTGATGAAACTTACTTTCACTCCACCACTACTGCAATGAATATTTCAACAAACATTTCTTCTATAAAGCATCCTGATTTGTTAGAAATTATGGCACCACCAATGGTTTATGCTACTGCTAAAGCCATGGGAAGTCCCTCAAGGGGTTACCGCTTAAATTGGGTATTCCGTGTAAGACCAAACTTACTTTATTTTGTTCGCGTGCATTTATGTGACATGATTAGCAACACTACTAACTATATGGTTTTGGATCTATTTATGAACGGTAACATCGAGTTTAAAAGTCTTGACCTGTTAAGGGTTTCCGGTGACTTTGCTGAACCATATTACAAGGACGTTGTGTTCAATGCCACGGAGGAGACTCTCACAGTAAGTGTTGGTCCTGCAACAATGTCTACTATAGAAAATGCATCCTTGAATGGGATAGAGATAATGAGGTTCATTAACAGAGTTGACAGTGTTCTAACAAAATCTTCAGAGAGAATTCAAAGAAACAAGAAATTAAAATTAGTCATTATAATTGGATGTGGCGTATCTGTTTTAACATTTCTTGGACTATCATTTTGTTATCTAAAATCCTGCAGGTCCAAGAAAAATTCAGTAAATGCTTACAAATTTCCGAGGCATTTTACTTTGCATGAGATCCAACAAGCGACAAATAATTTTGATGCTGTGCTGCTTATTGGAGCAGGAGGATTTGGAAAGGTGTATAAAGGAAAACTAGAAAATGGGAAAATAGTAGCCATCAAAGTAGCAAATCCTGAATCTAGACAAGGTCTCGGTGAATTCCACAACGAAATTGAGTTGTTGTCTGGCCTCCGTCATTCAAACCTCGTCTCTCTTGTAGGTTGTTGTAATGAAGACTCGGAACTGATTCTAGTGTACAATTACATGGCAAATGGATCTCTCAGTAGTCATCTATATGGGAGAGACTTTGTTCCGCTGTCTTGGAAGCAACGTCTTAGGATAGGCATAGGTGCCGCGAAGGGATTACTTTATCTTCACACTGGTGCTAAACAAAGCATAATTCACCGTGACGTGAAGACAACAAACATTCTCTTGGATGAAAACCTTGTGCCAAAAGTTGCTGATTTTGGCATATCAAAAAAGGGTCCTCTTCTTGATAAGAGCCACGTTACAACCCATGTAAAGGGTAGCTTCGGCTATCTTGATCCAGAATATTTTCGAACAAAGTTTCTTACTAAGAAATCAGATGTTTACTCGTTCGGCGTGGTGTTGCTTGAAGTTATATGTGGGAAGCCCGCTCTAGATGATGCCCTTCCAACGCAGCAGATGAATTTGGCATTGTGGGCAATAAGCTGCAATAAAAAGGGTACTTTTCATGAAATGATGGACCCTTATTTGACTGGCATGGTGAATATGGAGTCTGTAAACAAGGTTTTAGAGTTGGCTTGGAAGTGCTTGGAGGAGCGCCGGGCGAACCGACCACCAATGGGGTACATATTATGTCAACTAGAAGAGGCTCTCCATCTTGAGTTGGCATCAGATGTTTTGAATAACAATACAAATGGGGATTCTTCTACTTATGTCAGTGTAGGAAATGGATTTATAGATGGCTCAGAAGATGTTGTATGAAACCATAGTCTCCTAATTCAATAACTAATTTGTTAAAGTTGATATCTTAAATGTATCATAAATGTATGTGTTGTAGGAAAGGAATTTTTTTTCCGAGTAAATCATTTTATAATATATAAATATATAGATTGATTTTCTTTTTGACTGAAACAAGCTTAATGCATTTCATCTAAGATAATAGTTTGGATACATGTTGGAATGTTGATAAAAATACAGAAATTAGCTAAAGATCGAGCAACCCTAGGCAGACTATCAACAACATCATTGACTTGACTTGTCTCCTAATGAACTTAACACGAGAGTTCACAAGATCCATAGCTAACTGCGTCTACAACCACCGACAACGGCACCAAAATCTGAGACGCTATTTTTCTTTCCATAGATACTATCTACATCCGTCTTCGAGTTCATCTTGAAATCCATATCAAACATCTGTAAATCTCTCACCTACTTTTGAGCAGTTAGAAGGCCTATTGCTTCAAGAAAGAAAAGGTAAAGGTAACAATATCAAGTAAAGTAGGGTACCTCATTATCTTTACAATGGTAAGGTTCTTGTCATTCATCTCACTCATTTTTCTAACCTAGTTTCTATACATATAGTTGATGAGTTTGAAATCTTGTAATACAAACAGATCAAGAGGAAACAGAAGAACTAAAGCTTCTCACTGAATGGAAGAGAAAGAAAGGTGGATTCAGGGCTTCTATGTTTATTTTTCGTAAGCTAAAGTAAGAACAAAAACTCTTTGTTGGTTCTGTTTTTTTTGTGTTTTGAATTTGATTGCAAACTATGTTCTTGTTTTTTGATGCAGTGTTGTTAGCATTGGACAACATGGGTTTTGTGGCAAACATGGTTAGCTTAGTTCTATATTTTTATGGAGTGATGCACTTTGATCCACCAAGTTGTTCCAATACTCTCACAAACTTTATGGCTTCATCACAGATACTTAAATAGATTCACCACTTGCTTGCTTTTTGGATCTCTAGAAGTTTTGGTAATTCCTAAACTATGAAGCATTGACACTGGACACTGATCATGTTGACACCATACACACATTTAATCAGAAGTGTCTGTGTTACGGAAATTCTAAACAATATAATAATTAGTATCTTAATATCATATTCTAAAAGGTTTAGTTTGTATTAAGCCAGTATCTTTTTATTTTATTTAACATTTGTAGGCTTTTCAAGCTGCTTCGGTTCATTTACATCCAAATGTTGAGATGCATGTTCAAGTTGTGTGACAGGTGGAATAGAATTTATGTTTTACACATCACTGACTTTGTTGGCATTGGGAATTGGAGGGGTAAGAGGATCTATGACTGCATTTGGTGCTGACCAATTTGAAGAAAAGGATCCAAATGAGATAAAAAGACTTGCAAGTACCATGCATTAGTTAATGATTGATTATTGATTAGGAAAATTCTACGATGAAGTCATGGGAATGATTTTTCTGGTAAAGTTTGTAACTCCCTCTTTAATTATTTAATTATTTTATAGGGTTTAGAGTCCACTTTGATGATTTATGTGATATGTTGTGATTTTATTAGGTGGCCTATTTTATTATTTAATAGAATAAGGTTTGAAAATAAAATAAATATTAAGTTGTGGGGCTGTTTTTGAATTAGTTAGAGTTATGAGGGAATAAGTGAAATAAGATAAAACAAATAGAAGAGGTGTAAAAGATAAAACCTAGGTTTAGAAACAGACAGTACATACAATCAGTTTTGGGAGAAAAAGGGAGAAAACTAGAAGTGGAGAACCAAGAGGCTGCTGCTCCAATTTTATTAAGATAAGGGTGAGCCTAGCATTGCTATTACATTAAGCTTATGATTCATGATTATAGTTAACATGTTTAGGAGTATTTCATGAGAAATTAGAAACTAAGAAATTAGGTCAAAAAGTGATGAATTGATGATTAGATGATGAGAAACTGTACCAATGTTGTAGAAAACTGTTTACAGACCATAAGATAACTCTTAAACATCGTTATAGTCGAAATTGGGAAGGAATAGGATGAAATTTGGGCTCGTAACCCCGTAACTGTTCTGTCATCGCTCGCCACAGCGAGCAATCAACTCGCCACGGCGAGTTCTGAAGGTGAGAAAAACACAAGAAGGGGGGGTTGAATTGTGTTTTCTTTTCGCAACTCTTGAAGAGTGAGAATCTAATTCCTTTAAACTCAGAGTCTGAATGAGATCAGAGTCTGATAGGAGATTAGGTTCTGATTGCAGCGGAATAATCAAGAGATAAAGAGAGAACAGAGAACACAAGCAATTATACAGGTTCCTTCCACAAACCGGAAGTAGTCCTGTCCCCCTTGTACTTCCAAGGAGAGTTCACTAAAATGTAATATCAAATTACAAGTTGCTCAAACACACAGTATGAGACTTCCTTGCTCAAGCACACAGGCGAGAGACTTCCTTGCTCAAAGACACAACTAAGAGACTTCCTATGCTCAAGGACGCAGCCAAGAGACTTCCTTTGCTCAAGCACAAAAGCAAGAGACTTTTACACAATTACAGAAAATTGAATACAGTTGAAACAATTGATAACAATCAAAATGTGTTTCAATTACAACAAAGACAGACTCTGTTTTACACAAAAGACAGACTCTGTTTTTCTGTGAAACTTAGAGATTCTAGAATACTCAGTTTGTAAGAATCTAAGTTAATGATGTGCTTTTGTTAAGACTCAGTTGAATACGAAAGCAGCGCAATTCAGTTTTTCTAAGTTGTGGAGTCCAACAATTCTTCAAGTCTTCTATCCTTTATATAGGCGTAGGAAAGAGATGTTGAGTCATCCAGCGCATCAGGATGATTTCTGAAGCTTGATCAATGACTGTTGATCTGTTGCTTGATTTGGTAATAGTCCTTCAATAGCATCATTTGAATTCCATTCCCTTTGAGGATTAATACCGGTAGACACAGTTGCCAAACTGTACGTGGTAGTGGAGTAGTGGAATCTGTACACCGTACTCTGTACTGGCCTGCAATCTTTGTCTTTGTGCTTCCCACGCTCAAGTTGACTTAGAAGCTAGCCGTTACTCCATTAGAGTTTCTTTGTGCATAGCAATGCAGTAGAGATCACTGTTAGCAGATCATCAAATATGTGGCTTCAGACTCACTGTAGTACTAAGCTTCTGATAATCTTCAAACTCTCTTGGTTCTCAGATTCTGATGGTCTTCAGACTCTGATACAGTCTTCAGACTCTCTTTGGTACAGTCTTCAGACTCTCTTCGATTCAGTCTTCAGACTCTCTTCGAAACAGAATCACAAGCAACAAGCTTCTATGGATTTATTGCTCTTTAACATTGTTCAAACAGAATGCTTTCTGGGATACAAATCTTCATTGATATCCTGCATACTTAAACAAATATTAGCAATATCCAATTGACAACTTTTTAATACATTGTTATCATCAAAACTCAAAACGTGGTATTGCTGAACACCTTTGTTCCAACAAGTTCTCCCCTAGAAGGCTCGCGAGGGGAGCAACCCACTCGCCATAGCGAGCAAACCCTAGAAGTATCGCGAGGCGAGCAATCCACTCGCCATAGCGAGCAACCCTTGAGAAGGCTCGCGAAGCGAGCAACCCAACTCGCCATAGCGAGCTACCCGTGATGGCTCGCAAGGCGAGCAGTTCAACTCGCCGTAGCGAGTAACCCCTGATGGTTCGCGAGGCGAGAGATCCCGCTCGCCATAACGAGTAGTTCTGTATCAGACTACCTTTTAGAATAATGCGACTCTTGTCGCACGATTAGTTATGAGATTATCCCTGGATTAGAGTTAAGTATTGAAATATTAAGAGGACCTGTAGAGCTGTTAACTGATGCTTGATTTGTTGTAGTGACCTATACATTTGTATATGCTTTCTTGAATTATAAGAGACTATGTATGTGAATGTTTACGATTTTACTATGTTTGAGATGTTGATTGCTGCCATGCTGCCATGTTGTTATTAATTAAAAGCTGCATGTGTCGTTATAAGATTTATGATGTTATAATCCAAATTTTTGGAGTTCATTTGAGATGTCTAAGATTTAAGAAGTTGAGTCCATGCATATTCATCCAGAGACGAGGGCTCATGCCCTAGGAGCTTTTGCTCAATAGCGACGAGAGCTTATGCTCTAGGAGTATTTTTATGCTCAATAGCGACGAGGGCTTATGCCCTAGGAGTATATTTATACTCAATAGCGACGAGGGCTTATGCCCTAGATTGGTACCACATGCATGATTAAGAGGTCTAAGTTGCATAAGTCGAGTCGGAGTTGCATAAGTCGAGTCGGAGTTGCATTGTCGAGTCAAACTATTAAGTTGAGCTATGATGCTGAGTTGCGATGATGATTTTGATGTTGAGATGTGATATGATTATTGCTATGAATGTATTTGATGCTTATGTTGTTTATATTGTTTATATGAAGTATCATTATAGGTGATTTGACGTTGACTGTTGTTTATGTTGTTTATGTGAAGTATTGTTGAAGAAGTACTATATGAAGAATTATTATTATTAATTGATGATGTTATGTTGTTAAATATAATTGTTGAATTATATGTTTAATGTTTTTGTTTTGTGAATCTCACCCCTTCTGCTTGAAAATGTTGCCTTCCCTATGGGTAACTTGCAGGTAACCAAGAATAGTTGCGGTCGTGTGTCTTAGGTGCTCTGATACGTAACGGGATGGGAAACTTTATGATTATTTTCTATTCCTTACGTATTGATTATGATTTAATAATATTAAGTTTTCAGTTGAATTTATGTTGAGAAGTTTTTATAAGGCCTGCGTGCCAAAACTATTTTGTTAACTTGAATTTTATCCGCTGCGAAGTTTGAATAATTTTGACTATCATCTTACGAAGAATAAATCATTATTTATTCTGTTTTTGAGAACTTAAGAAATGTAGCATTCCGTCTATTGAGAAACTCTTATTATTTATTAAGAAATTTTTATGTTGGGAAAACGGGGTGTTACAATTGGTATCAGAGCAGGTTGGTCCGTCCGGCCAAGTAGTTGAGTCGTGTCTTGTTGAGTAACAGTTGTAATACTGTCTTATGTTGTCTTGATTGTCGTTGTGTTTCTTGATTAATAGTTATGTTTATTATGTGATCATGTTTGATTGATTAACTTTAATGTGGTTGTATGTTTTGTTTGAAGTTTCTATTTGGCTATATATAGTTTAAGATATTTAAACAATAATTCAATTCATTTTCTTGTGTGCTTGAATTTCGAGGACGAAATTCTTTTAAGGGGGGTAGAGTTGTAACGCCCTCTTTAATTATTTAATTATTTTATAGGGTTTAGAGTCCACTTTGATGATTTATGTGATATGTTGTGATTTTATTAGGTGGTCTATTTTATTATTTAATAGAATAAGGTTTGAAAATAAAATAAATATTAAGTTGTGGGGCTGTTTTTGAATTAGTTAGAGTTATGAGGGAATAAGTGAAATAAGATAAAACAAATAGAAGAGGTATAAAAGGTAAAACCTAGGTTTAGAAACAGACAGTATGTATAATCAGTTTTGGGAGAAAAAGGGAGAAAACTAGAAGTGGAGAACCAAGAGGCTGCTGCTCCAATTTTATTAAGGTAAGGGTGAGCCTAGCATTGCAATTACATTAAGCTTATGATTCATGATTATAGTTAACATGTTTGGGAGTATTTCATGAGAAATTAGAAACTAAGAAATTAGGTCAAAAAGTGATGAATTGATGATTAGATGATGAGAAACTGTACCAATGTTGTAGAAAACTGTTTACAGACCATAGGATTGTTGGAACAAAGGTGTTCAGCAATACCACGTTTTGAGTTTTGATGATAACAAGGTATTAAAAAGTTGTCAGTTGGATATTGCTAATATTTGTTTAAGTATGCAGGATATCAATCAAGATTTATATCTTAGAAAGTATTATGTTTGAACAATGTTAAAGAGCAATAAATCCAGAGAAGCTTGTTGCTTGTGATTCTGTATCGAAGAGAGTCTGAAGACTGCATCGAAGAGAGTCTGAAGACTGTGCCAAAGAGAGTCTGAAGACTGTATCAGAGTCTGAAGACCATCAGAATCTGAAAACCAAGAGAGTCTGAAGATTACCAGAAGCTTAGTGCTACAGTGAGTCTGAAGCCCAAAATGTGATAATCTGCTAACAAGGATTTCTACAGCATTGCGATGAAAAAGAAACTCTCAAATGGAGTAACGGCTAGCTTCAAAGTCAACTTGAGCGTGGGAAGCACACAGACAAGAATGCAGGCCAGTACAGAGTACGTTGTACGAACTCTGTTTCCACTACTCCACTACCTCGTACAGTTTGGCAACTATGTCTACCGGTATTAAACCCCAAAGGGAATGGAATTCAAATTATGCAATTGAAGGACTATTACCAAATCAAGCAACAGATCAACAGTCATTGATCAAGCTTCAGAAATCATCCTGATGTGTTGGATGACTCAACGTCTCTTTCCTACGCCTATATAAAGGATAGAAGTCTTGAAGAATTGTTGGACTCTACAACTTGAAAAATTACATTGCTCTGCTTTCGTATTCAACTGAGTCTTAACAAAAGCACATCATCAACTTAGATTCTTACAAACTGAGTATTCTAGAATTTCTAAGTTTCACAGAAAAACAGAGTCTGTCTTTTGTGTAAAACAGAGTCTGTCTTTGTTGTAATTGAAACACATTTTGATTGTTGTCAAGTGTGTCAACTCTATTCAATTTTCTGTAATTGTGTAAGAAGTATCTTGGCTGCGTCCATTGAGCAAGGAAGTCTCTTAGTTGTGTCTTTGAGCAAGGAAATCTCTTGCCTGCGTGCTTGAGCAAGGAAGTCTCATACTGTGTGTTTGAGCAACTTGTAATTTGATATTACATTTTAGTGAACTCTCCTTGGAAGTACAAGGGGGACATGACTACTTCCGGTTTGTGGAAGGAACCTGTATAATTGCTTGTGTTCTCTCTTCTCTCTATCTCTTGATTATTCCGCTGCATCAGAACCTAATCTCCCATCAGACTCTGATCCCATTCAGACTCTAAGTTTAAAGGAATTAGATTCTCACTCTTCAAGAGCTGCGAAAAGCTAACACAATTCAACCCCCCTTCTTGTGTTTTTCTCACCTTCAGTTGGTATCAGAGCTCCGGCTCTGTTGTCATAGCACTTAACCGTGTAACAGAAAAGATCCAGAGAAAAACATGTCTTCTAGTGAACCGTCTTCTTCTGGTGCCACTTCTAGTGCTGCCATACCATATGACTATGGATCCAATAACAGCAGTAAAAAGGCTGATTATGGAAAAATTCCTAAGTTCAATGGTGATCCTGAAGAATTTTCTTGGTGGAAAACCAACTTCTATAGTTATGTCATGGGTCTTGATGAAGAACTCTGGGACATACTTGAAGATGGTGTTGGTGACTTACAACTTGATGACGAAGGTGCTGCCATTGACCGCAAACTTCACACTGCTGCTCAAAAGAAAATCTATAAGAAACATTATATCATCAGAGGGGCTCTTGTCACTGTTATTCCTAAAACGGAATACATGAAGATGAGTGACAAATCTACTGCTAGAGCCATGTTTGCCTCTCTCTGTGCTAACTATGAAGGAAGCAAAAAGGTCAGGGAAGCTAAAGCTCTTCTGTTAGTTCATCAGTATGAACTATTCAAGATGAAATATGATGAAAGTATTGAGCAGATGTATTGAGCAGATACTGAAGAAGAGTTATATAGCTTCTGATCATGTTAGCAAGATTTTAAGGAGCTTACCCTCTAGATGGAGACCAAAGGTCACTGCAATTGAGGAGGCTAAAGATTTAAACACTTTAAGTGTTGAAGATCTTGTAAGCTCACTCAAGGTGCATGAGTTAAGTCTCAATGAACATGATTCTGCAAGAAAGTCCAAAACCATTGCCTTAAAATCAAAAGGAAGGTCTTCAAAGGCTCTCAAGGTTGAAGAGTCTGAAAATGAGTCTTCAGCTTCTGAAAGCTCAGAGGAGGATCCTGATGTTGCAAAGGAAATGACTATGCTTTCAAGCAGAATGCAGTACCTTGCTAAGTAGAACAAGAGATTTCTGAGCAAGAGCAGTGGGAAGGGGCTCAAAAAGGAGGATCAGAAAGGTTGCTTCAACTGCAAGAAGACTGGACATTTTATTGCTGAGTGTCCAGAACTGCAGAAGGAGAAATCCATGTCAAAGAGGCCAACCTTCAAGTCAAGCAAGTTTAAGAAGCAGATCAAGAAAAGTCTGATGGCCACCTGGGAAGATCTTGATAATGAGTCAGGATCTGAGGATGATGATGCTGATGGTGAAGCCAATGTAGCTGTTGGACTAATGGCTACAACCGAATCTGTTAAAGAGACACCTGAGGCAGAATCAAATGCACACTCTGAAAATGAAACAGAGGTATATTCTGAACTCACAAGATCTGAACTTGTAGAATCTGTCAAAGAACTTCTTGGTCATTTTAAAGCTAAGACCACTGAGTTGAAGAAAGTCAAACAACAGCTTGATAAGCTGTCAAAAAGACATAATTCAACTCTGTTGGAATTAGAAGATTTAAAAGAAGAAAATATCTCTTTATTGATCAAGAAGTGTAGCTGTAAATACTTAAGTAAGCAAGATGTTGCTCTGCAAGAATTTATTGCTACTGGAATTGACAGATCAAAGGTTGCGTCCATGATCTATAGCACGTATCAGAACAGAGGACAGGGTCTTGGATTCATTGGAGGAAACTCAAATGAAATGACTCTGAAACCTGGTCCTGATGGAGCCAGAGAGGCGTTGAAAAATCACTTTGTAAGAGAGTCTGATGAAGTCAACACAGTGACTCATTCAGAATCTACAACTTCTACTTCTAAAATTCTAACGAAGTCAAAATCTCAGAACGTTAAGTTAAAGGGTCTGAAAAACTTTGAACCCAAAGCTTTAAAGACTCAGACTCTGAAACATTCAAAGTCTGATAAACAGACTCTAAAATGGCCAGAGTCTGAAAAACTAAAGCCTAAGTTTCAAAGAAGAGAAACTATGAAGGGCAAGATGAAACCTAAACCAAACGGTTCCAAACCCAAGGTATGAGAGAAAACATTGCCAATGACTTCAAGACGTAACTTACGAAAGGAGTTCAATGGTTCTAAGACTAACCAAAAAGGACCCATGAGAATATGGGTACCTAAGTCTGAAATTATTGATGCTGCAGGTATGTCTAAAAGGACTAGAAAAGCACAAGGCTTGGTACCTGGACAGTGGTTGCTCGCGTCACATGACGGGAGAAAGGTCTATGTTCCTAACCCTAACCATGAAAGAGGGAGGAACTGTGGGATTTGGAGGAAACCAGACTAGCAAAATCATTGGTATTGGAACCATTGGTAACTCTCTGATCTCAATCAGTAATGTGTGGTTCGTTGATGGACTTAGACATAACTTACTAAGCATAAGTCAATTATGTGACAGTGGTTATGATGTATTGTTTAATAAGAACAACTGCACAATGGTTAACAAGGATGATCAGTCCATAGTCTTCAAGGGAAAACGAAGAAACAATGTATACAAGATAAAATTCTCAGAACTGACTGATCAGAAGGTAATGTGCCTTGTGTCAATGGGTGATAAGAAGTGGCTGTGGCATAGACGTTTGGGACATGCTAACTGGAGATTAATCTCTAAGCTTAGCAAGTTGCAACTTGTCAAAGGCCTACCAGACATTGACTATCACTCAGATGCTCTTTGCGGAGCATGTCAGAAAGGGAAAATTGTCAAGAGTCCCTTCAAGCCGAAAGAAATTGTTTCAACTTCCAGACCCTTGGAGTTACTTCATATTGACTTATTTGGACCAGTTAGCACTGCATCCTTATATGGAAGTAAATATGGGCTAGTTATTGTTGATGACTACAGCGGATGGTGTTGGGTTAAATTTCTGAAAACTAAAGATGATTCATATTCTGTCTTTAGTAAATTCTGCATCCAAATTCAATCAGAGAAGGAATTGAAAATCTTGAAAGTCAGAAGTGATCATGGAGGAGAATTTGAAAATGACCCGTTTGAGGTTTTCTGTGAAAAACAAGGAATTATTCATGAATTCTCTGCACCCAGAACTTCACAACAAAATGGAGTTGTAGAGAGAAAGAACAGAACCTTACAAGAGATGGCTAGAACCATGATCCATGAGAACAATCTGGCTAAGCATTTTTGGGCAGAAGCAGTAAACACAACTTGTTATGTTCAGAACAGAATCTATATTAGACCTCTGTTGAACAAAACAGCTTATGAACTCTTTAAAGGAAGAAAACCTAACATATCTTATTTTCATCAGTTCGGTTGTACGTGTTATGTCCTGAACAACAAAGTCTACCTAAAGAAATTTGATGCCAAAGCTCAAAAGGGAATCTTTTTAGGTTACTCTGAACGCTCTAAGGCATACAGGCTGTATAATTCAGAAACACAATGTGTTGAAGAATCTATGCATGTCAGATTCGATGACAAAGTGCCTGGAAGTGAAACTCCAGTGCAAGATGAAACTCATGCAGAATCTCAAGATTCTGATGATAACTCAGAATCTGATCAGATTCCAGAATCTGAAGATACTTCAGAAGCTGGAACAGCCCCTGAAGTTCCTAATGAAGAAGCTTCTGATGAAGCTCAAGATGGTTCTTTGCAAGCTAGTCAATCCAAACAATCTTTCAAATACAAGTCTTCACATCCAGAAGATCAGATAATTGGCAATAAAGAAAGTCCTATGAGAACTAGATCGCATTTCAGACAAGAAGAGTCTGCCTTGAGATTATTATCTGTTATTGAACCAACCTATGTTGAAGAAGCTCTTGGAGATGAAGGATGGATTCTGGCAATGCAAGAAGAACTGAATCAATTCAAAAGGAATGAAGTATGGGATCTAGTAGCTAAGCCTGATCACAAGAACATCATTGGAACCAAGTGGGTGTTCAGAAATAAGCTTAGTGAACAAGGAGAAGTAATCAGAAACAAGGCCAGACTTGTTGCGCAAGGCTACAGTCAACAAGATGGCATTGATTACACAGAAACGTTTGCTCCAGTTGCAAGATTGGAAGCAATCAGGTTACTTCTTTCCTATGCAGTTAATCACAACATAATTCTGTATCAAATGGACGTTAAGAGTGCATTTCTTAATGGTTTCATTTCTGAAGAAGTATATGTCAAACAACCTCCTGGCTTTGAAGATTTAAAGCATCCAGAGCATGTTTATAAATTAAAGAAATCACTCTATGGCTTGAAACAAGCTCCCAGAGCTTGGTATGAAAGACTAAGTAATTTCTTAATTCAAAACAACTTTGAACGAGGACAAGTTGACACTACTCTATTCAGAAAGACTCCGAAGAAAGACATTCTTATAGTTCAGATTTATGTTGATGATATCATTTTTGGTTCTACAAATAGTTCACTTTGCAAAGAGTTTTCGAAAGTAATGCAGGATGAGTTTGAAATGAGCATGATGGGAGAATTGAAGTTCTTTCTTGGAATTCAAATCAACCAATGCAAAGATGGAGTCTACGTTCATCAGTCCAAGTATACGAAAGAGCTTCTGAAGAAGTTCAATCTTGAGGACTGCAAAGAAATGAATACTCCAATGCATCCAACCTGCACTCTGAGCAAAGAAGATCAAGGGACCAAAGTTGATCAGAAGCTGTATAGAGGTATGATTGGTTCTTTGTTATACCTAACTGCATCCAGACCAGATATTTTATTCAGTGTATGTCTGTGTGCAAGGTTTCAATCAGATCCTAGAGAGTCTCACTTAACAGCTGTTAAGAGAATCTTTAGATATATGAAATGAACTACCAATCTTGGACTTCTATACAAGAAATCCTCTGACTACAAGCTAGTTGGATTCTGTGATGCTGACTATGCTGGAGACAGGATTGAAAGAAAATCTACCAG
The DNA here is from genome assembly GCA_946800305.1 of Medicago arabica. Classification (NCBI taxonomy): domain Eukaryota; kingdom Viridiplantae; phylum Streptophyta; class Magnoliopsida; order Fabales; family Fabaceae; genus Medicago; species Medicago arabica. The sequence goes on from OX326968.1 coordinate 31,869,958, forward strand.
TGGCAATTGTCAATTCTTGGGAGAGAATCTGATATCCTGGGCTAGCAAGAGGCAAGCAACCATTGCTTTGTCTACAGCAGAAGCAAAATATATCTCAGCTGCTAGTTGTTGTACACAGCTACTCTGGATGAAACATCAGCTTGAGAACTATCAAATAACTGAAAACTGTATCCCAATTTATTGTGATAATACAGCAGCTATATGTTTGTCTAAGAATCCAATTCTGCATTCAAGAGCAAAGCACATTGAGATTAAACATCATTTTATAAGAGACTATGTTCAAAAGGGAATTTTAGATATTCAATTCATTGATACTGATCATCAATGGGCTGATATATTTACAAAACCCTTATCTGTTGAAAGATTTGATTTCATAAAGAAAAATTTGAACATGTGCTATGTCTCTGGGTAATGTGCGTCTCTGAAAACAGAATTCAGACTCTGAAAATATTCAGAAGCTATTTGGGAATCAGACTCTCTTTTGGAGACTCTGATAAAAGCTTCTGATAAACTATTCAGACTCTGGTAAGGAATCTTTAGACTCTCAGAAGCTCGTATTAGTGGAAGCATGACTGTTGAGTTCAGTAACACCTGCCCCACTACGGTGACAGTTACTTTACAGTTTCTCAGACGTGGCCTGTCTGTATTGGGTAAGAACTCAAAGGGCAATGATTTCATTACGTTAAACAAGTTACCTTCGCTTTGTCCCAATACTTTTACGGTTGCATGCTATATGTATTTTTTGTTTGTGTTTGTTTGTCCCCTTTTCTTTCCAAACGGTTTTCAAACTTTTTCTCTATAAATACATAACACACACAACTCATTTTTCTTTTCACTCTTTGATTTTCTCTTTGAACAAAATTCTTGTTTTTCAATACTTTGCAAAACTTTTTGTTCTCAAATCAAACACTTAGAAACCCCTATAATGGCAAGTGATCTCATCCAATCTAGTGTCATAATCAAGTCTGGAAGGTCCTATGTTATCAAACCCAGAACAATGAACATCGTCAAGGAGACTCTTGAAATTCAAGTTGAATCTCCAGTAGATTTTTGGTTTTCTCAGTCGTCATGGAGTTGACGTTTCTTCTCATTTCTTATCACAAGGAATGATGAAATACTTTGGTATGTTGAATGGACCAACATATCAGGAGCTTGTTAGAGATTTTTGGGTTAGGTCAGAAGTCTACGACAAAGCTGAAGCTACTTTGGAAGAAATAGTTGCAATCTCAAACAACCCCAGTCTGGCTGGCAAGAACAGAGACCAAATGGGTTTAAGACCGTATAATGGTCTTGAAATAAGGTCTGCTGTGATGGGAATACCAATAGTTATCACTGAAGAAGTGGTAGCCAGGGCTTGTCAGATGGAGAGCGCTGATAAATTTCAGTGGAATGTCAACAAGAAGAGTGAATGGGCTGTTGTCTGCAACAAATTGTTATTTGAAGAGAGACCCTCAAATAAACTGGTGGATATGCATTCTGAGCATAGGGTGCTTCTGAAGATTATACTGGACAGTATGCTTCAGAAAGGAGGAGGAACAGACACATTGTCTGTGGATCACAAAGTTCTTCTTTATTTTCTTATCAACAAAATAAAAATCAACTTCCCCAGATATGTGATGCACCACATGTGTTGGGCCATCAAGAAGAGTCAATCAGAAACCAGGAGGCAAGTTCCTTTTGGAAGATTAATATCTGAGATTCTGTATCAAGGAGGCCTCTTGAAGGTCTTATCAGAATCTGGTGTGGTATCAGATATTCATCTAGGAACTGTGACCGGAAGAATCATTAATGGCAAGACTCTGCAGTTCATGAAGATTGCCAAGAGATTCAACCCTTCTAAGCATGATATGAGGGAATCCTATGTACAATCTGACTTGATGATGAACTTCCCTCCCATATCCAAAGAAGATAATCCTGAAGTTCTTGCAAGATTTGTGGTGGATTACTTCAAGGAAACTGGTAGAATAATCAACTATTCTGCCATTCCTGAGACTGCTGGAGGAGGACCTCTTAAGGTAAAAGGTAAAAGAACCAAGGAAGTGGTTCTCAAGGAAGAGGAAGAGAAGCAGGAGCCTCTCAAGAAAAAGATCAAATCTACTGCTCTTCCTGGAGTGACAATTGGTTCCCCTAAGACCTTAATTCCTATGCCTTCATCAACATCCTCTGCACTTCGTGAAATTAAGGATAGGATTAAAGAAACCAAGGATGAGAAGAAGGCTAAGAAAGATGAGAAGAAGGCCAAGAAAGATGAGAAGAAAGCGAAGAAAGGCAAGGCTGACAGAGACTATGACAGAATGGCTCAAGATATTGCTGACTACCTTGATGCTGACTCTGAAGGTGAAGAGAGTCAGATCAAGAAGAGAAAGGTGGATGTGGTTCCTGTGGCTAAGGATGTAGCACAGAAGATAGGTACTTCTGTATCTATGATTGAGGATGAACATGCTGCTGGCAAGGCAATGGCAGCAGAAGTAGTGGTTGAAGAATTAAAGGAAGAGACTGTCAAGGAAGCTGCTAAGTTGCTTGCTTCTGCTCTTAAACAGAAGGATCCTGTAGCTACTGCAGAAGCTGAGTTATCAGAAGCTACTGTGTCTGATCACTATGCCTCTTCAGAAGCTGGCATTGGCACCTCTGATAACGTGGCATATAGCTCATCTTCATCTTTGAATCAAGAGTTAGAATCAGATTCAGAATCTGACAACAAACCTTTAAGCCAAATTCTTCCATCCCTCAAAAATTCATCCCCCTCACCAATCAAACCCATATCATCCCATAACCCACTGGACCCTGCAGTAGTTGACTATGTTGATTCAACTATGGACAGAGTAATTCAAGACACAATCACAGTGTCTATGAATCTTCCTGTTGACCATCCTGCTCAATCTTCATTTCTCAAACCACTTCAGGTAATTCAACCTTCTGAAAAGCCTGAAGTAACCAGTCAATCTAAACAGCCATCCCCCCAAACTGAAACCATTTGTGTAGAATCTCCTGACACTCTAGATTCACTTGAAAAACATCTAGGAGGAGAACTACCTAAAACCCCTGCAAAATCCAAATCAACAAAAGCTACTTCATCTGTTTCCAAACCAGACCCTGTACCTGAACCTACAGAGAATCTTACTTTAGCTTCTGTTGAACCTTCAGAACCTGTTGTTGAACCAGCTTCTGAAAATCTGGAACAAGCTTCTGATATCGTATCAGAAACTGTAACAGAATGTAGAGCAGAAACTAGAAGAGTTCCCCAACCTCTTTGTGACCCTATAACCTTTTTCCCAGGTTTTGAAACTTTTCTAGCCTTGAGAGCTTCTCCACCCTCAACGTCTGAACCTCAAATTGACTTATTTGATTCAAGCAAGATAGATGAGTTCTATGCTTCTTCAAGCAATAAGCTCAAAGACATTATTGAGCAAAGGTTTATGCCAATCCTTAATGTGAGCTATGAGGACAAGTTCTCTACAGTGAAGACTGAGTTCTTGGAATTTATCACCAAAATTCAGAAGACTGCTGCCAGGGAACAAGCACTTGTCACTGCCAAGCATGTTGAAGAAGTCAAGCAGGCTGAGAAAGCTATTATCTTGGAAAGAGCTCCTATTCTGAGGATTAGAGATACACCCTTCTTTGATGAAGATCAGTATATTCCAAGAGAATCAGTGGCTTATAATTCTTTGAAGAGGAGACTGTATAGAGTTCAAGAAGAAGCCAGACAAGAAAGAGAAGCGCATTTGCGAAGAACTGAGGCTCTGGAAGAGATGGTAAAGAAACAGCAAGAGGATCTCCAGAAACTTATGGATCATCTTGCCAAACAAAACCAACCTTAGTTTAATTTCGTTTTGTTTTATTTTGTACTTCTTGTTTGCTATCTTTTGAACTTGTTCAATTCTGTTTTTCTTACAATTTATACAAGTTGTTTTTGATTCTATTTGCATTCAATTCTGTTTTTATGCTCTGAATCTTCTATGTTTTCCCTCTGAATCTCTTTATTCCTTAAAACATGTTTACACCCTTACCTTAAGTCATTTAAAAAGGGGGAAGAACTTGTTCTAAACCTTTTTTTTGTTGATGACTAAAGGAGGAGAAGGGAAAGTATTTATGTCAGGGAGAAGGGAAAATTTCTTTTAATTACATTGCATGTTCTACGTAAAAGTTAAAGGGAAATCTGCGAACGATGCTTAGTTAGACTCTGAGCCCCTGTTTAAGAATCAGTTCTCTAAATTCATGTATTATTCTGAGAATGAATTTGATTGCTTATGAAAGTGAATTTAATTAACCTGGATAGAACTTAAGAGGAGCTTACAAACCTCAACTTAAGAGCTATCAAACTCAGGGGGAGTCAGAGCTTACAAACCTCAGACTCTGAGCTTACAAACCTCAGAACCCTTTAAGTCAACTTGTTAATTAGATTAACAACAATTGACCTTTTAAATACTAATGTTTGTCATCATAAAAAAGGGGGAGATTGTTGGAACAAAGGTGTTCAGCAATACCACATTTTGAGTTTTGATGATAACAAACTATTAAAAAGTTGTCAATTGGATATTGCTAATATTTGTTTAAGTATGCAGGATATCAATCAAGATTTATATCTTAGAAATTATTTTGATTGAACAATGTTAAAGAGCAATAAATCCAGAGAAGCTTGTTGCTTGTGATTCTGTATCGAAGAGAGTTTGAAGACTGCATCGAAGAGAGTCTGAAGACTGTATCGAAGAGAGTCTGAAGACTGCATCGAAGAAAGTCTGAAGACTGTGCCAAAGAGAGTCTGAAGATTGTATCAGAGTCTGAAGACCATCAGAATCTGAAAACCAAGAGAGTCTGAAGATTACCAGAAGCTTAGTGCTACAGTGAATCTGAAGCCCAAAATGTGATAATCTGCTAACAAGGATTTCTACAGCATTGCGATGAAAAAGAAACTCTCAAATGGAGTAACGGCTAGCTTCAAAGTCAACTTGAGCGTGGGAAGCACAAAGATAAGAATGTAGGCCAGTACAGAGTACGTTGTACGAACTCTGTTTCCACTACTCCACTACCTCGTACAGTTTGACAACTATGTCTACCGGTATTAATCCTCAAAGGGAATGGAATTCAAATTATGCAATTGAAGGACTATTACCAAATCAAGCAACAGATCAACAGTCATTGATCAAGCTTCAGAAATCATCCTGATGTGCTGGATGACTCAACGTCTCTTTCCTACGCCTATATAAAGGATAGAAGACTTGAAGAATTGTTGGACTCTACAACTTGAAAAATTACATTGCTCTGCTTTCGTATTCAACTGAGTCTTAACAAAACAGAGTCTGTCTTTTGTGTAAAACAGAGTCTGTCTTTGTTGTAATTGAAACACATTTTGATTGTTGTCAAGTGTGTCAACTCTATTCAATTTTCTGTAATTGTGTAAGAAGTCTCTTGGCTGCGTCCATTGAGCAAGGAAGTCTCTTAGTTGTGTCTTTGAGCAAGGAAGTCTCTTGCCTGCGAGCTTGAGCAAGGAAGTCTCATACTGTGTGTTTGAGCAACTTGTAATTTGATATTACATTTTAGTGAACTCTCCTTGGAAGTACAAGGGGGACATGACTACTTCCGGTTTGTGGAAGGAACCTGTATAATTGCTTGTGTTCTCTCTTCTCTCTATCTCTTGATTATTCCGCTGCATCAGAACCTAATCTCCCATTAGACTCTGATCCCATTCAGACTCTGAGTTTAAAGGAATTAGATTCTCACTCTTCAAGAGCTGCGAAAAGCTAACACAATTCAACCCCCCTTCTTGTGTTTTTCTCACCTTCAAGGATAACTCTTAAACATCGTTATAGTCGAAATTGGGAAGGAATAGGATGAAATTTGGGGTTTTGGGTGAAAACCCTTGTAACCCCGTAACTGTTCTGTCATCGCTCGCCATAATGAGCAATCAACTCGCCACGACGAGTGATCCCCTAGAAGGCTCGCGAGGCGAGCAACCCACTCGCCATAGCGAGCAAATCTTAGAAGTCTTGCGAGGCGAGCAATCCACTCGCCATAGCGAGCAACCCTTGAGAAGGCTCGCGAAGCGAGCAACCCAACTCGCCATAGCGAGCTACCCGTGATGGCTCGCAAGGCGAGCAGTTCAACTCGCCGTAGCGAGTAACCCCTGATGGTTCGCGAGGCGAGAGATCCCACTCGCTATAGTGAGTAGTTCTGTATCAGACTACCTTTTAGAATAATGCGACTCTTGTCGCTCGATTAGTTATGAGATTATCCCTGGATTAGAGTTAAGTATTGAAATATTAAGAGGACCTGTAGAGCTGTTAACTGATGCTTGATTTGTTGTAGTGACCTATACATTTGTATATGCTTTCTTGAATTATAAGAGACGATGTATGTGAATGTTTACGATTTTACTATGTTTGAGATGTTGATTGCTGCCATGCTGCCATGTTGTTATTAATTAAAAGCTGCATGTGTCGTTATAAGATTTATGATGTTATAATCCAAATTTTTGGAGTTCATTTGAGATGTCTAAGATTTAAGAAGTTGAGTCCATGGATATTCATCCAGAGACGAGGGCTCATGCCCTAGGAGCTTTTGCTCAATAGCGACGAGAGCTTATGCTCTAGGAGTATTTTTATGCTCAATAGCGACGAGGGCTTATGCCCTAGGAGTATATTTATACTCAATAGCGACGAGGGCTTATGCCCTAGATTGGTACCACATGCATGATTAAGAGGTCTAAGTTGCATAAGTCGAGTCAGAGTTGCATAAGTCGAGTCGGTCGAGTCGGAGTTGCATAAGTCGAGTCGAAGTTGCATTGTCGAGTCAAACTATTAAGTTGAACTATGATGCTGAGTTGTGATGATGATTTTGATGTTGAGATGTGATATGATTATTGCTATGAATGTATTTGATGCTTATGTTGTTTATATTGTTTATATGAAGTATCATTATAGGCGATTTGAAGTTGATTGTTGTTTATGTTGTTTGTGTGAAGTATTGTTGAAGAAGTACTATATGAAGAATTATTTTTATTAATTGATGATGTTATGTTGTTAAATATAATTGTTGAATTATATGTTTAATGTTTTTGTTTTGTGAATCTCACCCCTTCTGCTTGAAAATGCTGTCTTCCATATGGGTAACTTGCAGGTAACCAAGAATAGTTGCGGTCGTGTGTCTTAGGTGCTCTGTTACGTAACGGGATGGGAAACTTTATGATTATTTTCTATTCCTTACGTATTGATTATGATTTAATAATATTAAGTTTTCAGTTAAATTTATGTTGAGAAGTTTTTATGAGGCCTGCGTGCCAAAACTATTTTGTTAACTTGAATTTTATCTGCTGCGAAGTTTGAATAATTTTGACTATCATCTTACGAAGAATAAATCATTATTTATTCTGTTTTTGAGAACTTAAGAAATGTAGCATTCCGTCTATTGAGAAACTTTGATTATTTATTAAGAAATTTTTATGTTGGGAAAACGGGGTGTTACAAAGTTAACACTATAGCATCAAAAGTTTAGTGAATAACACCCCACTCTTTGTACAGTGGCATCAAAAGTTCAATCCTTGTAGTATCATCAATTTATCATATTATCAAGACTACACTTAATCTAATTTTATCCTACCTTATTTTAGGTGTAACACCCCACAAAGTGTAACACTTACGACTATCACATAATATCATTAACTTTGTTTGCATGTTAAAAACGCCAACAATAAAATAGTACCCGTAAGTCCAAGATGTTGCAAGCATTACTAGATGAATTACTATTGATCATTATTCAGTAATCAACAATTTAAAAATGAATCAAACATTAAGATCAAAAATTAACTTTTTCAAAAAAATCAATTTCCTGACTGCACCATAGAAGCTCCCGATTGATTAATCTATTTATTAAATATAAGACTACGAGAGTATGAAACTTGATATCTGGAAGAACGACAAAATAGACGAAAACTTAGGACATTCATAGATGAACTTTGGTGAAACTTTGAGTTATGACTAGTTAGTTTGCAAATGGTTTATATTCATGAAGATATGATAGTTTGTGATTGATTTGAGGATTTATATGCTTCAGATACGATGACTTGTATGAAATGTCAAAACCGGTTACTTTGATTGAGGTGATTGAACTTGGTTACTTTGATTTTGGAGAATTATTTGGAAAATGCTAATTTTCATAAACATAGACAGACTTTATAGAAATGAGTTTTCTTGATTCGATAAGTTGCAATTGGTTTTATGTTCATGATAAGGTGATATAATAAGAATGAATCAATGTTGTTCGGGTGTTTAAAGTGATGAATATCATTTTGTGGTTAAGTGATCGTCTTGAGGTGATTTTTATTGATGATGTATATGATAATAATCTTAATGATAGTGATTGTTTATTGATAGTGGATTCTTACCTGCAAAATGACGGTGTTTTGATGGTGCTTGCATGTATTAAAATTGTCGGTATTTATGTCGATGAGGTGTTGTTTGAACATATCCATTATTGAGTCATATGTTCATCCATTCATAAGTAGGATATTATATCCAAGGACGGTGATTAGGATACTATGTATCAAACAACGATGATTAGAATACTTTGTATTCAACGACGGTGTTTATGATACAGATGTATCTTGAGGTGACGACCTTGACGGTGTTTGGTACCACATGCATATTAGAGTCGTGCCTAGGCGCATTGCATAACTCTCCTTCATCTTGAATAACTCATACTGATGAACCAATAAAAGAGCTTTAGCTTCCCTGACCTTCTTGCTCCCTTCATAGTTTGCACAAAGAGAAGCAAACATGGCTTTAGCAGTGGATTTGTCACTCATCTTCATGTATTCAGACTTAGGAATAACAGTGACAAGAGCTCCTCTGATGATATGATGTTTCTTCTAGATCTTCTTCTGAGCAGCAGTGTGAAGCTTACGGTCAATGGCAACACCTTCGTCATCAAGTTGTAAGTCACCAATACCATCTTCTAGTATGTCCCAAAGTTCTTCATCAAGACCCATGACATAGCTATAGAAGTTGGTTTTCCACCAAGAAAATTCTTCAGGATCACCATTAAACTTTGGAATTTTCTCATAATCAGCTTTCTTACTGCTGTTATTGGATCCATAGTCATATGGTATTGCAACACCAGAATTAGCACCAGAAGTAGAAGGTTTACTGGAAGACATGTTTTTCTTGGATCTTTTTTGTTACACGGTTAAGTGCTATGACAACAGAGCCGGAGCTCTGATACCAACTAAAGGTGAGAAAAACACAAGAAGGGGGGTTGAATTGTGTTTACCCTTTTTTTTGCAACTCTTGAAGAGTGAGAATCTGTTTTCCAGGATCAGAGTCTAAATGGATTCAGAACTTGATGGGAGACCAGAGTCTGTTGCAACGGAAATAAACAAGAGATAAAGAGAAAGAGAGAACACAAGCAATTATACAGGTTCCTTCCACAAACCGGAAGTAGTCATGTCCCCCTTGCACTTCCAAGGAGAGTTCCACTAAAATGTAATTAACAATTACAAGTTGCTCAAACACACAGTAAGAGACTTCCAATTGCTCAAGCACGCAGGCAAGAGACTTCCAATGCTCAAAGACACAACTAAGAGACTTCTTTGCTCAAGCAAAAATGCAAGAGACTTCTGACACAATTTACAGAAAATTGAATAGAGTTGGAAACACTTGATAAACAATCAAATGTGTTCCAATTACAAAACAAAGACAAACTCTGTTTTTCTGATAAACTTAGAAATTCTAGGATACACAGTTTGTAAGAATTTGCTAAGTTGTTGATGTGTTTCTGGTTTGACTCCGAGAGAATACAATAGCTTGATAGCGTAGTTTTTCAGTTGTAGAGTCCAACATATTCTTCAAGTCTTCTATCCTTTATATAGACGTTGGAAAGAGACGTTGAGACAATCCAGCACATCACAGAGAATTATAGAAGCTTGATGAATAGCTGTTGATCTGTTGCTTGATATGGTAATAGTCCTTCAAATGCATATTTTGAATCCCATTCCTTTTGGAGCAAAATACCGGTAGACACAGTTGCCAAACTGTACGAGGTAATGGAGTAGTGGAAATAGAGTTCGTACACAGGTACTTTGTCCTATTCTGCATTCTTTGTCGTTGAGCATCCCACGCTCAAGTTGACTTTGAAGCTAGCCGTTACTCCAAATGAATGTTTCTTATGCATCGAAATGCCTTCAGAAATCCTTCTAAACAAATCTTCAGTTTGTAGGCTTCAAACTCACTGTAGCACTTCAGCTTCAGATGATCTTCATGTTGGAACAAAGGTGTTCAGCAATACCACGTTCTGAGTTTTGATGATAACAAGGTATTAAAAGTTGTCAATTGGATATTACTAATATTTGTTTAAGTATGCAGGATATCAATCAAGATTTATATCTTAGAAAGTATTCTTTTTGAACAATTTTAAGAGCAAAGATCCAGAGAAGCTTGTTGCTTGTGATTTTGTATTGAAGAGAGTCTGAAGACTGTATCGAAGAGAGTCTGAAGACTATATCGAAGAGAGTCTGAAGACTATTAGAATCTGAAAACCAAGAGAGTCTGAAGATCATCAGAAGCTAAGTGCTACAGTGAGTCTGAAGCCTGAAATCTGAAGATCTGTTGACATGGATTTCTAAAGGCATTTCAATGCAAAAGAAACTCTCATTTGGAGTAACGGCTAGCTTCAAAGTCAACTTGAGCGTGGGATGCTCAACGACAAAGAATGCAAGCCAGTACAGAGTACGTTGTACGAACTCTGTTTCCACTACTCCACTACCTCGTACAGTTTGGAAACTGTGTCTACCGGTATTAATCTTCAAAGGGAATGGAATTTAAATTTTGCAATTGAAGGACTATTATCATATCAAGCAACAGATCAACAGCTATTGATCAAGCTTCAGAAATCATCCTGATGTGCTGGATGACTTAACGTCTCTTTCCTACGCCTATATAAAGGATAGAAGACTTGAAGAATTGTTGGACTCTACAACTGAAAAACTACGCTGTATTGCTTTTGTATTCAACTGAGTCTTAACAAAAACACATCAACAACTTAGATTATTCTTACAAACTTAGCATTCTAGAATTTCTAAGTTAAACAGAAAAACAGAGTCTGTCTTTGTTTGAAACAGAGTCTGTCTTTGTTGTAATAGAAACACGTTTGATTGTTTGTCAAGTGTTTCAACTCTATTCAATTTTCTGTAAATTGTGTCAGAAGTCTCTTGCTTGTGTGCTTGAGCAAAGAAGTCTCTTGGCTGCGTCCTTGAGCAAAGAAGTCTCTTAGTTGTGTCTTTGAGCATTGGAAGTCTCTTGCCTGCTTGCTTGAGCATTGGAAGTCTCTTGCCTGCGTGCTTGAGCATTGGAAGTCTCTTACATTTTAGTGAAACTCTCCTTGGAAGTGCAAGGGGGACAGGACTACTTCCAGTTTGTGGAAGGAACCTGTATAATTGCTTGTGTTCTCTCTTCTCTCTATTTCTTGATTATTTCCGCTGCATCAAAACCTAATCTCCCATCAGACTCTGATCTCATTCAGACTCTGATATTAAGGAATTAGATTCTCACTCTTCAAGAGCTGCGAAAAGCTAACACAATTCAACCCCCTCTTCTTGTGTTTTTCTCACGTTCAGTTGGTATCAGAGCTTCGGCTCTGTTGTCATAGCACTTAACCGTGTGACATAAAAGATCCAAAGAAAAACATGTCTTCCAGTGAATCTTCTTCTTCTGGTGCTACTTCTGGTGCTGCTATACCATATGACTATGGATTCAATAACAACGGTAAAAAGGCTGATTATGGAAAAATTCCTAAGTTCAATGGTGATCCAGAAGAATTTTCTTGGTGGAAAACCAACTTCTACAGTTATGTCATGGGTCTTGATGAAGAACTCTGGGACATACTTGAAGATGGTGTTGGTGACTTACAACTTGATGACGAAGGTGCTGCCATTGACCGTAAACTTCACACTGCTGCTCAAAAGAAAATCTACAAGAAACATCATATCATCAGAGGAGCTCTTGTCACTGCTATTCCTAAATCGGAATACATGAAGATGAGTGACAAATCTACTGCTAGAGCCATGTTTGCTTCTCTCTGTGCTAACTATGAAGGAAACAAAAAGGTCAGGGAAGCTAAAGCTCTTCTATTAGTTCATCAGTATGAACTATTCAAGATGAAAGAGGATGAAAGTATTGAGCAGATGTACTCAAGATTTCAAACTCTAGTGTCTGGTCTTCAGATACTAAAGAAGAGTTATATAGCTTCTGATCATGTTAGCAAGATTCTAAGGAGCTTACCCTCTAGATGGAGACCAAAGGTCACTGCAATTGAGGAGGCTAAAGATTTAAACACTTTAAGTGTTGAAGATCTTGTAAGCTCTCTCAAGGTTCATGAGTTAAGTCTCAATGAACATGAGTCTGCAAGAAAGTCCAAAACCATTGCGTTAAAATCAAAGGGAAGGTCCTCAAAGGATCTCAAGGTTGAAGAGTTTGAAAATGAATCTTCAGCTTCTGAAAGCTTAGAGGAAGATCCTGATATTGCAAAGGAAATGACTATGCTTTCTAGCAGAATGCAGTACCTTGCTAAAAACAACAAGAGATTTCTGAGCAAGAGCAGTGGGAAGGGTTTCAAAAAGGAGGAACAGAAAGGTTGCTTCAACTGCAAGAAAAATGGACATTTTATTGCTGACTGTCCAGAACTGCATAAGGAGAAATCCAAGTCAAAAAGGCCAACCTTCAAGTCAAGCAAGTTTAAGAAGCAAATCAAGAAAAGTCTGATGGCCACCTGAGAAGATCTTGATAATGAGTCAGGGTCTGAGGATGATGATGCTGATGGTGAAGCCAATGTAGCTGTTGGACTAATGGCTACAACCGAATCTGTTAAAGAGACACCTGAGGCAGAATCAGATGCAGACTCGGAAAGTGAAATAGAGGTATTTTCTGAACTCACAAGATCTGAATTAGTAGATTCTGTCAAAGAACTTCTTGGTCATTTTAAAGCTAAAACCACTGAGTTGAAGAAAGTCATAATTCAACTCTGTTGGAGTTAGAAAGTTTAAAAGAAGAAAATGACACTTTATTGATCAAGAAGTGTAGCTGTAAATACTTGAGTGACCAAGATGTTGCTTTGCAAGAATTTATTGCTACTGGAATTGACAGATCAAGGGTTGCATCCATGATCTATAGCACGTATCAGAACAGAGGACAGGGTCTTGGATTCATTGGAGGAAGTTCTAATGAAGTGACTCTGAAATCTGGTCCTGACGGAGCCAGAGAAGCGTTGAAAAATCACTTTGTAAGTGAGTCTGATGAAGTCAACACAGTGACTCATTCAGAACCTACAAATTCAAGTTCTAAGGTTCTGACTAAGTCAAAATCTCAGAATGTAAAGTTAAAAGTTCTGAAAAACTTTGAATCTAAAGCTTTAATGATTCAGACTCTAAAAAATTCAGAGTCTGATAAACAGACTCTGAAAAAGCCAGAGTCTGAAAAACAAAAGCCTAAGTTTCAAAGAAGAGAAATTGTGAAAGGCAAGTTGAAACCTAAATTAAACGGTTCTAAACCCAAGGTATGGGAGAAAACACTGCCAATGACTTCAAGACGCAACTTACGAAAGGAGTTCAATGGTTCAAGGACTAACCCAAGAGGACCCATGAGAATATGGGTACCTAAGTCTGAAATTATTGATGCTGCAGGTATGTCTAAAAGGACTAGAAAAGCACAAGGCTTGGTACCTGGACAGTGGTTGCTCGCGTCACATGACGGGAGAAAGGTCTATGTTCCTAACCCTAACCATGAAAGAGGGAGGAACTGTGGGATTTGGAGGAAACCAGACTAGCAAAATCATTGCTATTAGAACCATTGGTAACTCTCTGATCTCAATCAGTAATGTGTGGTTCGTTGATGGACTTAGACATAACCTACTGAGCATAAGTCAATTATGCGACTGTGGTTATGATGTTTTGTTTAATAAGATCAACTGCACTGTGGTTAACAAGGATGATCAATCCATAGTCTTCAAGGGAAAAAGAAGAAACAATGTCTACAAGATAAAATTCTCTGAATTGACTGATCAGAAGGTAGTTTGCCTTTTGTCAATGGGTGATAAGAAGTGGCTGTGGCATAGACGGTAGGGACATGCTAACTGGAGATTAATCTCTAAGCTTAGCAAGTTGCAACTAGTCAAAAGCCTACTAGACATTGACTATCATTCAGATGCTCTTTGTGGAGCATGTCAGAAAGGGAAAATTGTCAAGAGTCCCTTCAAGCCAAAAGAAATTGTTTCTACTTCCAGACCCTTGGAGTTACTTCATATTGATTTATTTGGACCAGTTAGCACTGCATCCTTATATGGAAGTAAATATGGACTAGTCATTGTTGATGACTACAGCAGATGGAGTTGGGTTAAGTTTCTGAAAACTAAAGATGACTCATATTCTGTGTTTAGTAAATTCTGCATCCAAATTCAATCTGAAAAAGAATTGAAAATCTTGAAAGTCAGAAGTGATCATGGAGGAGAATTTGAAAATGAGCCTTTTGAGGTTTTCTGTGAAAAACATGGAATTATTCATGAATTCTCTGCACCTAGAACTCCACAACAAAATGGAGTTGTAGAGAGAAAGAACAGAACCTTACAAGAAATGGCTAGAACCATGATCCATGAGAACAATCTGGCTAAGCATTTTTGGGCAGAAGCTGTAAACACAACTTGTTATGTTCAGAACAGAATCTATATCAGACCTCTGTTGAACAAAACAGCATATGAACTCTTTAAAGGCAGTAAACCTAACATATCTTACTTTCATCAGTTTAGATGTACATGTTATATTCTGAAGAATAAAGTTTATCTAAAGAAATTTGATGACAAAGCTCAAAAGGGAATCTTCTTAGGTTACTCTGAACGCTCTAAGGCATACAGACTGTATAATTCAGAAACACAATGTGTTGAAGAATCTATACATGTCAAATTCGATGACAAAGTGCCTGGAAGTGAAACTCCAGAGCAAGATGAAAGTTATGCAGGATCTCAAGATTCTGATGATAACTCAGAATCTGATCAGATTCCAAAATCTGAAGATACTTCAGAAGCTGGAACATCCCCTGAAGTTCCTAATGAAGAAGCTTCTGAAGAAGCTTAAGATGGTTCTCAGCAAGCTAGTCAATTCAAACAATCTTTCAAATACAAGTCTTCGCATCCAGAGGATCAGATTATTGGCAATAAAGAGAGTCCCAGAAGAACTAGATCGCATTTCAGACAAGAAGAGTCTGCTTTGGGATTACTATCTGTTATTGAACCAACCTCTATTGAAGAAGCACTTGAAGATGAAGGATGGATTCTGGCAATGCAAGATGAACTGAATCAATTCAAAAGGAATGAAGTATGGGATCTAGTAGCTAAGCCTGATCACAAGAACATCATTGGAACTAAGTGGGTGTTCAGAAATAAGCTTAGTGAACAAGGAGAAGTAATCAGAAACAAGGCCAGACTTGTTGCGCAGGGCTACAATCAACAAGAAGGCATTGATTACACAGAAACGTTTGCTCCAGTTGCAAGATTGGAAGCAATCAGGTTACTTCTTTCCTATGCAGTTAATCACAACATAACCCTGTATCAAATGGACGTTAAGAGTGCATTTCTTAATGGTGTCATTTCTGAAGAAGTATATGTCAAACAACCTCCTGGCTTTGAAGATTTAAAACAACCAGAGCATGTTTATAAATTGAAGAAATCACTCTATGGCTTAAAACAGGCTCCCAGAGCTTGGTATGAAAGACTGAGTTATTTCTTAATTCAAAATAACTTTGAACGAGGGCAAGTTGACACTACACTATTCAGAAAGACTCTGAAGAAAGACATTCTTATAGTTCAGATTTATGTTGATGATATCATTTTTGGTTCAACAAATAGTTCACTTTGCAAAGAGTTTTCGAAAGTAATGCACGATGAGTTTGAAATGAGCATGATGGGAGAATTGAAGTTCTTTCTTGGAATTAAAATCAACCAATGCAAAGATGGAGTCTATGTTCATCAGTCCAAATACACGAAAGAGCTTCTGAAGAAGTTCAATCTTGAGGATTGCCAAGAAATGAATACTCCAATGCATCCAACCTACACTCTGAGCAAAGAAGATCAAGGAACCAAAGTTGATCAGAAGCTGTATAGAGGTATGATTGGTTCTTTGTTATACCTAACTGCATCCAGACCAGATATTTTATTCAGTGTATGTCTGTGTGCAAGGTTTCAATCAGATCCTAGAGAGTCTCACTTAACAGCTGTTAAGAGAATCTTTAGATATATGAAATGAACTACCAATCTTGGACTTCTATACAAGAAATCCTCTGACTACAAGCTAGTTGGATTCTGTGATGCTGACTATGCTGGAGACAGGATTGAAAGAAAATCTACCAATGGCAATTGTCAATTCTTGGGAGAGAATCTGATATCCTGGGCTAGCAAGAGGCAAGCAACCATTGCTTTGTCTACAGCAGAAGTAGAATACATCTCAGCTGCTAGTTGTTGTACACAGCTACTCTGGATGAAACATCAGCTTGAGGATTATCAAATAACTGAAAACTGTATCCCAATTTATTGTGATAATACGGCAGCTATATGTTTATCTAAGAATCCAATTATGCATTCAAGAGCAAAGCACATTGAGATTAAACATCATTTTATAAGAGATTACGTTCAAAAAGGAATTTGAGATATTCAATTTATTGATACTGATCATCAATGGGCTGATATATTTACTAAACCTTTATCTGTTGAAAGATTTGATTTTATAAAGAAAAATTTGAACATGTGTTATGTCTCTCGGTAATGTGCGCCTCTGAAAACAGAATTCAGACTCTGAAAGATATTCAGAAACTAATTGAGAATCAGACTCTCTTTTGGAGACTCTGGTAAACATAAGCTTCTGATAAACCTTCAGACTCTGGTAAGGAATCTTAGACTCTCAGAAGCTCGTATTAGTGGAAGCATGACTGTTGAGTTTAGTAACACCTGCCCCACTACGGTGACAGTTACTTTATAGTTTCTCAGACGTGGCCTGTCTGTATTGGGTAAGAACTCAAAGGGCAATGATTTCTTTACGTTTTAACAAGTTACCTTCGCATTGTCCCAATACTTTTACGGCTGCATGCTATATGTATTTATTGTTTGTGTTTGTTTGTCCCCTATTCTTTCCAAACAGTTATCAAACTTTTTTTCTATAAATACCTATCACACACAACTCACTTCTCTTTTCACTCTTTGATTTTTTTCTCTGAACAATCTTCTTGTTTTCAATCTTTGTAAAACTTTTTGTTCACAAAAATCAAACCTAGAAACCTCTCAATGGCAAGTGATCTCATCCAATCTGGTGTACTAGTCAAAACTGGAAAATCATATGTGATCAAACCTAGAACGATGAATCTTATCAAAGAAACTCTGGAAATTCAAGTTGAATCTCCAATAGATTTTGGCTCTCTTAATCGTCATGGAGTAGACGTCTCTTCTCATTTCTTAGCACAAGGAATGATGAACTATTTCGGTATGTTGAGTGGACCAACATATCAGGAGCTGGTAAGAGATTTCTGGGTTAGGTCAGAAGTCTTCGACAAGGATGAAGCTACTATTGAAGAAACAACTGCAGTTATGAACAACCCTAAGCTGGCTGACAAAAATAGAGAGGAAATGGGTTTAAGACCGTACAAAGGTCTTGACATCAGGTCCGCTGTAATGGGGATTCCAGTCCTTATCACTGAAGAGGTGGTTGCCAGGGCTTGTCAAGTGGAGAATGTAGGTAAATTTCAATGGAATGTCCAGAAGAAGAGTAACTGGACCGTTATCTGCAACAAACTTCTATTTGAAGGGAGACCCTCAAATAAGCTGGTTGATATGCATCCCTGAGCATAGGGTGCTTCTGAAAATCATACTGGATAGTATGCTTCAGAAAGGAGGAGGAACAGACACTCTGTCTGTTGATCACAAAGTTCTTCTTTATTTTCTGATAAACAAAATAAAGATAAACTTTCCAAGGTATGTGATGCACCATATGTGCTGGGCAATAAAGAAAAGCCAATCTGAAACCAGAAGGCAAGTTCCTTTTGGAAGGCTAATCTCTGAGATTCTATATCAAGGAGGCCTCTTGAAAGTCTTATCAGAATCTGGTGTTGTATCAGATGTTCATCTTGAAACTGTGACTGGGAGAATCATCAACGGTAAAACTCTGCAGTACATGAAGATTGTCAAAAGATTCAATCCTTCTAAGCATGATATGAGGGAATCTTATGTGCAATCAGACTTGATGATGGACTTCCCTCCTATTTCAAAAGAAGATAATCCTGAAGTTCTTGCAAGATTTGTGGTGGATTACTTCAAGGAAACTGGTAGAATAATCAACTATTCTGCCATTCCTGAGACTGCTGGAGGAGGACCTCTTAAGGTCAAAGGAAAAAGGACCAAGGAAGTGATTCTCAAGGAAGAGGAAGAGAAGCAAGAGCCTCTCAAGAAGAAGATCAAATCTACTGCTCTTCCAGGAGTAACTATTGGTGCCCCTAAGAGCATAGCTCCCATGCCTTCATCTGTATCTTCTGTATCCAAGGAAATCAAGGATAGGATAAAAGAAACCAAGGATGAGAAGAAGGCTAAGAAAGATGGGAAAAAGGCAAAGAAAGATGAGAAGAAAGTGAAGAAAGGCAATGGTGACAGAGATTATGTGAAATTAGCTGAGGAGATTGCTGAATTCCTTGATACTAGCTCTGATGGTGAAGAAAGTCAGATCAAGAAGAGAAAGGTGGATGTGGTTCCTGTGGCTAAGGATGTAGCACAGAAGATAGGTACTTCTGTATCTATGATTGAGGATGAACATGTTGCTGGCAAGGCAATGGCAGCAGAAGTGGTTGCTGAAGAACTAAAGGAGGAATCTGTTAAAGAAGCTGCTAAGTTGCTTGCATCCGCTCTGAAACAGAAGAGTCCGGTAGCTACTGCAGAAGCTGATTTATCAGAAGCTACTGTGTCTGATCATCATGCTTCTCCAGAAGCTGGTATAGGCACCTCTGGTAATGTAGCATTTAACTCATCTTCCTCTACGAATCAAGAGTCAGAATCTGACTCAGAATCAGATAACAAACCCTTGAGCCAAATTCTTCCCTCCCTCAGAAATTCATCCCCCTCACCAATCAAACCCCTATCATCCCATAACCCATTGGACCCTAAAATAGTTGAATATGTTGATTCAACTATGGACATAGTTATTCAAGACACCATCACAGTGTCTATGAACTTACCTGCTGACCACCCTGCTCAACCATCTTTTCTCAAACCACTTCAGGCAATTCAACCTTCTGAAAAGCCTGAAGTAACCATTCAATTAAAACAACCATCCCCCCAACACGAGCCTATTTGTGTAGACACTCCAGACACCCTAGATTCTCTTGAGAAACACCTAGGAGGAGAACTACCAAAAACCTCTGCAAAATCCAAATCAACAAAAGCTACAGAAACTGTTTCCAAACCAAACTCTGTACCTAAACCTACAAAAATTCTCACCTTAGCTTCTGTTGAACCCTCAGAATCTGTTGAAGAACCAGTCTCTGAGATTCTGGAACAAGCTTCTGATATCCTATCAAAACCCGTAACAGAATGCATAGTAGAACCTGTGTCTGAAACTATTCTTGAACCTCTTTGTGATCCTATAACAGTTGTACCTGGTTTTGCGACCTATCTAGCTTTAAGAGCCTCTCAACCCTCAACTTCTGAACCTCACGACCTATTTGATTCAAACAGGATAGATGAGTTCTATGCTTCATCAAACTCTAAGCTCAAGGACATTATTGAGCAAAGGTTTGTGCATATCCTCAATGTAAGCTATGAGGACAAGTTCTCTACATTGAAGACTGAATTTTTGGATTTTGTCACCAAAATTCAGAAGGCTGCTGCCAAGGAACAAGCAATTGTTACTGCCAAGCATGTGGAAGAAGTTAAGAGTGCTGAGAAAGCTAAAACCAAGGAGAAAGCTCCTATTCTGCGGATTAGGGATAAACCATTCTTTGATGAAGATCAATATAATCCAAGAGAATCAATGGTTTTTGACTCTTTGAGAAGAAGACTGCACAGAGTTCAAGAAGAAGCAAGACTTGAAAGAGAAGCTCACTTAAGAAGAACGGAGGCTTTGGAGGAGATTGTTAAGAAGCAGCAAGAGGATCTCCAGAAATTGATGGATCACCTTGCCAAACAAAACCAACCTTAGTTTAAATTCTTTATGTTTTGTTTGTAACATTTGTTTGCTGTCTTCTGAACTGTTTTTGCTTTCAAGTTTATGCAAGCTATTATTTGATCTTATTTGCATCTAATATATATTTTGTGCTTTGAATCTTCTATGTTTTTCCCTCTGAATCTCATTTTCCTTATAATGTGTTTTTATCCTTACCTAAAGTCATTTAAAAAGGGGGAGGAACTTGTTTCTAAACCTTTTTGTTGATGACAAAAGGGGGAGAAGGGAAAAGTGTGAAATTTGTGACTTTTTGATTATGTGCATATTGCAAGTTCTATGTAAAAGTTAAAGGGAAATTTGCGAAAGGTGCTTAGCTAGATTCTGAGCCCCTGTTTAAGGAATTCGTTTATTATTCTGAGAATGAATTCAACTGCTTATGAAAATGAATTTAATTAACTTGGATAGAACTTAGGGGGAGCTTACAAACCTCAACTTAAGAACTATCAGACTCAGGGGGAGTCAGAGCTTACAAACCTCAGACTCTGAGCTTACAAACCTCAGACCCCTTAAGTCAACCTGTTAATTAGATTAACAACAATTGACCTTTTAAATACTGATGTTTGTCATCATCAAAAAGGGGGAGATTGTTGGAACAAAGGTGTTCAGCAATACCACGTTTTGAGTTTTGATGATAACAAGGTATTAAAAGTTGTCAATTGGATATTGCTAATATTTGTTTAAGTATGCAGGATATCAATCAAGATTTATATCTTAGAAAGTATTCTGTTTGAACAATTTTAAGAGCAAAGATCTAGAGAAGCTTGTTGCTTGTGATTCTGTATTGAAGAGAGTCTGAAGACTGTATCGAAGAGAGTCTGAAGACTATCAGAATCTGAAAACCAAGAGAGTCTGAAGATCATCAGAAGCTAAGTGCTACAGTGAGTCTGAAGCCTGAAATCTGAAGATCTGCTGACATGGATTTCTAAAGGCATTTCAATGCAAAAGAAACTCTCATTTGGAGTAACGGCTAGCTTCAAAGTCAACTTGAGCGTGGGATGCTCAACGACAAAGAATGCAGGCCAGTACATAGTACGTTGTACGAACTCTGTTTCCACTACTCCACTACCTCGTACAGTTTGGCAACTGTGTCTACCGGTATTAATCTTCAAAGGGAATGGAATTCAAATTTTGCAATTGAAGGACTATTACCATATCAAGCAACAAATCAACAGCTATTGATCAAGCTTCAGAAATCATCCTGATGTGCTGGATGACTCAACGTCTCTTTCCTACGCCTATATAAAGGATAGAAGACTTGAAGAATTGTTGGACTCTACAACTGAAAAACTATGCTGCATTGCTTTTGCATTCAACTGAGTCTTAACAAAAACACATCAACAACTTAGATTATTCTTACAAACTGAGTATTCTAGAATTTCTAAGTTAAACAGAAAAACAGAGTCTGACTTTGTTTGAAACAGAGTCTGTCTTTGTTGTAATAGAAACACGTTTGATTGTTTGTCAAGTGTTTCAACTCTATTTAATTTTCTGTAAATTGTGTCAGAAGTCTCTTGCTTGTGTGCTTGAGCAAAGAAGTCTCTTTGCTGCGTCCTTGAGCAAAGAAGTCTCTTAGTTGTGTCTTTGAGCATTGGAAGTCTCTTGCCTGCGTGCTTGAGCATTGAAAGTCTCTTACTGTGTGTTTGAGCAACTTGTAATAGATATTACATTTTAGTGAAACTCTCCTTGGAAGTGCAAGGGGGACAGGACTACTTCCGGTTTGTAGAAGGAACCTGTATAACCTGCATCAGAACCTAATCTCCCATCAGACTCTGATCTCATTCAGACTCTGATATTAAGGAATTAGATTCTCACTCTTCAAGAGCTGCGAAAAGCTAACACAATTCAACCCCCCCTTCTTGTTTTTTTCTCACCTTCACTTCAGACTCTCTTCAACTTCAGGTTCTGATCATCTTCAGACTCTCTTGAACTTCAGATTCTCTTAGTCTTCAGGACTTCTTGAAACAGCTTCTGATGATTCTTCAGATTCTCTTGAACTTCAGAATCACAAGCAACAAGCTTCTCTAGATTTTTGCTCTCAAAATGTTCTAACAAAATACTTACTAAGATTGAAATCTTGATTAAGATCCTGCATACTTAAACAAATATTAGCATATCCAATTGACAATTTTTAATACCTTGTTATCATCAAAACTCAAAAGTGGTGTTGTTGAACACCCTTGTTCCAACAATCTCCCCCTTTTTGATGATGACAAACATTAGTATTTAAAATGTAAATTGTTGTTAATCTAATTAACAAGTTGACTAAAGGGTCTGAGGTTTGTAAGCTCTGACTCCCCCTGAGTCTGATAGTCTTTAAGGTGAGGTTTGTAAGCTCTCCCTAAGTCCTATCCATGTTAATTAAATTCATATTCAACACAAATAACTGAATCACATCTCACAGAATAAACAAAAAGATATGAGAGAAGATTCTTTTTTTTAAAATTATATTGCAAGAATATAATTTAAGGGGCTTAGAATCTAACGAAGTACCTATCGCAAACTTCCCTTTTCTTCAGACTTGGCATGAATTAATAAAAAAATACTCACTGTTCTTTCTCCCCCTTTTGTCATCAACAAAAAGGTTTAAAGACAAGTTTCTCCCCCTTTTTACAAGACTCCAATTGAGGGAAAAAAAAATTAGAAAAAGAGAAGAGAAGATTCAGAGCAAAAACTTATTAGAGTCTGTTTTTAAAAAAAAACTTAAACAAGACAGATTCTAAGTAAGATAAGATAGTTCGACTTCAGAAGTACTCAGATAAATATATCAAGATATATCAGGAGCGCAAATAAATAGAAGTAAAAGAACTATCCAGAAGCAAAGATTCAAAAGCTTGATAAATATAAAAGAGTAAAATTTCAGAAGCCACAGAAAAACAACAGATAAAAGTACAAACAAAACAAAACTTAATAAAAACTAGGTGTACAACTAAGGCTGGTTTTGTTTGGCAGTGTGATCCATCAATTTCTTCAGATCCTCTTGCTGTTTCTTGACCATTTCTTCAAGAGCTTCTGTTCTCCTGAGATGAGCTTCTCTTTCAATTCTAGCTTCTTCTTGAACCTTTTGAAGCTTCTTCTTCAGAGTCTCATAAACCATTGATTCCCTTGGATTGTACTGATCAGAATCAAAGAATGGTTTATTATCCAATGCCAGAACAGGAGCTTTCTTCTTAGCCTTTGCTTCCTCAGCTTTCTTGATTTCTTCCATATGCTTGGCAAGAACGATAACTTGTTCTTTTACCGCAGCCTTCTGAATTGTAGTGACAAAATCCACAAATTCATTCTTCACAGCAACAAATTTATCCTCATAACTGACATTGAGGATTGGCACAAATCTTAGCTCAATAATTTCCTTGAGCTTTGAGCTTGACATTCCATAGAACTCATCTATTCTCAACGAATCAAAGAGATTGGGAAGTATTTGAGTTTGGGTTGGCTCAGTTGAAGTTGAAGGTTCAGATGTTAAGGCTGTTTGTAAGGTTTGTGAAATTATGGTTTGAGGTTGTTGAAGAGGTTCAGCAACTGCTTCAGACACAGCCTCTGCTACACATTCTGTTACAAGTTCTGGGTCAGGAATGACATCAGATTCTTGCATCAGAGTCTCAGAGACTGGTTCCTTTTCAGTTACAGTTTCTGGTTCTTTTGTAGCTTCTGGTTGATTTTCTAGTTCTGGTTGAGGTACGGAGTCTGGTTTTGATACAGATTTTGTAGTCTTGGTTGTTTTGAATTTTGCAGGGGTCTTAGGCAATTCTCCTCCTAGATGTTTCTCAAGAGAATCTAGGGTATCTAGAGAACCTATTTGGGTTGTTTCTTGTTGAGGAGATGGTTGTGAAGATTGAATGGGTTCTTCAGGTTCTTCAGTAGGCTGAATTACCTGAAGTGGTTTAAGAAAGGATGGTTGAGCAGGATGGTCAGGTGGAAAATTCTGAGACACTGTGATGGTGTCTTGGATCACCCTGTCAATAGTTGAATCAACATATTCGCCTATTCTTGGGTCAAGAGGGTCAAGAGATGTAATTGGTTTGATTGGTGAGGGGGTCTTATTGCGAAGGGATGGAATGGCTCTGCTAAGGGGAATATTATCTGATTCTGTTTCAGATGAGGATGGTGACTCTTGATTCGTAGATGAGAAAGGTGAGTCATATGAAATATTACCTGAGACATTAGCTTCTGGAGAAGTTGGTTGTTCAAAAGCATCAGACAAAGCAACTCCTGATTGGTCAGCTTTTGTAAGGTTAGCAGGACCTTTCTGTTTCAAAGCTGTTGCAAGCAACTTAGCAGCTTCCTTCACAGGCTCATCTCTCAGACCTTCTCTCATAACTTCTGCTGCCATAGCCTTGCCAGCAACATGTTCGTCTTCAACCATAGATACAGAAGTACCTATCTTCTGTGCTAGATCCTCGGCCACAGGAATAACTTCTTTCTTTCTTTTCTTGATCTGACTTTCTTCTTCATCAGACTCAGCATCAAGATACTCATTGATTTCCTCCACAAGCCTTTTCTGATCTCTATCAGTTTTGCCTTTCTTCGTTTTCTTCTCATTCTTTGCCTTCTTCTCGTCCTTTGCCTTCTTCTCATCCTTGGTTTTCTTTATCCTATCCTTGATTTCCTTGGATGCAGGAGCGGCAGATAGAGGCATAGGAGCTATGGTTTCAGAGGCACCAATAGTCACTCCTGGAAGAGCTGTTGACTTAGACTTCTTCTTCTTCTTAGGAGGTTCTTGCTTCTCTTCCTCCTCTTCTAGATTGACCTCCTTGGTCTTTTTACCTTTGACCTTAAGAGGACCTCCTCCAAGAGACTCAGGAATGGCAGAATTGTTGATTATTCTACCAGTCTCATTATAGTATTCCACTACAAATTTTACAAGGACCTCATGATTGCCTTCTTTGGAAATAGGGGGGAAGTTTATCATCAGGTCAGATTGAACAGAAGACTCCTTCATATCTTCATCAGAAGGTATGTACTTCTTGACAATCTTCATGTATTGAAGAGTCTTTCCATTAATGATTCTCCTTGTTACTGTTCCAAGTTGAGCATTAGACACTACACCAGATTCTGTTAAGACTTTCAAGAGTCGTCATTGATACAGAATCTCATAAATCAATCTTCCAAAAATAACTTGTCTTCTGGATTTGTTCTGGACTTCCCTGATAGCCCAGCACATGTGGTGCATCACATATCTTGGAAAGTTAATCTTCTTCTTGTTGATCAAGAAGTACAGAAGCACCTTGTGATCCACAGATAGAGTGTCTGTTCCTCCACCTTTCTGAAGCATATTGTCTAGGATGATCTTCAGAAGCACCCTATGATCTGGAATCCCCATCACTGCTGATCTTACTTCTAGACCAGTGTAAGGTTTCAGACCCATTTGCTTTCTGGTTTTGCCAGCAAGTGAAGGGTTGTTCATGATTGTAGCAGTTTCTTCAATGGTCGCATCATCCTTGTCTTAAACTTCTGCTCTCACCCAGAGATCTCTAACCAGTTCTTGATATGTTGGTCCATTCAATATACCGAAATAACTCATCATTCCTTGAGCAAGAAAGTGAGTTGAAACGTCGATACCATGCTTCAATAATGATCCAAAATCTACTGGAGATTCAACTTGAACTTCCAGAGTTTCTTTGATGATGTTCATCGTCCTGGGTTAGATTATATAGGATTTACCAGTTTTGATGATCACACCGGATTGAATGAGTTCACTTGTCATTTTAGGGTTCTAGGTTTGATTTTGAGAAAATGAGTTTTTCAGAGACTAAAACGAAAGAGTATAGTTCAGAGAAAAATCAAAGTGTGGAAAGTGAAGTGGGTTGTGTGTGATTGTTATTTATAAGGAAAGTTGAAAACGTTTGAAAATGAGAAGGGGACAAACAAACATAAGCATTTAAGATAAGTCATTGCCCTTTGAGTTTTTACCCAATACAAACATACCACGTCTGAGAACCTAAAAAGTAACTGTCAACGTAGTGGGACAGGTGTTACTGAACTCAACAGTCATCCTTCCACTAATACGAGCTTCTTAAGAGTCTAAGTTTCCTTAACAGAGTCTGAGTGTATTCAAAAGCTTATATTCATAAGAGTCTCCAAGAGAGAGTCTGATTCTCAATTAGCTTATGAGTAACTTTCAGAGTCTGAATTCTGTCTTCAGGAGCACACATTACACAGAGACATAACACATGTTCAAATTTTTCTTTATAAAATCGAATCTTTCAACAGTTAAAGGTTTAGTAAATATATCAGCCCATTGATGATTAGTATCAATGAATTGAATATCTAAAATTCCTTTTTGAACATAGTCTCTAATAAAATGATGTTTAATCTCAACATGCTTTGCTCTTGAATGCAGAATTGAATTCTTAGATAAACATATAGCAGCTGTATTATCACAATAAATTGGGATACAGTTTTCAGTTATTTGATAATCCTCAAGCTGATGTTTCATCCAGAGTAGTTGTGTTCAACAACTAGCAGCTGAGATGTATTCTGCTTCTGCTGTAGACAAGGCAATTGTTGCTTGTCTTTTGCTAGCCTAGGATATCAGATTCTCTCCTAGAAATTGACAATTGCCACTGGTTGATTTTCTTTCAATCCTATCTCCAGCATAGTCAGCATCACAGAATCCAACTAGCTTATAATCTGAAGATTTCTTATACAGAAGTCCAAGATTAGTAGTTCCTTTCAGATATCTGAAGATTCTTTTAACAGCAGTTAAGTGAGACTCTCTAGGATCTGATTGGAACCTTGCACACAAACATACACTGAATAAAATATTTGGTCTAGATGCAGTTAGGTATAACAAAGAACCTATCATACCTCTATATAGCTTCTGATCAACTTTGGTTCCTTGATCTTCTTTGCTCAGAGTGCAGGTTGGATGCATTGGAGTGTTCATTTCCTTGCAGTCCTCAAGATTGAACTTCTTCAAGAGCTCTTTGGTGTATTTGGACTGATGAACGTAGACTCCATCTTTGCATTGGTTGATTTGAATTCCCAAAAAGAACTTCAATTCTCCCATCATGCTCATTTCAAATTCATCCTGCATTGTCTTAAAGAACTCTTTGCAAAGTGAACCATTAGTTGAACCAAAAATGATATCATCAACATAAATCTGAACTATAAGAATGTCCTTCTTCAGAGTCTTTCTGAATAGTGTAGTGTCAACTTGTCCTCTTTCAAAGTCATTTTGAATTAAGAAATTACTTAGTCTTTCATACCAAGCTCTGGGAGCCTGTTTCAAGGCATATAGTGATTTCTTCAGTTTATAAACATGTTCA
Source organism: Medicago arabica (assembly GCA_946800305.1). NCBI lineage: Eukaryota > Viridiplantae > Streptophyta > Magnoliopsida > Fabales > Fabaceae > Medicago > Medicago arabica. Next base: position 31,897,450 of record OX326968.1, read on the forward strand.
GGATGTTTTAGATCCTCAAAACCAGGAGGTTGTTTGACATATACTTCTTCATAAATGACATCATTAAGAAAGGCACTCTTAACATCCATTTGATACAAGATTATGTTGTGATTAACTGCATAAGAAAGAAGTAACCTGATTGTTTCCAATCTTGCAACTGGAGCAAATGTTTCAGTGTAATCAATGTCTTCTTGATGACTGTAGCCTTGTGCAACAAGTCTGGCCTTGTTTCTGATTACTTCTCCTTGTTTACAAAGCTTGTTTCTGAACACCCATTTAGTTCCAATAATGTTCTTGTGCTCAGGCTTAACTACTAGATCCTGAAGGTGAGAAAAACACAAGAAGGGGGGGGGGGGGGGGGGGGGGGTTGAATTGTGTTTTCTTTTCGCAACTCTTGAAGAGTGAGAATCTAATTTCTTTAAACTCAGAGTCTGAATGAGATCAGAGTCTGATAGGAGATTAGGTTCTGATTGCAGCGGAATAATCAAGAGATAAAGAGAGAAGAGAGAACACAAGCAATTATACAGGTTCTTTCCACAAACCGGAAGTAGTCCTGTCCCCCTTGTACTTCCAAGGAGAGTTCACTAAAATGTAATATCAAATTACAAGTTGCTCAAACACACAGTATGAGACTTCCTTGCTCAAGCACACAGGCGAGAGACTTCCTTGCTCAAAGACACAACTAAGAGACTTCCTTTGCTCAAGGACGCAGCCAAGAGACTTCCTTTGCTCAAGGACGCAGCCAAGAGACTTCCTTTGCTCAAGCACAAAAGCAAGAGACTTTTACACAATTACAGAAAATTGAATACAGTTGAAACACTTGATAACAATCAAAATGTGTTTCAATTACAACAAAGACAGACTCTGTTTTACACAAAAGACAGACTCTGTTTTTCTGTGAAACTTAGAGATTCTAGAATACTCAGTTTGTAAGAATCTAAGTTAAAGATGTGCTTTTGTTAAGACTCAGTTGAATACGAAAGCAGCGCAATGCAGTTTTTCTAAGTTGTAAAGTCCAACAATTCTTCAAGTCTTCTATCCTTTATATAGGCGTAGGAAAGAGACGTTGAGTCATCCAGCGCATCAGGATGATTTCTGAAGCTTGATCAATGACTGTTGATCTGTTGCTTGATTTGGTAATAGTCCTTCAATAGCATCATTTGAATTCCATTCCCTTTGAGGATTAATACCGGTAGACACAGTTGCCAAAACTGTACGAGGTAGTGGAGTAGTGGAAACAGATTTCGTACAACGTACTCTGTACTGGCCTGCAATCTTTGTCTTTGTGCTTCCCACGCTCAAGTTGACTTAGAAGCTAGCCGTTACTCCATTAGAGTTTCTTTGTGCATAGCAATGCAGTAGAGATCACTGTTAGCAGATTATTAAATTTGTGGCTTCAGACTCACTGTAGCACTATGCTTCTGATAATCTTCAGACTCTCTTGGTTCTCAGATTCTGATGGTCTTCAGACTCTGATACAGTCTTCAGACTCTCTTCGGTACAGTCTTCAGACCCTCTTTGAAACAGTCTTCAGACTCTTTTCGGTACAGTCTTCAGACTCTCTTCAGCACAGTCTTCAGACTCTCTTCGAAACTCAAAACTTCACAAGCAACAAGCTTCTCTGGATTTATTGCTCTTTAAAATTGTTCACACAGAATACTTTCTAAGATACAAATCTTAATTGATATCCTGCACACTTAAACAAATATTAGCAATATCCAATTGACAACTTTTTAATACCTTGTTATCATCAAAACTCAAAACGTGGTATTGCTGAACACCTTTGTTCCAACAATCTCCCCCTTTTTGATGATGACAAACATTAGTATTTAAAAGGTCAATTGTTGTTAATCTAATTAACAAGTTGACTTAAAGGGTTCTGAGGTTTGTAAGCTCAGAGTCTGAGGTTTGTAAGCTCTGACTCCCCCTGAGTCTGATAGTTCTTAAGTTGAGGTTTGTAAGCTCATCTTGAGTTCTATCCAGGTTAATTAAATTGTCTTTCATAAGCAATCAAATTCATACTCAGAATATTTAGTAAATTGATTCTTAAACAGGGCTTAGAGTCTAACTAAGCACCTTTCGCAGATTTCCCTTTAACTTTTACGTATACATGCAATGTAAATATAGAAAAAAATTTCTCTCAGCCTCCCTGACATAAATACCTTCCCTTCTCCCCCTTTTGTCATCAACAAAAAAAGTTCAGAATAGGTTCCTCCCCCTTTTTAAATGACTTAAGGTAAGGGTGTAAACATGTTTTAAGGAAGAATGAGATTCAGAGGGAAAACATAGAAAATTCAGAGCATAAAAAAAATTGAATGCAAAGTAGAATCAAAAACAACTTGTATAAAATTGAAACATAACGTAGTAAACAAGAATTACAAAAAAAATAAGCAAGAAAAAAATGAAATTAAACTAAGGTTGGTTTTGTTTGGCAAGATGATCCATCAGTTTCTGGAGATCCTCTTGCTGTTTCTTTACCATCTCTTCCAGAGCCTCAGTTCTTTGCAAATGCGCTTCTCTTTCTTGTCTTGCTTCTTCTTGAATTCTATACATTTTCCTCTTCAAGCAATTGTAAGCTACAGATTCTCTAGGAATATACTGATCTTCATCAAAGAAGGGTGTATCTCTTATCCTCAGAATAGGAGCATTTTCCAGAACAGCAACTTTCTCAGCCCGCTTTACTTCTTCAACATGCTTGGCAGTAACAAGAGCTTGTTCCCTAGTAGCAGCCTTTTGAATTTTGGTGATAAAATCCAAAAACTCAGTCTTCACTGAAGAAAACTTGTCCTCATAGCTCACATTAAGTATTGGCATGGACCTTTGCTCAATAACTTCTTTGAGCTTAATGCATGAAGAAGCATAAAACTCATCAATCTTATTTGAATCAAATAAGTCACTTTGAGGTTCAGAGGTTGAGGGTAGAGAAGCTCTCAAAGCTAGAAAAGTTTCAAAAGAGAAATAGGTTATGGGGTCACAAAGTGGTTGAGAAACTCTTCTGGTCTTAGCTTTACAAGCTGTTACAGTTCCTGATACAATATCAGAGGCTTGTTCCAGATTTTCAGAAGCTGGTTCAACAACAGGTTCTTAAGGTTCAACAGAAGCTAAGGTCAGATTCTCTGTAGGTTCAGGTACAGGGTCTGGTTTGGAAACGGATGAAGTAGCTTTTGTTGGTTTGGATTTTGCAGGGGTTTTTGGTAGTTCTCCTCCTAGATTTTTTTCAAGAGAATCTAGAGTGTCTGGAGAGTCTACACAAATGGTTTCAGTTTGGGGGGATGGCTGTTTGGATTGAATGGTTGCTTCAGGCTTTTCAGAAGGTTGAATTACCTGAAGTGGTTTGAGAAATGAAGGTTGAGCAGGATGGTCAGCAGGAAGATTCATAGACACTGTGATTGTGTCTTGAATCACTCTGTCCATAGTTGAATCAACATAATCAACTACTGCCTGGTCAAGCGGGTTATGGGATGATATGGGTTTGATTGGTGAGGTAGATGAATTTTTGAGAGATGGAAGAATTTGGCTCAAGGGTTTGTTGTCAGATTCTGAATCTGATTCTGACTCATGATTCAAAGAAGAAGATGAGTTAAATGCAACGTTACCAGAGGTGCCAATGCCAGCTTCTGGAGAAGCATAATGATCAGACACAGTAGCTTCTGATAACTCAGCTTCTGCAGGTTCTGAAGGATTCTTCTGTTTAAGAGCAGAAGCAAGCAACTTAGCAGCTTCCTTGACAGTCTCTTCTTTCAACTCTTCAGCAATCAAATCTGCTGCCATAACCTTGCCAGCAGTGTGTTCATCCTCAATCATAGATACAGAAGTACCTATCTTCTGTGCTACATCCTTAGCCACAGGAATCACATCCACCTTTCTCTTCTTGATCTGACTCTCTTCACCACCAGAGTCAGTGTCAAGGAAATCAGCAATATCTTGAGCTAACTTGTCATAGTCTCTGTCAGCTTTGCCTGTTATTGCTTTCTTCTCAGCTTTCTTAGCCTTCTTCTCATCTTTCTTAGCCTTCTTTCCATCCTTAATTTCACGAAGTGCAGAAGATGCAGAAGGAGAACCAATTGAAACTCCTGGAAGAGCAGAAGATTTGATCTTTTTCTTGAGAGGCTCCTGCTTCTCTTCCTCTTCCTTGGGAACCACTTCCTTGGTCCTTTTTCCTTTGACCTTAGGAGGGCCTCCTCCAGCAGTCTCAGGAATAGCAGAATAGTTGATTATTCTACCAGTCTCCTTGAAGTAATCCACCACAAATCTAGCAAGAACTTCAGGATTATCTTCTTTGGATATGGGAGGGAAGTCCATCATCAAATCAGATTGTACATAGGATTCTCTCATATCATGCTTAGAGGGGTTGAATCTCTTGACAATCTTCATGTACTGTAGAGTCTTGCCATTGATGATTCTACCGGTCACAGTTCCTAGATGAATATCTGATACCACACCAGATTCTGATAAGACCTTCAAGAGGCCTCCTTGATACAGAATCTCAGATATTAATCTTCCAAAAGGAACTTGTCTCCTGGTTTCTGATTGACTCTTCTTGATGGCCCAACACATGTGGTGCATCACATATCTGGGGCAGTTGATCTTTATTTTGTTGATAAGAAAATAAAGAAGAACTGTGTGATCCATAGACAATGTATCTGTTCCTCCTCCTTTCTGAAGCATACTGTCCAGTATAATCTTCAGAAGCACCCTATGCTCAGGATGCATATCCACCAATTTATTTGAGGGTCTCCCTTCAAATAACAACTTGTTGCAGACAACGGCCCATTCACTTTTCTTGTTGACATTCCACTGAAATTTACCAGCGCTCTCCATCTGACAAGCCCTGGCTACCACCTCTTCAGTGATAACTATTGGAATTCCCATCACAGCAGACCTTATTTTAAGACCATTGTACGGTCTTAAACCCATTTGGTCTCTGTTCTTTCCAACAAGCTTGGGGTTGTTTGAGATTGCTACTGTTTCTTCCAAAGTAGCTTCAGCTTTGTCGTAGACTTCTGATCTAACCCAAAAATCTCTAACAAGCTCCTGATATGTTGGTCCATTCAACATACCAAAGTATCTCATCATTCCTTGTGATAAGAAATGAGGTGCAACGTCAACTCCATTACGACTGAGTGAACCAAAATCTACTGGAGATTCAACTTGAATTTCCAGAGTCTCCTTGATGATGTTCATTGTTCTGGGTTTGATAACATAGGATCCTCCGGACTTGATTATAACACCAGATTGGATGAGATCACTTGCCATTAGGGTTTTCTAAGAGTTTGATTTGAGAACAAAAAAAAAAGGTTTTGCAAAGTATTGAAAAACAAGAAATTTGTTTAGAAAGAAAATCAAAGAGTGAAAAGAGAAGTGAGTTGTGTGTGTTATGTATTTATAGAGAAAATGTTTGAAAACTGTTTGGAAAGAGTAGGGGACAAACAAACACAAACAATAAATACATATAGCATGCAGCCGTAAACGTATTGGGACAAGGCGAAGGTAACTTGTTTAACATAATGAAATCATTGCCCTTTGAGTTCTTACCCAATACAGACAGGCCACGTCTGAGAAACTGTAAAGTAACTGTCACCATAGTGGGACAGGTGTTACTGAACTTAACAGTCACGCTTCCACTAATACGAGCTTTTGAGAGTCTAAAGATTCCTCACCAGAGTCTGAATAATTTATCAGAAGCTTTCATCAGAGTCTCCAAAAGAGAGTCTGATTCCCAAATAGCTTCTGAATATTTTTCAGAGTCTGAATTCTGCTTTCAGAGGCGCATATTACTCAGAGACATAGCACATGTTCAAATTTTTCTTTATGAAATCAAATCTTTCAACAGTTAAGGATTTAGTAAATATATCAGCCCATTGATGATCAGTATCAATGAATTGAATATCTAAAATTCCCTTTTGAACATAGTCTCTTATAAAATGATGTTTAATCTCAATATGCTTTGCTCTTGAATGCAGAATTGGATTCTTAGACAAACATATAGCTGCTGTATTATCACAATAAATTGGGATATGGTTTTCAGTTATTTGATAGTCCTCAAGCTGATGTTTCATCCAGAGTAGCTGTGTACAACAACTAGCAGCTGAGATGTATTCTGCTTCTGCTGTAGACAGAGCAATGGTTGCTTTCCTCTTGCTAGCCCAGGATATCAGATTATCTCCCAAGAATTGACAATTGCCACTGGTAGATTTTCTTTCAATCCTGTCTCCAGCATAGTCAGCATCACAGGATCCAACTAGCTTGTAGTCAGAGGATTTCTTGTAAAGAAGTCCAAGATTGGTTGTTCCTTTCAGATATCTAAAGATTCTCTTAACAGCAGTTAAGTGAGATTCTCTAGGATCTGATTGAAACCTTGCACACAAACATACACTGTACAAAATATCTGGTCTGGATGCAGTTAGGTATAACAAAGAACCAATCATACCTCTATACAGCTTCTGATCAACTTTGGTCCCTTGATCTTCTTTGCTCAGAGTGCCAGGTTGGATGCATTGGAGTATTCATTTCTTTACAGTCCTCAAGATTGAACTTCTTCAGAAGCTCTTTCGTATACTTGGACTGATGAACGTAGACTCCATCTTTGCATTGGTTGATTTGAATTCCAAGAAAGAACTTCAATTCTCCCATCATGCTCATTTCAAATTCATCCTGCATAACTTTCGAAAACTCTTTGCAAAGTGAACTATTTGTAGAACCAAAGATAATATCATCAACATAAATCTGAACTACAAGAATGTCTTTCTTCAGAGTCTTTCTGAATAGAGTAGTGTCAACTTGTCCTCGTTCAAAGTTGTTTTGAATTAAGAAATTACTTAGTCTTTCATACCAATCTCTGGGAGCTTGTTTCAAGCCATAGAGTGATTTCTTTAATTTATAAACATGCTCTGGATGCTTTAAATCTTCAAAGCCAGGAGGTTGTTTGACATATACTTCTTCAGAAATGACACCATTAAGAAATGCACTCTTAACGTCCATTTGATACAAAATTATGTTGTGATTAACTGCATAGGAAAGAAGTAACCTGATTGCTTCCAATCTTGCAACTGGAGCAAACGTTTCTGTGTAATCAATGCCTTCTTGCTGACTGTAGCCCTGTGCAACAAGTCTGGCCTTGTTTCTGATTACTTCTCCTTGTTCACTAAGCTTGTTTCTGAACACCCACTTGGTTCCAATGATGTTCTTGTGATTAGGCTTAGCTACTAGATCCCATACTTCATTCCTTTTGAATTGATTCAGTTATTCTTGCATTGCTAGAATCCATCCTTCATCTCCAAGAGCTTCTTCAACAGAAGTTGGTTCAATAACAGATAATAATCCTAAAGCAGACTCTTCTTGTCTGAAATGCGATCTTGTTCTCATAGGACTTTCTTTATTGCCAATTATCTGATCTTCTGGATGTGAAGACTTGTATTTGAAAGATTGTTTGGATTGACTAGCTTGCAAAGAACCATCTTGAGCTTCATCAGAAGCTTCTTCATTAGGAACTTCAGGGGTTGTTCCTGCTTCTGAAGTATCTTCAGATTCTGGGATCTGATCAGATTCTGAGTTATCATCAGAATCTTGAGATTCTTCATGACTTTCATCTTGTACTGGAGTTTCACTTCCAGACTCTTTGTCATCGAATCTTACGTGCATAGATTCTTCCACACATTGTGTTTCTGAATTATACAGTCTGTATGCCTTAGAGCGTTCAGAGTAACCTAAGAAGATTCCCTTTTGAGCTTTGGCATCAAATTTCTTTAGGTAGACTTTGTTGTTCAGGACATAACATGTACATCCGAAGTGATGAAAATAAGATATGTTGGGTTTTCTTCCTTTAAAGAGTTCATAAGCTGTTTTGTTCAACAGAGGTCTAATATAGATTCTGTTCTGAACATAGCAAGCTGTGTTTACTGCTTCTGCCCAAAAATGCTTAGCCAGATTGTTCTCATTTCCTTCTCTGATTGAATTTGGATGCAGAATTTACTGAACACAGAATATGAATCATCTTTAGTTTTCAGAAATTTAACCCAACACCATCTGATGTAGTCATCAACCACAACTAGTCCATATTTACTTCCATATAAGGATGCAGTGCTAACTGGTCCAAATAAGTCAATATGAAGTAACTCCAAGGGTCTGGAAGTTGAAACAATTTCTTTCGGCTTGAAGGGACTCTTGACAATTTTCCCTTTCTGACATGCTCCGCAAAGAGCATCTGAGTGATAGTCAATGTCTGGAAGGCCTTTGACAAGTTGCAACTTGCTAAGCTTAGATATTAATCTCCAGTTAGCATGTCCCAAACGTCTATGCCACATCCACTTCTTATCACCCATTGACAGAAGGCACATTACCTTCTGATCAGTCAGTTTTGAGAATTTTATCTTATATACATTGTTTCTTCGTTTTCCCTTGAAGACTATGGACTGATCATCCTTGTTAACCACTGTGCAGTTGTTCTTATTAAACAATACATCATAACCACTGTCACATAATTGACTTATGCTTAGTAGGTTAGGTCTAAGTCCATCAACGAACCACACATTACTGATTGAGATCAGAGAGTTACCAATGGTTCCAGTACCAATGATTTTGCCAGTCTGGTTTCCTCCAAATCCCACAGTTCCTCCCTCTTTCATGGTTAGGGTTAGGAACATAGACCTTTCTCCCGTCATGTGACGCGAGCAACCACTGTCTAGGTACCAAGCCTTGTGCTTTTTTAGTCCTTTTAGACATACCTGCAGCATCAATAATATCAGACTTAGGTACCCATATTTTTATGGGTCCTTTTTGGTTAGTCTTAGAACCATTGAACTCTTTTCGTAAGTTATGTCTTGAAATCATTGGCAATGTTTTCTCCCATACCTTAGGTTTGGAACCGTTTGGTTTAGGTTTCAACTTGCCTTTCACAGTTTCTCTCCTTTGAAACTTAGACTTTGGTTTTTCAGACTCTGGCTTTTTCAGAGTCTGTTTATCAAACTTTGAATGTTTCAGAGTCTGAGACTTTAAAGCTTTGGGTTCAAAGTTTTTCAGACCCTTTAACTTAACATTCTGAAGTTTTGACTTAGTCAGAATCTTAGAAGTAGAAGTTGTAGGTTCTGAATGAGTCACTGTGTTGACTTCATCAGACTCTTTTACAAAATGATTTTTCAACGCCTCTCTGGCTCCATCAGGACCAGATTTCAGAGTCATTTCATTTGAGTTTCCTCCAATGAATCCAAGACCCTGTCCTCTGTTCTGATACGTACTATAGATCATGGATGCAACCCTTGATCTGTCAATTCCAGTAGCAATAAATTCTTGCAGAGCAACATCTTGCTCACTTAAGTATTTACAGCTACACTTCTTGATCAATAAAGAAATATTTTCTTCTTTTAAATCTTCTAATTCCAACAGAGTTGAATTATGTCTTTTTGACAGCTTATCAAGCTGTTGTTTGACTTTCTTCAACTCAGTGGTCTTAGCTTTAAAATGACCAAGAAGCTCATTGACAGATTCTATAAGTTCAGATCTTGTGAGTTCAAAATATACCTCTGTTTCATTTTCAGAGACTGTATCTGATTCTGCCTCAGGTGTCTCTTTAACAGATTTGGTTGTAGCCATTAGTCCAACAGCTACATTTGCTTCACCATCAGCATCATCATCCTCAGACCCTGACTCATTATCAAGATCTTCCCAGGTGGCCATCAGACTTTTCTTGATCTGCTTCTTAAACTTGCTTGACTTGAAGGTTGGCCTTTTTGACTTGGGTTTCTCCTTCTCCAGTTCTGGACACTCAGCAATAAAATGTCCAGTTTTCTTGCAGTTGAAGCAACCTTTCTGATCCTCCTTTTTGAACCCCTTCCCACTGCTCTTGCTCAAAAATCTCTTGTTCTTCTTAGCAAGGTACTGCATTCTGCTTGAAAGCATAGCCATTTCCTTTGCTACATCAGGATCCTCCTCTGAGCTTTCAGAAGTTGAAGACTCATTTTCAGACTCTTCAACCTTGAGAGCCTTTGAAGACCTTCCTTTTGATTTTAAGGCAATGGTTTTGGATTTTCTTGCAGAATCATGTTCATTGAGACTTAACTCATGAACCTTGAGTGAGCTTACAAGATCTTCAACACTTAAAGTGTTTAAATCTTTAGCCTCCTCAATTGCATAGACCTTTGGTCTCCATCTAGAGGGTAAGCTCCTTAAAATCTTGCTAACATGATAAGAAGCTATGTAACTCTTCTTTAGTATCTGAAGACCAAATACTAGAGTTTGAAATCTTGAGTACATCTGCTCAATACTTTCATCCTCTTTCATCTTAAATAGTTCATATTGATGAACTAATAGAAGAGCTTTAGCTTCCCTGACCTTTTTGCTTCCTTCGTAGTTAGCACAGAGAGAAGCAAACATGGCTCTAGCAGTAGATTTGTCACTCATCTTCATGTATTCCGTTTTAGGAATAGCAGTGACAAGAGCCCCTCTGATGATATGATGTTTCTTATAGATTTTCTTTTGAGCAGCAGTGTGAAGTTTGCGGTAAATGGCAGCACCTTCGTCATCAAGTTGTAAGTCACCAACACCATCTTCAAGTATGTCCCAGAGTTCTTCATCAAGACCCATGACATAACTATAGAAGTTGGTTTTCCACCAAGAAAATTCTTCAGGATCACCATTGAACTTAGGAATTTTTCCATAATCAGCCTTTCTACTGCTGTTATTGGATCCATAGTCATATGGAATAGCAGCACCAGCAGCAGCACCAGAAGAAGACTGTTCACTGGAAGACATGTTTTTCTTTGGATCTTTTCTGTTACACGGTTAAGTGCTAAGACAACAGAGCCGGAGCTCTGATACCAACTGAAGGTGAGAAAAACACAAGAAGGGGGGGGGGGGGGTTGAATTGTGTTTTCTTTTCGCAACTCTTGAAGAGTGAGAATCTAATTTCTTTAAACTCAGAGTCTGAATGAGATCAGAGTCTGATAGGAGATTAGGTTCTGATTGCAGCGGAATAATCAAGAGATAAAGAGAGAAGAGAGAACACAAGCAATTATACAGGTTCCTTCCACAAACCGGAAGTAGTCTTGTCCCCCTTGTACTTCCAAGGAGAGTTCACTAAAATGTAATATCAAATTACAAGTTGCTCAAACACACAGTATGAGACTTCCTTGCTCAAGCACACAGGCGAGAGACTTCCTTGCTCAAAGACACAACTAAGAGACATCCTTTGCTCAAGGACGCAGCCAAGAGACTTCCTTTGCTCAAGGACGCAGCCAAGAGACTTCCTTTGCTCAAGCACAAAAGCAAGAGACTTCCTTTGCTCAAGGATGCAGCCAAGAGACTTCCTTTGCTCAAGCACAAAAGCAAGAGACTTTTACACAATTACAGAAAATTAAATACAGTTGAAACACTTGATAACAATCAAAATGTGTTTCAATTACAACAAAGACAGACTCTGTTTTACACAAAAGACAGACTCTGTTTTTCTGTGAAACTTAGAGATTCTAGAATACTCAGTTTGTAAGAATCTAAGTTAAAGATGTGCTTTTGTTAAGACTCAGTTGAATACGAAAGCAGCGCAATGCAGTTTTTCTAAGTTGTAGAGTCCAACAATTCTTCAAGTCTTCTATCCTTTATATAGGCGTAGGAAAGAGACGTTGAGTCATCCAGCGCATCAGGATGATTTCTGAAGCTTGATCAATGATTGTTGATCTGTTGCTTGATTTGGTAATAGTCCTTCAATAGCATCATTTGAATTCCATTCCCTTTGAGGATTAATACCGGTAGACACAGTTGCCAAAACTGTACGAGGTAGTGGAGTAGTGGAAACAGAGTTCGTACAACGTACTATGTACTGGCCTGCAATCTTTGTCTTTGTGCTTCCCACGCTCAAGTTGACTTAGAAGCTAGTCGTTACTCCATTAGAGTTTCTTTGTGCATAGCAATGCAGTAGAGATCACTGTTAGCAAATTATCAAATTTGTGGCTTCAGACTCACTATAGCACTATGCTTCTGATAATCTTCAGACTCTCTTGGTTCTCAGATTCTGATGGTCTTCAGACTCTGATACAGTCTTCAGACTCTCTTCGGTACAGTCTTCAGACTATTTTTGAAACAGTCTTCAGACTCTCTTCGGTACAGTCTTCAGACTCTCTTCAGCATAGTCTTCAGACTCTCTTCGAAACTCAAAACTTCACAAGCAACAAGCTTCTCTGGATTTATTGCTCTTTAACATTGTTCACACAGAATACTTTCTAAGATACAAATCTTAATTGATATCCTGCATACTTAAACAAATATTAGCAATATCCAATTGACAACTTTTTAATACCTTGTTATCATCAAAACTCAAAACGTGGTATTGCTGAACACCTTTGTTCCAACAGATCCCACACTTCATTCCTTTTGAATTGATTAAGTTCATCTTGCATTGCCAGAATCCATCCTTCATCTCCAAGTGCTTCTTCAACAGAGGTTGGTTCAATAATAGATAATAATCCCAAAGCAAACTCTTCTTGTCTGAAATGTGATCTAGTTCTTCTAGGACTAACTTTGTTGCCAATGATTTGATCCTCAGTATGTGAAGACTTGTATTTGAATGTATGTTTGGATTGACAAGCTTGCTGAGAACCATCTTGAGCTTCTTCAGAAACTTCTTCATCAGGAACTTCAGGGGATGCTACAACTTCTGGAGTATCTTCAGATTCTTGAATCTGATCAGGTTCTGAGTTGTTATCAGAATCTTGAGAACCTGCAAAACTTTCATCTTGCTCTGGAGTTTCACTTCCAGGCACTTTGTTATCAAATCTGACATGCATAGATTCTTCAACACATTGTGTTTCTGCATTATACAGTCTGTATGCCTTAGATCTTTCAGAGTAACCTAAAAAGATTCTCTTTTGAGCTTTGGCATCAAATTTCTTTAGATAAACTTTATTGTTCAGAATATAACATGTAAATCTAAACTGATGAAAGTAAGATATGTTAGGTTTTCTGCCTTTAAAGAGTTCATATGTTGTTTTGTTCAACAAGGGTCTGATGTAGATCCTGTTCTGAACATAACATGTTGTGTTAACTGCTTCTGCCTAAAAATGTTTAGCCAGATTGTTCTCATGGATCATGGTTCTTGCCATTTCTTGTAAGGTTCTGTTATTTCTCTCTACAACTCCATTTTGTTGTGGAGTTCTAGGAGCAGAGAATTCATGGATAATTCCATGTTTTTCACAGAAAAGCTCAAATGACTCATTTTCAAATTCTCCTCCATAATCACTTCTGACTTTCAAGATTTTCAATTCTTTTTCAGATTGAATTTGGATGCAGAATATGAATCATCTTTAGTTTTCAGAAACTTAACCCAACTCCATCTACTGTAATCATCGACAATGACTAATCCATATTTACTTCCATATAAAGATGCAGTACTAACTGGTCCAAATAAGTCAATGTGAAGTAGTTCCAAGGGTCTGGAGGTGGAAACAATTTCTTTTGGTTTAAAAGAACTTTTAACAATTTTCCCTTTCTGACATGCTCCACAGAGAGCATCTGAATGATAGTCAATGTCTGGTAAGCCTTTGACTAGTTGCAACTTGCTAAGCTTAGAGATTAACCTCCAGTTTGCATGTCTCAACCGTCTGTGCGACAGCCATTTCTTATCACCCATTGACAAAAGGCAAACTACCTTCTGATCAGTCAGTTTAGAGAATTTTATTTTGTAGACATTGTTTCTTCTCTTTCCTTTGAAGACTATGGATTGATCATCCTTGTTGACTACTGTGCAGTTGTTCTTATTAAACAAAACATCATAACCATTGTCACACAATTGACTTATGCTCAGTAGGTTATGTCTAAGTCCATCAACAAACCACACATTATTAATTGAGATTAGAGAGTCACCAATGGTTCCAGTACCAATGATTTTGCAAGTCTGGTTTCCTCCAAATCCCACAGTTCCTCCCTCTTTCATGGTTAGTGTTAGGAACATAGACTTTTCTCACGTCATGTGTCGCGAGCAGCCACTGTCCAGGTATCAGGCCTTCTGCCTTTCTTGTCCTTTTAGACATACCTGCAGCATCAACAATTTCAGACTTAGGTACCCATATTTTCATGGGTCCTCTTGGGTTAATCCTTGAACCATTGAATCTCCTTTGTGTTGTGTGTCTTAAGGTCCTTGGTATTGTTTTCCTCCAAACTTTAGGTTCAGAACCATTTAGTTTAGGATCTTACTTACCTTTCACAGTTTCTCTTCTTTGAAACTTAGGCTTTTGTTTTTCAGACTCTGGTTTCTTCAGAATCTGAATCCTTGAAGCCTTAAGTTCAAAGTTTTTCAGTACCTTTGGCTTTGGGTTATGAGGTTTTGACTTAGTCATTACTTTAGAACTTGAAGCTTTAGGTTCTGAATGAGTCATTGTGTTGACTTCATCAGACTCACTTACAAAGTGATTTTTCAATGCTTCTCTGGCGCCATCAGGACCAAGTTTCAGGATCACTTCATTTGAGTTGCCTCCAATGAATCCAAGACTTTGTCCTCTATTCTGATATGTACTATAGAACATAGATTCTACCCTGGATCTATCAATTCTAGTAGCAATAAATTCTTGTAGAGCAACATCCTGCTCACTCAAGTATTTACAGCTGCACTTCTTGATCAGTAAAGAGTCATTTTCTTCTTTTAAACTGTCTAACTCCAACAGAGTTGAGTCATGCTTTTTCAACAACTTATCAAGCTGTTGTTTGACTTTCTTCAACTCAGTGGATTTAATCTCATAGTGACCAAGAATTTTTTTGATAAAATCAACTAATTCAGATCTTGTGAGTTTAGAAAATACCTCAGTCTCACTTTCAGAGTCTGCATCTGATTCTGCCTCAGGTGCTTGTTTCACTGATTCAGTTGTAGCTATTAATCCAATAGCTACATTAGCTTCACTATCAGCATCATCTTCTTCAGACCTTGACTCATTATCAAGATCTTCCCAGGTAGCCATCAGACTTTTCTTGATTTGCTTCTTAAACTTGCTTGACTTGAAGGTTAGCCTTTTTGACTTGGATTTCTCTTTCTGCAACTCTGGGCAGTCAGCAATAAAGTGTCCAGGCTTCTTGCAGTTGAAGCAACCTTTTTATTCTTCCTTCTTGAAACCCTTACCACTTCTCTTACTCATAAACTTCTTGTTCTTTTTGGCAAGGTACTGCATTCTGCTTGAAAGCATAGCCATTTCTTTAGCAACATTAGGATCTTCCTCAGAGCTTTCAGAAGAAGAAGATTCATTTTCAGACTCTTCAACGTTGAGGGCCTTTGAGGATCTTCCCTTTGATTTTAAAGCAATGGTTTTGGACTTTCTTGCAAATTCATGTTCATTGAGACTTAACTCATGAACTTTGAGAGAACTGACAAGATCTTCAACACTCAAGGTGTTTAAATCCTTAGCTTCCTCAATTGTAGTAACCTTTGGTCTCCATCTAGAGGGTAAGCTCCTTAGTATCTTGCTAACATGGTCATAAGCTATATAACTCTTCTTCAAGATCTGAAGTCCAGATACTAGAGTTTGAAACCTTGAGTACATCTGCTCAATGATTTCATCCTCCTTCATCTTGAATAACTCATAATGATGAACCAATAACAGAGCTTTAGCTTCCCTGACCTTCTTGCTCCCTTCATAGTTTGCACAAAGAAAAGCAAACATGGCTTTAGCAGTGTATTTGTCACTCATCTTCATGTATTCAGTCTTAGGAATAGCAGTGAGAAGAACTCCTCTGATGATATAATGTTTCTTGGAATTTTCCCATAATCAGCTTTCTTTCGACTTTTATTGGATCCATAGTCATATGGTATAGCAGCACCAGAATTAGCACCAGAAGTAGAAGGTTCACTGGAAGACATGTTTTTCTCTAGATCTTTTCTGTCACACGGTTAAGTGCTATGACAATAGAGTCGGAGCTCTGATACCAACTGAAGGTGAGAAAAACACAAGAAGAGGGGTTGAATTGTGTTTACCCTTTTTTTTGCAACTCTTGAAGAGTGAGAATCTGTTTTCCAGGATCAAAGTCTGAATGGATTCAGAACCTGATGGAAGACCAGAGTCTGTTGCAGCGGAAATAAACAAGAGATAAAGAGAAAGAGAGAACACAAGCAATTATACAGGTTCCTTCAATAAACGGGAAGTAGTCATGTCCCCCTTGCACTTCCAAGGAGAGTTCCACTAAAATGTAATTAACAATTACAAGTTGCTCAAACACACAGTAAGAGACTTCCAATTTCTCAAGCACGCAGACAAGAGACTTCCAATGCTCAAAGACACAACTAAGAGACTTCTTTGCTCAAGCACACAAGCAAGAGACTTCTGACACAATTTACAGAAAATTGAATAGAGTTGGAAACACTTGATAAACAATCAAATGTGTTCCAATTACAAAACAAAGACATACTCTGTTTTTCTGATAAACTTAGAAATTCTAGGATACACAGTTTTAAAAATTTGCTAAGTTGTTGATGTGTTTCTGGTTTGACTCAGAGAGAATACAATAGCTTGATAGCGTAGTTTTTCAGTTGTAGAGTCCAACATATTCTTCAAGTGTTCTATCCTTTATATAGACGTTGGAAAGAGACGTTGAGACAATCCAGCACATCACAGAGAATTCTGGAAGCTTGATCAATAGTTGTTGATCTGTTGCTTGATATGGTAATAGTCCTTCAAATGCATATTTTGAATCTCATTCCTTTTGGAGCGAAATACCGGTAGACACAGTTGCCAAACTGTACGAGGCAGTGGAGTAGTGGAAACAGAGTTCGTACACAAGTACTCTATCCTATTCTGCATTCTTTGTTGTTGAGCATCCCACGCTCAAGTTGACTTTGAAGCTAGTCGTTACTCCAAATGATTGTTTCTTATGCATCGAAATGCCTTCAGAAATCCTTCTAAACAAATCTTCAGTTTGTAGGCTTCAGACTCACTGTAGCACTTCAGCTTCTGATGATCTTCAGACTCTCTTGAACTTCAGGTTCTCTTGATCTTCAGGTTCTGATGATCTTCAGACTCTCTTGAACTTCAGATTCTCTTAGTCTTCAGGACTTCTTGAAACAACTTCTGATGATTCTTCAGATTCTCTTGAACTTCAGAATCACAAGCAACAAGCTTCTCTGGATTTTCGCTCTCAAAATGTTCTAACAGAATACTTACTAAGATTGAAATCTTGAAATATTAGCATATCCAATTGACAATTTTAATACCTTGTTATCATCAAAACTCAAAAGTGGTATTACTGAACACCCTTGTTTCAACATTGTGTACTTGTTGAATAATTGCATTGATGAAATTTGGTGAATATGTGTTGATGTGAAGGTGTACTTGTGAAATGATTATACTTGCACACTTGATGATTATTAATGTTGTTGAGTTGCTTAATCATTTGAATTTAAATTATGATGTTTATTTTCACTTGATTATATTTAATTATGGAATATGAACTAACCTTAGTGGTCGTTTGGTTGACCGCCTACCTTATCCGTGTGGATGGGTAGACGACATGCATGATTAGTTTGCTTGGCTTGGTGAGTAGTTTTGTTTGAGGATTCTACCTCGGAGTCTTAGTGTGTCGGGTACTGATTAGGGGTGTCTGCTTATTGTCTTTATATTCTGTCTGTATGAGATGTTCATAACTCAGTATATTGAGTTGAGATTTTATATTTGGTGATATTGTATGACTATATGACATGGCTACTTGGGGACATTTTATTTAGTTGTTGATGTGATGATATTATTATTCCGCTGCAATGTCCTAGAAAATTAATTCTGCATGTTTTGAACTTATAGAAGATGTATCATCTAAATCCTTTGAATGATTTGTATTATTTGTGTAATTTATCGCTAAGTTTAGGGTGTTACAAGGTATGGGATGGTGCCTAACCACTAATAAGTTCCAAAGTGAAGGTAAGAAAAACTGAAGAGGAATTAGAAGGCATTGGACGCTAATCCACTGAAGAGCACATGAAAAAGATATAGTACAATTGTACAACTACTACTCCACTCTTCATGTATGTAGTAGTACAAGATAACAGTTGTGTCTACGCTGGTTATTCTCTATTCAAGGAATGAATTTTAAATTGTTCCCTCGTAGGACAATAACCATATCAAGCAGCAGATTATTGGTGATTACCAAGCTTCAACAACGACTCTTTTGATGTGCTGGCAATCTACAATGTCTCTTTCACACCTCTTTATAATGGAGTGAATACTTGAAGGTTGTAAGAGACTCACAACAATTTTACAAGTGCCAAAACTCTGCTGAAATTGTTTTCACGTCAAAGTTCACTTATAATTTCTTAACAACTTTCATATCTTAGAAATTCTAGAGTCTTAAGAGTCTGTATCTGATTTGTACTGTGAACATCATTGATTGCATATCAAGTGTTCAAACCACAAACAATTTTCTGTGTAATTCTGTTTGATTAGAAGTCTCTTGCTTTTGTGCTTGAGCATATGAAGTCTCTTGCATTTGTGCTTAAGCATAGGAAACCTCTTGCTTTTGTGCTTGAGTAGTTTGAAGTCTCTTGCTTTTGTGCTTGAGCAATTGTAATTAGATATTGATTTTAGTGAACTCTCCTTGGAAGTGCAAGGGGGACAAGACTACTTCCGGTTTGTGGAAGGAACCTGTATAATTTCTTTTTGTCTTTCTCTTCTCTCCCACTCATTACATTATCCGCTGCATAAGACTCTGAACTCTGTTCCAGACTCGGAACTCTATCAGACTCTGAACACTGGACTTAGTTTTAAAAAGAAGAAAAAGCTAACACAATTCAACCCCCCTCTTCTTGTGTTTTTCTCACCTTCATACAATTGCTCAAGGACTCTTCCAAGAGACTTCTCAATGCTCAAGCACACTTGCAAGAGACTTCTAATTCTCAAGGTCAATACCAAGATACTTCCTATGCTCAAGGACTACTCCAAGAGACTTTTATTACTCAAGCACACAAGTAAGAGACTTCCAATGCTCAAGGGAAACCCTAAGAGATTTCTATTGCTAAATTACAAATGAAAGAGGCTTCTGGTGCTCAAGTTTTGTATGCAAGAGACTTCTATTTGTTTGCAGCAAATATAAACAAATTTGTTCTTACACTGAATATACAAATGTTGGTGTAGACTGAACGATGTTTGAACAAACTCTTGTGAATTTTAGGATTTCTAAGATACAAGAGTTGAAACGAAAATCCTAAGTGTTTTGCATTATTTAATTTGGCAGAGTAATGGCACAATAAAAATAGTAGAGTCATGCTAATCTTCTTCAGGTCTTCAACTCCTCATATAGGCAAGGATTTGAGAGATGTTGGCTAACAGTGTCAGTGCATTAAGAGTCATTGAGAAGCTTCAAATCAAGGACATTAAGAAATTGCCGGATATGGAAAATTCTTTTGGATAGTCATTTAAAATCCTTTGCTGAAACAACAAGTATCTGTTCATTCTTATTGCCCATGAAGTTTTTTTGTCCGTTTCTACACCTGGTTAGAAGAAGATAAAATTGTGCTCAGATCCTTTGATGTGCATAGGTATAAAAGATGACAAATCTGACGTGGAGTCTAGGTCCATCAGGTTCTTTTAAAGTCTGAAGGTCTTCTAAGTATGATGGGGTCTTCTGTGTCTAGTTAGGTCTTCCGAGTCTGATGATCTCCACAAAGTCTGATATGTAAATCTTCAGCTTCTGAGAGGCGTGTTTATCTTTTGATTCAGCTTGTTGACTTCTGGTTGACATTTCATCAGATCTTCTACCATAGTCTCTTAAGCTTCTGATGCTTTAATACATGTTTAATACTTTGATCGATATATTCTATGATCCTGCAAACTTGAAAAAATATTAGTATATCCAATTGTTGCAATGTTAATAAAGTCCCTAAAATAGATAGTTCATGTAATGATATATTAAGTGTAACTTAATCATGAGATTACATTAACATAAAGAATTGTACTTGCAAAAAGTACGAGTAGTGAATACTAGGGTTTGTGTCTGTCTATTAGGGTTTAGACTGATTATTGGATGCCTTGAGAATGCTCTCAAGGGTTGTATTTATAGCCTGATGTGGGCTTGGGCTTCGGTGGCTTGGTCTCCAAACCATAGGGGTATACGAGTATTTTAGGCGGGTTCTAGATGTTTCTAGAAGCTACTTAAGGCGGCGCCCTGGAAAGGACGCGCCTTGGGCCTTAGAACTCTTCTGGAGGGCGATAAGGCCTCCTGGGGGGTCTACAGGCCCTTCTGGAGGTCCTTAAGACTCCTAGGAATATTATGACGGTCCATAGCCCAACAAGCACGAGTCTTGGGACAAGGCGAAGTGGTTTATGTTATCTTGACAATAGTAGGAGTCTTTAGGAAGGATCCTCCTAGCTGTTTAGGAAATTCAATGACAATCCATAGCCCAACAAGCATGAGTCTTGGGACAAGGCGAATTGGTTTATGTTATATCGACATCCCCTTATGATATTTCTGATTTGTTTGATAGCTTTTGAGGGTATATGTATTACCCTTAAGTCGTAGATCCCTCCTGTATTGAAAGAAGTTTGCTTCATATGGGACTGTCCGCCTAGTTTCTTCAATATAGGTTTTAGGATAAGGCGTGATGCTTCTCGCCTCGCCCTCCTGAGGGGCGGGATAGATGTTTCTCTAAAGATTGGTGGGGACTCTTGAAGTTAAAGTTGCTGACGCCATTGCTGAACTTGAAGCTGTCAAGTTGGAGCGAGATGCTTTTAAGGAGAAGAGCCTCAAGTTGGAAGGAGAAGTCGAAGAGTGTAAAAACGCTCTTATGGAATATTTTGATGATGGTTTTGAGAGAGCCTGTGCGCAAGCCGCACACTTTTATCCTGAAGGGGACTTTGCTAACATGGATGCAGCTAAAGTTATTGTTGATGGACAGCTCATATATGAGGAATGACTCCAAACTTAATGTTTCCTTCTGTCGTTTTAATGATTTTTTCTTTTTTGATGGCGACCCTGCGTGGCGCCTTATTTTGCTTGTATTGAGGGCGACCTCTTATGGTGCCCTGCTGACTTTTTCTTAAGAGTGATCCTTACTGGATGCTTTGACACTTTTATATATCTTTTCGTTGCATTGTTTCTACTCAACTTTTATCTGTGCTACTGGCACTTGTTTTACGTGCTTCTTCGATGTTTGCTAAATAATCTGCTTAGCAGTGTTTAACTAGTGTTGAAGTTATATTTTAGGATTCGCTTGCCTATCTTGAATGAGATTAATCGTGACATTTGTATTTAACATCATGGGCCTTCTTCCTTTTAAAACTTCGCAACTTGGCAAAGTACGGTTAACCTTCGTGGGTTGTCTGAATTGCGCTACAAGGCGTCTTACTGGATTGTGCTACAAGGCGTCTTACAGGATTGCGCTACAAGGCGTCTTACTGGATTGCGCTACTAGGTGTCTTACTGGATTGCGCTACAAGGCGTCTTACAGGATTGCGCTACAAGGCGTCTTATAACCTCCGTGGGTTGTCTGACTTGTTGGCGAGCTGCGCTGATTTGATATGCTTGTTGTCGCCATGGTGTTTTGTTTGCCCTGACACTGAAAGATATAACAATACAGACAGCAAAAATGAGCAGCAGAAATGAGTCAACATCTTTTTTGAGGAGGACAAGTTGCCTCTTTAAAAACCTGCAAACAAATCTTTGAGGAAGGTTTAGAATAACTTCGTGTTTCATCTTCAAACTCTTAATGGCGGGACCGTCGCTTTCTTTTGCTATCCTTTTTTTATTTTTGGAGTGCTGTTTGGCGAGCTCTTCTTTCTGTTAACCTCACCCTTGACGGGTTTGTTTATCTTCCAAACTTGATTTATCTGAAATATAACAATTCTTCCACGCTTCCAAAGTAATCAGTATCATGAATAAAGGAGTCTTTAATCATATGCAATTATATTCAGCGGGAACTAACTGTTCTTTGTCTTCCTTATTTAGCTCGCTTATACTTTGTACTCCTCTTAAATATCTCGCCCATTAACTTATCGTTCTCCTATTAAATCTGAACTAACTCGCTCATTGCATTATTTTCTATGTCTTCACCTTCTCCTATGTATTAGGACTGAGTTTGCTACTCAACTTTATTCTTCTACATGGCTCTATTAATCCATTATTTACATTTACTAAGCAGTTAGTTCAGGCACTTAGTTCAGTTTGCAAAGTAAATGGTGCATGAAAGGGGTTCCCAGGAAAGAGAGGTGGACGGCGGCTGAAGATCCTGATACGGCTGTGAGGCAACGTTATGATGATGAGGGTCTTGCCTTCCAGGGTGTAGCTATGGCGATGAGAAAATTGGATTCAAATCGCGATGAGAGATGTGATTTTGGGTTTTTTGTGGTTGGTTGGAGATTCCAAATCGCCGCTAGAGGCTACGAATCAGAATTTTAGGTTTAGGCTTTCTAAATCACGATTTGCGATTCAAAAACGTGGTCAAGGTTAGTTTTACCTCTTCCCACAGACGGCGCCAACTGTACTTGCAAAAAGTACGAGTAGTGAATACTAGGGTTTGTGTCTGTCTATTAGGGTTTAGACTGATTATTGGATGCCTTGAGAATGCTCTCAAGGGTTGTATTTATAGCCTACTGTGGGCTTGGGCTTCGGTGGCTTGGTCTCCAAACCATAGGGGTATACGAGTATTTTAGGCGGGTTCTAGATGTTTCTAGAAGCTACTTAAGGCGGCGCCCTGGAAAGGACGCGCCTTGGGCCTTAAAACTCTTCTGGAGGGCGCTAAGGCCTCCTGGGGGGTCTATAGGCCCTTCTGGAGGTCCTTAAGACTCCTAGGAATATTATGACGGTCCATAGCCCAACAAGCACGAGTCTTGGGACAAGGCGAAGTGGTTTATGTTATCTTGACAAGAGTAGGAGTCTTTAGGAAGGATCCTCCTAGCTGTTTAGGAAATTCAATGACGGTCCAAGAATGATATTCTTAAATATATTTGTAGTCAAGCTTTAATATGAATTGGGATAATAATAAAGCACCGAGACTATTATGCATGTAGACTGATGACCACATATCATAGATATTAGGAGTAATATTTATGAGATATCATAGATATGAGATATCAAGTTTATACATAGGTATACATATTAGGAGTAATATTTATACTGGATTGATCCACCGTGAGAATACTACATAACATGATATGAAATTGTCATAAGATATCCTTACAATGATAATAATATATATCACTCTTAGACCTGAAACCACTATGATCCTTAGATGTGGACTCAAGTGCTTTGTTGTCATTCTAACGTTGTCTGTAAAAGGATGACCATAACGTTGGTTAATGGGTACTTGATGAATCATGCTGAGGGACATGAGTGTCCTAGATGAGATTTGTCCCTCCTCATAACAGGAGATATATCTTTAGGCCTTTTGATGAAATATGACAGTAAAATTGCATGGCCATGCCGAACTAAGTCAATATGAGATATTTGACTTATTCGTTATTTAGTATATTTCGGGATCAAGAAATATAAATATTGATCTATAAAAGGGTGACAGCATCTATGCCTTGTGATTAATATAGATATTAGGACAAAAGAGTAATTGTACACATGAACATTATAATGGAAAAAGTTTCGTCAGATCACATGACTTTCTAGTCACTTGTAGACATGGCAAATAAAACCGCCCCCGTGAGCCCCGGCCGCCCCCGCCCCGAATTTAACAAGGAAAAGCCGATTTAACTGGGTGCGGGTGCGGGTGTGGGGGAAATCTGAGTTTTCAGTACGGGGGTGGGGACGGGGCCGGGGGATGCTCACCCCCGCCCCGCACCCGCTCTTTGAAATTTACATTATTAAATTTTTTAATTTTATTTCCATAAACACCAAACTATTTTAATATATTATTACTATTTAGAAACATAATTATTATATTTATTTTAATTTTTTAAATAAAGTTTATTGGATATTTAATTATTAATATAATTATTTTATTTTATTGCTATGAAAAAATGAAAAAATATGCATTTTTAAAATATTTTATAAAAAATAGAGTTTTCGTGGGTGGGGGTGGGGGCGGGGCTGGGAGACCGGTCCCCATTGGGGGCGGGGTTGGGTGTTTAATTTTTACATCCGATATGTTTGGGGACGGGGGCGGGGGCGGGTGCATGCAAGCGGGGGCGGGGGGATGCTTAAACCCGCCCCCGCCCCGCCCCGTTGCCATGTCTAGTCACTTGGGTAGCAATGATGCGTTGCTACATACCGCTCACTGTTTATAATATTAAATATTAAATTTAATATTATTGCCAACGTAACTAGAACCTATAGGATCACACACAAAAGAACGATCAAAAGAGAAATATAAGTATGACTTATATAATGAGTGTGTTTAGTAAATAACGCTAATTAGTTAGCAAAATATTAAACTCGTTATTGGGCTTACGGAAGCCCAATAGTGACTTCTGACTTGCATAGCACATTAGGAGTTCTATAAATAGAAAGACTTAGTTATACGTTTTTGAGAAACCCTAGTTCTCTGAAACTTCTAAGTCATTGGCTAGCACCGAGACTTGGAGGAGCACCATTCGCGTGCGACTTGCTAGAGGCTTTGCTGTGATCGTGATTCCAGATTTTAGATTCCACACTTCGAGGTAACAATGGAATCACTGATTCTTGTCTAATTCGTAATGATCCAAGGAAAGAAAATCGAAATTTTATCCACTGCTTTATTCTGTTGTAATTCGATTTCCCTTCAATTTCAACATCAAATTTTCCTTAATATCCTAAACTAGTTTTTTCCTTAAAATTCTCAACAGTGCTTTCCAAAATTTCCGCATCAAATTTTCTGAAGCTATTATTTCCTGAACTTACAAAACTGCCCCGATCACATTGTTTTTCCAAACCCCAATATTAAGCTACCATATTATCGAGCTAGTGTTGAAATGGAAGAATTACATAATATGTTCACAAACAAAAAACCTGCCAAATTTTATTGGTGAAAATCCTTTTGGGTGGATTATCAAAGCAAAAAGATTTTTTCGAGAGCAAAAAATCCAATCATTTGATAAATGCTTTGGTGTGGTTCCACTCTTAGTGTCAAGAGAACCTAGATGCAGATTGGGAACATTTGCCATAGCTTTGTTGAGAAGATTCAGAAAGGGGAACTATGGTGGTGCTATTAAAGAACAACTAACAGAGGAAGGTGAGATCCTCCCACAAGCTTCTGGTGAGAAGAGGAACGTGGAAAATTCTGATGGAGATGCTAATGCTTGTAAGGGTCAAACTTTCAATTATGGAGTAAATCACACAATTGAGACGTCAAATAAGAGAAGGGGACCAAACACAAGGTGATTCAAGCAATCACATCATCTAACAGAGCCATTAGTCGCCATTCCACCTTTGCCAAAGCTACTACTCACCGCTCTATCGGCGACAATTCCTCCCAAACCAGTACCGTCGGACATTGGTCAATTTGCATCGTACCATTATTTGCCGATGACAAAGACACTATGGACGAGTACGACGGGAGAACTCAATATTCCTATGACAGTTACAAAGTGTGACTACCGCTCAAGTGGTTTACTTATTTTTCATGGATTGATCAACTTTGTATTTGATAGAGGCAAATTCCCAAGCTAAGGCTTGAGGACAAGTCTGTTTTTTAAGATGGTGACAATGTTAGGACCTAGTATGAGAGGGTGTTTTAAGTAACTAGTAGGTAGTTAATTAGGTTTAAGTAGATTATTAGTAAGTGACACGTTATAATTAAATAATAAGAGGCTCATTAGAGTTAAATACTAGAATGTAACCTTTATTTGTATATAAAGGGGAATTCTTAGGAGTTCAAGGGTATGACAGATTGAGTTTTTTGTTTAGGGTCTGAGAAGTATTCCTCTCTGAGTTATGTCGGAGTTTGCCTCTAAGAGTAGTTAGAGAAACTCTCTACTACTATTTTACTATTTTCATTCGTATCAATAAAACTATCATATTTTCTTTAATTACCATCGGTTTCATCTTCTTCCTTGGTTGTGTTACTATTAATTCGATATGCCAATTGGTATAATCTCTGTTGAAATTGTGCAGCTAACAAAGTTGTCTTCTAGACAGTGTGCCAAGACAGGTATGAACACTTTCACACTTCATTTCTGTTGTTGCCTTTCCCCCAATACTTAGCATGCTGCTTTTTGATGTATGTGGTTTAGTTAGATGTCTCCTTAAATTAGTTTTATATTATTAGACTCTAACAAAGTTAGGATACATAACCAAATTTTAGCAGGCCCTACAAAAATAAAAATTTGGCAACTGTGGGCCCTACAAACTTGTTAGGATTTGTTTGGTTTAGCAATTTATTTTATGATAAAAAATGACTAATGCTTATATTGCAAGTCACATTGTAACTAAAATGATATTCAAATATACATCACTGGATTAAGCACACTCCCTTTTTCTCTATATTTCATTACTGAAAAGTATATTAGTGAGAAATATATATCCTTTGATTGTCTTCTATAGTAGCAACAGAATCACCAAAATAGTAGTTCAGAATCTTGAAGCCTAAAAATCTTCATATCTTTAAATTATTTACTATTTTCACAAGTGAAATGTAGGTTCCCAGTATTCCAATAAATGTACCAATGATCAGAATTGCAATGATTATGATCAATTCTAACCCAAATCGCCTAGCAGCTTTGTGCATCTTCAAGTAACAAAGGCAAGGAAACAACAATGAGATTGCCACACTCAAGAAAGCACCAATAAATGCCATAATGTATCCAAAAAATGGAACAAATAGTGCTACAATTACACTACTTACCACAATGGCTGTTCTCATGAGAATGCTAACAGGTCTTTTCTTGCATAGATGCCATTTTTCCTCAATGGCATTGATTATTGGAGTGATTACAATAGCATACTTGGTGAAAGGATTAACTATTGTGGTATATATTGCTATTTTTGTACCTGTTGTATTTGTTGGTAGATTTAATGTGATTTGAGACTTCAAATGATCTCCAAACATCATGTAGCCTAATATAGCCACGGTTTTATAGATAATTGTGCTTGCAACAAAGCAAACCAGCAAAACCTGCAAAAAAGCAAAATATCACTTTGATAAAATTTTGAGGGAGAAACTTGTAGTTTTTTAAAGAATATATAGATCACTTTGTAAATTTTTCAAAATTATGGGCCAATTTGTAATTGTTCGAAAAATTATTGGGGTAAATTTGAAAATTTTGAAAAATAGCAGGACCAAAATGTTAAATATGAAAAAATTGTAAGAATAAATTTGAAATTCCTAACCTTTAGCTGTCATATGAAACTCTCTAAATTGAACTTGAACAAAATGTGCATAATTTTTCACCATTTTAAAAATTATCAAAATTATCATCCAAACAATGGAATCTATCTAAAATAATTTGAATTCGTTAAAAAAATTACATTATCTCAAAACATTCTCCCTTTTTTTTTTTGACCAAAGCAAACTTAACTGATATCATTAATTAAAAAAGATTTAATACAAGGAGGACAAATGTCAAAAACATGGCGACTAGGCCAAGAACATGTTGCCCTAGCAATTGTATGAGCAACCATGTTCGCTTGACGCTTGACAAACTTCACTTCAAAGTTGGAAAATAAAGCTAGCATAGACTTAATAGCAGAGACTATAACATTAAACTCTGAAATACCACTACCTCGGTCTGAAATTCGATCCTCCTAAATTTTGCAACTATAGCAGTTTTGACCCCCGAGGCCAAAAAAAATAAAAAAATAACATGTTGCACCTCACTTAGAGTGCCACGTCAGCGTAGACCGAGTCAATATTGGCCTTGAGGGCCAAAACTGCCATAGGTGTAAAACTTAGGGGGCGGTTTTGTAGTTTTTTTTTCTTAGGGGGCCAAAATCACAACTTTGGGAAAGTTAGGGGGCTAAAACTGCTATTAAGCCTGTTTTTTAAGAAGGCAAACTAGCCCACTGAAATTGGTCGAACCTGAGACCTTAAAATGAGCATATTCCAAGGTCTCAAGATAACTCCATCAGACCAACCCACGTGAGTTCTTATGTTTTTCGCCTTAGCTCTTTTGTTCTTAAAGGAATGATGCTTTGGTAATTCAAAGACTATTTCACCAAGATTTGAACTCAAAGAATTAATGTGATGATTATCAATTTTAGGGATTAAATTAGTCAATCCTATAATTTCAATGATTAAATTGGTAATTTACACCAATTTTATTGTTGAATAAAAAAGTTATAATTTCAATGACTATAATTACCTTGGAAAACTGTTTTCTATCATTCATAGAATTGCATATTGTTGGCATCAAAGCATGAGCACAGTAACAGAAAGCAAAAAGGCTCATTGCAGTTGTCAATCCTCCCAAATTTACTAACTTACCTCTTTCATGAAACCCCACACCATCAACTTCTCCCACCCAAACAACACAACCAATCAAAATAACAGAAGCAACTACCCCACCAACAGATATATAGGCCAAAGCTCCTAAACTTCTCAACCAAGTTGTTGGCAATATTATCAATGCAGTTATTAGCATAAAACCACTTTTACTTCCAATCTTAAGTCCAATTATTGTGAAGCTCATATTTGGAAATAACTTCTCCAAATTGTCACCTTCTAATATAAGAAGCTCCACAGCAACTAAAAAAAGCTCTACATATATAAAACTTGCTATGACAACTCTTCCTTTATATCCAAAAGCAACCTCACCTATATCAGCATATGATTTGATTAATGGTTGTTGATTCATACACCTTTCTAGAAGTAAAGCTGTGTACCAACATATCATGGCAAAAATAATTAGTAGCATGAAACTTAGCCACCCTCCTTGAGAAACTGCATATGGCATGGAGAGTATGCCAATACCTAAATAAATATATTAACCTTGTAAGAATATTATAAACAAAATCATTTATAATTAAAGAACTCTGATTCAGCATATTTTTTTTTTTTTACTATATACGAAGAATCATTTTCTTTTTAATACTAACTAAAAAATTGAGTTAAAGTGGTTAACAAATTGTGCTTATGAAAAATTATTTGGGGAAACCATAGTCATAATCATGGCTTGAACAATATATAGTCAGACTTTACTAAGATATCCGCCCTCGAGAACCATAGGGTTAAGGTAAAATAATTTTGTTTTTGACATTGCAGACATTTTCAAAAGAAATATTTTACCACACATGTTTTACTAACTAGCATGCATTGCAAAACTAGCTTGTTATTCAAAAAAAAAAAAAAAAAACTTTCTTTTTTCCATCTTGCTAAAGATCGTATGGTGGGTGATGCATGTGATAGTTCTTTATTTTTTGCACAAATGACTTGTGATTAAGTTTTCATAGAAGAGTTTGAGAGAGAGACAGAATATGAAAACCTGCCAAGGCGTTGAGTCCATTGAAACAAGTTTTGAAGAAAGAAGTTCCTCCATTGTGCTGCCTTGAATTTGATGAAACTTGGAGCTGTCTTTCTGTCTCCATATTCTCTTTAGATAATAATAATAATAATTAGTTAATAATGAGCAAATCTTTGTTAACTCTTTGAAATGTAATAATTGGTTAATATAGTGGTATAGATTCCATAAATGGGTTATTAATAATGATTCACCATGCACTTCAATCCAATACTATAACTCCTTTCAAAAAAGAGAAAGTGACGTGTGTTTGATTAGATAATTATCATCTTTATTAATGTTTTTATGTATCACTTTTATCATTATTAACACTCGGTCCCCTATGCTAAAATCCCTCGTGGACTAGGCTGAACAATTTATTTTACTTTCTTAGATACTGGTTATAGGACTAAGGAATTAAATAAGAATATCAACCTTTATCCTTTTTGCCTTTTTGGGTAAGGAAGTGATTACCATAAAATAAAACTTTTGTTAACTTTTTAAAAATTAAATACACAATCTCAATGCATTAACCACTGTATAATTTCCTTTTAGGTATCTTTAAACAGTGTAGTGTTCGGAGGCACCGGTTTTTATCTTTTTTTTGTGGTGACTGAGTTTTTGAACCTCAGACCTTGCATATATTATGCATCGTCCCTACCAACAGTAATGAAGTAACAATGTCGCTGCCCTTTTTCCTTTAAGCCGCACATGAACCTCCAAATAATTTCAAGATCCGACGGTGGAAAATCATTTGGGAAGCTTTCGGGACATGTTTCTTCGCTGTAAATAACATCGCCTTTTTTTTTTATCTCTCTAATACAATTATGTTCTGATTTTATTGTAAATTAAATGTACTTTTAAGAACAAATTAACATTTCTCTATGTATAAAGGGACATATTAAATGCACTTTAAGGTACAAACTAATACTCCCTCCATTTCACAGTATATATCCATTTTGAGAAAATTACACATATCAAAGAATCAAATAAATTTTGTTATTTTTGATGGAATTCTTTGTGTTTATTCTATAATACTCTTACTCATTTATTATTTTATTATATTATTTCTCTCTCTATAATAAATAGATAAAGGTATTATTGAAAAACCAACAATTAATGTTGCATTGAAATGGAGGGAGTATTTATTCTCCAAAAGCGACGTGTATTTTGAAATGGAGGGAGTATATATAAATAAGCGTATTTCAAAAATAAATAAGTGTATTTATTAATACACGGGATTCCCATCTCAATTAATAGTGTTAGGTTGCTATCTGTTTTAGAAGTAAGCAAGCACAATGTACAGAAGACCTCCCATATGTCTTGATCGTTTCTTTTTGTGATTATACGTGCACGATGAAGTACCTTTCCATATAGGGGCTTCTTTAATCCTTTAAATATTTTTTCCCCTTTAAATCTACATAACAGCCATAATAATATTAAAGCATGTTTTGGTACTTATCTCTTCCTATTTACTCTCTCTCCTTAGACTCAATTGCTATGAAAAGCAGCATGGTTGGCTTTCAAACACCTCAAAATGGATAAACTTCTTTTAGCGGTAGTTAACTGCCGTTTGCTGATAAATAGTAGTCAACCATTGACCTATCATATGATGATAGCTATGGTTGGCATCTATTTCAATTTCCACCCTCATGCAAAGTTTTTTGCAACAACACAATATTCCTACAAAGTTTTCTGCATGATGATAGCCCAATATTTCTTTTCAGTGTACAACAAAGTTTAGGCCATTACTCATAAAGCTATAAAATGTTTAAACTTGCTGACTTTGATGTCTTTTGTTACATATGTACAATTTTACCGCTTTGGTTATAGCATCTTTTTTATATTTAGTTTGAGTATTGTGAAGCTTTTTTATTATTATAGATATTCCTAAATTGATGCTTGCATTTTATTTTATATCAAAGATAAATTCTTTAGACTTTGTTGGTAATTAAATCTAGATTTTGAGGTGCCGTATTTCATACCCAACATGTGTTTGACATTTCGTACTATGAGCAAAGTTCTAAACATCTTCATTTGCTTTTCTAAGAAGTGGAAAAATATTTACAATGAAGCCGCCTCCACTTGAAGCATCAGGGACATCCTAACAACAGGTCTATAACAACAGTTAACTATATTTTATTATTGAACGATAGGTAACGACTGTTAGGAAGAAAATGATCATTTTAGTATGTCTCAGAACAAACCAAAATGTCTAATGAGAAATTCTCGATTGTTATAAGACCCTTCAAAAAAATTTAAATATATGTATCTTGAAGTAGCAATAAACGTCGCAAGAAAT
Source organism: Medicago arabica (assembly GCA_946800305.1). Classification (NCBI taxonomy): domain Eukaryota; kingdom Viridiplantae; phylum Streptophyta; class Magnoliopsida; order Fabales; family Fabaceae; genus Medicago; species Medicago arabica. The sequence continues at coordinate 31,929,055 of OX326968.1, forward strand.
GGGGGTTTGAATTGTGACCCTTTTTAAATTATTCCTGAAACTTAAATTAAGTTTATATACTCAAGAAAAGTTCTTGGTTAATATTAGTCCAATAATTAAATAACAATTAATATATATATATATATATATATATATATATATATATATATATGAACAGAATGTTCTGGAGAATGATTATATAAGCAGAATGAGAAAAATGATATTAAACTAAAATGTAAAATTATTTTAAACAAGGACTAGAATATTCTGAAGAAATATAAAGGCATAATGATAAAACAATATTATGAACTGAATTTAAACTTTAGTTAAATATTTAGACAGTTGTTTTATCTTGGACCAGAATGTTCTGGAGTCAGTTAAAAATAAATATTAGAATAGGACCAGAGAACTCTGGATTAATATGGTTGTGATTAATTAGGACCAGAATATTCTGGAGTCAGTTAAATAAGATAAAGATTAAATTAGGACCAGAGAACTCTGGATTAATATGATTGTGATTAGTTAGGACCAGAATATTCTAGAGATAAATAAATGTTAGTGAGTGTGATAGTGTGTGTGTATAGTGTAAAAATAAGAGAGAGAGAGAGAGAGAGAGAGAGAGAGAGAGAGAGAGAGAGAGAGAGAGAGAGAGAGAGAGAGAGAGAGAGAGAGAGAGAGAGAGAGAGAGAGAGAGAGAGAGAGAGAGAGAGAGAGAGAGAGAGAGAGAGAGAGAGAGAGAGAGAGAGAGAGAGAGAGAGAGAGAGAGAGAGAGAGAGAGAGAGAGAGAGATAACACAGGAGAGTTATCCTAGTTCACCAAACCCGGATACTTCTAGTCCCCACACTTCGTGTGAGATTATCCACTATAGTATACAATTGGTAGAAACTTCTAACCAACACTATAAGGTCTTGATCACATCAGATCAGTCTGTAACCCCTGTATTATCAACCTCAGTAGGCTTCTACAATTATTTGCTTTCGCACAAGAAAGGTTGGAACTTTTCTATCTCAAACTATTAAGCCCAATAGAATTGAGACCTAACTTTTACACTTTGTATGATGGATGATTTAGATTGTGATGTCTCAAAAACAATAAAGACTTTCTACAAACACAAACTCAAAAAGATATCTCAAACAAAAGAGATAAAGAAAATAAATATAGTGATGATTATGGAGTTTGCTTTGTATATGTTGAAGAGAATGATTGAGAGAATGTTCTTGCTTTGAGAGAGAGGGTTATCAAAGTTTTGTATTTCAAACTCTTAATTTATCCTTAAATGTTGCCTTCTATTTATAGAACCAGAAGACCTTGGAGAACAAGCCATAAAAAGTTGTTGGGCTCCAATATTTGAATTTGAATTTGCGCTTCAATGAGGCTTGGAAAGAAAGTATCCAAACTGTTCACTGAGAAAGTTCTTGCTGTGTAAATGTCTCTCAATATGTTTGATAGATTCCAACAGTCTTGTGCAAAGAGTTCCACACGTTTTTGACAGTTGGTGTGAGCTGTAACCTTGCTGTAAAACTTGTAGCCCACTTGTTGATGTCACCTTGATGTCATACGATGATGTCACTCAAAGATGTCACATGCTTTAATCCCAAATAACACTTTGTGATCAAGTCTTTGAATATCTTTTTCACTTGATTACTTATTGGGTCGAAAAATGCATAAGGCTTCTGCAGATTTTATTCAATAAAAAGTTCCAAGGTCCATGTGCAAATACACTCTAGATTTGCTATGCTTTTTGAATTCCCTTTTAAGGAATCTTGATCACTTATGATTTTGATCCTTATTTTGGTGGGACAAAGAGAATAACCATTATTCTTGATCTTTAATTTTGCACACACTTGTTCATTTAAAAGATCATATTTGTCATTTATCATTGATGGAGATGCTTGTTATACTTTGTGAGCTCAAAACGTTCTCATGGACATTCTCATGAAACAATCTCACAAAATCAATTAGTAGATAACAAGATAATTAAAAGTAAATAAGTTTGTTATCTTTAAAACATCAATAAAAGATTTTACTTCCAACATGTATTTTGATCTAATAAGAGAATCACAAACAATTCAAATTCAATGTAAAATAGAATTAAGGATTGAAATAGAATTAAGGATGGAAATAGGGTAGACCCTCATAAAGGGTTCTACAAACTAGCCTACATCAGATCCATGTTAGATTAGGGTTTTTTTTTTCCTTAAATAGAGATATCTAAGATTTTTTTGTAGGCTTATTTTAGGTCAGAAAGTTTGCTCTATAAGCCCCTCAAAAAATACTAACATGTCCCTCAAGTTGCTTAATATCTTTTGGTATTACAACATCGGGTCCTAACTCTCAATCGTTGTGGTTCGGGAGTTACGCACCGATTGGCTCGACGATTAAAAACATGTCCATATTGGGTTCTAATTCCTGATGCGCCTGATACACAAACTAAAAAACATAGAATTACAGAAAAATTATAATATATATATATATATATACACCATACCGTGCATATAGAAATGACATTTCACATTAGTGGAAATCGACTTTTCACATCGGGTCCTAGCCGAAGTCACTATAGGTGAGGTTATATGTTAGTAACATTTGACATCGAGTACTGAGCCGATGTGATATATCGGTTTTCAATCCAACTGAAGTAAAACCACTTTTTTCTGAATCCGAACATGTATTTCCCAACCCCATATTTGACATCCCCGAAGTGAAATCTACATATTTCACATTCGCAATAATTGAAACCGATGTGAAATATGCTTTTTATTTAAAATAATAATATTTATTAATAACTTTTTTAATCTAGATAAAACAACAAATATATTTTTTATTCAATGTTTGGTGGTGATTAAATCTTGTGTTGTTAATATTTTAGCACCATCTGGTTTATCAGAAACCAAGCTCGTTTTCAAAACAAACATATAAATTGGAATAGTGACCTCAACAATATTATGTCAAATGTCTCTCCTTCCGGCAACAACACAATTAAAACTGTTGCTGCATCCATAACAGAATTTGGGATTCTGAAAACCTTCAAAGTCAACATTCATCCCCCCAAGGCTCCAACAATCAAGGAAGTGATCTGGCACCCTCCTATTACTCACTGGACAAAGGTAAATACTGATGGTGCTTTGGTAAAAAAATCCCTATAAAGCTTCATGTGGTGGTATCTTCAGAGATAGTAACAGCATTTTCAAGGAGGATTTGCTTAAAATGTTGACACAGATTCTCCTTTCGTTGCTGAACTGATGGCTGCTCATTGCTATTGAAATTGCTCACTCTAGAGGTTGGTACAACCTATGGTTGGAAACAGATTCTCAGCTTGTATCACTAGCCTTCAAAAGAAAGAAGATGATTCCCTGCTCCTTAAGAAACATATGGATAAATTGGTCTCAATTGTTTCAAGATATGAATTTTTTTGTAACACATATATTTGGAGAGGGGAACTCTTGCACATATAGTTTTGTTAATTTAGGGTTAGCTCTATCTTCTTTTGTCTGGTTCCCTTCCCTTCCTTCTCAGATTAGGCAAGAATATGTTAGACACAGGTTAGGTTTACCTAACTTTCATTTCTCTTCTTTCTAAGAGGTCTTGACTTAGTTCCCCTCTTTTTTGTAAGTTTTTCTTTATAATATATTTTGGTAATGCTCTTTGCATTACCTTTGTTTAAAAAAAAAATATTTTTTATTCAATGACTTCATTTTCTTGATGCAATAAAAATCATAAAAAAATAACATAAATTCAATGAAAAATAAGAAAATTCTCTTATATAACACTCAAAAATGCAAGCTATAATACCCTGTATAATTTTCTAGAATTTTATACAGAATATTACAATCGGATACTAGATAATAATAATAATATCTGAGTTGAATTGCAAGGGTAGATAAAATAGTTGCCTTACACATGAGTGAAAGGTACAGTTTTCAGGGTATACATTAATATAAAAATCACAAGTTTACATAAATATGATCTACAAAAATAATCAAGGTGTCTATTCTTCAAGAGCCAAACTTTGAGCCTGCATCATGCTTCACGTGTGTCGCGTCATTTTTCGGAGATCAAGGCTATTTGATTAGCGCTTGACTCACTATTTTATTTCACGACTGAACATTTAATTTTTTTCAAAAGAAGTGGAAAAAGGTTCAAATACCACTTTAAAAAAGATTTAGGGTTCGGGGGTTAGTTACATAAAGGGAAGGTATTAGCACCCTTTATGTCCGTAGTACTCTACGGGAACCTCTTGGTTTTATTTAATTCTTGTGCTATAACTTACTTGCTTTGAAAAAAGAAATTTAAAATGATGAAGAAAAAAACCTAATTATCTACATTTTTATTGATTTGAGAGGACGAGTGTCCTTTGCCTACGTACCCGTGAGGGATCAAAACCTCGTAGTTCGGGGTAGAAATTGCGTTTGATTTGTTGCATGTTTTTTAGTTTTCGAAAATATTTTGAAATAAAAAGCCAAGTGGCAAAATAAATTTGTTTGTGTGTTTTTTATATTAAAGAAAATGACTGAAAATAGAATTTAGATTGATTGCAATTTTATTTATGAAATGATAAAATAAAGGATCACTTGATTTAAACAATCAAGGTTTATTATAAAAATGTTTTCGAAAACTAAAAAACATGCAACAAATCAAACGCAATTTCTACCCCGAACTACGAGGTTTTGATCCCTCACGGGTACGTAGGCAAAGGACACTCGTCCTCTCAAATCAATAAAAATGTAGATAATTAGGTTTTTTTCTTCATCATTTTAAATTTCTTTTTTCAAAGCAAGTAAGTTATAGCACAAGAATTAAATAAAACCAAGAGGTTCCCGTAGAGTACTACGGACATAAAGGGTGCTAATACCTTCCCTTTATGTAACTAACCCCCGAACCCTAAATCTTTTTTAAAGTGGTATTTGAACCTTTTTCCACTTCTTTTGAAAAAAATTAAATGTTCAGTCGTGAAATAAAATAGTGAGTCAAGCGCTAATCAAATAGCCTTGATCTCCGAAAAATGACGCGACAGAAATGGCGACTTCACTGGGGAACCAGTAAGAGGGTTGAGCCTAACTTGGCTTTATTTAAATTTTGTGCTATAACTTGCTTCAAAAACAAAAAACAAAAGATGGAAATACGTGTATATATGTTCCTCCTTCTTCTTTCTCCATTCTCAAACGTGTGTGGTGAGATAAGTCCTAACCCGGACTTGAGGGAAATATAGGATAGGAGTGGTAGAATCATAGCGACATACCGAGAGTATTCTCGTGTTTTGGAGCATGTGATATAACCACACTTAGCGGAGGATCTTGAGGTGATGTATGTCGGCGTGTGTTGTCACGTTTAGACGTTATTACTTTTAAGTTTCCGTCAAAGCTAAGGACCTTTAGCTACCTTTAACCCATCTTGGCCTTTAGGACGTAGTGCGGTGGCTAACCAAGTGTTGTCTTGGAATTAGTCGACACGCGATACTACACTCAAACGAGACTTTCCTACGAACGCTGTTGGACCGGGTGTTGTCTCGGGCATCCGACAAAGTTCGGAGGGGGTTGGACTTTGGGAACTTGGTAGAACCCGTGATACAGGTACAAATAAAACCATTGTCCCTACCAAATGGCGCACTCACCCTTGACTCCAACCTCATGGACCCAAAACCTCACCATGTTTTCTCTGTTCTTTAGCATATTCATTCATACATGCATTCATTCATAAACTTTTTCTCATTAAATATCGAAAGACAAGATAAGTTCTTGTAAACATCAAAGGTATGGACCTTGCAAGAAAGAACAACATAAAGTAACACCTCAAAAATCTAAACTAAGCTTTTGCTTTCGCAATATCTTTACAAATAAAACCACGGTCCTTACGATGTTTACAATTACTTTGACATGTCCTTCGATAAATAAAAAATGTCTATTTTTGCATAAATATCATGCATCATCTTGCATTTCATGGTCTCAAATCCCAAGTCTCACACAAATCTTTTCCTCCATAAAAGGTCAGCCTGTTTGAAAAGTGGCCCGACGCACACTCTACTTGTACTCACTACACTCAGGCATTCGTAAAGAAAGAGGATGGACTTTCTCGAACAAGAAAACCAAGTACTCCGGGAGGAAAATGAAACCATGCAGACTAGGATGAACGAAATGACCGAACTGGTAAAGACACTAACGGCAGTACAAAATCAGCTGCCACCACCACCTCCTCCCCCTGGCAGCAATCAGGCTGGGGCAGGTCCCTCTACTACTCTTGGTTGGACAGTGTCTACCAATACTTCACAGCAAATTACACCAGAAGGACATCCTGGGGGCGTACCTTTTAGCCTTGGTGAAGTATTCCGTCCTTGTGTCTCAGAAGCTCCAGTGTCTACTGTCCAAAATGTGATTCCTGTTCCAACTGCAACCTACTCAGTACCTCTGGTTCATACTATTCCACAAAGAGAAGACCATATCATTCCTTCAGGAAGTACAGAGGCCCATGACAAAGTAATCGACTTACAAAAGAAGTATGATGAGATGTACCGTGAAATGAAGGCTCTCCGTGGAAAAGAAATATTCGGGAAAGACGCTTATGATATCTGATTGGTACCAAATGTCCAGATACCCTACAAGTTCAAGCTCCCGGACTTCGAGAAATACAAGGGGACTTCCTGTCCTAAAGAGCATCTAAGGATGTATATGAGAAAGATGTCCACATATGTCGGTGATCATCAAGTCCTTATCCATTACTTCCAAGACAGCTTAACCGGTGCCGCACTGAAGTGGTACATAAATCTGGACCGTACAGAAGTCCGAACTTTCAATGATCTGTGTGAAGCCTTTGTGCAATAATACAAATTCAATGTGGACATGGCTCCAGATCGAAGCGATCTCCAGGCTATGACCCAAAGAGACAAAGAAACATTCAAGGAGTATGCCCAACGATGGAGGGATGTTGCTGCCCAAGTCAGCCCGAGTATAGAAGAGAAAGAGATGACCAGACTCTTCTTAAAAACTCTCAGTCAATTCTACTATGAGAAGATGGTCGGAAGTGTGCCCAGGGACTTCGCAGAGATGGTTGACGCGGGTGTACAGTTAGAAGAAGGAGTCCGAGAAGGACGATTAGTAAGAGAAAGTGTACCTACCAGCAATGCAAAGAAATTCGGAAACAACTTTCCGAGAAAGAACGAACAAGAAGCAAGTATGACGGTCCATGAGAGTCCTCAACGAGATTATCCGGCTTATCAACATGTTGCTGCAATCACTCCCACTCCCAATGCCATTCAACAACCAAGTTATCAGCCACAATTCCAACAGTACCCTCAACAACAGTATCCTCAGCAACAATATCCTCAACAACAGTATCCTCAGCAACAGTATCCTCAGCAGCATTATCAGCAACAACAAGTCTCAAGAAAACAATTTATCCCAATCCCTGTGAAATACGGAGATTTGCTTCCACAGTTGCTAGAAAAGAATCTGGTCGAGACAAAAGCGCCTCCTCCGGTACCAGCAAGATTGCCAGCATGGTATAGACCTGACCTCTTCTGTACTTTCCATCAAGGGGCACCTGGACATGATGTCGAACATTGTAACGCACTGAAGAAGGCAGTCCAGAACTTGATCCGGACCAACCGCTTGACCTTCTAAGACTCTAAACGTGCAAGTCAATCCGCTATCAGATCATAATATGTAGTGTTTGTGACACACGGGACGGCTAGTCGCAATCGGGTCTTTGCTGATGTTTTTCTTCCGCTACTCATCTGTTCAAATAATGTTTGTTTGTTGCTTTCCGCTTTTCAAAAATATCCTTTTGTTCCGCCCGAGACAAAAGCGAACTTGTGTAGGGCTTTTTGCTTTAAGTATTGTCATCATTAATAAAAATGTCGTTTTGATCCCGACTTTGTTTTTATTTTTTGCTTGTTCTGGAAAAATGGTAACACAAAAAACCAAAACTCTTTAATCATTTTCAAATGTCTGCATACAATCATTCACTCTCTAAAATCAAACATAAATGCAGATTAAACATAAATAAGCCCGTCGAACACGTTAACTCTATACTCTTTCTTGACTTTGAATTCACTGTGTCCAAAGATGAAGGAGAATGGAGTGATTCCCGACAAAACCTCTCACATACTGGGGCATCTTAGCCGTCAAAGCTGCAAACAAAATCAAGAAGATTGCCAAGAGAATGACAGTCACTTACAAAGACCAACATGGGATGGCACCGTTGCCTCACATGGGCATCGTGTTTCAATAAACATTTCAACAGGGGCAACCCCCCCTCCTTCTATCAGTATACGACATGAAGGGCGGACTCCTCATGGAGATCAAAATCTCGTCAACAGGAGTTCTGCTAAAATCTCAAGTTTTGATTGAACTTACAATACATGACGATCCTGTACAACTACATCAAAAGAGGTTGAAACAAACTTCTAACAAGAAGGTTCGTCCCTGTAAAACCCAAGAAGAAGACTTTGTGCAAAAAACACTCTTTCCAACCTTACTCCAGGGGCAAGTGGACGCCTAACTATGAAGGCTCGTGTGCAATGACTTCTTACAACTACGAATGGTGACAAACTCACACGTCCTACGAATGTCGATGCAGTCAAGAAATACTCTGTCAAAAACAAAAGCTCGATAAGTCGCAAACCTGAAAAAGGGACTTAGGCAAAAATGAGCGTCTCGGTGGACTGAAAACCCGAAAGGGCGGTCCAGGCAAAAATTAGAGACATAAACAGAATGATCGTCCTGATAGATTGAAAACCCGAAAGGGCAATCTATGCAAAAGTTAAGGATCATGACAAAGTAACTGCATCAAATCGAGCACAATCCACTTGGGGCATCCAATTATCAAAAGATCTCGGATTCAAAGCATCTGCAAATCAAAGACTCGGAACAGGGGCATTCAAAGTTGTTAGGGAGAATAGCGGTTATCGTGTTCAAGGTATCCTTCCCATTACATTTACCATTTTCCAAAATATTTCAAAGATCCGTGGAGCCGTGCCATTGGCGTGTCACCACTCAATTCATCAAAATTTGAGCCTGTGCCCATTTATTTGGAACTCTCATGTATTCAATTCACAAAATTTCTTCTATTTTTATGACAATACTTGAAGCAAAAATTTCAAAATACAAAACTTTTTTACATCTTTTGAAAAACGTGAACAACGAACACACTCTCTTTGAGCTCGTGAGTAAGGTGAAACATGCATCAGCAGCCGCCTCGAGAACGGTTACCCTCTGGAAGGGAAACATGACTAAGCGCTATGGAAAGGACCTCTGCTTTGAGCAAGATGCAGTCACAATCCAAAAATACAAAAAAAACAAGAATAAAAGCTCGCTAAGTTGAAAACCTGAAAAGGCGACTTAGGCAATAGAGAGCGTCCCGGTGGACTGAAAACCCGAAAGGGCGGTCCAGGCAAAAATTAGGGGCACAAAAAAGGAATATACTCCCGGTGGACTGAAAACCCGAAAGGGCGGTCCAGGCAAAAGTTAGGGATTTCAAAACAAACAAAAAAGACAAAAAACAAAAGGAACGTGACTGCTGGGGCATACCAATGGATTGACACTCTACACAAATGGCGACTTCTACCAGACGTCTGGTCAACGACGGACTTTATCCCCAAGAAACATCAGTTGCTATCTTGTGCCAGGTTTCACCATGTAAATTGTTCGATTAGTTCACAATAATGATATCATATCCAAGGAAGATTGCCGAGTGTCGGTACTGTGATGTCGGTCCACTTCCCATCTTAACTGTCTTGTCTCGCTTCTTCGAGTCACCTGTCATATCTAGTTTACACAGCCGTACAAGTTACATTCATACATCATTACTTTCATACATTCATACGTTCACGCCTACACAACATATACACACTATCATTCATACATGATTGCGTTGGTCACCCAGAGTCTTGTTCGGTCATGACCTTCAGTTTGATCCTCATCCATCATTAGTCAAATGGCAAGTTCCAGCAAACGACCAACTTGCATCTACCTTCAAACATTTTATCCACACATTTTATCAAACGCCGAGTGGATTCTCGCAAACATTTTATCAAATGCCGAGTGGATTCTCGCATACATTTCATCAAACATTTCATCAAATGCCGAGTGGATTCTCGCACACCTTTTATCAAATGCCGAGTGGATTCTCGCATACATTTTATCAAATGCCGAGTGGATTCTCGCATACATTTTATCAAATGCCGAGTGGATTCTCGCAAACATTTTTATCAAATGCCGAGTGGATTCTCGCAAACATTTTATCAAATGCCGAGTGGATTCTCGCAAACATTTTCATCAAATGCCGAGTGGATTCTCGCAAACCTTTTATCAAAGCCGAGTGTATTCTCACAAACTTCTATAAATCCCGGTGGGTTCTGACAAACCTTCACAAATCGAGCAGAGGACTTGGAAACTTCTTCTCTTATCACAAGTGTCATCCCCAATGTGTCTGGTCAAAAGGTGTCACCCATCAGTGTCAAGCTGACAGTCCTACACAACGGACCGCTTACACTTTATCTGCTTTCAAGCCGACAGTCCTACACAACGGACCGCTTACACTTTATCTGCTTTCAAGCCGACAGTCCTACACAACGGACCGCTTACACTTTATCTGCTTTCAAGCCGACAGTCCTAAACAACGGACCGCTTACACTTTTATCTGCTTTCAAGCCGACAGTCCTACACAACGGACCGCTCACACTCTTATCTGCTTTCAAGCCGACAGTCCTACAAAACGGACCATTTATATTTTTACTGCTTTCGAGCCAACGGTCCTAAACAACAGACCACTTAAGTTTACATTTTTTTCTTGTTTCAAGCTGCTGGTCCTAAACAACGGACAGTCTGCACCTACTTGTCATTCTCACAAGTGTCTCCCCAGTGTGTCTGTTCAAGAGGTGTCACCAAAAAGGCTTTGTCTTCGTTTAAACTATCATTCCTAAACCAATACGATAATAGACAATCATTCTCCCCAGTTGAAATTACATTCCCTCAAAGGAGTCGGATCCCTTTCTTCAAAGAAATCGTGCATCCCGTCGTTATTACTCAATCAAGTCATTTACATAGTCTTGCATTCATAATGGTGTCACATGCATTCACACGGTATCTTAGGGTCAAAAATAGGTGTACTTTGTATTTAAGTCTCTTCGGCCCGTCAAATTAAAGATTTCATCTTCAAATCTCCGGACAAAGAAACTTAAATAGGGGCATCTGTCATACCCCAATTTTTGACCCAAGATCCCACCGACACGTGTCATCTGTCATACCTCTTCTCACTTTTTTTTTTAGTCTTTTTAATTTTAATTTTTAATTCATTTCCATCTTTTATTTTCTATTTCACTTTTTAATTTAATTTTAGTTTAAACACATTTATCTTTTATTTATTTTTATTCATAGATGATAGGTCCAATTATTTTATCTATTCTTTTTCTATTTTTAATGTCCGATAAGTCCAAGAATTACAGCTGTTCACGGCTCATCCAAATCCAGAAAAAGGTCTTGTAACAAACTTCGTTTCATCCAAATCCAGAAAAAGTCTTGTAACAAACTCCTTTTCATCTCAATCCAAAGCTAGTATTTTTCTCCTCACTAACAAACCCTAATCCCTAATCACTTCCCTATAAATACAACCTGCAAAACACACATTAAGGGGCAGCCAATTTTAACACACACAAATATTCCAAAAAAACCTTAAAACCAAAAACCCTAGCTACGGCACAATACTAGAGTTTCAAAAACCTTAGTCTACCATTTTTGTTTTTATTTAGGATCTGCAAACTACTTTCAATTTAATTCAATGTATCAACCGCCCCTTTGTTTTTTTGTATTCACGCTACCATTGCTATTGCTCTTTCACGTTTCTAATTTCAATTATTTTTTTTCTATTTCATTCATGCTAGAAATTGGATATTAGAGAACCTAGAGAACTTTTGTTTTACTGTTCTATATTTCCAATTCTTGTTAGTTTTCATTGCAATGTTATTTCCATTCCTTTATTTACTATATTGCTGCGTGGCTAGTTAGTCCTTGTTCCATAGTTTCATTAGCTGCCGCTTTTATTATTATTATTATTAGATTTTGAATTCTGCTAGTTTGTTGTGTGCCGTATTCCCTGTTATATGCTTTACTCTAATAAATTTATTTCCTATGCAATTTTTGGATTCTAGTTTCATTTCACATATATTCACTTAGAATTCACTTTCACGGCTGCTTCATCTTCTATTCCATACTTCCCTTTTCACTATTGATGCGTGAATGAATCAATAATATTGCAGCTGATGTGCCTTGCGCCATTGCTACTTTATTTCATCGCATAACAACACTGTTTTGTTCTGACTATTTTCCTTGCATATATGCTCCTATTTCTTTTACTAATTCCTGTTTTCAGCTCCTGCTACCGAGGTTGCAGACACCTTGCTGTGTTTGCGCCTTGTTATTGTTTGTTTAATTCTTTTGTAGCAGGTTTTAACAGGTGTTTGTCCGTGGCTGTTTTATTCCTTTCCAATTGCAAGGCCATGACAGCTCTCCAAAGTTAAAGAGATTCCATTCCTAAATAGAACTAGTGGCCTGTTTGCATTTTTTTTAATTTCTTTAGCATTGTATTTTTTCTCATCCATCGTTGTTAGTTTAGGTTTATTATTCCATTTATTACATATTTATTTTCCGTCATTTATTTTATTTTCCGCAGACCATAGCATGTATTAATAGGTTTAATGTAATAGTTTAGGTGCATGGGTGCGTGTGTGGGTGTATGCTTTATTTTATCCTCGGTAGTTTAGGTTAAAGGTCCTCATGGTGGTCCAACGCCACCATGAGGTACCAGCGTTTTACTTTCCTGCTCCGTTAGTTTATATTTTAGTTCAAATTATTCAAAAAAACAACAAAAACATGCAAATAATCAAAAAAACAAAAAACATTTTTCACAACAAACCTTGATTCAAAAATCAAGTGATTCCCTTTTATTTCTTACTCTTTCATAAATCAAATTTGCAATCAACTTTAATTCTACTTTAAGTCTTTTTCTTTTAATATCAAAAAACACGAACAAACACTCTTTGCCACTTGGCTTTTCACTTTAAAACCTTTTCAAAAACAAATAAAAAATACAACAACAAATCAAACGAAAATTTCTACCCCGAACTACGAGGTTTTGATCCCTCACGGGTACGTAGGCAAAGGACACTCGTCCTTCCAAATCAATAAAAAATGTAGATATTAGGGTTCTCTTTTTTTTTATCACTTTCAATCTATTTTCAAAAAAAAGCAAGCAAGTTTGTAGCACAAAAGTTAAATAAAATCAAGAGGTTCTCGTAGAGTACTACGAACATAAAGGGTGCTAATACCTTCCCTTTATGTAACCAACCCCCGAACCCTAAATCTTTTTTTAAGTGGTATTTGAACCTTTTTCCACTTTCTTTTAAAAAAATAAAATGTTCAGTCGTGAAATAAAATAGTGAGTCAAAAGCTAATCAAATAGCCTTGATCTCCGAAAAATGACGCGACAACATGTATGTCTGAAAAAATTAAAAGAAGTGGGATGAGATATACTTATCTCAGTGGATTCTCTAACTATAACCATAATTGTGACCACAAATTAACTATAACATTGTCTAGGCAATGCAACTAAGTATTTGCATGGTCACTCATAGTCATCTGCCATAAACTTGAACCATGTAAATTTAAATACCATCATAAAACAACAAATATGAATCAATAATGATTGGTCTTGAAAAGAAAATAAAGGTGGAACACACATTAATTATCTTGGACATTTTTAGCTGATGTGAATACTATTGAGCGTGAGGGTACTCAATGGTATTAATCATCTTGGACATTTTTCCGCTCTTTTTATTACGCTAACGCTTGAAAATTATGAACGTTGTTTTTATTATGAGACTTTGATTTTGATTAAAACTAAAAATGTAAATGTTTGTTGCTTTCAAGTAATAACAAAACAAACTAACCTTGATTATCTTTTTTTTTGAAGAAATCAAAATGGAATTATATAACACTCAAGATTAGCAGAACCCAAGCACAAGGAGTGCCTTGGAAACCACTAAAAAATACAAAGATTCAAGAACAACAATACAAAAACAAATTAGCCAATACCCAGACAATCTAAAGGGCTTGACCACCACCGCTGCGTGCCATGAACAAACACGACAAGTTTAGCTTTCAGACATCCTAGGGCCATCAATTTGACCTTATCTAATAAACGAGGCACAGGAGTAATGGAGTTATTGAACAGTCTATTATTGCGCTCGTTCCACACCACCCAAGTACATAAGAGCCAAATGAGCTGCAGGAACGACCTCTTTGCTTTGCCAGCGCCTGCCTGCTGAGAAAATTGAACCAGATGATCGATAATAGCGTTGGAGTCCACTCCATCAAAACCAATCCAACCGCGCACCTGCTGCCATAAAGGACCAAACACGGGACAAGATAAAAATAAATGCTCTGCCGTCTCAACTTGACCACAACCAGCCACACAAAAGACTTCTTCCATGGAAACAACACCCCGAAAAGCCAGATTGGCCTTTGTTGGAAGCCGATCCCGGATCAGACGCCAAGCAAAAACCGAGATCTTCACAGGGACCTGATGATGCCACACCAACTAGAACGGTAGATCCATCTGAGCCTCAACACCGCCCGTCACCAAATCATAAGCGCCCCTCACCGAATAACCCTCTGCTACATCAGGAAGCCACTCCCAAGAATCTGAAATGTTAGGAACCAACAAGACATCAGATAGTAACGCCCTACACTCCTCTACCAGAGTCTCCTCCCACGCCCACAGCCTACGCCTCCACCTCCACCCTCCCCCATCCACCTCCAGCCCCCGAGAGATAGTAACCTTGATTATCTATTTTAGTGACACAAACAATATAATCACAAAAATATACTCTAAATTTTATTTATTTTAATGACACCAACAACAATCGTTATTATAGAAAAAAATTGTTTAACGGTATAATTGAGATAATGAAAAAGTAAATATAGATATACTCATATATTTGTTACACTTTTTAAATGTAAAGGAAAAAAAACCAGACATTATATATATATATATATATATATATATATTAAGGAATAACATATATATTCTTATCGTGTTTGTTACAGTTTATTTAATATTTAAATTTATTCTGATCAAATTGTTACATGTGTTATTCAAAATTGAGGGCATTTTTGAAAAGAGAAAAATTCAGCCCAAAAAAACTGAAAGAGGTTGTTTTCTTTATATATAGTATAGATCATAAAGTAAAAATATAAGACATATATATTCATATCGTGTTTGTTATATTTTTTTTAATATTTAAATTATTCTTATCTATTTGTTACATTTGTTATTTATATTGAAAATTCATTGCATTTTTTAAAAGAGAAATACTGAAATAGTCAGCCCAAAAGAGCTAAAAGAGATTATTTTCTTTATATATAGTATAGATATAAATATACTTCATATATTAAAAATGACGCGAACAATGATTGAAGACAAAAAAACTTAACAGACAATTGCATATGTTGATATAATTTTTTTTTAAGTATCGCATATAAAATTTTAAAGTTCTTATAGAAAAATGACGCGAACAATAATTGAAGAAATATAAAATTAACAGACATGATCAAGTGCTCATATTATTTTTTAAGTCTGACATACAAAAATAAAATAAAAAATTAACACTTACATTATTTGCACTAGCGGAAAGATGGGCATTATCGTGCCCGTCTGTCCGCTCTTTCTACTGTGCTAACGCATGTGCTTATTTTATTATGTTTGTTTGTATAGTTTTAATTAAAAAATTTAAATATTATTGAAATTATTGATATACTGCGCTAACGCATGTGCTTATTTTATTATGTTTGTTTGTATAATTTTAATTAATTTTTTTAAATATTATGGAAATTATTGATATATTGATTTATAAACAAAATATTGTCAAGGCATATAACAAAATTATCTTTGAACTCAACATATTTTAGTTTGCCTGCTTATAAAATTAAGGTAAAATTTACTCAAAAAAACAAATTAAGGTAAAATAATGATCATTTATTGTTTATTCTAATAGTAATTAGTAACATCATAACATAAATGTGTCTGTTATGTAAAAGAAACATCATAAATAAATGCATAAATGACATGTTATATAAAAGAAACATTGCGATTGCGATAAAAGAATATCTTAAGAAACTATATTTTTCGTAAAGTCTCCATCTTCTCCTTCTTCTATTTTCCCTTCTATAATGACACTGGGAATGGTTTTCCTTGTGACTTATTTATGGTAATAGATAAACTTAGTATAACCGGAAATTGTTTTCTACTAAGCACAAAGTGAAGTCATTAACTCGCATTTGTTTTAAATTTAATTCTGGGCAAGAATGTTCTTTTTCCATCATTGCTTCCTGTTAGGATTTCAACATCCAACATATTCTTAAATAAATCATGACATAACAATCGTGTTCCATTACACAAACCATATCTAGGGTATGTATTTCACAACAACATCAAATGTGCACCTTTTTATACCTTTAAAACATGTGGTGGTAACTTTCTTGAGCAGTTGAATTTAGGAATCCATGTTGATATAAGTTATGAGCATCCCCTTAACCTCGTTAAATGACAACTAATTATGTTATTCTTCTGGAAACTAATTGATAATTATGTTATTCAATTTTTTTCGACCATATATATTAATTATGATAGTACTCCTCGTCTATGAATCACATACACTCCTCATATTAAATGTGTTTGAACACGTGTTGCATCCGCATCCACAAATATAATTACCCTAAATTATGTGATCACTACTACAGAAATGACATTTCACATCGGTTGAAATCGACTTTTCAGATCGGGTGCCAACCGATGTGACTAAGGGTGAGGTTGTATGTCCATACCTTTTCCCATCGGGTATCTACCCGATGTGGTAAGTAATTTTCCGCATCATTTAATCCAGAACCCGATGTGAGATCCCTTTCTTTTCCAAATTGAAAAATATATAACAAATCATTAAATTTTAATCTCCGATGTGAAATCTACATAATTCACATCAGAATAATAATCTCAACCGATGTGAAATCCCTTTTATTTAATATAAAAAAGTACCCCTGCCATTTTGCAATAATCCAAATTATCAACATATGTTTTCTTTGAAAAAAAATAGACAATAACAAAAGTCTTCTCTTAAATGAGTAAACAAACACATGCTACTAAATTTTGTCTAAATCATAGTGCTTAATTTGCCATTGTCCAGGCTCTGCTCTGCCTACAACTATAGAATATCAAGAAGCTTCCAATTTGTTCAAATAAACAATTCCTAGTAACATATATGGATATGTTAAAGAAAAGTGGAGTTAGATTTGTGAGGGTACCTAAGCATGCAAATCGACCTGTTCCTCATGTCGCACCCATACAGGGACCACTTTTATTGATTCCATCTATCCCTTGCCTATATAATATAGTATAGAAAATCTCTTATCAGAAAATGCCAATCAGGTAGAGAATTTCCAACTTGAACTTCCTTCCTGTTCAATAACCAGAACTGATATAGATCAAGAAACAAGAACACTTACAATTGACGGTAAGTTGAGATCCCACAACAAGGAGTAGATATTAAAATATGTTAGTTATAGTTATAGAACAATTAAACTTGACTCAATTAAATTTTATAAAAAATAGTTACCAACAATCTTACCATGAAGGATGAACGGGTCTAAGCTCCCCACTTGAAGGTCATCATTGTTGCTGACTCTTGGACTGAAGATAATGATTCTTTGACCACCTTTGCAGCCACCGAACCAATTCTGTCAGCTTGTAAGGGAAAATTCTGCAAAAACAACATATTAACTTCCATCAATTTATTATCAAACATTAAATAAGGGTATATCTTAAATGTTGGTTATTGATCCATTTCAAGTAAGATTATCATCTCCTGCTAGTAGAAATCTTAAAATACTTTACATTTTCATATCACAAATAATCGAGAGTAAGTGGTGGAATGTGATGAAATGCATGTCATTGAGTTCCATTGCATCCCATCCTTTTAATGACTATCCAAACAATGGAATCTTAATTTATTCCATTCCATCAATCCAAACTTACCCTCCAATTTGGATGGAATGGGATGGAATCCACTATTTATTTATTTTTCAAATTACTAAATTACAAATATATATCTGTCTTCTCTACATTAATCCTATCTGTTCGAATCTTCACTTTGTCAGTTCTTTTTTTTCATAGGCAGCCCCAAGCTAAACTAACATGTTCTCATATTTCATAATTCAGTAGACAATCATGCTAAATAATCTAAATATACAAACATGTGCAAAGCCAGAAATTAACAACAAAACGAGATTACTGCTTAATATTGTTTCCCATATGTCATCCATAGTTCCACCTTCCTCAGTAAATCCAGCTTCCCGAGCATCATTAAAGGATCGAGAACCTTTCCTTAGTACAATCTGTCATGTTGAAAGGTTAATGGTTACTATAGTATGATAGGGAAATAGAAAATCAGACGTTCTTAACAAGTAACAAATTATTTTACAGCTTACTGTCATAAAAAATTATATATCAATAAAAGATAATGAACTAAAACGACAATATTTCAAGAATCACCTTAACAACAATATCAAACTTTGCTTCAGCAAGTGAGTCCCGTAGATTCTGTGCCTGAGCAGGTCCCTGATGAATATAGCACAAATAAAGGAATCAGTTAAAATTATGAACTGTGTTAGTATCAAAATATTCCTTTTTAAAAAAATTATGTAACTTGAAAAAAGATGTCTTCTGACACAAAAGCACGAGGCATATTGTAACACCCCGTTTTTCCAACATATAAATAAACATAAAATATATCAGAGTGCATCGTAAAACAGAATGTCACATCTACGTTCTTCAAAATTCATTTCATCACAAATAGAGTTAAATGCATTATTTATTTAAAACAACTGCTTTCAATAATTATAACAATGTCGCAGCGGAAAATATTCAACGTTTAATTCAAAATTTGACACTAAGGCCTCAACATCATCACATTATAAAATTCCAAATTTAAAAGTGGTTCAACATCAACTTATAAAAAGACATACGTAACAAAGGAAACATTCAGCGGCTACTCCTAGATATCAACATCATCCCGTTACGTATCAGAGCAAGACTCCTAAGACGACACGAGAACTCAACTCACATCAGCGGCTACTCCTAGATATCTGCACGTTACCCACGTAGAGGCAACATTCAAACAGAAGGGGTGAGATTTCACATTCATTAATAACAAGCAACAATTCATAAAGAAGAATTAATCAACATAAAACAACAACAATTAATCATCTACAATTAATTCACATAAAGGAAACAATCAACATAGAACAACAACAACTAATCATCAACAATTACTTCATGTAATTTTAGATACAATTATCAATTAACTTCATTTATCAATGTAACAACACGATTCAACAACGTAACAACAATAACAACTCAACAACGTAACGACAACAACGTAGCAACAACAAATTAACAAGGTAACAACAACAACTTAACAACGTAACAACAACTACTTATCAAAATGCAATATAGTTATGCATGTGGTACCAACAGATCGTCAAGCCCTCAACAAAATGTCGTAATTCGACTAAACAGGGCATCAAACCGTCAACTTTAACAAGGCATCAAGCCTTCAACTTTAACAAGGCATCAAGCCTTCAACTTAATGTCATAATTCGACTAAACAGGGCATCAAACCCTCAACTTTAACAAGGCATCAAGCCTTCAACTTTAACAAGGCATAAAGCCTTCAACTTAATGTCGTAATTCGACTAAACAGGGCATCAAGCCCTCAACTTTAACAAGAAATCAAGCCTTCAACTTTAACAAGGCATCAAGCCTTCAATTTAATGCCGTAATTCGACTAAACATGCATCAAGCCCCCAACGTTTAACAATCATTTATACAAGGACACAACTTCAAATACAACAACAATATCACCTTTCATATAAGCATCATATAAACAACCTTCATATCAACATCATATAAATTGCATATAAACATCACATAGATAACTTTCATATAATCATCATATAATCATAGATTCAACCATAAATCAACAACAACATATCAATATAATTCACCAATTCATTATCAAAAGGAAACTAAGTTTGATTCAACAAGACATAGATTAAATACTCTTAAACATTCTAATTAAACTCATAATACTTAGGATCTGAAGCTTGGAAGCAAACCAAAAGTTTTGGGTTGATTTAGAAGCGGTTATGCTAAATTTTCTTAAAAGTCTTCTAAGACCTACTTGGAGTGTTTCTATCATAATTCAAAATCCACAAAACATTTTCAAATCATACCAGAACCATTGGAAAGTTAACTTAATTATCTAAAACTTTTATGTTTACACCAAAGGGCAATTCACAACAGAAACGTGTTAAAAACACGCAAAAACGTGAAACAGGAAATGCTGTCAGAGGGCATTTCGCGCAAGTGAGACTAACGTCGAGAGAAAGCTCAATTTTGCTTGTGAGTTGGCTTGGGGCTCGCTTAAGAAAACTGGGCCCTGTTTTCTGACGACTTCTCACCATTTTTCACCCAGAAACCCAAATTTTGACTACCCAATGCCCAAATTTGATAGGAAACATTACCTAGGGTTATTCTACAACCTAATTCAATTCAAAACCTAACTTCTACAACAACAAACTTCAACAACAACAAGATTAACCTTTTTCAGAATTATATACTTATGATTAAAGAAGGTTAGTCCCACCCTTACCTTAGATTGGTTGATTTACAGAACTCTACAAGCTTCTCCTCTTTATCTCTCAAAAACTGTTTGTACGTGCTTCTGTTTTCTCCCAAAATTGTTTTTCTTGTTCTAACCCTAATTCTCTAATGTTCTCTTCTATTTATAACCACCAAGAGTTTGTTTCTCACTTAATCTTTTTTTTAACCTAACAAATCCTTCTGATTACCAAAATACCCTTATGCCTCATTAAATCTAATCTAATTAGATTTCTTCACTATTTATATCATAACAACCTACTAATAAATACTAAAAATCATCAATTTGCAAATATTCAAATAAAATATTTAAAATAACACTAGACTCGATAAAATAACTAAATAATAAAAATGGGGCGTTACACATATCACTTTCAGTCATACATTAAATTAATCCACAAAAGGTACATAGAATGACTACACATGTTTAAATACCAAACTATAAAGTTAGCATCCAACCACACTAGATTAATTTCCTTAAAAAAAAAACAGAACAAGCATTTCACGTGCATCAGTCAACTAACAAAACAAGGACATTCCATTGTGATACCTAAGCAATACAAATCATTAAATCTTGTTACATAAGAATTATGTTTACTAGAGTTTCAACATTCTATAATTTAAAAACAATAATCGCTTAAATCAAAAACTCACTTAAAAGTCTTTGAATGTAAAATTAAGTTACATGTGAACCCCATCCAATGACATCAAAAACTCACTCAATGCAGCCTTCTGCTTCTGAGAAATCACTGTTAAAACCTGAGTAATCGACAACCTTACCACTTTATTGCAAAGTCTATATAAAATATTCAAAAACAACACATCAATCATTAATGCAAACATCTTACAGACACAAAACAAAAACAACCCATTAGAATAGAACAATAAAGATTTGATTTTTACATTTTGAAGAGTTTGTTGGGTGCACCACCAGTGACCTTAGCAACACGGAGCAAAACCAGTTCAACTTTGAGGTCTTACATTATTCATAGATCTGAGTTTGTGAGAACAGTACCGTCGAGAGAGTCCATAAAAATAGCGTTGGCAGTGATGAATCAAGCGAGTGAGTGAACCAGAGAAACTACCGACGTCGACAACTCACTATTGGTTGCGAGAGAGAAGGAGGTCGACACGAACAGCACCGACGGCGAGAGTGACGGAGGACCGCGATGTGAAGAGGCCGGAGAACAATATCGGCATCGATGGCTTGATCTTTACTTGTTTGCGTGAGAGAAAGGGTTTGTGGCAGAAAGATCAGGGTTTGTGTGAGAGGGATCATGTTTGTAATTTGTGACTAGTAGAAGAGGGGAAAATGGGATCGTACACGTTACTAATTTGTGAGAGAGAGGGGATCGTGTTTCCCCTCAGGCATTATTGCCACTGATGTGAGAAACATTCACAATAATTACAAAATTGCCATTGTGCTGCTTCCCCCCCCCCCCCCCCCCCCCCCCCCCCCCCGCTATATCATCTGCTGATGTGAAATTGCCATCACACTATATTTCACTTCAGGTATATGCTGACTGAAGTCAAAACCACGATGTGAAAAGTCTATTTTCTAGTAGTGGATTTTTCTAAATTATCAACGTTGTTGGCATGTCAGTACCCGTGTTGTATCTGGTGTCGGTGTTCGTATCCATACTTCTTAGTGGTCCTCTCTTTTTTGGCCTCTCAGATGGTGGTTTGAATGTAACCAAAAACAAAAGATGGTGGTTTGAAGTTTTCTAGTGTTTCTGTTTTTAGTTGTTGGAAACATGAGTGTGATTCTCGTTTAACAATTTTGAATTGTTTAAATGGTTTTAACACTTTGATTTCACTGTATTTTGTTGGATATTGGATGGGGGCCGTGGGAGTAGTTTATCAATGTATCATCTCAGAATGTTTGGAATCACATAGAAAAAAGCAATGCTTTTATTCCTTTAAACGGCAATGGAATGAGCTTAACGGCAGAGGATGTTATTGCTTATTTTCCCTTTATTTAATAATTAAAAAAAACCATGGTTCTCTTTATATAAAAAAAAAACCCACACTATCATAGTTTTTATAAGCAATTATAAACCAGCAAAGTCAAATAATTTTTAAAATTAATCGTAAACAATTTGAATCATAATCGTTTATAAACCAGCAAAGTCAAATATATAATCCATAAAATTAATCGACTTTGATTAGTAGTAACATGAAAGAAAAAGAAAAAAACTAAACATGTTAATTCTGAATTCTGATGCAGAGGGTTGAGAGAGGTTGAGAAAAACTAAACAATGCGGGAACGAACTATTCACTGTGAGAACCCTACTTATTATTATTTAATATAGTGCTAACAAATCTTTTTTCTAAAATATTTTGAGTCCTAATCTTTTTTTAGAGCATTTAAAGTCCAATCTTTAACATTTCTTTTTGCTCATGTTGGTTACTAATATTTTTTTATAGGATTTAAAGTTCAATCTTTAACATTATTATTTTTTCTCACATTTGTTACTAATCTTTTTTTTTAGAGGATTTAGAGTACAATTTTTAACATTATTTTTTCCTCACGTTTGTTACTAATCTTTTTTTAGAGGATTTAAAGTCTAATCTTTAACATTATTTTTTGCTCATGTTTGTTACTAATATTTTTTTAGAGGATTTAAAGTCCAATTTTTACCATTATTTTTTCCTCATGTTTGTTACAATTGATCAACGGCCGAGGAAGAGTAGCTTATATTAATAAAATAATATAGAAATACTGTTTTTTGTCGAAGTAATAAAATAATTTGGAAATACTTGGAAATCTTTGTCGGTTGTATTGAGGGGAACAACACTGATGTACAACATAAAATCGACTGATAAAAAAGTAACATGAGTTTTCTGTTTTGTGCTAGTTTTATGTGAGTTGTATTTGTGGTTAACGGAGGTAAAAGAGAGTTAACGGGGACGATTAGTGACATAGATTAGTAATCCACTTGTTATTTTATAATTGGCTAACAGTTAGAACAATTCATAAGGAATTGTGCATAAGTTTTCTCCTTAAACTATATTTATTCTTATCTATTTGTTACATGTGTTATTCGTATTTAAAATTAAAATTAAAAATTAGGGGTAATTTTGGAAAGAAAAGTCCAACCCAAGAGTATGCTGAAAGGGGTAGTTTTCTTTATATATAGTATAGATTAGACCGCTCACGGAAATGCAACATGAGAAGCATAAGAGGACAACAAAGATATATCCGCAGGCCCTCTAGGAAAATGAGGCACATCATGTAACTGCTTTAGAGTTGCCTCAGCCACAAGATCATCCTCATCTGACTCAGGAACAACATCCTCGCCTTGCTAAACATTGTCACTCTCAACCACATCACAAAACTGCTAGGTGTCATAACCACCATCCGTGGCATCGTGTAACTAATCTTGAAAATTCATGTCTTGGGGCGGGTCATGCACATGTGATTGTGTCGGCTGAGAACTACTTTCACCATCATTGTGATTCAACCTCTGGTCTCTTCCCCCTCTTTAGGATATGACAGTGGGTAGCCACCCTTTCCCACCTGACGCTACTAGTCATGGCAAGTCCACCGGCTATGGTCCTATTGTTAGAGATTTAGGTCTTATTGGGGCGTGTAACACCCCGTTCTCCCAACAGTATTAATTAACAAATTAAATCAGAGTTTTTCACCAAAAACGGAATGCTACATTTTCCTTCAAATAAAATCTCCAAATTAACGGATGAATAAATATTCTCCAATAAAATAGTCAATAATAATTAACTTCAAAACTTCGCAGCGGAATTAATTTAAAGCAACTAAATAAGCTTTGGCACGCAGGCCTCGTCAAAAGTTTCGTAAATCAAAATTAATACGTAAGGAAAGAGAAAACAAGCAACAAATTCCCGTCCTGTTACGTATCAGAGCCCTAAGACACTTGAGCCGACATCTCTACTAATCTTCGTTACCTGCAGTTGCCCACAAGGCGGCAATTCCAACAGAAGGGGTGAGATTCACAAACAACAATAGATAACATAATTCATCAATTAAATGCAGCAACAGCAATAAGCAATAAGCAACTGTCAGTTTATATTTTAAACAATCCAACAACATCATTAACTACGACACCGACGACTCAACCAACGACGACGACAACAACAACAACAACGACGACAACAACAACAACAACAACAACAACGACAACAACAATGCGACTAATGCAAATGCATGTGGTACCATTTTACGCGCGTTGAATGCTAAGCATTCCGGGGCATGAGCCCCCAACGGTTGAATGAAATAACATTCCAGGGCATAAGCCCTCAACAATTGAGTGGTAAACACTCCAGGGCATAAGCCCTCAACGATTGAGTGTAAACACTCCAGGGCATAAGCCCTCAACAATGGTATGAGTATGAAATGGACTCAATGGTGTATATCTACATACAACCCAACGACAGCAACAACAACTACTATATGCATAATCAGCTATGGCATAAGACTCCAATTCAATTGATAGGACACAACAAAGGGCACAACAAAGCCACACAACAAAAATCCAACAATTAGGTAACCTACAGCATTACTCGCCGTGGCGAGCTACCTTACTCGCCGTGGCGAGTTCACAAAATTGAGCTCCTCGCCGTGGCGAGTTGGGGGCGAGCTCAAGGCGAGCAAAAGTGGTTGCTCTCGGCATTTTTGACATTTTTCACCTAAAATCTTCATTTTTAAGTTCCCAAAACCCAAATTTAATTCTGTAAAAAGGTGCCATTCATCCCTAAACATATTAAGGCACTCAAATTGATATAAAAATCTGCCCAAAAACCTCATTAAGACAATTAACAACTTTTTAATTAAGCAACTCGCCATGGCGAGTGCATCTGCTCGCTGTGGCGAGCTACGGGTGTTTCACTGCTCGCCTCGCGAGTGGGACTGCTCGCTGTGGCGAGCTACACAGGCACTGCTCGCCTGGCGAGCGGGTTTACTCGCCGTTGCGAGCGGCGATAGGCAGAACTACGAACTGTACGAACAGACTTCTACTTTTCAACCCTAAACCCCAAATTAAACACCTAAAGGCTCAATTTTGATGAATTTCATCATCCCTATGCATTCTAACATCAGAACAGCATTAAACAACAACAATTACATGAATTAATCAAGTTATTAACATCAATTCATCATTAACCTAATTCAATTCATTAACCCTAACAACTCTATATTCATCAACGAATTAAGAACCTAAAGTTGAGAGTTAGTCTCACCCTTACCTTAGATTATCTTCCTGAATTAAAAGCAGCGTTCTTCTCTCCTCTTGCTTCTTCTCTCTTCTTCTAGGTTTTTCCCCCTTTTCTTGTTTTCTCACTGTTTCTACGTGAAAATGGTTCTGACTCTTTCTTCCCTTATTAATTCCTATTAACTTCTCCTTAATTCTAATTAACTCCTATTAAATTATTAAATAATTCATTTTAATCCCCAACCTTCTAATAATTATAATTCTCACCTATTTTAATTAAATAATTCAAAACAATCATATAATAAAATATAACACACCATAAAATACACATAAATTATTTAAAATCACATAAACTTACTAAAATCAATTGAAATAAAATAATCGACAACTAGGGCGTTACAACTCTCCCCCACTTAAAGAATTTCGTCCTCGAAATATTACCTCAAGCAAACAACTCAGGATAAGACTCTAGCATCTTACTCTCCAGCTCCCAAGTCAAGCTTTCACCAGTTACTCCACCCCAAACAACTCTCACCAGAGGTATCTCCTTGCCTCTCAACTTCTTCACCTTACGATCATCAATCCTCAACGGTAAAGTTTCTACCGTAAGGTTGTCTCTAACTTGCACGTCATCCCTTGGTATAACATGCGAAGGATCCGCTACATACTTCCGCAACTGCGACACATGGAACACATCATGCAGATTTGAAAGATGTGGTGGCAACCCTATTCGATATGCCACTGGCCCAATCCTCTCCGATATCTGATAAGGACCAATAAACTTCGGAGTCAACTTCTTCGACTTCAACGCACGACCTACACCTGTCATGGGAGTGACTCTCAAGAACACATGATCACCCTCTTGAAACTCAAGTTCCTTTCTACGCTTGTCATGGTAACTCTTTTGCCGACTCTGCGACGCTTTCATCTGCTCTCTTATCAACTTGACCTTCTCTGTAGTCTGCTGGACTAATTCCGGTCCCAACACTATACTTTCTCCCGATTCAAACCAACACAACGGAGTTCTACACCTCCGACCATACAAAGCTTCAAATGGTGCCATACCAATACTCGAATGGTAACTGTTGTTGTACGTGAACTCAATCAACGGTAGATGACTATCCCAAGCTCCACCTTGCTCAAGTACACATACTCTTAGCAAATCTTCCAACGACTGAATCGTCCTCTCCGACTGACCATCTGTTTGAGGATGATAAGCCGAACTCAACTTCAACTTAGAACCCAAAGCCTCCTGCAAACTCTTCCAAAACCTTGAAGTAAACCTCGGATCTCTATCCGACACAATACTCGATGGAACACCATGCAACTTCACAATACTATGAATATAAATCTCTGCCAACTGAGCTACCGGATAATTGATATTGATCGGAATAAAATGTGTTGACTTTGTTAACCTGTCAACAACTACCCAAATGGCATCATGCCCCTTCGGAGTATTCGGTAAGCTCGTTACAAAATCCATGGATATGCTATCCCACTTCCACTCTGGTACATCTAGTGGTGTCAACAATCCTGCAGGCTTCTGATGTTCAACTTTAGATTTCTGACAAGTTAAACATGCATAAACAAATTGCGCGACATCTCGCTTCAACCCAGACCACCAAATTAACTTCTTCAAGTCGTGGTACATCTTTGTAGCTCCCGGATGAATACTTAAGCTACTCCTGTGACTTTCTTCCAAAATCATCTTTTTCAACTCGTCGTTATCAGGAATACAAATTCTGCCTCATATTCAACTCTTTCTGATCAAACAAATATTTCAAACTCTTATGATCACTGAACACCTCAAATCTGGAACCGTACAAATAATGCCTCCAAATTTTTAACACAAAAACTACAGCAGCCAACTCTAAATCATGTGTAGGATAGTTCTTCTCATGTATCCTCAATTGTCTTGAAGCATAAGCTACCACCTTACCATCCTGCATAAGTACACCACCTAAGCCCAACTTGGACGCATCACAATAAACAACAAAAGGTTCATCTGGCTTCGGTAAAATCAAAATTGGAGCAGTCGTCAACCGTTGCTTCAACTCATTGAAACTATTCTCACACTTAGCATCCCACACAAAAACTTTACCCTTACAGGTCAACTGTGTCAAAGGAAGTGCCAACTTCGAAAATCCTTCGATAAATCTTCGATAATAACCTGCTAAGCCCAGAAAACTTCTAATCTCTGTAACGGACCTCGGAGTCTCCCATTGCGATACCGCTTCAACTTTCGACGGGTCAACCGCAATACCACTACCAGAAATAATGTGGCCAAGAAAACTTACTTCACTTAACCAGAACTCACATTTGGATAACTTGGCATACAACTTCTTTTCTCTCAACACTTGCAAAACAATCTTCAAATGCTCTGCATGCTCTTCTTCAGTCTTAGAATAAATCAGAATATCATCAATAAAAACAACAACAAATCTGTCCAGAAAGTCATGGAAAATTCTGTTCATATACTCCATAAATACACCAGGTGCATTAGTAACACCGAACGGCATCACCTTATACTCATAGTGACCATAACGCGTTCTGAACGCCGTCTTCTGCATATCTTCATCCTTCACCTTGATCTGATGGTAACCTGACCTCAAATCGATTTTACTAAACACACGGGCACCCACTAGCTGATCCATCAAGTCATCAATTCTCGGAAGTGGATACCTATTCTTTATCGTCACTTTATTCAGCTGACGGTAATCTATACACAGCCTCATGCTACCATCTTTCTTCTTAACCAATAACACTGGCGCTCCCCAAGGTGAAACACTTGGTCTTACAAACTTCTTATCAAGCAGGTCTTCCAACTGCTTCTTCAACTCTGCCAACTCAGCTGCTGACATACGGTAAGGAGCCATCGACACAGGCTTCGTACCCGGAACAAGATCAATTGAAAATTCAACTTCCCTTTCTGGCGGCACATCGGGAATCTCATCAGGAAAAACTTCTGGAAATTCATTCACGACTGGTAGGCAATCAATCGCTGCTTGATTCTCTACTGACAAATATGCTAACAAGGAAAACATCATAATTCCGTCACGCTCAATCTGCTTCAACTGCTTAGTACTCAAGAAATCAACTTCACTCTCTTCTTCAGCGGAAGAGAAACGTACTGTCTTACTAAAACAATTTATGAGGACATGGTTATACTCTAACCAGTTCATCCCAAGGATTATATCCATACCCGTCAACGGTAAACATACGAGATCAACTTCAAAATTTCTACCAAATACAGACAGTGGACAACTTAAACAAACAAGAGAAGTAGTCACTGAACCCTTAGCTGGAGTTTCAACAATCATTTCTCCATCCATATTAGACATGGTAAGTCCCAACTTAGAAGCACAACTAACAGCAATAAAACAATGCGTAGCACCAGTATCTATAATAGCAATTAAAGGAGTATCATCAAAATAACAAGTACCTCGAATTAGTCGATCCTCATTGTCCGTCTGTGTACCAGACAATGCAAACACTTTCCCTCTAAGCTGAGCCTTCTTAGGCTTCTTGCACTGAGAACTAAGATGACCTTCTTCATCACAATTAAAACAGACAATATCACCACGTTTGCATTCAGCTATTGTATGTCCTTTCTTCCCACATCGGAAGCATTTCTTCTCATCACGGTGGCAAGCATTACTCTTGTGGCCTTTCTCGCCACACTTGTAGCAGACAACTTCAGCAGGAGTCTCATTCTTCCTGGGCCTCCTCTCATCATTTACCCGTTGTTTCCCCTTATCAGCAGGAGCACTGTAAGGCTTAGGACGGTTCTGCTGATTCTTACTCTTCCTTTCATTAAGCACTTTATAGTGAGCTTTCGTATCCTCTTCGTAAATCCTGCAGCTACTCACCAATTCAGAAAAATTGCGGATCTTCTGATAACCAATGGCCCGCTTAATCTCAGCACGCAGACCATTCTCAAACTTGATACACTTAGAGAACTCAGCAGTCTCAGGAGTGTAATGCGGGTAAAACTTTGCCAACTCAACAAACTTGGCAGCATACTCTGTTACTGACATATCACCTTGCTTCAGTTCCAGAAATTCAATCTCCTTCTTACCTCGGACATCTTCCGGAAAATACCTATTCAGAAACTCTCTTCTGAACACAGCCCACGTGATCACAGCTCCTCCATTCCCTAGCACTGGTTGCACACTCACCCACCAATCATCAGCCTCCTCAGCCAGCATATGTGTGCCAAAACGCACCATCTGAACATCAGTGCATTGCATCACTCTGAAGATTCTTTCAACCTCCTTCAACCATGTCTGCGCCCCATCAGGGTCATACCTACCCTTGAACGTTGGTGGATGGTTCCTCAGGAAGGTTTCCAACATGCGAACACCGTCGTTACCACCAGCATTATTCTGTTGACCCACAGCTTGAGCCATCGCTTGTAGAGCAGCAGCAAATGCGACATCATTCCTTCCAGCCATCGCGAAAATCTACACTACAACAACAACCAGGACATCAAAGACAATACAAAATTGTCACACGACTCTACTAGGCTCGACTCGACTCTACTACTTGGCCGGACGGACCGACCTGCTCTGATACCAATTGTAACACCCCGTTCTCCCAACAGTATTAATTAACAAATTAAATCAGAGTTTTTCACCAAAAACGGAATGCTACATTTTCCTTCAAATAAAATCTCCAAATTAACGGATGAATAAATATTCTCCAATAAAATAGTCAATAATAATTAACTTCAAAACTTCGCAGCGGAATTAATTTAAAGCAACTAAATAAGCTTTGGCACGCAGGCCTCGTCAAAAGTTTCGTAAATCAAAATTAATACGTAAGGAAAGAGAAAACAAGCAACAAATTCCCGTCCCGTTACGTATCAGAGCCCTAAGACACTTGAGCCGACATCTCTACTAATCTTCGTTACCTGCAGTTGCCCACAAGGCGGCAATTCCAGCAGAAGGGGTGAGATTCACAAACAACAATAGATAACATAATTCATCAATTAAATGCAGCAACAGCAATAAGCAATAAGCAACTGTCAGTTTATATTTTAAACAATCCAACAACATCATTAACTACGACACCGACGACTCAACCAACGACGACGACAACAACAACAACAACGACGACAACAACAACAACAACAACAACGACAACAACAATGCGACTAATGCAAATGCATGTGGTACCATTTTACGCGCGTTGAATGCTAAGCATTCCGGGGCATGAGCCCCCAACGGTTGAATGAAATAACATTCCAGGGCATAAGCCCTCAACAATTGAGTGGTAAACACTCCAGGGCATAAGCCCTCAACGATTGAGTGTAAACACTCCAGGGCATAAGCCCTCAACAATGGTATGAGTATGAAATGGACTCAATGGTGTATATCTACATACAACCCAACGACAGCAACAACAACTACTATATGCATAATCAGCTATGGCATAAGACTCCAATTCAATTGATAGGACACAACAAAGGGCACAACAAAGCCACACAACAAAAATCCAACAATTAGGTAACCTACAGCATTACTCGCCGTGGCGAGCTACCTTACTCGCCGTGGCGAGTTCACAAAATTGAGCTCCTCGCCGTGGCGAGTTGGGGGCGAGCTCAAGGCGAGCAAAAGTGGTTGCTCTCGGCATTTTTGACATTTTTCACCTAAAATCTTCATTTTTAAGTTCCCAAAACCCAAATTTAATTCTGTAAAAAGGTGCCATTCATCCCTAAACATATTAAGGCACTCAAATTGATATAAAAATCTGCCCAAAAACCTCATTAAGACAATTAACAACTTTTTAATTAAGCAACTCGCCATGGCGAGTGCATCTGCTCGCTGTGGCGAGCTACGGGTGTTTCACTGCTCGCCTCGCGAGTGGGACTGCTCGCTGTGGCGAGCTACACAGGCACTGCTCGCCTGGCGAGCGGGTTTACTCGCCGTTGCGAGCGGCGATAGGCAGAACTACGAACTGTACGAACAGACTTCTACTTTTCAACCCTAAACCCCAAATTAAACACCTAAAGGCTCAATTTTGATGAATTTCATCATCCCTATGCATTCTAACATCAGAACAGCATTAAACAACAACAATTACATGAATTAATCAAGTTATTAACATCAATTCATCATTAACCTAATTCAATTCATTAACCCTAACAACTCTATATTCATCAACGAATTAAGAACCTAAAGTTGAGAGTTAGTCTCACCCTTACCTTAGATTATCTTCCTGAATTAAAAGCAGCGTTCTTCTCTCCTCTTGCTTCTTCTCTCTTCTTCTAGGTTTTTCCCCCTTTTCTTGTTTTCTCACTGTTTCTACGTGAAAATGGTTCTGACTCTTTCTTCCCTTATTAATTCCTATTAACTTCTCCTTAATTCTAATTAACTCCTATTAAATTATTAAATAATTCATTTTAATCCCCAACCTTCTAATAATTATAATTCTCACCTATTTTAATTAAATAATTCAAAACAATCATATAATAAAATATAACACACCATAAAATACACATAAATTATTTAAAATCACATAAACTTACTAAAATCAATTGAAATAAAATAATCGACAACTAGGGCGTTACAGGGCGGGTCATCCACCCTTTCAATCATTATGAATTAATAGCAGAAGCAAATAAAACATTGAACATGAATATGATCGGATCTATGACATATTTGATTTATAAAGGATATCAAGAATTAAGGTATTAGGAGTTCCTGAATGAAGCTTTCATGGCAACCCTCTCAACCACAACAACTTGAAACAAGAAAGGAGGTGATATAATCTGAAACACA
Organism: Medicago arabica; assembly: GCA_946800305.1. Taxonomy (NCBI): domain Eukaryota; kingdom Viridiplantae; phylum Streptophyta; class Magnoliopsida; order Fabales; family Fabaceae; genus Medicago; species Medicago arabica. The sequence continues at coordinate 31,961,762 of OX326968.1, forward strand.
TCAAAGGGTTAGCGCGGCTGATTTGGTTCTTCCTTAACTGATACCTTTATGCCACATGTTCTCTTCAGATGAGGAGAAGAGAGAGTTTACCATGTACGATGTATTGGTGACCATAACCTCTTTTATATTGGATGGTCATTAGGGCTTTCCATTATTCCGTTAATCCGTTAATGGGTCATCCAGACATCCACTCATATTGAATCGTATCAACTAATTAAATATTTAATTAATTATCTAATTAGAAATCTAATATAATTATTATTTAATTTGATCACTAATCAAATAAGGCTCACAATTAATAAATAGCTAATATATATTTTTTTAAATAAAATAGCTAATATAATTATTATGATATTTGTCCAAATAATAATATCGAAATATAATTAAATTATAAAATATTCCAACACCTATTTGGGTTAAGCTTCTGCCCCTGATTCTGATCAGACATATCTACACATAATTTTAATAAATTAACATAATTGAAAACAACATTAACAAAATGAAGATCATAAACTAACTAAAAAAACAATCTAACATCCTCATTAAATTAACGAAAATTAACAAAAATATACATTCATCAAACATCCTCATATACATTCATCAAAGTTACTATTATATTTGAGAATTCTCACAATTCCAACATCATCATGGACTTCAACATTATCACAATCTAAACAACTAACAACAACATTCTCATTTAGACATTTTTAACAAACACTTTGAGTGCAAAGTATTAAACTTATTATCATTGTGTTAATTGGACACCATTCAAAACCACATTGTATTTTCTTTCTTTCTTTTTTTGGAATTATACCTCTTTTTTTTAGAGGTTTTTTGAGATATTCTTATCGGCAATCACATTCCATTTAATACAATATATATATATATATATATATATATATATATATATATATATATATATATATAAGATATTTAGAGAGATGAGAGAGAGTGTGGCGATCAGTTAACTGTTCATTACCATCTATCTTCAACCTTTGCTTCACCACAAAGTAACCTTCCTTCACAAACTACCTTAGCTTTTTCTTCCCAATTCCAACATGCAATCCTTTTTTATTCCTTGGCGATGCCTCCCTGATGATAATCCATAACCTGATCATTCAAAATCAAACCCTATATGGATCCAAGCTAATCCTAACCTTAACCCTTTAGGTGAAACCAGCAAAAACCGTCCCAACATCACTTTGTCTTCTCAGATGGTGAACAAAAAATTGGTTGATACCAATAACAAATCTTCCCCTTCCCAAACCCTTCAAACTAAATCCAAAACCTTTGCCCAGGTGCTTGCTAATACTTCTGTATATTGCGATATCCCTTCATCACAATTGCCTAAGCCTGTTTTAAAAGGAGATAACTTCTCTATATCCATTCCAGAAGAGGAGTATGTTGCTGGTGTGATGTCTTGCAAGCTTAATCTCCAGGCTAGGATCATTTGGCCAAAAGGTTCAACTCCACTCACTATTTATGATTTGCGCAACAAGCTTTCCAGTTTGTGGAGAAATCTAGGTAAGTGGGGAATTTCCTCACTGGGGAAAGGATACAATGAGCTAACATTTTCAAGTCTAGAAGATGTTAAGAAGGTGAGATCAGTTCCATCTTGGAACCTAAATCCAGGGATTCTTAAACTATTTGCATGGAGCAAAGATTTTAAACCTAGCATGCAGTCCAGCAATACAGCTCAGGTATGGCTCAGAATTTACGGGCTCTCTCAGGAATATTGGCGCCCTAAAATTCTCTTTGCTATAGCTAATAGTGTAGGGACACCAATATGCACTGATTCAGCCTCTTCCAAACCAATGATTGACAGAACTTTCGGTCAATTTGTGAGAATTTTAGTTGATATGGATGTTAATCAAACCTTAAGATACAAAGTCCTAGTAAAAAGAGTAGGTTTTTCTTTTTATGTTGATTTGGAATATGAAAACCTACCTGACTATTTCACTAATTGTAAGAAGATAGGTCACTACCTTGAAATTTGCAAAAACCTTAATAGTGAACCTATACATACTGAACACATTCCAAACAAAATCTTTAACAAAGAACCTAGACAATTGTATGTACAGAAGAAAGATGGAAAGAAAGAGCAGGGGAATGCTGTAGGTAACCCTATTATTTTAGACCAAACAAGGAAGAGAACTGCTGAAGATGTGGTAGGAAAGATGCCTGAACCACCACGGGAAACAGGCTCTAGCAAATCACCATCCCCAATTTTGAGCCCTGTTACTCAACCTAATAGATTTGCTGCACTAACAGCTGTAACGCTCTAGTTGTTAATTATTTATTTCTGATTTGTTTAGAGTCTTTCTTATGATTTTAAATAATTATTGTTGAGTATATGGTGTGTTATGTTTTATTATATGATTTATTATTATTTTATATAGAAAGTGAGAATTATTATTATTTTAGAGTTTGGGGATTAAATTAGAATTAATAAAATTAAAGGGAGTTAAGAGGATTTAAGAGGGGGTTAATTAATATAATAGAAAATATTTATGAGCAGTTAGGATAGAAAAAGGGAAACTGACAGAAACAGTTTAACGTACAAAAATATCAGTTTTGGGAGAAAGCCAGGAGGAGAACCAAGAGGGAGAGAATCAAAGGTCTTAGAATCTTCTTTCATCCGAATTAAGGTAAGGGTGAGATTTATGTTATGAATATAGTTATATAATTTGATTATGTGTTTAACAAGAGGGTTGTCAAATTGGGAATTTAGGGTTGAATTGATTCTTAGGGTGAAATTGAACGTAAGAATATTGTTTAAGAGTGTTAAAAAGAATCCTAATTATGGACAAAACCTTAAGGGATTGTTGTAACCAGTTTTGGAGTTAAAATTTGGGAGAATTGGGGTTTGGGGTGAAAAACTGCAGAATCCCGTAGTCTGTTCTGTCGCGACTCGCCTGGCGAATAAGCTTTCTCGCCATGGCGAGCAACCCGTTCATCTCTCGCCTGGCGAACAAGTCTGCTCGCCTGGCGAGCAACCCGTTCTTGAGCTCGCCATGGCGAGCAAGAGCACTCGCCTGGCGAATTTTCCAGTACCTGAAGCCGCTCTGTTTCGAGTTGAGGGATGAGTTAGTGTGTGAGGTAGATGCTCATAAATTACTAAGATAATTTGAAGGAGCTGTTGAACGTAAAATAACTGATTGGTCGACCGTTGTCCTATGAATAGCTATATTAATTATTTATGCAAGTTGTTGAGTATAATTGTTAATGAGTTACATCATACAAATATTGTTATGTTGCTAATTGACGAATGTTGCAGAGTAAGTCATATTTAATTATATGCATTGTTGAGTCGTAGTTGTTGTGGTTCATGTTGTCGTTGTCGCAGGAGAGTTGTTTGTAGATATACACTGAATAGAGTCCATTGCATACTCATAAATGTTGATGGCTTATGCCCTATGAACGCCTTGTCGTTCAACTGTTGAGGGCTTATGCCCTGTGAATGCTAGTCCATTCCATTGTTGAGGGCTCATGCCCTGGGAATGCTTTAATCATTCAACTGTTAAGGGCTTATGCCCTAGAATGCCTTGTCATTCAAACGCGTTAAACGGTACCACATGCATATTGCATTAGTTGTTGTTGTTGGTCGTCTTGTCGTCGTTTTCGGTTGCATTGTCGTGTCGTTGGTGTTGTAGCCATCGATGAAGTGTGTGAACATTGATGTTGTGAATATGTATATATATTTATTTGATTTATTTATTGAAGTTGTTAAATGCAAATGATGATTATATTTCTATACTTATTGATGTGAATCTCACCCCTTCTGCTTGAAAACGTTGCCTTTTCTATGGGTAACTTGCAGGTAATGAAGGCTAGTAGAAGTGTTGGCTCAAGTGTCCTAGGGCTCCGATACGTAACGGGATGGGAAAATAGTTGTCATGTTTTATCATTCCTTTATGTATCAATTTTGAAACATGATGTTGGAGCCTTTACTGTCGTTGAACAGATGTTTGAAAAATTATCACGTTGAGGCCTATGTGCCAGTTTGTTGGAGTTGCTTATCATGAAAATAATATTCCGCTGCAAAATGTTGGTTGCTAATACATTGTTGAATAAATAGTTTTATATTCTATTTATGAAATTGAGAAAGTAGTGTAATACTCCGTTGTTGTATACTCTGATGATTTTATTATGAAATTTTTATGTTGGGAAAACGGGGTGTTACAATTGGTATCAGAGCAGGTCGGTCTGTCCGGCCAAGTAGTAGAATCGTGTCGAGCCATGTAGTGTTGTGTGTCAAGTTATATTGTCCTTGTTTTCTTAAATTGTTGTTTGTTTTGTAGAACTTTGAGATGACTGGAAGAAATGATGCTGCCATTGCTGCTGCATTGCAAGCTGTAGCCCAAGCTGTGGGACAACAGCCTCAAGGTGGTGCTGCTGGTAATGATGGAGCGAGGTTATTGAAACCTTCTTGAGGAATCATCCACCGACATTCAGAGGAAGGTATGATCCTGATGGACCTCAGTCGTGGCTCAAGGAAATTGAGAGAATCTTCAGGGTTATGCAGTGCAGTGAGGAACAGAAGGTGCGGTTTGGCACACACATGTTGGCTGAGGAGGCGGATGACTGGTGGGTAGCTGAGCTTCCTATCTTAGAGCAAGATGGTGCTGTTGTGACTTGGGCCGTGTTCAGGAGGGAGTTTCTGAACAGGTATTTTCCAGAGGATGTCCGAGGTAAGAAAGAAATTGAGTTCCTGGAGTTGAAGCAGGGAGATATGTCTGTAACAGAATATGCTGCAAAGTTTGTGGAACTTGCTAAGTTCTATCCCCATTACACTGCTGAGACAGCTGAGTTCTCCAAGTGTATCAAGTTTGAGAATGGTCTGCGTGCTGATATTAAGCGGGCCATTGGCTATCAGAAGATCCGCAATTTTTCTGACCTTGTAAGTAGCTGCAGAATTTATGAAGAGGATACGAAAGCTCATTACAAGGTGATGAGTGAGCGTAGAAGTAAGGGACAACAGAGTCGCCCGAAGCCGTACAGTGCTCCTGCTGACAAAGGTAAACAGAGATTGAATGATGAGAGGAGGCCCAAGAGGAGAGATACTCCTGCTGAGATTATTTGTTACAAGTGCGGTGAGAAAGGCCACAAGAGTAATGCATGTGACCGTGATGAGAAGAAGTGTTTCCGGTGTGGAAAGAAAGGACATACGATAGCTGAATGCAAGCGTGGTGACATTGTCTGTTTCAACTGTGATGAAGAAGGGAACCTTAGCTCTCAGTGCAAGAAGCCTAAGAAGGCGCAGACTACTGGTAGAGTTTTTGCTTTGACTGGCACTCAGACGGAGAACGAGGATCGCTTGATCAGAGGTACTTACTATATTTAGAATACTCCTTTAATTGCCATTATTGATACTGGTGCTACGCATTGTTTCATTGCTGTTGATTATGCACATAAGTTGGGTCTGGTTGTGTCAAGTATGATTGGGGAGATGGTTGTTGAGACTCCCGCTAAGGGTTCAGTAACTACTTCTCTTGTTTGTTTGAGTTGTCCTTTATCTATGTTTGAGAGAGATTTTGAGGTTGATCTTGTATGTTTACTGTTGACGGGTATGGACGTGATTCTTGGTATGAACTGGCTAGAGTACAACCATGTTCTTATTAATTGTTTTATTAAGTCGGTGCGTTTCTCTTTTGTTGAAAAAGAAAGTGGAGTAGAGTTCCTGTCTACCAAGCAACTGAAGCAACTAGAACGTGATGGAGTTTTGATGTTTTCCTTAATGGCATCCTTGTCGTTGGAAAACCAAGCTGTAATCGATGGATTGTCAGTGGTGAATGAATTTTCAGAAGTCTTTCCTGATGAGATTCCTGATGTGCCTCCAGAAAGAGAAGTCGAATTCTCTATTGACCTTGTACCCGGAACAAAGCCTGTATCGATGACACCATACCGTATGTCGGCTTCTGAGTTGGCGGAGTTGAAGAAACAGTTGGAGGATCTACTAGATAAGAAGTTTGTGAGGTTGAGTGTTTCACCATGGGGAACACCTGTGTTGTTGGTTAAGAAGAAGGATGGTAGCATGAGGTTGTGTATAGATTACCGCCAGTTAAATTAGGTAACCATAAAAAATAAGTATCCATTTCCAAGAATTGATGATTTAATGGATCAGTTAGTGGGTGCACGTGTATTTAGCAAAATTGACTTGAGGCCAGGTTACCATCAGATTAAAGTGAAGGATGAGGATGTGCAGAAGACGGCCTTTAGGACACGTTATGGACATTACGAATTTTCTGTGATGCCTTTCGGTGTTTCTAATTCGCCAGGTGTGTTTATGGAGTATATGAACAGGATTTTCCATGCTTATCTGGATAAATTTGTGGTTGTATTCATTGACGATATTTTGATTTATTCTAAGACAGAAGAAGAGCATGCCGAGCATTTGAGAATTGTGTTGCAAGTGTTGAAAGGAAAGAAGTTGTATGCTAAGTTGTCCAAATGTGAGTTCTGGCTAAGTGAAGTAAGTTTCCTGGGTTATATTATTTCTAATAGTGGTATTGTTGTTGATCCGTCCAAGGTTGATGCGGTATCACAATGGGAGACTCTGAAGTCAGTTACAGAAATTAGAAGTTTCCTGGGTTTGGCTGGTTATTATCGCAGATTTATAGAAGGATTTTCGAAGTTGGCACTTCCATTGACTCAGTTGACCTGTAAGGGTAAAGTTTTTGTGTGGGATGCTCAGTGTGAGAATAGTTTCGATGAATTGAAGCGAAGATTGACGACTGCTCCAATTTTGATTTTACCTAGGCCAGATGAACCTTTTGTTGTATATTGTGATGCGTCCAAGTTTGGTTTAGGTGGTGTGCTTATGCAGGATGGCAAAGTAGTGGCTTATGCTTCGAGACAATTGAGAATTCATGAGAAGAATTATCCTACACACGATCTAGAGTTAGCTGCGGTGGTTTTTGTATTGAAAATTTGGAGACATTATTTGTACGGTTCCAGATTTGAAGTGTTTAGTGATCATAAAAGTTTGAAATATTTATTTGATCAGAAGGAATTGAACATGAGGCAGAGAAGGTGGCTCGAGTTGTTGAAAGATTATGATTTTGAGTTGAGTTATCAAACTACAAAAAAACGCGTGTTTTCCGGCGGTTTTTTACTAGCGGTCCTTGTTAACTGCCACTATATCCTGTGTATTACGGCACTTTTTTGGGCCGCCGCTATTTACAGTACATTATGGCGGTTTTAACCGCCAGTATTAACAAAATTTAATGGCAAAATTTACACCGTATATTATGGCATTTTAGACTGCCGATATCAACCATTTTAATTTTTCCAAACATTTGGCGCACTAACTTCCCTCTTTTTTTTCCCAATTTTTTAGAAAATCCCTCCATCTTTTTCTTTTGTCCTTTTTCTTGACATAAAATATTTTATAACAAAGTTTTAATCTTATTCCAAACCTAATCCAAGCTTCCAAACCCTTTGTTCCTTTTCTTCAATTTCCTTCCTTTTTCTCAACCGCTTCCTCAATCCTTTTTTTCAATTCACATCCTTTTCTTCACTGATTCCTCAATCTTTTTCAATTCTTTCCAAAACCCTCAAACACCAAAACCTATTTGATTCCCTCAAACCCAATCTTCAACCGATTCGAAAACTCTGAAACACCCAAACGATTCTTCAATGTTGCAGATCTGAAACCCTCATCGCTGGTCCTTGTCGAAGTCTTCTCTCAACATGGTGAGTTTGAAGTTTGCTTAGTCTGAAATACCCAAACCCTCATCTTTGTTTTATTCTTGATTTTAATTATTTAACGGTTCAGTTTTGATTATAAGGTTCAATTTTCATTATATGATTAAGACTTTCTGCTGTTGAAATTTGTTGTTGTTGTTGTTTTCGTTTTTGATTTTTTTGTTTTTGTTTTGCTGGTAGAAAAATTGAGGTTTGTGAAAAGAAACAAGCATCTCTATTGTTGATTATTTGAGGAGGTTTTAATTAAGCTAGAGATTTTGATTATTTGAGGAGGTTTGCTGCCAAACCAGGAGGATCTAGAGGTTTGTGAAAAGGACCCTTTCAATTAACTAAGTATGTTTTCTTACTGTTTTATGTGTTTCACTTTTTATGTTTATACAATATGTTCCCTCAAGACCCTTTTATTCTATTTCCAGGCATAGATGTTCTTCTCAGATGTCCTCTGCCCTTAGTTAGCTTTATCATTTACAATTAATTAATACACAGAAGTTGTTCGAAAAAAACCTCGTAAAAGAGATTTAGGACCTTTGATTCTAAAATCAAATATGCTATCAACCATGTGCAAAGAATATACAAACTCAATTTAGTGCACATCAAGCTTTTAAACTCGGAAAAAGAAAGTAAATGAATTCAGTGGAGTAAGTTATAAATCAAAGTAGTCTATATGTATTTGTAAAAGAAGACATCAAGCATTCATGTGACTACTGCAGCTTGAAATTCTCTTACCCATATTTGTTTTTAATAAAAGTTGTTTAGAAAAAAAATACTTGAGTCAAGTGGTAACATAGTGTGGCATGTGTTGGATGATGCTCTTATTATTGTTGGATCATAATTTATTTTTATTTGGTTCTTTAGATTTCAGTTTTTACGGTTTTGTATTCTCTTTAAATTGATCATTGGATATGTCTGCTTTGATTTTTGATCTAATCGTTTACATGAAATTACTCTGTCAATAATCGAATCTTTGAGAAAATTTTCTCGATTAATTGGCCAATTTGGTTCAATTTGTATGATCAAAGAGGACGTTCATGTCTGTTTTGGGGTTTGTATAGAAAATTTCATAGATTATGTTTTAGGGTTTGTACAAGGTATATGTATCGAATAATTATGAAAAATTCTGTAATTAGATTGGTACAGGGATAATTGACAATTTTTTTCTAAACTTGAAAGTTTTTAATAGTTTTATGTCTCTAGTTTTCTTTGGACTTTTGTTATGTATATATGTAATCTTTTCTGAACTTCAAAGTTTTATGTCTCTAGTTTTCTCTAGACTTTTGTTCTGTATATATGTAATTTTTGGTTAAATTGTTTATCCTATGGCCTTGTTTAATCGTTTCTCCTAAAGTTTTCTTTGATCTATTTTTCTTATCGGAGCCTAAATTGAAATTCTTTCAACATTATCAAACCACCCTACTTTTCTCCTTAACAATTGGTGTTTGTTTTGTATATATATTTGTTTCCTGTTTGTGTTGAACATGGCTCATAGTCATTGAAAAGTGGGAACCACTCAACTATACTTATTACTTCATTTTAGTCTGTTGGTGGAACCTTTCTACTGTACAATCAAATGGTAGAGTCTCATTGTTCTTATCTTAGTAGTTAGGAGTTGATAAGGGATAAAATAAAGGGAAAATAAGAGTAGTTAAGAGGAGGTAGTGGAGTTTATTCGTCTCTGTTTGGGCCTGTTTTTGGTGTCTGAGTGGTGTTGTTTGGCTGCTGGTCCAGCAGAAGTGGTAGACCTCTGTTGTTTTTCTGCTATGGTGTGTCTTTGATGCGGCTGGGATTGCATTTTAGGTCCTTGTATGTGTTTTTTTGGGCGTTTTAGGCATGACAGTAAGTTGTGTAACAGCTGATGTGTGCAGTTGCTATAGCTTATGTAGTTGATAAGGGATAGAATAAAGGGAAAAAAGAGTAGTTAAGATTTGTTACTTGTTTGAGTAGTTAGTTAGCTATTTAGTTAGGTAGAGAATACAAGGATAGAGATGATCATTGAATATTGTAAAAAAAAAACATATCTTTTGTAGTTGACCTTTCTGTCATAAGCCAAATTAATGTTGTTATATGCAAGTCAAATTTTTCAAACATTTTCTCAAACTACACTTTTCATATTGTAAAATTAGATGATCATTGATTTTCGTTTCCTTGTGATTCAAATATACTTCAATTCATTTTGTACTATATTTTTAACACATTATTTTTTATTTGTCCCATAGAACTGCTATAACTGTCAGCACATCAATCGCCGCTGCACCAAAATTGTCGTCTGAAATCTCAAAACTGTGCAGGAGGTATGAGAAGTGTTCCTTGTACCTTTATACATTGTCTATATAATGCTATATCTTAATTCATCATCAATGATTATTAAAATTTGGTAGTTATAAATCTTAAGATGCAATGCTTTAATTTTTGTCTTTTGTAGTCATGTCAATTGATAAATCATGGATTTGCAAACCACTAGGCACACTTGAATATGAAAATGGGATAATACACTTTTTGAACTTTGCATTTGAACATCAACCTGCTGATGTACTTACAATTAAGTGTCCGTGTTCAAAATGTGGTTTCAAGAAGGGGGGAACATGGGATGAAGTTTACATACACCTAAAAAATAGACCTTTTCCGAAAAATTACAAAATTTGGACTTGGCATGGTGAAAGACCAAATGTAATCGTGTCTGAGGCACTTCAAAGAACCTGTGTTGCAGAAGATACTTTTCAACCACAAAATCCAATGGAAAACATGGTCAATGATGCATTTGGAATTGGTCGAAACAACCTGGACGATGCTGGCCCATCCTCTGTGCATAACAACGAAGGGCGTAACTCGACACGTGATGCAGACGATGTTGAGATTTATGAGTTGTTAAAGGACGCAAATGAAGAATTATATGAAGGGTGTACAAAGTATTCAAAATTGTCATTTATAGTTAAATTGTATCATATAAAGTGCTTGTGTAGAATGAGTGACAAAGCCATGACTATGATTCTTGAATTGTTAAAAGACGTGTTCGTAGATGCCAAGATTCCTAATTCATTCTACGAGGCTAAGAAAATCATCAACAAACTTGGTCTTGGTTATATTAAGATACCTGCTTGCCCAAATGATTGTATGTTATATTGGGGTGAAGAAAATCAAGAATTGGAAGAATGCAAAATATGCAAGACATCTAAGTGGAAGGATAACAAGAAGAAACAACCTGCAAAGATATTGCGCTACTTTCCACTAAAGCCAAGATTGCAAAGGCTATTTATGGGTTCCAAAACCGCAGAGTCTATGAGTTGGCATGCGTTGGATGGTAACCAAGATGGGCTGATGCGACATCCTAAAGATTCAGAGGCTTGGAAAATGTTTAACTTACTTCATCCTGAATTTGCAGCAGATCCTCGAAATGTACGACTTGGCCTATCCACCGATGGCTTTAACCCTTTTGGAGTTATGAGTTCAAACTACAGCATTTGGCCGGTGGTTCTTATCCCATACAATCGCCCTCCATGGGAATGCATGAAGCAAACATCAATGATCCTTTCCATGATCATTCCTGGGAAACTAGCCCCGGGAAATAACATAGATGTGTACTTAGAACCTTTGATCAAAGAGTTGAAGGAAATGTGGTATGATGGAGTGCGTACATTAGATTCATCAAAAAATGAAATGTTTACGTTGAAGGCAGCTTTGATGTGGACAATTAGTGACTTTCCAGGGCTTGGTACTTTATCTGGGTGGAACACATACACTGGTTTAGCCTGCCCCACTTGTAAGTTTGAAACAGATAGTTGTAGACTAAAGAATGGTCATAAATGGTGTTTTATGGGTCACCGACGATTTTTAGAAAAAGATCATAAATTTCGATTGAATCGGTCTCGTTTTAATGGAAAATTTGAGGAAAGGGAGCCCCCTTCAACTTTGTCGGTGTTGGACATATTAAATTAGCTTAAGAACATTAATGTTACTTTTGGGAAGGAGCCAGAATCTAATGATAAAGGTAAAAAAACTCGAGGAAAGAAACCAGTTGAAAAGGGAACGAAACCAGTTGAAGAAGGAAAGAAGTCGGTTGAAGAAGGAGAGAGACCAATTAGAAAAAGAAAGAGACCAGTTGGAAAAAAAAAGAGACCAATCGAAGAAGAAAAGCCAACAATTGAAGATATTAAGAAACAATGGAGGAAGAAAAGCATATTTTTTTATCTTCCTTATTGGGAGTCCAACTTGTTGCGTCATAATTTAGATCCAATGCACATTGAGAAAAATGTATGTGATAATGTTGTATACACTTTGCTCAATGATTCTGGGAAATCAAAAGACAATCTTAATGCTCGGAAGGATCTTAAAAAAATGCGTATAAGGAAGGATCTTTGGCCTGATGATAAAGACAAATTTCGCCCATCTATATTTCCGATGTCAAATTCAAAGAAAGACGTCTTCTTACAAACTTTGAAGAATACTGCAGTGCCAGATGGGTACTCAAGCAATATCTCAAGGTGTGTTGACTTAAAAAATCGTAAGCTTTTTGGAATGAAAAGCCATGATTGTCATGTTCTTATGGAGCAATTACTACCTTTAGCAATACGAAATGTCCTACCAGACAATGTGACTGCAGTGTTATTAGAGTTGTGTTCATTCTTTCGTCAATTATGTGCCAAGAGTTTGAGTCTCTCGGATCTTGATAGGCTCCAGGATCGAATCATTCTCACTCTTTATCACTTAGAAATGTTATTCCCTCCTTCGTTCTTTACAATCATGGTTCATTTGACCATTCATCTTGTTGGTGAAGCAAAACTTGGAGGTCCAGTACACTATCGCTGGATGTATCCTATTGAAAGGTAAACAATATGCTTCTTTTTGAGACTATTATTTTAACCCCCTTTGACTGATTCCAATATACTAATTTTCAATTCCCTCTCTAGGTATTTGGGACACTTAAAAGGCTATGTTAGGAATAAGGCACAACCCGAAGGTTCTATTGCTGAAGGATATGTTGCTGAAGAGGCTCTCACCTTTATCTCTCTATATATAGAAGGGATTGAGACTCGAATCAATAGACCTGCCCGTGTTGATGATTATCCTGATGTTAGAGCTTCATCACGTACATCTACAATTTTTTCACCAATGGGTAAAGCAGTAGGAGCATTCCAAACTTTTGAGCATTCCAAACTTTTTCACCATCGTTATGTGTTATTTAATTGCCCACAAGTCAAGCCTTATATAGAGTGAGTACCTCGACGATTTGTAAATGATATCAGATTTGGCAAGACATATATGATATTAAGAATCCTAAATTGATATTGATTGTTTATGTAGTGAATTTAAGGACTATTTGCGGAGGCGATCTAAGGGACGTAGACCGACAACAACAGAGATAGAGAAAATAGTAAATAAAGATTTCATGGACTGGTTTCCTCGAAGGGTAAGGTTAAATATATAACAAAGTTGTTGCTGATCATTTCATGGATGTTTATAAATTTATGAAAGTTCTAACACATTCTTTCATTGTCATTTTAGATTATGAACCCCGACATATCAAGTACAATACCAGATGATCTAAAGTATCTTGCAAAAGGCCCATCAACACAAGCTAGAAGATGTTCTGCATTTAATATTAATGGATTCAAATTCCGAACAGTTGCACGAGAGCATGGATTTAAAACCCAAAACAGTGGAGTTTATTTAACATCTGCAACATCTTGTGTTGCTAGCAGTGCAGATGGAAATGTTAGAGAAGCCGATTTTTCATATTATGGCAAATTACAAGATATCATTGAGCTTAACTACTCTGGTTTTAAAGTTACTTTATTCAAATGTACATGGGCTGACACAACTACGGATAGGGGGTTTAAAAAAGATGCATGGGGTTTCAGTTCAGTTAATTTTTCCCGAGTGATTCACACAGGTGATCGTGAAGATCATGATCCGTACATTGAGGCTTCACAAGCTCAAATGGTCTATTATGTTAATGATGAGATGAGTAAAGACTGGAGTGTTGTTGTCCATTTGAAGCCAAGAGACTTGTATGATATGGGAGAGCAAATAGATACTGAAGCTTGTCCTGATCAAGACTTGAGCCAATTTTTTCAAGACTCTGATGATCTATCTTTGATAAGGGAGGATGCAGATGATGAGGAATGAATTAATGAGAGAGGGGAATGTTAATATTCTTCTATGATTTTGACGTGTCAATGTTAAGACATACTTTCCTTATATGATTTTTAACCATTAATATCACTGTTATATGCAACTAGTTATGATTATATATCGACATAAATTGATTTAGTCTTGTGTTGTCTCTTGTTTACATATTTTTTTTAATAACATAACATTTATATCTCAACAGATGAAGAGAATGATGCAATTCGAAAACTCCATTTGATGGTTAAGGACATCAATAACTTGCCTGATGGATTGCGAGTCATTGTGGATTTTGATGAACAACATTCACCTATTGGAGAGGCAGCTGGTTTTCTTTCTGGAGTATGTGGAATGGTAGCAACACATAGTCCCTTTTTTCCTATAAGTTTGGATAAGTGGTCAGATATGCCAGCTAATTATTTTGAGACACAGTGGAAAGATCTCTTTGAGGTAAAGTAATTTTAACTCTACTTATGTTTTTTATAGTTTGTCTTTGTAAAATTGTAATTAACTAACATTCTTGTTATTTGAAGCGTCGATTCTGTTTCAATGAAGTTGAAGATCTAGCTAAAAGATATATTGAGGGTTCAATTGGCAAAAAGTGGAGAGAGTATAGACTTAAACTATTTAATGATAACTTTGATCCAACTTTGAGCAAGAATGAAATTGTCAATAAAAAACCTGAGAATGTTCCCTTGGACCATTGGGTGAAATTTGTTGAATATCGCTTGAAACCCGAGACTATGGTATACTTACTTCATTTTTCATTATATATTGAATAGTTTTTTTTTTTTATAAAAAATAATCAGTTGTTAAATCATAGAATGTAATATACTCTCACTTGTATAGGAAATGTGCACGCGAAACAGAGAAGTGAGAAAGAAACAGATTTTTCCTCATACGTGCGGCGCCATGACTATAGCGAGGAAAAGAAATATCCTAGTATGTTTGTTTATTACTATATGTAGCTAATTCATTGTTTAAGTTGACTATTAAGTTATTTGATTCATAATTATACTTTTTGTTCTAGACTCTTGAGGCTGGTAAGCCTGTCGGCCGGGGTCCAATGTGGGATATGACCCACAAAGGGGCAGATGGGAAGTATGTGAATGAAGAAGCTCAGAAGATAGGGGTAAATTGATAATCTACCTCCCAATTTATCTTAAATTTATGTTCATTGTTTTAGAATTCAAGGAAATGAATGTTATTCATTGGTTATTTATTATTTGGTTTGTAGGAGAAAATTTGCAATCATATAGCTGAAAACCCTGATGCTTATTCTGAAATTTCTCCAAATGATATTGTTGGCAAGATATTTGGAAAAGAGCATTCTAGCCGAGTTCGAGGAATGGGCATGAGAGTGGTTCCTACTCTTGCTTTTAAGAATACTACCACACGACTTAGCGGTATGGAGTTTGGTTCTTCCCGTGGTAGTACTTCAAGCAGCAGTTCTTCATTGGTGAACCAAAAACTTGCAACTATGGAGGCTCAAATGACAGCACTTCTTGGCTACATTAAAGCGAAGGAAGGTGGTTCACTGCCAGCAGAGTTAGCTGCTGCCTTATTTCCAAATGATACACAACAGGTATAACAACTACTCAATGCATTTATGATTTTGGGCATATGTATTTATGGAGTAGTACCGGCGCTACATTAAGCTTTGGAAGCATTGATATTATTTGATGAAATTTTACAAAATGGATCTGGATGCTATTGGGCTAATGAAATCAATACTGCCAATTTTTTTTATCAATTAGATGCATTTCTCTAAGTTTTCCATCATCAATCTTTATACTTCATCAATTATGAAAAATTGATTTTGGATAATACTGTCTTTCAAGCTTTTACTTTGAGAATAACTTTTACTTTGCTTAGGTTGTTGAATTGGCAATATCTTGCTTAACAATTATAATATTTTTTGCAGGCATCAAACGTAGGAAGTGAATCTCCAACACCTAATGACATAACTAGATCATCAGATGCAAGCAATTCACATGAAGCATGAGAGTCTTTATTATAGTGACATCAGTTGTGTAGTCATTTTTATGTTTTGAAACTTGTTATTTTGAGAATAGCTAAAGATGGTGGCAATGGTTTGTGTAACTTTATGTTTGCAAACTTGTTTATTTTGAGACTTGTTTATTTTGAGAATGAATATTTGTATCAATCTCCACTTGAGTTGAATTATAAATATATCAATGACAATGTTCAAAATTTGTTTGTCCTTTAATTTTGTTCAAGAAATAGAAATGTACAAGTATATACTCCTATGAAATAATAATATTTAAAATAATTTCAAAATTTTGAGCATAGCGGTGTTTTCTATGTCAATTGTGGCAGCTCAATGATTAAATATCAGAAGTAAATTCTGGCAGTTAGACCTGCCGCAACACGCATTGGTCTCAAGAGTAATTTCTGGCGGTTAAAACCGCCGGTACTTTCTGCATGTTACGGCGGTCAAAAATGTCATAAACACCCACAGGCTTTGTCCCAATAAGGTAAATAATGGCGTTTGAAACTGCCGTTATATACAACTAAATAACTGCCACTTTAAACCAAGTATAAAACGGCGGACAACATGGCGGCTACGTAAAAACTGCCGCTTTAACCATTGCGGCAGACAAAATTACGGCAGTTTTTAAAACGCCAGAATTGTGCATAGTGGCGGCTAAAACCGCCGGAACATACATTTTTTAGCCGCCAGAAAACACGCGTTTTTTTGTAGTGGATCATCCGGGTAAAGCTAATGTGGTTGCAGATGCGTTAAGCAGGAAGACGTTACATATGTCAGCCATGATGGTTAAAGAATTTGAGTTGCTAGAGCAGTTTAGAGACTTAAGTCTAGTTTGTGAGATGTCACCTCAAAGTGTCAAGTTGGGTATGCTGAAGATTAATAGTGATTTCTTGAATACTATTAAAGAAGCACATAAGGTGGACGTTAAGTTTGTAAACTTGATGATTGCTGGTAATGGAACTGAGGATAGTGACTTCAAGGTTGACGATTACGGTGTGTTGAGATTCCGAGGAAGAATTTGTATTCCTGATGATGATGAGTTAAAGAAGTTGATTTTAGAAGAGAGTCACAGAAGTAGCTTAAGTATTCATCCAGGAGCTACAAAAATGTATCATGATTTGAAGAAATTGTTTTGGTGGTCCGGGTTGAAACGAGATGTTGCACAATTTGTTTATGCATGTTTGACTTGTCAGAAATCGAAAGTGGAACATCAGAAGCCTGCAGGGTTGTTGACACCATTAGATGTGCCGGAATGGAAATGGGATAGTATCTCCATGGATTTTGTGACAAGCTTACCGAATACTCTAAGAGGGCATGATGCTATTTGGGCTGTTGTTGATAGGTTGACAAAGTCGGCGCACTTTATCCCAATTAATATTAGTTTTCCGGTGGCACAGTTAGCGGAGATTTATATCCATAATATTGTGAAGTTGCATGGTGTTCCGTCAAGCATTGTGTCGGATAGAGATCCAAGGTTCACTTCTGGATTTTGGAAGAGTTTGCAAGAGGCGTTGGGTTCGAAGTTGAAGTTGAGTTTGGCTTATCATCCGCAAACCGATGGTCAGTCGGAGAGAACAATTCAATCATTAGAAGACTTGTTGAGGGTTTGTGTGCTTGAGCACGGTGGAGCTTGGGATAGTCATTTACCATTGATAGAGTTCACATATAATAACAGTTACCATTCGAGTATTGGTATGGCACCGTTTGAAGCCTTGTATGGTCGGAGGTATAGAACTCCGTTATGTTGGTTTGAGTCGGGAGAAAGTGTAATGTTGGGACTAGAAATTGTTCAACAAACTACGGAAAAGGTGAAGTTGATTAGAGAAAAGATGAAAGCGTCGCAGAGCCGACAAAAGAATTACCATGACAAGCGTAGAAAGGACCTTGAGTTTCAAGAGGGAGACCATGTGTTCCTGAGAGTCACTCCTATGACAGGTGTGGGTCGTGCATTGAAGTCTAAGAAGCTGACCCCGAAGTTTATTGGACCATATCAAATATCTGAGAGAGTTGGAACAATGGCATATAGAGTAGGATTGCCACCACATCTTTCGAATTTGCATGATGTGTTCCATGTGTCGCAACTTCGTAAGTATGTAGCGGATCCTTCGCATATTATTCCAAGAGATGATGTGCAAGTTAGAGACAACCTTACGGTTGAGACCTTACCATTGAGAATTGAAGGGCGTAAGGTGAAGAAGTTGAGACGCAAGGAGATACCTCTAGTGAAGGTTGTTTGGGGAGGAGTAACTGGTTAAAACTTGACATGGGAGCTGTAGAGTAAGATGCTAGAGTCGTATCCGGAGTTGTTTACATGAGGTAATATTTCGAGGACGAAATTCTCTAAGTTGGGGAGAGTTGTAACGCCCTAGTTGTTAATTATTTATTTCTGATTTGTTTAGAGTCTTTCTTATGATTTTAAATAATTATTGTTGAGTATATGATGTGTTATGTTTTATTATATTGATTTATTATTATTTTATATAGAAAGTGAGAATTATTATTATTTTAGAGTTTGGGGATTAAATTAGAATTAATAAAATTAAAGGGAGTTAAGAGGATTTAAGAGGGGGTTAATTAATATAATAGAAAATATTTATGAGGAGTTAGGATAGAAAAAGGGAAACTGACAGAAACAGTTTCACGTACAAAAATATCAGTTTTGGGAGAAAGCCAGGAGGAGAACCAAGAGGGAGAGAATCAAAGGTCTTAGAATCTTCTTTCATCCGAATTAAGGTAAGGGTGAGATTTATGTTATGAATATAGTTATATAATTTGATACTGTGTTAAACAAGAGGGTTGTCGAATTGGGAATTTAGGGTTGAATTGATTCTTAGGGTGAAATTGAATGTAAGAATATTGTTTAAGAGTGTTAAAAAGAATCCTAGTTGTGGACAAAACCTTAATGGATTGATGTAACCAGTTTTGGAGTTAGAATTTGGGAGAATTGGGGTTTGGGGTGAAAAACTGCAGAATCCCGTAGTCTGTTCTGTCGCGACTCGCCTGGCGAATAAGCTTTCTCGCCATGGCGAGCAACCCGTTCATCTCTCGCCTGGCGAACAAGTCTGCTCGCCTGGCAAGCAATCCCTCCATCGCTCGCCTGGCGAACAAGTCTGCTCTCCTGGAGAGTAACCCGTTCTTGAGCTCGCCATGGCGAGCAAGAGCACTCGCCTGGCGAATTGCCCAGTACCTGAAGCCGCTCTGTTTCGAGTTGAGGGATGAGTTAGTGTGTGAGGTAGATGCTCATAAATTACTAAGATAATTTGAAGGAGCTGTTGAACGTAAAATAACTGATTGGTCGACCGTTGTCCTATGAATAGCTATATTAATTATTTATGCAAGTTGTTGAGTATAATTGTCAATGAGTTACATCATACAAGTATTGTTATGTTGTTAATTGACGAATGTTGCAGAGTAAGTCATATTTAATTATATGCATTGTTGAGTCGTAGTTGTTGTGGTTCATGTTGTCGTTGTCGCAGGAGAGTTGTATGTAGATATACACTTAATAGAGTCCATTGCATACTCATAAATGTTGAGGGCTTATGCCTTGTGAACGCCTTGTCGTTCAACTGTTGAGAGCTTATGCCCTGTGAATGCTAGTCCATTCAATTGTTGAGGGCTCATGCCCTGGGAATTCTTTAACCATTCAACTGTTGAGGGCTTATGTCCTGGAATGCCTTGTCATTCAAACGCGTTAAACGGTACCACATGCATATTGCATTAGTTGTTGTTGTTGGTCGTCTTGTCGTCGTTGTCGGTTGCATTGTCGTGTCGTTGCTGTTGTAGCCATCGATGAAGTGTGTGAACATTGATGTTGTGAATATGTGTATATATATATATATATATATATATATATATATATATATATTTATTTGATTTATTTATTGAAGTTGTTAAATGCAAATGATGATTATATTTCTATATTTATTGATGTGAATCTCACCCCTTCTGCTTGAAAACGTTGCCTTTCCTATGGGTAACTTGCAGGTAATGAAGGCTAGTAGAAGTGCTGGCTCAAGTGTCCTAGGGCTCCGATACGTAACGGGATGGGAAAATAGTTGTCATGTTTTATCATTCCTTTATGTATCAATTTTGAAACATGATGTTGGAGCCTTTACTGTCGTTGAACAGATGTTTGAAAAATTATCACGTTGAGGCCTATGTGCCAGTTTGTTGGAGTTGCTTATCATGAAAATAATATTCCGCTGCAAAATGTTGGTTGCTAATACATTGTTGAATAAATAGTTTTATATTCTATTTATGAAATTGAGAAAGTAGTGTAATACTCCGTTGTTGTATACTCTGATGATTTTATTATGAAATTTTAATGTTGGGAAAACGGGGTGCTACAATAGCCGCTGAACTAGTTACAAACCAGCAGGATTTAATGAAAGAGCAGGACAAGATGCTAGAGGAAGAGGTCAATGCGGATCTGGAAGTTATTAGAAGTCAGGACAACTTTCATGAGATGAATGAAGATGATCACGAAATTGATAGCACACAAGTAGACTCTGAGTTTGTAGATGCTACAAAAATTCAATTGGTAAACATGCCAAAGGTAGGAATTGAGGAAGGAGAAGTAGTTGCAGATGGAAGGAATGATATTCCAACAAGAATCTAGCAGGACATGGAGTTTTTGAATCAACCTTGGGCAAATATAGTGGAGGATGCAGATGCAGAAGCCAGATTGTTGGCGGCATTAGAACATGAACATGATGGAGATGTGCAGCAACATGGTATTAACACTGATGGCTTCCAACTTGTGGCAACTAAACACCAGAAGAAAGAACAAAGAAAGCTGCAACATATGAACAGAGGAGTCTACCAAACCAGATCCAAAAAGGTTGTTCACTCTCAACCTTTCAAATGAAGAGCCTCTTTTGGAATGCTAGAGGTCTGGCCAACACCTCTTCAAGATTGGTCCTTAAAAGACTTGTAAATATTCACAAACCTGATTTCTTACTTATTGATGAACCATGGATGCATATTGATAAACTACCTAGGAGATGGCTCAAAAACCTTGACCTTAAACTTTTTGCCTTGTACACCAGAACTAACCATCTTCCCAACCTTTGGCGCTTTTGTAAATCTACCCTTCAACCAACAATCATAGCCTCTGATGATCAAGATGTTTCTTTTATTTTAACAGAAAATGACCTTACATTTGCTTTCTCTGCCGTGTATGCCTCAACAAACTATAAAAGGAGAAGACATTTGTGGAATGCTTTTAATTCTTTACAATTTCAACATAATCTTCCTTGGTCATTTATGGGGGACTTTAATGCCATCATAGGAGCCCATGAGCATAGAGGTAGCTTCTCCCCTACTAGGTTACCCATGTCAGAGTTCTCTAACTAGACTGAATCAAATTCATTGTATCATCTTCCTACTAGAGACTCGTCTTTCACTTGGTCAAATGGAAGAAGAGGAAATAGGAACACTCAAACGAGACTGGACAGAAGCATTTGCAATCAAAAATGGTTGGACATGTGCTGCTCTCAGTCATGTTCAACTCTTACTAAGAATAAATCTGACCACTTTCCACTGTTGCTTGAATTCCAAGTCACCCCAACCACTTTTGCTTCACAGTTTAAGTTTCAACAAATGTGGAGTCTTCATCCTGAATGCAAAGATATAGTTACTTCTTGTTGGAACACAAATTTTACTGGTTGTCCCATGTTCATATTAAGTGCTAAATTGAAGCATTTAAAAAGTTGCCTAAAACAGTGGAATAAGGATGTTTTTAGTGATATTAATTCAGAAGTTAAGAATGTTGAATAAAAGCTGGAACATATTCAATGTGATATTGACCTTCTTGGCCCCAATGATGACCTACTTGATGCAGAAAAATTGGCTCAATATTCCCTTGGCATTGCTCTTACCAAACAAGAAACCTTTTGGAAACAAAAAGCTAATCTTAATTGGCATCTTGAGGGTGACAGGAATACCAAATACTTCCATAGAATAGCCAAGATCAAAACCTCCAGTAAACTGATCAATACTTTGAGAGATGGAGAGCACGCACTCACATCTTGTAGAAGAAGTCATCCCAAATTTAATTACTGATGAGATCAATGCTTTGTTAACAATTCTTCCTTCAATTCATGAAGTCAAAGCAGCTGTTTATTCTCTTAATAAGGAGAGTTCTCCTGGTCCATATGGATTTGGAGCATTTTTCTTTCAAACCTATTGGTCAATTGTGCAGCAAGATGTCATGAATGCAGTTTTGGAGTTCTTTACAAAGGGGTGGATCCTCCCAAGGTACAACTCTAACACCATTGCTTTAATTCCAAAAATTCCAAATGCAACATCCATTGATCAATACAGACCTATAGCAATGGCAAATTTTAAATTCAAAATAATTATAAAGATAATAGCAGACAAACTGGCCCAGCTTATGCCAGTTTTGATTTCCAAAGAGCAGAAGGGTTTTATTCATGGTAAAAACATAAGAGATTACTTGTGTATAGCTTCTGAAGCAGCCAATTTGCTTCATAATAAGTCTTATGGAGGCAACCTTATTTTGGAAATTGATATATCTAAGGCCTTTGATACTTTAGAGTGGCCATTCTTGTTGAAAGTTTTGAAAGCATTTGGTTTTAATGAGACTTTTTGTAATTGGATAGATGTTATTCTAAAATCTGCATTTCTCTTTATCTCTGTTAATGGAAAGGCTCAAGGTTTTTTCAAATGTTCTAGAGGAGTAAGGCAGAGAGACCCTCTGTCTCCACTCCTTTTATGTTTAGCAGAAGATGTTCTTAGTAGAGGTATCTCTAAACTGGTGATGGATGGCAAGCTAAGTCTTATCTCAGGCACTAGGAAGATACAGGTACCCTCACATTCATTTTATGCTGATGATCTCATGGTGTACTGCAAGGGTAATATTTCAGGGCTTAAGCATCTCAAGGAACTTTTTACAATGTATCCTTTAGATTCTGGTCAAATGGTTAGCACATCAAAATCAACTTTCTTTCCTGGAACAATTTCAACTGCTAGAACTGATCAAATTCAACAATTGCTGAACTTCAATATTGGCTCCCTCCCATTTGACTATCTAGGGGTCCCCATTTTCAAAGAGAAGCCTAAAGTCTCTAATCTTCAACCAGTAGTAAACAAGATCAAAACCAAGCTATCAGCATGGAAAGCTTCTTTACTATCAATGGCTGGAAGAATTAACTGGTGAGATCTGTTATTCAGAGTATGTTGATGTACTCAATTTCTATTTATTCTTGGCCCTACTATTTGATTAAAGATGTGGAGAAATGGATTAGAAATTTCATTTGGAGTGGTGATGTAGAGAAGAGGAAATTAGTCACTGTATCTTGGAAGAAAATTTGCAGGCCTTTGTCTCAAGGTGGTCTGAATTTAAGGTCTTTTAAAAGCTTAAACACTTCTACCAATCTCAGTCTTATTTGGAAAACTCTTCACTCACAGAAAGATTGGGCTTTGCTGCTTAAAGATAGAGTTTTCAGAAATTTCAAGCCAATCAAACATCACATATACTCATCTCTTTGGAGTAGTATGAAGGATGAATTTAAAGACATCAACAACAACACTTTATGGCTCTTGGGTAATGGTGAAAAAAAATCAATTTTTGGAATGATTGTTGGTGTGGAGCTCCCCTCTCTCAAGCTTTGCAGATACCAGAAGCTATCAGTCAGAATTTAACTTCTTTGGTTAGTGATTACATTGTTGATGGCAGGTGGGAGATTCCTGACTTCCTGCACCAAATGTTCCCTACTCTAAGACAATTTGTGCAGCAAGCTACCATACCTTTGGAACCTGAAGATGATAAACTCTTATGGAAGCACACTGATGATGGTGACTTGAATCTCAAGCAAGCATATCAATTCAAACTTCAGAGGCATCCTGAATTATGCTAGGCCAAAACTATTTGGAACTCTGATATTCCTCCCTCAAAGTCCTTGATGGTGTGGAGACTGATGCATAATAAGATTCCAACAGATGAAAATCTGATGGAGAAAGGCTGCCAAATCCCATCAGTATGCAATTTGTGTCACAAAAGCATTGAAACATCCTCCCATTTATTCTTCTCTTGCTGCTTTGCAATTAAACTCTGGTCTTGGCTTGCTTTCTCCTTGAACACTACTTTCCAACTTACATCAGTTGATGATATTTGGAGTATATGCAACAGATCATGGTCCCCACAGTGTAAGATCGTAATAACTGCAGCTATTGTTTTTCTTATAAACTCTATCTGGTATGCTAAGAATGAAGCTAGATTCAACAATAATTACATCCATTGGAAGTCAGCTATCTCTTCTATAATATCTAGTACTTATTTGTCAGGATGCAATACAAAAAAGGCTTCCAACAATTCCATAGGAGAATTTACCATTTTGAAAGTTTTAATGTTACAATTAGAAACCCTAGAGCACCAACTATTACAGAAGTTTTGTGGAACCCGCCACTTTCTACTTGGATTAAGTGTGACATTGATGGAGCTTCATCGGGAAATCCGGGCACTTCCTCTTGTGGAGGGATTTTTAGGAATTCTGAAGCTGATTGCGTGGGTTGTTTTTCCGAGCCATTGGGAGTTTCAACTTCTTTCATTGCTGAAATGAATGGGGTGATGCGGGCTATAGAGATTGCTAAGGAAAGGCGGTGGTTAAATCTTTGGGTGGAAACTGACTCCTCCCTGGTAGTGCATTCCTTCAACTCTAATACATTAGTACCTTAGCTAATTAGAAATAGATGGAACAATGTTTTGGTTATTATTAGAAGTATGAACTTTGTAGTAGCTCATATTTTTAGAGAAGGGAATCAGGTTGCAGATTCCCTAGCAAACTATGGATTAACCTCAAGCTCTTTTGAATTTTGAATTTTGGGAAAAGGTCCCTGGGTTTTCTAGTGAATCTTTTGCTAGGAACAAAATTGGTTTACCTAATTTTAGATTTTCTTCCTTTTGAAAGGAGTTTTGGTTTGGTGCCCTCCTTTATTTTGTAATTTCCTTCTTTTAATATATTTTAGGGGTTGCTAGCAATTTGCTGCACCCTTTCTTATAAAAAAAAAACCACATTGTATTTAAACACCATTCATAACAACTATATTCATCTATAACATCATAAGCTATATGCATTCTACCAAAAGTTCAATTCCTAAATCAACCCTAATCACATGCAAACTGCCAAAATTAACAAAAATAAACCTACAACTAACATTATGATTACAAATGATTAATACTACTTGTGGTTTTGTGAAGATGATTTACTTGATTTTCGTCAAAATGGAATTGGAGAGGATTTGAGGAAATATGGATGGTTTTGATGTTTTAAGTAACGGATGCCATTATGTTATTTCTGTTTTCTATAACTTTTGAACGTAGCGGTAGTTAACTACGGTAGCAGTAGTTAACTACTGATGGATGCGACATAAGTTAACTGCCGAAGAAAACTTCAGTAGTTAACTACCAATGGAACTAACCGGCGGCAGTTAACTACCGAGGGGGTCATTTAACTAATTTCATTGTGTGTTTTAGCTTTTATTTGAAGTGTCAACAACAATTTTCTTCGGTCAATATTGGATTGGTTTTGGGAGTCTAATCCCAACTATTATTATTTGTGCAAAACCAAATTGAATCCTGCTCTCCCCCCTTCAAAATACACTCACGCACTGCAGGCAGGAAGATTTTCCCCCTGCGCATGTTAACCCACGCACGTGTAAAAGTGTGCGCTAGTTAACATGCGATGCGTGACTTAAGTCACGCATGTGTTAAACATTGTGTGACTTAAGCCAGACACTGCGCAAGTTAAATCACCCACAGATTTAACACGTGCGTGACTTAACTAGCGCACATTGCGTGACTTAAGCCAGACACTGCGCAAGTTAACTCACGCACAGATTTAACACGTGCGTGAGTTAACTAGCGCACAGAGGAGGTTTTGTTTTTTTGTTTTGGTTTGGCATTTTTGCTAGCATATATGTAATGTTTTCTCTCTTTGATCCCTTCTAGACACACCTTGTGCTTAGAAGCGAGTTTTTAAATCTATTTGGTTTTTGGCCTCTTAAATGTAATTTTGATCCCTCTATTTACATATTCTTTAAATTATAATACTTATATTTCTAAAACCGGTTTTTTGATCCCTATGTTAATAGTCAAGATTTTTTTTCGTTATATTTCATTTTTCGTTATTCATTCAAGTACGTGTTAACTCATAAACAAATTACGAAAAAAATAAAGGACCAAGATAAGGGAAAATGTCATAAAAATGCTAAAAAAGCGCAAATGTAATATACATCAAAATCCGACAAAATATCATAAGCAAAACTGCACAAGTCATAATGCCTAAACCCTACTGTTGTGGACTCCTGCTCCGTCGTCGTGGAACCTGCATCTGCTCCAGCATGCTCCACTCAGACTGTATACCCTGCATCATGCGAAGTACCTCTGGATTACCAAACACATCAGGATGCCCCATAGCACTATCCACTCTGGCTCTGATGTTGGCGATGATCTGGTATGGGTCGGGAGGATGTCTGGCCCACTGCTGGTCAACAATAACCTCCTCGTAAGGAGGGGCAGGACGAGGAGGTGCATGAGCTGCGTAGTCAGGAATGGCCGCAGGGGGGTTCACAATAGGATGTGACACTCTAAAGAACCATCTCATGTACCCCCTACTATGAGCCCGCGGTTCGTCCACTGGCACTGGATCACCTCTCTTCTGCTGGTTTAGGACATGTAGAGCAAACTCCGTGAAGGCATGGGCCGCGTCATCTGCCGCAGTAAGCTTAACATTTGTAGGAGACATGGGCCGTGTCTAGACGTACTGCCTAAGAACCCGCTCAGGCAAGTGACGGACCATCCTGTCTCTGTTGGCCATGATCCATCCAGAGTACCAGCATACATCATGAAAGGGCGTGATGTGTCGCCGTCTCTCGTACGGCCTCCAGATGACATGAGAGTGATCCATCGCATCAATGACATCTCTGTAGTGTCCAGGGTCCGTAAAGCCCCTAGGAGGTCTCCACCGGCTCACAAGCGGGGCTACTGCCGGGTCGTACACATCACTAAGAACCCTCGGAATGAGGTTCGTGAAGTGCGCCAAAGTACATCCCTGCAAACACAAAGAACCAAATATATATCAACACAAGTATTATACAAACAAGATAAAAAAAAAAGAAAAACAAGTTAAAGAACGCACAAATTTACGATCCGATAAGTTAAAAAGAAGAAAAACAAATCTTACCACAAGCAGGGTCATGTAACCACCACAGGAGGCCACTGATGAATCGGAGGTCAGAGAGAGCTGCTCGTACAGGAATGTTATCCCCATCCCACCCCATGACCAGTCGTCCATATCTTGCAGCGCAAAAAGCCACAGCAGATTAATGTTTTTGTTGTTCTTGCGAGAAAAAATGGTCCATCCAAGCAAGAGCAACATAAATACCTTAACGCATGCCAACCTAACTTGAACTCGCTCGGTATCCTCCTCCTCGGTGTCAATCTCAACCAGCTGATTACACCTATTCAGGAGCTCCTTGTAGCGCCTCTTCAGTACACTAAAACTGATATACGGACCACCCTACCTGTTGAGCTCCCAAGCGGCATCCTCCTCGGAAATAAGCAGGTCCACCTGCATCATCTCCATCGCCTCGGCACGGGTTACCTCTCTATCAGAAAGGAGCTTCTCAGTGATGGGGATGCCTAGGAATCATGCAACATCCTCCAGTGTGATGGTCATCTCCCCAACGGGTAGATGGAAGCTGTTGGTCTCCTCATGCCATCTCTCTGACATCGCACAAACGAGCCCGTGAGAGATGTTCTCGTACCCAATATTCAGGAGGAGAGTTAGACCGAACTCATTCAGTACATCCCAAAACCAATTATTTTGTGCTCCTGGCTGAGGCACCGTCAAGTTTTTCAGACTCAGCTTCTTCCTGTGGGAGATACCTCTCACCCTATGATTTCTCCGAAACTGAGATACAAAAACAAAAAAAAGAAAACAACACCATTAAATAAATAAGTTGTAAAATTACCATTAAAATAGTAAAAAAAAAAGTAAAATATACTTACATCGGCATCGACCCATATCCTACATGCCACATGTCCACCAAAGAGAGGTAAAATCGAGAGGTTAGAAGGCCCCCCTGCATAGCCGTCCGGTCCGGCCTCGTACACCACCCTCGGCACCCCCTAAAAACAAGTCCCAACATCATCATCCTGCTGAGGCTGAGCCTGCACAATATCTTCCTGCTGCTCAGGCTCCTCAATATGAGGCTGCTCCTCCTGCTCAACAACAGGTTGCATATGATGATGTTGTTGATGCTGATACGCCTCAAACTGATACTGGTGAGGCTGAGGCTCCTCAAAATGATACTGGTGATGCTGAGGCTCCTCAAACTGATACTGTGTCGGGTCCATCGCCTAGGATGGACCAGTCTGTGATGAAGAGGGCCCAGGCCCAGCATCATCATCATTGGCAAGTCTCGTGCCCCCCACTCTCCCTCGACCTCGGCCATGTAAAGGAGGGACTACTTCTTGCTTCTCCCTCCGTGCACTACTAGTAGAGGTAGGCCTCCCTAACCTAAGTCTGTCAGTCCTATCCCTCTGAGACATATCTGTACAACACAACATTTTAAAAAGAACAAAATCAATGAGACATTTTCACACGGACATTGTGTCATTTCTAACAGTTCAAGAACAACATGAAAGTTTCGACAATGTCATTTCAATCCGTAATTTACCAAATTGTTGTCAAACATACTATATTCTAACTAATTTCATCATTAACAATCCAAAAAACACACAAATTTTTCATTTACACATTTTATCAAACACCTAGAGTGCAATTTTCAATCAACATAAAATCTAACAATTTCTAAACCCTAAACTACCACAATGCACTATAAACAACATCTAAACAACAATTCCTAAGTTAAATCATCACTAACAATCATAAAAACTAACATGCAAGACAAATTTTTAAAAACCTAAAAATGTCAATTTTCTTCAAAAAAAATCTAAAATTTCAACCCAAAAATGCAAAGTGGGATAATCATCACTTACTTGATGTTGTGGAAGAAATTGGCTTTGAATGGCGCAAGATTGATGAAATTCGGATTTGGGGTGAAAAAATTCGAAGTTTGGAAATTTGAGAAATGAGGGAGTGGTCTCTGTTTTGCTGTTATGTGATTTAAGTCACGCTGTGCAACTTAACATGCGCAACGCTGCTTAAGTTGCGCAGAACACATATAACGTGCGCAAGTTAAGTCACGCAGCGTGACTTAACTTGCGCAAGGGCATTTTCGTCATTTTGGTTGGACGGGAGTATATGTTGCTGGGTGAAGAGTGGCTTTCAACCGAATTTGCTTAAAGATATGTTTTGCTCTCGGACATCACAGTTTCGGTTGGCCAACTGGTTTGTGTCAACCCCTAGGAGAAACAAAACCAAAAACCCCTAAGCTTATTTCAAGATCGCAAAAACTCCATCGACCACCACCGTGCTGCAAATCGCCTCCACCACATCAGAGTTAATGAATACGACAACAATATCAATTTGTATTCCGTTGTTCTTGGTGAGTTTCATCTTCTACCTTTGTCTCTAAATTATATTTTAGGATTTTTAATTTATTTTTGGATTTTTGAGGAAATACACTAATTAAACATGTTTTTGCTAATTTTTGTCAGAATCGTATATGGTCCAATTTTTCGCTTTAAAATCAAAGTTTATGGTGATATAGGATTGAAACTACATCTTATATTATCTTAATAATAATAATAATAATAACATAAAAGGAACAAAGTTTAGCCAGCAAGCCCTAACAGAACCCAATATTTTTACAGAAAATTACCCTAATAACCAATTTTTCTCCCAAATCACCACATTGATTTAATCACTTTCACATGGCTCATGGAATGCTTGCATAGAAAATCAGTTTTATCGATGTCGAGGTCGAATAGCAACGTACCTGAATCTCACCACGGATAAAACAACTCTCAAAGGAATTAAGAAGAGCTTCCGAGACTGAATAACAAAAGGAAATAAAGATGATATTTTTTTTTTTCGGTGTTTTATTGTTGTTATAAAAAAAATTGACTAAAGTTTAAAAACAAAATAAAACTAACCTAGATACTACCCTAAAATAAAAGAGTAAAATATTTTGTAATTTTGAAATAAGAGAAAATAAAAGCAAACTAGATCTAATTTAACCTAGAAACAAGGATAATAAAAACTAACATAATCCTAAAAGATAAACCTAACCTAGAAAGTAGGAACTAACATTAATTTCTAGGATCTAACCTAAAACTAAAAAAAGAAAAATAAATTAGTGTTAATAGTGTTTTTCGTCCCTCTAATATAGGTCATTTCCGATTTTCACCCCTATAAAATTTTCGGTTTGGATTCCGTCCTCGTAATTTATTTATTTTTCTAGAAAACCCCCCCTCCCCTATCCAACTGATCTGGCATTTTTTTTTTTTTTTTGATTTTTTTTTTTCAATTGGCCACATGTAAAAAAGGCCATCTACATCATATTATTTAAAAATATATGAAAATTAATTTAAAATAAAATAAAAAATCCAAAAAATCAGAAAAATATTTTTCCAAAAACTTAAAAAATTAAATAAACCTAAGATTTTTTTTTTGAAAATTTTAAAAATTAGAAAAATATTCTGATTTTTTTCCAAAAAATTAAGATTTTTTTTCTAAATTTAAAAATACCAGAAAAAACTTTATATTTTTTTCGAAATATAAAAAATTAGATAAAATGAGAAATATATTCTGAATTTTTTTTTCCAAAAATTTATAAAATCGGAAATCTTTTTTTTTTCTTTCTAAAATTCAGAAAAAACATTCAGTTTTTTTTTTTTAAATATAGAAAAAATATTCAGATTTTTTACTCAAAATATGAAAAATCCAGTTTTTTGATTGAGAAAATTTTAAATTTAGATTTTTTTTCTTCTTAAAATCAGAAAAAACATTCAGTATTTTTACGAAATTAATTTTTTTTGGATATTTTTCGAAATTAAGAAGATTATTAAAAATTCAGGAATTTAATTTTCAAAATAAAAAAAAATCGAAATTTAAAAAAAAGGTCAGATTTTTTTTTCGAAAAAACTGTTTTTTTTAAACTTTTTCTACCAATAAAGAATTCTGGGAAAAAAAATTCTTTGAAAATAAAATAAATTAAATTTATATCATATTTTGTTAGAATTGACCTATGTTACAGGGCGAAAAACACTATTAACCCAATAAATTAACTTAATAAAGTAAAAAAATTGAAAATTAAAATAAACAGGAAATAAAACTTACCTAACCTAATCTAATTGTTTACTAAATAAACTCTACTGATTACCTTGTCGAAATATCAACAATCCCGACAACGACACCAAAACTTTATGTGTATCAGTAGGCATATGCATCCAACCGTACTCAAGTAATAAAGTAGTAAGTTATTGTCTCCACATGGAATGTCGTTCAACTTGGTAATTAGCGGAAAAGCAGATAAAAATAAAAGATTGAGAGTGGTTGTATGGTTTTAATTGTCCTGCCCAATGTAAGAATAAATTTTATGATTAAGAAGTGTAACGATGATTAGAGAATCCTTGAGTCCCCTTCATCTTTGTTAGAAATTAACGCTAGTAATTATTAATTTGGCTTAAATACATTGTTGGCCCCTAACTTTGCACTAGTTGCGATTTTCACCCATATTGAATGGTTGATTTTGAATGAGAAAAATCGAAGGTTGCAAAAGGGGGGAAATTACGGGGCTGAAATATGTGTGTTTTTTTAATAGGGGCCAAAATCGCAACTAGTGCAAAGTTAAGGGACCAAGAGTGCGTTTAAGCCTATTAGTTTATGTAACACCCACGGCTGACGAGGACAGAAGAGTGGTCGCCGGTGCACCAGGCACGACAATGAGCGGCTTCCGACAGCTTCTAGAGGAACTGAATCACATCGGAATGAGAGGGATCCTGAGGCCGTGTAGGTATGAGACTACATGGTTGAAGGAAGGCTTATAAGAATTGTTTGTTACTACCTATATCAACAAGATGCATCTTCTTTTTGGTAACCCATTTCATAAGAACTCCACAGTTAAGCGTGCTTGACTTGGAGTAGTTTTTGAATGGGTGACCTACCGGGATGTTTCCTAGTAAACGTGCAAGAGAGGACAAAAACACGTTGAAAAGACTCGTTGGTTTGTAGGGTCAGTCGGCAATGCTTATAGTCGCCTGGGATGTTACACTTGCCTTATTAGTTTATTTTAATATCCCCACAATTCAACATGGTTTAGTTGCACATGGCAACCAACATCATTACAAAACAATCAAAAGACATACCCTAGAGAGGATAAGAGGAGGATGGAGATCCTATACCTTGAAGATTCTTATGGCTTGACCATTCCCTTACACCACTAGTTTTCTGAATGAATAAAAGAATGTGTAAAGGTCTCTATTTATAGTGCATCACTATTCCATGGTTAAGAAAGGAGAAATAAGGTTTTTCCAACATTAACGCAAGCATACTCCACTTTCCTCTTCAATTCTTGAGCAAAGAGTAAATCAACGAAAAATATATTTCACTAATTAGCATTGTACATTTGTAGTAGAGTAACTCAAATAGTTGTTTACACGCATGAAGCATATAAACCTTCATTGCTTTATATTTTTTACTATTTGAACAAGTGAACTATAGGTACCCTGTATTCCAATAAATGTACCAATGCTCAAAATTGATATGATTATGATCAACTCTAACCCAAATCGCCTAGCAGCTTTGTGCATCTTTAAGTAGCAAAGGCAAGGAAACAACAATGAGATTCCCATGCTCAATAAAGCACCAATAAAAGCCATAATGTATCCAAAAAATGGAACAAATAGTGCCACAATTACACTGCTGACTACAATGCTTGTTCTTATGAGAATGCTTACGGGTCTTCTCTTGCATAGATGCCATTTGTCCTCAATGGCATTGATTATAGGAGTGATTACAATAGCATACTTGGTGAAAGGAGTTATTACAGTGGCATATATTGCTATTTTTGTACTTATTTTATTTGTTGGTAGATTTAATGTGATTTGAGACTTCAAATTATCTCCAAACATCATGTATCCTAACACAGCTACAGCTCCATTGATAATTGTGCATGCCACAAAACAAACCAACAAAACCTGCAATAAGCAGAATATACTTTAATAAGAAAGACCAAGAGCATATAGATGACTTTCGGTTTAAATAAAGGTATGAGATCGAATCCAACTTTAAAAATGTAGCAGTGTTGAATCTCTTGAGTAGGAGTTTTGCAACCCATTATACTCTTACCTGACTTGATAAATTAATTTTTACAGTTGCGTACAGAGATACCCGATTCACAAAAAAAAAATTACTTTAATAAAAAAAGGTAGCTTCTTTAAAATGACATAAAAACTTTGTTTTTCTTTTCTTTTCTAATTAAAGATATACACTTAAGGTGCTCCATAAGAAAAGTCAAGACAAGGAGCAAGGTAAAGTGGCTTCATCTCTTGATTTTGAGATAGTGTTATTTAATCATTTTCATACTAGTTTTTCTATAGGTAAATTTGGACAATCAAATAACAAACTTAATTACGAATTTAATTGTTTAAGTTTTATAAATTTGATTTATGAATGCAAATAATGAAATTTCAAAATGTTCCTCAAAATTGAAATCTTGGATTACACTAGTCTTTCTTGAAATAGAAGGATTAATATGAACATGATTATCAATTTCAAATTTCAATTATTCAACACCTAACATTTTTATGATTAGATGGGTGATTTACTCTAAATAACAATTATTTCCCTCTAGAAAAAAAAATGTGATAACAAGACCAAAACTTACCTTTGAAAACTTCTTTCTATCATTCATGGAATTGGATAATGTTGGCATTAATCCATGAGCACAGTAACTGAAAGCAAAAAGGCACATAGAAGTAGACAATCCTCCCAAATTTACTAACTTACCTCTTTCATGAAACCCTACACCATCAAATTCTCCCACCCACACAATGCAACCAGTTAAAATGAAAGAAGCTATTATCCCACCAACAGCTATATAAGCCAAAGCTCCTAAACTTCTCAACCAAGTTGATGGTAATATTATCAAAGCAGTGATTAACACAAAACCACTTTTATTTCCAATTCTAAGTCCAAATATTGTGAAACTCATATTTGGAAACAATTTCTCCAAATTATCACCTTCTAATATAAGAAGCTCCACAGCAATTAAAAAGAGTTGTACATAGATGAAACTTGCTATGATGACTCTTCCTTTGTAACCAAAAGCAACCTCACCTATATCAGCATATGATTTGATTAATGGTTGTTGATTCATACACCTTTCTAGAAGTAAAGCTGTGTACCAACATATCATGGCAAAAATAATTAGTAGCATAAAACTCAGCCACCCTCCTTGAGAAACTGCATATGGCATGGAGAGTATTCCAATACCTGAAAAAGTATATATGAACTTTTTTAGAATATTATGTAACATAATCATTTATAGATGAAGAACTCTATTTTAGGGTAGAATAGTTGGAGGACTAGTTTGAGAAGCTCCTCACTTTGAAAGTATAGTGTTTTAGAAACTAAACTGAACCAGATGATTCAACCGGTTAAACCTATATTTCGATTATTTGAGCTGTTCAACAACGGTTTAACCCTGGTTTGAACGTTGTAAAGAAGTTGAATCATGACTCAGATGTCTAGTAGTTTAATGTTCGAGCCGGTTCTTAAAACGCTGCTTTGAGTTCTAAGGTAGCCATCATTGAACAACCGAAAAATGGGGGAAAGGGAAATACTTGATGAAGCTTTATATTTTAATTTTCCAAATAGTATTTGAATTAGAATGAGAGCTAAGAAAAGGCATGTACATATGCAATTTTTCAGTAACAATATTATATTTGAAGAATCGTTATGTTTCTGATAATCTGCCAAACATTTTCAAAGAAATATTTTAATACACTAGCATGCATTGCATAACTAGTTTGTTATTAAAAATACCACTTTATCCATATTTCCAATGTGTGATGCATGTGACATTTCTTCATTTTTTTGCATGTCTTATGACTTTTATTTTGCTACAAGAGTTTGAGAAAGAGAGAATGTGAACCTGCCAAGGCGTTGAGTCCATTGAAACAAGTTTTAGAAAAAGAGGTTCCTTCATTGTGCTGCTCAGAATTCGAAACCTGGAGCTGGCTTTCCGTGTCCATATTCTCTCAAGTTTTTTAGGCAATACGGAAATCATTGTTGCCTCTACATCTATATAAATTCGTAAGGGGAACACGAAATTATAGCGTATCAGAAAAGAAACAGAAGAAATCAAAGTGTAGACTTCATTATAGCTGCATAGGACCATTAGATTTAAAATGGTAGATCAACTGTCTTGCTGGTTGCAGTCGATGCATTGTGCAGGGGATATAAATACTTTGTCTAATGTGGTCACCGTTAATTAACTATTTGTCTACACATTAAGGGTCTTCTTTATCCTTCAAATTTTCTATTCCAACTCTCTTTTTTAAATTTTTAAGTGCATCTTTCTATATAACAAGGGTCTTCTGTATTCTTCAACTTTATCGAGAACTCAAAACGAACCTAGTTTCATCTTGCATGGACGTCTGTTGTTTCCAATTGATGTTTGCAGAAATCGTCAATTCTAGTGATACACACTGAACTGTTCATTTTATAAGGTGTAAACATGAATAAAGTATTAGATTTGATATGTTTGGTAGACGGAGAGACAAACAGTTGAAGAGCGTTGAGAAACATGCCGCGTTCTTCAGCAAACTAGCTTTCTCTCTTGACTTTTATCATATGTATGATGAGTCGTGAACTTTTACTAGCTAATCTTACCAACATCAGGGAAATCTTCCTTTCCTTTAATTTCTATCAAATTGATTTAGATTTTGATGGAAATCTAGATTCAAACAGGTATTAGACCCTATCATAACATAGATGAAATCAAACGCTGATTTGTTTTCTATCGTTGATTCAAAGACATAAGCTTAGCATATATTTCACAAATTATTTGATACTCCGACAGTTTATATCTTCTCGGCCTCTCTGTGACGTTGTGCTGAAATTGTGTTTACAGGTGTAAGAGCCTTTGAGTGAATCTCTTTGTCTCTCGTAAATTGTCTATATTTTGATGTTCCTGCATTTTATACATATCACATGCTGCTGCATTTTTTGTTTATGTTTCTCCATTGCATAACCGAATTATGGTGCAGCATAAATCCGTTTCTAGTTTGTAATTGTGTTTCTGCTGCTTAGAGCATATCTTTTGATTTTACTACGGAGTGTCGGTCCTTGTTATTGCGTCATTGCTGCCTTACTGATTTTTTCAGTTTTCTTGTTTCGCAATTCTGTTTTGCGTGTGTTTCTGTCTACTGTTGTTTATTCTTAAGTTATTTTGATCCCACAAAAGAAGGCACATACACAAAACTTGGTGTTTTGTAAGGTACCTATACAACTTTAAACAGCTATTCTTAAGTTAAACTCTTCCCTAACAAAATTGGGTATTTAATCCCACAAAGTCTTCCCCAAACTTAACTACTACTAAATAATGAATTCACACTGGTTTGCCAATGAGGCCCGGAGTGTTGAAAGGATTTTCCCCCTTTATTTTGAAAGAGTACTTTATGATTAGGATTAACAAATTGTGCAGCAGGCATTTCACTAAGTTGTGCAGCAGGCACGTCTGTTCTAACGACGCTTTATGTTGCCAACCTGATGTGATGATTGATAGTATTCCTCATCATTGACATGTTTCCTTTCTTGAATTTTCTGCATTTCAACTCGAGGTTGTTTTTCTTCACGGTGTTGCACTCTAACTTGATTCTTGGTACCTGCTACATCATAAGGCTTCTTTTGGGCTAGCTGTTGCTCTTTAACTAGATTCTTTGAGACTGATTTTCTAGCGCGCTTCTTTTCTATGGAATGAGACTCTGATGCGATGGAAACACTATTTTGCCGCTGGTTTTCTTGTTCTAACACAAGAATGCGCCTTTTAATCTCACCAACGAGATTTTGGTGATACTCTAGGTTGCAATCTGAAATGCACTGTAGAATATCCTTCAGACTAGCAATTTATGTATCTCTGGCCTTAACCTGAATTCACATTTAATATATTACTGGCATGCAACTATATGAATACTAAAAATTTAACGAGATAGAATTTGAATAGGGAAAGAGAACCTTTTGTTCACGGTGTTTTTCTCTGCGAACAACTTCATAGGAATTCTGTTTTGCTTTCTGCATCTCTAGTTGCAGCATGATACTAACTAGTCTAGACTTGTCAGCCAAATTATATGCAGAAATGAATCTAACAGCTCCAATATGCCGCAGATTCGTCATAAGATTATCCACAAAATCTGTAGGACAATATAAATTTACTTCATCAAATCAAACAAGAAAAGTTCCTCCAGTTATCACTTCGGAAGAATCAACAAAAGAATTGGAACATGCTATTACAAACTTCAATGGGATACAACCAGCAAACCAGTTTTAGTAAGAAAAGGGATCGTCTAAATCAATTATGAAACATGCATGCACTATGCACAAATACATTAAACTCAGAAACGGAATGTCTAAGACCGTTTAGAAGATGCAAAAGAACATCTAAGATTATTTAGAAAAGGAACATGTGTGCGCACGCACATAAAGAGATTAAATTCCAAATATCAAGCAAGCTGCCAATGATTCTTTAACAAAATATGGATTGAACTTTCTTCAAACAGAAAATATCTTTACCATGCTACATTGTATTGTATATCTCCAGTACTAGTTTTTAAACAATAACTCTTTTACATCTATGGAATAAGTATACATATGGTAATGAAAAAAAATGTCTGATAACCGAAAAAGAACATCTTTAACAAACATACCAGATATTTTGTCCACGAAACCAAGGGTCTGAAACAGCTCTACAGCTTCCTTGTGATGAGCAACAACCTCAAAACGCTTCAAAACTTCATCTTCGTTAAAATTAGAATGAGGAAACAATTCATAACTAGACAAAATCAATAGAAAACCCGGAACCACAAAAGAATTTTCAGCACATGCTCTCGCGGTCTCTTTCAGCTCAAGTGCTAGCTTCATTACCTCATATTTTACTTCAGGATCAATATGTGGTGAGATTCTCGTCAGCTGGTCTAACAGAAATATTTGAGTCTTCTCAATAATTATGCCTTCCTCCCGTCGAATCATAGTATTCCGAATTATATCCAGAACAAGTTGTGCCGGATTCGGTGCTGTTTGGAGATTAACTAAAATGCCATTGTGATTCAATCCAGGCCCATTTGAGAGCAACTGGAAATTTCCACCATCATTGGTGGTGAGACTTGTTTGATTATCTGTGCAAAAATAAATTTGAAAATTTAGCTAGAATGTATTTAAGATCTGAGAGTATTAAGAAATGGAAAGCTTTCTAATATGCATTGGTTACCGAAGGAAAACTAAATATTTAGAAACAATCATCTTAATGCAATAGCTGAATCCGATATCATATATAAAGATTAATGAGAGAATAAGGTATGAATACAAAACAAATATAAAACTTTAAACCGAACAATGCAGGTTTAAGTTTTAACAAGATGCTTAATTTTCAATACTTTTTCAGTATTATTGCATCATACAGTTGATTCAGATAAAAAAGTGTAATTTGACATTAAATACTTACATAGGTTGGCTTGTACTTGATAAAATTTCTCTTTGGACTCGAGATCCTTCAGTTGATTTTCAATATCTCTGCCCTTTTCTCGAAGCCTTTTCTCTTTTTCATCAACCTCGTAGTTTCTTTCTTTGATCAACCCTGTTAGACTTAGACAATCAAACTCTCTCTGCTTAGCATTCAACTCTTGTTGAATAGATTGCAAGAGTTGTTCGTTTTCATCAACCAACCGTGTTAGAGAATCACTCTCGCTCTCTTCAGCAATCAACTCTTGTTGAATATATTGCAAGAGTTGTTCGTTTTCATCAACCAACCGTGTTAGATAATCACTCTCCCTCTCTTCAGCACTCAACTCTTGTTGAATATATTGCAAGAGTTGTTCGTTTTCATCAACCAACCGTGTTAGAGAATCACTCTCCCTCTCTTCAGCATTCAACTCTTGTTGAATAGATTGCAGGAGTTGTTCGTTTTCATCAACCAACCTTGTTAGAGAATCAAACTTTCTCGACTTAGCATAGAGGTTGCCGCGGCACAAGTTTGACTCTTCTCTTCTTGAACAGATTTCAAGAGTTGTTCTCTTGCTCGTCTCTAGATGCCAGGGGCGGATGTACAGTGAGGCATGGAGTCGCAGCTGCCACACCAGATTCCAGCCTATTTTTTTTATATGCATGACATAAGACATTGCACCTGAAGTGAGGGAAAATGGAAACTGAAAAACACACACAAACAAAACAAAATCGCGTTCTTCTCTTCTCTACTCTACTCTCAGAAAGCGATTCAATTCTTCTCTTCTCACAATTCACAAACAAATCACAACCTCTTAACAAACAAATTGCAAGATTATGTTCTCCTCTTCTCACAACAAACAAACCTCTCCTTCTTCCACTCTCAGCAGTCAGCAACATCATTTTCTCTCTTCACTCCTTCTTCAAATCTAAGCCAAGGTAAGTGAAAAGTCAATTGATTCTCTACTTTCTTATTCATTCTACAATTGCTTTTTTAGGGTTTTAGAATTGTGAATTGAGAATTGGGGTTTTTTTAGGGTTTGAATTGGAGATTTTCTGTTGTTCTGCAATGAATGAATTTAACACAAAATTCTAACATTGAGACATTGAGTCACTTTGTTTATGAGATACTCTTTGTCTTTGCTTCTTGTTAAATCTTAGACTTTGATAGATTTGATTAAATATATGTTTTGGTTCAACGTAAATACTTGAGAATTGGTGGTGTATGCTTTTTATTTTGATTCCAAGACTTAGCTCAAAAATGATTCATCAGAAAGTAGCATTATCAGTAGCAAAACGATTCATTCTACAATTGCATTGTGCCAACTATAATTGTACCTATTGTTACTGCTAGTGTAAAAAAAGAATAGGTCATATTTAGATTTTCTATATTAATAATGCAAGTTTAAAATTTGTTGTTTATGATCATTGATTATTGTACAATGGTGTTTATAGGATGAAGAAATTCTTTCCTGTGTTGTCTAGAGACAAAGCTAGTTCTTCGACTAGTCAAGCATCGAACACGGATATTGCTCCCAACTCGACCAATGAGGGTATTAAAGTTGTTGATTATGAATTGTTGGAAGAATGTGAAGAGTCAATTACGTAATAGAATGGGTGATCAATGGTTAAATGATCGTCCTGTAACTTATATTGAAAGAGAGTTTTTTTCACAATTATTCTAGCTCATTTTCAACAAATGAATGGTAGACGATTTTCATTGTAATTTGCATCAAACAACTAGGGAGTTTTTGTTTATGTTGGGCATCAGGTTTTTGCCTGTCAGATGATGTTTTCTGTCGCAGCAGTAGCTTTAGAGCTTTGCTATTTTGTTTTGTTTTTGTAGCTGTTTGCTCCTTTGGGAGTTCTTGTAGTGTCGTTTGGCTTTTGTAACAGTGGACTTAGCACTTCTTGTGCTAAGCTTCCTTTTAACAATATACTAGGTATATAACCCGTGCGTTGCACGGGTTTCATTAAAACTTTTTAAAGATTTATCAAAAATAACAATTTTTGTAGCTCTAATAAATGATTTTTTATTTTAAAAATAATGACCATTGAAATATTTTTAAATTTTTGTCATTTCAGGTAAGTGAGTTAGTTAAAAGTTTCTTTTGACATAAATATATAGAAATCAATAAAAGTGCAGTTGAATAGTGAATAATAATACAAATTTCTTATATTCTTTGTTTTAAATAAAATATTCTCACAATCAAATTTTAATAGAATAATAATGTAATTATAAGACAAATTACGTACATACATATTATAGAAGACACCATGTTTGATTGACAATTTAAAAAGTGAGATATTTGTAAGAATAATAAAATAAAATTCTTAACTTCTTTTAGAAAATAAAATTCTTTTTATCTAAGTAAAATAAGTCAAATGTAAAATCAAATATATGACGTCCACATCCAAACTTTTAAATAAGCAAAATAGATTAATATTTAAAGATCTTTTCGAAACACCGTTATCATGTGTAAGTAGTATTTTATATTAGATAAAATTGTTCAACAATCATTCGATGGTGGTATATAAACTCTACTAAGCAAACCATGTTTAGGCACATAATACATGTACAAATTTAATCTATTTGGACAACTTCTAAGTTGAGTTTGAAGGTGAGAAAAACACAAGAAGGGGGGGTTGAATTGTGTTAGCTTTTCGCAACTCTTGAAGAGTGAGAATCTAATTCCGTAGGATCAGAGTCTGAATGAGATCAGAGTCTGATGGGAGATCAGATTCTGTTGCAGCGGATAAAGACAAGAGATAGAGAGAAGAGAGAACACAAGCAATTATACAGGTTCCTTCCACAAACCGGAAGTAGTCCTGTCCCCCTTGCACTTCCAAGGAGAGTTCCACTAAAATGTAATATCTATTACAAGTTGCTCAAACACACAGTAAGAGACTTCCAATGCTCAAGCACGCAGGCAAGAGATTTCCAATGCTCAAAGGCACAACTAAGAGACTTCTTTGCTCAAGGACGCAGCCAAGAGACTTCTTTGCTCAAGCACACAAGCAAGAGACTTCTGACACAATTTACAGAAAATTGAATAGAGTTGAAACACTTGATAAACAATCAAACGTGTTCCAATTACAAACAAGGACAAACTCTGTTTTAAACAAAGACAGACTCTGTTTTTCTACTTAACTTAGAATTTCTAGAATACTCAGTTTGTAAGAATAATCTAAGTTGTTGATGTGTTTCTGTTAAGACTCAGTTTGAATACTATAGCTTAGCAGCGTTGTTTTTCAGTTGTAGAGTCCTACAATTCTTCAAGTCTTCTATCCTTTATATAGGCGTTGGAAAGAGACGTTGAGTCATCCAGCACATCAGGATGATTTCTGAAGCTTGATCAATAGTTGTTGATCTGTTGCTTGATATGGTATTAGTCCTTCAAATGCATATTTTGAATTCCATTCCTTTTGAAGATTAATACCGGTAGACACAGTTGCCAAACTGTACGAGGTAGTGGAGTGGTGGAAACAGAGTTCGTACACATGTACTCTGTACTATTCTGCATTCTTTGTCGTTGAGCATCCCACACTCAAGTTAACTTTGAAGCTAGCCGTTACTCCAAAAGAGAGTTTCTTCTGCATCGTAATGCCTTTAGAAATCCTTCTTAGCAGATCTTCAGATCGCAGGCTTCAGACTCACTGTAGCACTTTAACTTCTGATGATCTTCAGACTCTCTTGGTCTTCAGATTCTGATAGTCTTCAGACTCTGATAGTCTTCAGACTCTCTTCGATACAGTCTTCAAACTCTTCTTCGATACAGTCTTCAGACTCTTCTTCGATACAGAATCACAAGCAACAAGCTTCTCTAGATCTTTGCTCTCAAAATGTTCAAACAGAATGCTTTCTAAGATATAAATCTTGATTAATATCCTGCATACTTAAACAAATATTAGCATATCCAATTGACAATTTTTAATACCTTGTTATCATCAAAACTCAAAACGTGGTATTGTTGAACACCTTTGTTCCAATAATCTCCCCCTTTTTGACGATGACAAACATCAGTATTTAAAAGGTCAATTGTTGTTAATCTAATTAACAAGTTGACTTAAGGGGTCTGAGGTTTGTAAGCTCAGAGTCTGAGGTTTGTAAGCTCTGACTCCCCTTGAGTCTGATAGTTCTTAAGTTGAGGTTTGTTAGCTCAGAGTCTGAGGTTTGTAAGCTCTGACTCCCCCTGAGTCTGATAGTTCTTAAGTTGAGGTTTGTAAGCTCCCCCTAAGTTCTATCCAAGTTAATTAAATTTAAGTTACTCAAACAGTTGAATCAAATCTCATAATAATAGACGAATTAGAGAACATATTCTTTTAATGGGGGCTCAGAATCTAACTAAGTACCTTTCGCAAATTTCCCTTTAACTTTACATAGAACTCACAGATTCTTTCTCCATACAGTTTGTAAAAAGTCACTAATAATCTTTCCTTCTCCCCCTTTTGTCATCAACAAAAAGGTTTAGAAACAAGTTTCTCCCCCTTTTTAAATGACTTCAAGTGAGGGAAAAAAAAGTTTTTTTTTAAGGAAAATGAAAAACAAGATTCAGAGCGAAAAACATATAAGATTCAAAGCAAAAATATATATCAGAGGCACATAGATGAAGTAAAAACTTGAATAATCTTAGAAAGAAAGTTCAGAGGATAATGAAAAACAACAGAATCAAGTTACAAGCAAAACAAAACAAAAAAAAATGCAACTAAGGTTGGTTTTGTTTGGCAAGGTGATCCATCAATTTCTAGAGATCCTCTTGCTGCTTCTTAACAATCTCCTCCAAAGCTTCAGTTCTTCTCAGATGAGCTTCTCTCTCAAGTCTTGCTTCTTCCTGAACTCTATGAAGTCTCCTCCTCAATGAGTCAAAAACCATTGTTTCTCTGGGATTGTATTGATCTTCATCAAAGAATGGTTTATACTCCAACCGCAGAATAGGAGCTTTCTTCTTAGCTTTAGCTTTCTCAGCTCTCTTAACTTCTTCCACATGCTTGGCAATAACAACAGCTTGTTCTTTGACAGCAGCCTTCTGAATTTTGGTGACAAAGTCCAAAAATTTAGTCTTCAAAGTGGAGAACTTATCCTCATAGCTTACATTGAGGATAGGCACAAACCTTTGCTCAATAATATCCTTGAGCTTAGAGTTTGACGAAGCATAGAACTCATCTATCCTTAACGAATCAAAGAGGTTGTGAGGTTCAGAAGTTGAAGGTTGAGAGGCTATTATTGCTTGTAAGGTTTGGAGACCAGTTACAATAGTTATAGGTTCAGTAAGAGGTCCAGGAACCGTTTCAGACACAGGCTCTGCTATGCATTCTGTTACAGGTTCTGGTATGATATAAGAAGCTTGTTCCAGAATCTCAGAGACTGGTTCCTCTACAGTTTCTGAAGCTTGGGGTACAGAGTCTGGTTTAGGAACAAATTCTGTAGCTTTTGTTGATTTGGATTTTGCGGGGGTTTTTGGTAGTTCTCCTCCTAGGTGTTTCTCAAGAGAGTCTAGGGTGTCTGGAGAGTCTACACAAATAGGCTCATGTTGGGGGGATGGTTGTTTTGATTTAGTGGTTACTTCAGGTTCTTCAGAGGGTTGTATTGCCTGAAGTGGTTTGAGAAATGATGGTTGAGCAGGGTGGTCAGCAGGTAAGTTCATAGACACGGTGATGGTGTCTTGAATGACCCTGTCCATAGTTGAATCAACATATTCAACTATTCTGGGGTCAAGTGGGTCACAGGATGATAAATGTTTGATTGGTGAGGGGGATGAATTTCTAAGGGAGGGAAGAATTTGGCTCAAGGGTTTGTTATCTGATTCAGTATCAGATGAGGACTCTTGAT
Source organism: Medicago arabica (assembly GCA_946800305.1). Taxonomy (NCBI): domain Eukaryota; kingdom Viridiplantae; phylum Streptophyta; class Magnoliopsida; order Fabales; family Fabaceae; genus Medicago; species Medicago arabica. Next base: position 32,006,085 of record OX326968.1, read on the forward strand.
TCGTAGAAGAAGGTGAGTTAAATGCAACGTTACCAGAGGTGCCAATCCCAGCTTCTGGAGATGCATGATGATCAGAAGCATCAGACAGAGTAGCTTCTGATAGATCAGCTTCTGCAGGGGCCACCTGACTCTTCTGTTTCAAAGCTGATGCAAGTAACTTAGCAGCTTCCTTAACAGTTTCTTCCTTAAGTTCTTCAGCCACAACCTCTGCTGCCATTGCCTTGCCAGCAACATGTTCATTCTCAATCATAGATACAGAAGTACCTATATGTATTACATCCTTAGCCACAGGATCCACTTCCATCTTTCTTTTCTTGACTTGACTTTCTTCACCATCAGAGTCAGTATCAAGGAATTCAGCAATCTCTTCAGCCAACTTCTCATAATCCCTGTCAGTCTTGCCTTTCTTAGCTTTCTTCTCATTCTTTGCCTTCTTCTCATCTTTCTTCGCTTTCTTTTCATCCTTGGGTTTCTTAACCCTCTCCTTAATTTCCTTGGACGCAGAAGAAACAAACAAAGACATGGGAGCTATGGTCTTAGAGGCACCAATAGTCACTCCTGGAAGAGCTGTTGATTTCATCTTTTTCTTGGGAGGCTCTTGCTTCTCTTCCTCTTCCTTTAGAATAACTTCATTGGTCCTTTTCCCTTTAACCTTAAGAGGTCCTCCTCCAGCAGTCTCAGGAATGGCAGAATAGTTGATTATTCTACCAGTTTCATTGAAGTAATCTACTACAAATCTTGCTAGGACTTCAGGATTGTCTTCTTTGGAAATGGGATGGAAGTCCATCATCAAGTCTGATTGCATATAAGATTGCCTCATATCTTGATTAGAAGGATTGAATCTTTTGACAATCTTCATGTACTGAAGAGTTTTACCATTGATGATTCTCCCAGTCACTATTCCAAGGTGAGCGTCTGATACTACACCAGATTCTGATAAGACCTTCAAGAGGCCTCCTTGATACAGAATCTCAGAGATTAATCTTCCAAAAGGAACTTGTCTTCTGGATTCAGATTGGCTTTTCCTAATAGCCCACCACATGTGGTACATCACGTACCTAGGAAAGTTTATCTTCTTTTTCTTTATCAGAAAGTAAAGAAGCACCTTGTGATCAACAGACAGAGTGTCTGTTCCTCCACCTTTCTAAAGCATACTATCCAGTATGATCTTCAGAAGCACCCTATGCTCAGGATGCATGTCAACCAACTTATTTGAGGGTCTTCCTTCAAATAAGAGTTTGTTACAGATACCCATCCAATCACTCTTCTTGTCAACATTCCACTGGAATTTTCCTTCTTTTACTACTCTGTAGGCTCTAGCAACCACCTCTTCAGTGATAAGGATTGGGATCCCCATCACAGTGGACCTGATTTCAAGACCTTTGTACGGTCTTAAACCCATTTCCTTTCTATTTTTGCCAGCCAGTTTAGGGTTGTTCATGATTGCAGTAGTTTCTTCAATGGTAGCGTCCTCCTTGTCGAAAACTTCTGCCCTGACTCAAAGGTCTCTTACTAACGCTTGATATGTTGGTCCATTCAACATACCGAAATAACTCATCATTCCTTGTGATAAGAAATGAGAAGAGACGTCTACACCATGACGAATGAGAGAGCCGAAGTCCACTGGAGATTCAACTTGAACTTCCAGAGTTTCTTTGATGAGGTTCATGGTTCTGGGTTTAATCACGTATGATTTACCAGTTTTGATTATCACACCAGATTGAATAAGATCACTTGCCATTTGAAGGTTTCTAGGTTTTGATTTTGAGAACAAAAAGTTTTACAGAGACTGAAAACAAGATAAATGTTCAGAGAAAAAATCAAAGTGTGAAAAGAAAAGTGAGTTGTGTGTGATTGGTATTTATAGAAAAGAGTTGAAAACCGTTTGGAAAGAGTAGGGGACAAACAAACAAGAGTAATAAAGATAGTGAGCATGCAGCCGTAAAAGTGTTGGGAAGATGCGAAGGTAACTTGTTAAACGTAAAGAAATCATTGCCCTTTGAGTTCTTACCCAATACAGACAGGCCACGTCTGAGAAACTAAAAAGTAACTGTCACCGTAGTGGGGCAGGTGTTACTAAACTCAACAGTCATGCTTCCACTAATACGAGCTTCCGAGAGTCTAAGATTCCTTGACAGAGTCTGAAAATCTATCAGAGGCTTATGTTCACCAGAGTCTCCAAAAGAGAGTCTGATTCTCAACTAGCTTCTGAGTATCTTTCAGAGTCTGAATTCTGTTTTCAGAGGCGCACATTAACCAGAGACATAACACATGTTCAAATTTTTCTTTATAAAATCAAATCTTTCAACCGACAAAGGTTTAGTAAATATATCAGCCAATTGATGATCAATATCAATGAATTGAATATCTAGAATTCCTTTTTGAACATAGTCTCTTATAAAATGATGTTTAATCTCAATGTGCTTTGCTCTTGAATGCAGAATTGGATTCTTAGATAAACATATAGCTGCTGTATTATCACAATAAATTGGGATACAGTTCTCAGTTATTTGATAATCCTCAAGCTGATGTTTCATCTAGAGTAGCTGTGTACAACAACTAGCAGCTGAGATGTATTCTGCTTCTGCTGTAGACAAAGCAATAGTTGCTTGCCTCTTGCTAGCGTAGGATATCAGATTCTCTCCTAAAAATTGACAATTGTCACTGGTTGATTTTCTTTCAATCCTGTCTTCAGCATAGTCAGCGTCACAAAATCCAACTAGCTTATAGTCAGAGGATTTCTTATACAGAAGTCCAAGATCCGTAGTTCCTTTCAGATATCTAAAGATTCTCTTAACAGCTGTTAAGTGAGACTCTCTAGGATCTGATTGAAACCTTGCACACAAACATACACTGAATAAAATATTTGGTCTGGATGCAGTTAGGTATAACAAAGAACCAATCATACCTCTATACAGCTTATGATCAACTTTGGTTCCTTGATCTTCTTTGCTCAGAGTGCAGGTTGGATGCATTGGAGTGTTCATTTCTTTGCAGTCCTCAAGATTGAACTTTTTCAAGAGCTCTTTCGTGTATTTGGACTGATGAACATAGACTCCATCTTTGCATTGGTTGATTTGAATTCCTAGAAAGAACTTCAATTCTCCCATCATGCTCATTTCAAATTCATCCTGCATTACTTTGGAAAACTCTTTGCAAAGTGAACTATTAGTTGAACCAAAAATGATATCATCAACATAATCTGAACAATTAGAATGTCTTTCTTCAGAGTCTTTCTGAATAGTGTAGTGTCAACTTGCCCTCGTTCAAAGTTATTTTTAATTAAGAAATTACTCAGTCTTTCATACCAAGCTCTAGGAGCCTGTTTCAAGCCATATAGTGATTTCTTCAATTTATAAACATGCTCTGGATGTTTTAAATCTTCAAAGCCAGGAGGTTGTTTGACATAGACTTCTTCAGAAATGACACCATTAAGAAACGCACTCTTAACGTCCATTTGATACAGGATTATGTTGTGATTCACTGCATAGGAAAGAAGTAACCTGATTGCTTCCAATCTTGCAACTGGAGCAAATGTTTCTGTGTAATCAATGCCTTCTTGTTGACTGTAGCCCTGCGCAACAAGTCTGGCCTTGTTTCTGATTACTTCTCCTTGTTCACTAAGCTTATTTCTGAACACCCATTTGGTTCCAATAATGTTTTTGTGTTCAGGCTTAGCTACTAGATCCCACACTTCATTCCTTTTGAATTGATTAAGTTCATCTTGCATTGCCAGAATCCATCCTTCATCTCCAAGTGCTTCTTCAATAGTGGTTGGTTCAATAACAGATAATAATCCCAAAGCAGACTCTTCTTGTCTGAAATACGATCTAGTTCTTCTGGGACTATCTTTATTGCCAATAATTTGATCCTCAGGATGTGAAGACTTGTATTTGAATGAATGTTTGGATTTACTAGCTTGCTAAGAACCATCTTGAGCTTCTTCAGAAGCTTCTTCATTAGGAACTTCAGGGGATGCTCTAGCTTCTGAAGTATCTTCAGATTCTAGAATCTGATCAGATTCTGAGTTGATATCAGAATCTTGAGATCCTGCACAATTTTCATCTTTCTCTGGAGTTTCACTTCCAGGCACTTTGTCATCAAATCTGACATGCATAGATTCTTCAACACATTGTGTTTCTGAATTATATAGTCTGTATGCCTTAGATCGTTCAGAGTAACCTAAGAAGATTTTCTTCTGAGCTTTGGCATCAAATTTCTTTAGATAGACTTTATTGTTCAGGATATAACATGTACATCCGAACTGATGAAAATAAGATATGTTAGGTTTCCTTCCTTTAAAGAGTTCATATGCTGTTTTGTTCAACAGAGGTCTGATATAGATTCTGTTCTGAACATAACATGCTGTGTTTACTGCTTCTGCCCAAAAATGTTTAGCCAGACTGTTCTCATGGATCATGGTTCTAGCCATTTCTTGTAAGGTTCTGTTCTTTCTCTCTACAACTCCATTTTGCTGTGGAGTTCTAGGTGCAGAGAATTCATGAATAATTCCATGTTTTTCACAGAAAACCTCAAAAGGCTCATTTTCAAATTCTCCTCCATGATCACTTCTGACTTTCAAAATTTTCAATTCTTTTTCAGATTGAATTTGGATGCAGAATTTACTAAACACAGAATATGAGTCATCTTTATTTTTCAGAAACTTAACCCAACTCCATCTGCTGTAATCATCAACAATGACTAGTCCATACTTACTTCCATATAAGGATGCAGTGCTAACTGGTCCAAATAAATCAATATGAAGTAACTCCAAGGGTCTGGATGTAGAAACTATTTCTTTCGGCTTAAAGGAACTCTTGACAATTTTCCCTTTCTGACATGCTCCGCAAAGAGCATCTGAATGATAGTCAATGTCTGGTAAGCCTTTAACTAGTTGCAACTTGCTAAGCTTAGAGATTAACCTCCAGTTTGTGTGTCCCAACCGTCTATGCCACAACCATTTCTTATCACCCATTGACAAAAGGCAAACTACCTTCTGATCAGTCAGTTCAGAGAACTTTATCTTGTAGACATTGTTTCTTCTCTTTCCCTTTAAGACTATGGATTGATCATCCTTGTTAACTACAGTGCAGCTGTTCTTATTAAACAAAACATCATAACCACTGTCACATAATTGACTTATGCTCAGTAGGTTATGTCTAAGCCCATCAACAAACCACACATTACTATTAGAGATAAGAGAGTTACCAATGGTTCCAGTACCAATGATTTTGCCAGTCTGGTTTCCTTCAAATCCCACAGTTCCTCCCTCTTTCATGATTAGGGTTAGGAACAAAGACTTTTCTCCCGTCATGTGTCGCGAGCAACCACTGTCAAGGTACCAAGCCTTCTGCTTTTCTAGTCCTTTTAGACATACCTGCAGCATCAATAATTTCAGACTTAGGTACCCATATTCTCACGGGTCCTCTTGGGTTAGTCCTTGAACCATTGAATTCCTTTCGTAAGGTGTGTCTTGAAGTCATTGGCATTGTTTTCCTCCATACCTTGGGTTTAGAACCGTTCAGTTTAGGATTCAATTTGCCTTTCACAGTTTCTCTTCTTTGAAACTTAGGCATTTGATTTTCAGACTCTGGCTTCTTCAGAGTCCGTTTATCAGACTGTGAATGTTTTAGAGTCTGAATCATTGAAGCCTTAGGTTCAAAGTTTTTCAGAACTTTTGACTTTGCATTCTGAGATTTTGACTTAGTCAGAACTTTAGAACTTGAAGTTATAGGTTCTGAATGAGTCACTGTGTTGACTTCATCAGACTCACTTACAAAGTGATTTTTCAATGCTTCTCTGGTGCCATCAGGACCAGGTTTCATAATCACTTCATTCGAGCTACCTCCAATGAATCCAAGACCCTGTCCTCTGTTCTGATATGTGCTATAGATCATGGATGCAACCCTAGATCTGTCAATTCCAGTAGCAATAAATTCTTGTAAAGCAATATCTTGCTCACTCAAGTATTTACAACTACACTTCTTGATCAATAAAGTATCATTTTCTTCTTTTAAACTTTCTAACTCCATCAGAGTTGAATTATGCCTTTTTGACAGCTTATCAAGCTTTTGTTTGACTTTCTTCAACTCAGTGGTTTTAGCTTTGAAATGACCAAGAAGTTCTTTGACAGAATCTACTAATTCAGATCTTGTGAGTTCAGAAAATACCTATGTTTCATTTTCAGAGTCTGCATCTGATTCTACCTCAGGTGTCTCCTTTACAGATTTAGTTGTAGCCATTAATCCAACAGCTACATTAGCTTCACTATCAGCATCATCATCTTCAGACCCTAACTCATTATCAAGATCTTCCCAGGTAACCATCAGACTTTTCTTGATTTGCTTCTTAAACTTGCTTGACTTGAAGGTTGGCCTTTTTGACTTGGATTTCTCTTTCTGCAACTCTGGACAATCAGCAATAAAGTGCCCAGGCTTCTTGCAGTTGAAGCAACCTTTCTGTTCCTCCTTTTTGAAACTCTTCCCACTGCTCTTGCTCAGAAACCTCTTGTTCTTTTTAGCAAGGTATTGCATTCTACTTGAAAGCATAGCCATTTATTTAGCAACATCAGGATCTTCCTCAGAGCTTTCAGAAGCTGAAGATTCATTTTCAGACTCTTCAACCTTGAGGGCTTTTGAGGATCTTCCCTTTGATTTTAAAGTAATGGTTTTAGACTTTCTTGCAGATTCATGTTCATTAAGACTTAACTCATGAACTTTGAGAGAGCTTACAAGATCTTCAACACTTAAAGTGTTTAAATCTTTAGCTTCCTCAATTGCAGTAACCTTTGGTCTCCATCTAGAGGGTAAGCTCCTTAGAATCTTGCTAATATGGTCAGAAGCTATGTAACTCTTCTTTAGTATCTGAAGTCCAGATACTAGAGTTTGAAATCTTGAGTACATTTGCTCAATACTTTCATCCTCTTTCATCTTGAATAATTCATACTGATGAACTAATAGAAGAGCTTTAGCTTCTCTGACCTTTTTGCTCCCTTCATAGTTTGCACAAAGAGAAGCAAACATGGCTCTAGCAGTAGATTTGTCACTCATCTTCATGTATTCAGATTTAGGAATAGCAGTGACAAGAGCTCCTCTGATGATATGATGTTTCTTGTAGATCTTCTTTTGAGCAGCAATGTGAAGTTTACGATCAATGGCAACACATTTGTCATCAAGTTGTAAGTCACCAATACCATCTTCAAGTATGTCCCAGAGTTCTTCATCAAGACTCATGACATAGCTGTAGAAGTTGGTTTTCCACCAAGAAAATTCTTCAGGATCACCGTTGAACTTTGGAATTTTTCCATAATCAGCGTTCTTACTACTGTTATTGGATCCATAGTCATATGGTATAGCAGCACCAAAAGAAGAAGGTTCACTTGAAGACATGTTTTTCTATGGATCTTTTCTGTCACACGGTTAAGTGCTATAACAACAGAGCAGGAGCTCTGATACCAACTGAAGGTGAGAAAAACACAAGGAAGGGGGGGGGGGGGGGTTGAATTGTGTTAGCTTTTCGCAACTCTTGAAGAGTGAGAATCTAATTCCGTATGATCAGAGTCTAAATGAGAACAGAGTCTCATGGGAGATCAGATTCTGTTGCAGCGGATAAAGACAAGAGATAGAGAGAAGAGAGAACACAAGCAATTATACAGGTTCCTTCCACAATCCGGAAGTAGTCCTGTCCCCCTTGCACTTCCAAGGAGAGTTCCACTAAAATGTAATATCTATTACAAGTTGCTCAAACACACAGTAAGAGACTTCCAATGCTCAAGCACGCAGGCAAGAGACTAAAAATGCTCAAAGACACAACTAAGAGACTTCTTTGCTCAAGGGCGCAGCCAAGAGACTTCTTTGCTCAAGCACACAAGCAAGAGACTTCTGACACAATTTACAGAAAATTGAATAGAGTTGAAGCACTTGATAAACAATCAAACGTGTTCCAATTACAAACAAGGACAGACTCTGTTTTAAACAAAGAGAGACTCTGTTTTTCTGCTTAACTTAGAATTTCTAGAATACTCAGTTTGTAAGAATAATCTAAGTTGTTGATGTGTTTCTGTTAAGACTCAGTTTGAATACTATAACTTAGCAGCGTAGTTTTTCAGTTGTAGAGTCCTACAATTCTTCAAGTCTTCTATCCTTTATATAGGCGTTGGAAAGAGACGTTGAGTCATCCAGCACATCATGATGATTTCTGAAGCTTGATCAATAGTTGTTGATCTGTTGCTTGATATGGTAATAGTCCTTCAAATGCATATTTTGAATTCTATTCTTTTTGAAGCTTAATACCGGTAGACACAGTTGCCAAACTGTACGAGGTAGTGGAGTATTGGAAACAGAGTTCGTACACATGTACTTTGTACTATTCTGCATTCTTTGTCGTTGAGCATCCCACGCTCAAGTTGACTTTGAAGCTAGCCGTTACTCTAAAAGAGAGTTTCTTCTGCATCGTAATGCCTTTAGAAATCCTTCTAAGCAGATTTTCAGATTGCAGGCTTCAGACTTACTGTAGCATTTCAGCTTCTGATGATCTTCAGACTCTCTTGGTCTTCAGGTTCTGATAGTCTTCAGATTCTGATAGTCTTCAGACTCTTCTTCGATACAGTCTTCAGACTCTTCTTCGATACAGAATCACAAGCAACAAGCTTATCTAGATCTTTGTTCTCAAAATGTTCAAACAGAATACTTTCTAAGATATAAATCTTGATTAATATCCTGCATACTTAAACAAATATTAGCATATCCAATTGACAATTTTTAATACCTTGTTATCATCAAAACTCAAAACGTGGTATTGCTGAACACCTTTGTTCCATTAGAGTTGAGTTACATTAATATTCCTTTTATATGAAAACTTTAAAATCTTTATGTCCGAATTTGATTTTGTTTCTATCATTCTCATGAAATCTAAATAGATCATTAACATCTTTTAGATAACATAACAATAAAAATAAGATACATATCTATATTCATAAACTCATTAGATTGTTCTCTTTTAATTGAATGTCTCCAACAACGATTTTCTTTTTATTCATAGTGAAACTTCAAGGTACTACCTATAATTTAAATTTAGTAAACTCAATAATTGAATTAATAAATTTAAATCAGAGAAATATAAAATGGATAAATAGATAGAAAATATAAATGTGAAAATAAATGTACAACAAATTATAACAATTAACACTGCTCGGACATAAACAAACTTTAAAATTAAAAACGAAATTAAAGTTGATCTTTAATTGGTGCAAATATTAGAGTTAAAGATATATACTTATGTGAGTTGTAATTTTATAGGCTTCTCGAACAAAAATATATTTTATCATTTTCTCCTCATCTACACGAAAAAATTATTCATATTAAATTGGTGTGTATATTATTGATGCACCAAAAACATGAATATAAGTCTCTTTTATTCTATTCTCCTTATCTACACGAAACAATTTTTTGAATTCCATAAGGTTTAGAACTTAATAGATGAAGAAAAGAATATTTGGCTTCCGTTTATGAATATAGCTTAAACTTGTTAAGGTGGCTTTGTTGTGATAAACCTCCAAAATGCTTAGACTTCTTTCTAATTGTTAATTATGCACGGAACTTTAAAATAATGTGATCTCTCTCTCTCTCTCTCTCTCTCTCTCTCTCTCTTTCTCTCTCTGTGTGTGTGTAATAATATAATACAAAATTGAAGAGTATCATCCAAGAGTTGATTGAAGAAAGTGATGATGATGATGATCCAACCAAAATTTATACACACATTGATCAATGAGAGGACAATGACCTTTAATTAATAAAAATAAAATTATAACCAACCAAATTATCAACAAAAGTGTAGAAAAGTATGAAGACATGGTGAAAACATTGAGATTTGAGTGATACTGTCAAATGTGTAAGAATTAGTAGAAAATGAATGTGTGATAAGTTGTGGTTATAAAGGGTGGAAGAGAATTCAAAAAATTAAGCTTTAATTTTTTCCATTTTGTAGGTTATATATAAAGGGATGTTAAGAAATACTTCTAATGATGATGGTGTAAGAAATTATGGAATGCTTTAATAGTTCGTTCCTCTTATCTTCATCCACATAAAAAAAATAGTCATATAACATTAAACAATAAAAAACAGTTAAGAAATAAAATCTAGAAAAGCGGACTAACAAACATTATATCTATCAATTAAAAAAAGTAGGGTAAAAATATTTGATCAATCTATATAATAGAGAAACTTGAATCCATATAATATCATAGAAACATAGGTATAGTCAAGATATAAGTGAAGAGTGGGAAAGAGAAAGAAAAGTTATAGAACAAATTGAAGTACCACCCAAGAGTTGGATGAAGAAAGTGATGATGACCCACATCCAAAATTTATACCATCCAAATTTATACACAAAATGATTATGGATGAAACAATAGCCCCTATAGTAAAAGTTATAACCATCCCTAAAAAAAAAGTAAAAGTTATAACCAACCAAAAACGATTTACAAAAGTATCTTTTGTGAAATTGAGATCAATAGAAGAAGACATGGTGTGGAAACACTTAATGATTGAGTGAAATTGTTAAATGTGTAGAAATGAGTAGAGAAAGAACGTGGAATTAGTTGTGGTTATAAAAGATGAGAATGAATCTGAAAAAATTAGACATTAAATATTTTTGTGTAGGTTATATTTAGAGGAATATTATGAGATACATCTAATGATGATAATGTAAGAAATTTGAAAGTGTTTTATAATTTGCTAGATGCATAAAAACCGTTACCATTTTTTATATGGCTATAATAAACTAATCATGTTTAGCTTCATTAAAGTAATGTGTTTATTCATTTTTCTGTATAACGTGGTTCTAATATAATGCATACATACGGTTGAGATAAACAATGTGAAATTTTTCGTAACTTAAACTTAATTACATCATCACTATACTATTAGATTAGATTTTAGATTTAGATAGATAAAATAAGAGAGTAGAAACAAAGCTCATTTAAAAGTGTCACATAGACATAATCCTTGCATTAAAATGAATCAAGTTTAGAATTCAAATGTATATAGATATATATGCTATAAAAAATAAATGTTATATATTATTTTTAGAATAATTTGTATTATAATTTCTTTAAAAATTTTGTTACACTAATATGAAATGTATAGATCTGCCCCTGCTAGATGTGCCTTCTGTGGATGGAATAATTTTGATGCCATTCGAGTTCTTGACGAAGAGCGTTGTAGTCTTTCATCTTTTATAGAATTGAATGCGGTAGTACCATGTCTTTCTAACCAAAGGTTTCTTTCTTTCTTTCTTCTCTTTCTCTTTCTTGTGTGCTTGTGAGTGTTGTTTGACACAGACTGGACTGAATATATATTTACGGTGAGAGTCTCTTGGAGTGTAGGGTTTCTGTCTAAATACCTGTAAATTAGGATCAAATCTCACAAATTCCAAATCTTTTTCTAGATCCAGCATGAAACTATATTTACTTATCTTATTATTATTTACTGCTTCTTATTTTATTTTCAAATCTTGTAGAAATAAAATCATATTTTGCTTATAGTTTTTATTAGGGATTTATAGTTAACAATCAATATTTGATAAAAATATCAATTTATTGTATAATTATTCATGCTATTAATTTATTCAAAAGAATATTCATACCGAAAATAAGTTACTATTCATATTCATCTTTCGAAAAAAGAACTACTATTCATATTACAATGTTTTATGTGATTAATTTCTATGCGTCGACGGTGTTAAACATTTTGACACATGCACTTTATCAAACAATGATAAATAGATATTTGTAGCGATATTTTAAGACTAATTTAAAAATGTGGTAGTATAGAGTAATTTGGTCGGATGCATGTGTAAGAATACTTTACGGTTTACACTCTTCACTATTTATGAATTAAATTAATTTTTTTATTGCACCTTCACTCTTCGCTCTTTACAGTTTACACTCTTCAATATTTATAATGTAAGTGTAACTCATTGTTTCTCAGAGGTTTAAACGTAAGTGTATCCCTCATTAATGTAACTCTCCATAGGAAGGTCCAATAGGGTTCTTACTTTTTCTCAAAGGTATAGAGGATAAATTTCTTACTTTTTTTAGAGGTATTTGAAACAATATGAGGGATAATAGAGTTCCTTAATTCAAAGTATCCTAAAGGTTCCCTCTCCTATTGAATCTTATCCTAAAGGTTCCCTCTCCTATTGAATCTTAGAAGGACATCAACACACTCTCCCTCTCGGTAGTTCTATAAACGGGCATCTATATCTCAGCTACCTTACCTAGGTGAAAGAAGAATGAAGTTACTAGGCCGATTTAAGTCATGGAGTCACCTGGTTAGCTAATGACCGACTTAGTTGAACTAGTTACTTCCTGATCCAAACAAGTATTGTTATCTTAAGGTTATGCTCCAGGGAAAACAAATCTTTCGCACGATAGTAAAATTAAATAGGATTCGAAAAATAACTTAATAAAGACTTTAAATTAAATAAAATATACAATATCATATTTTTTATGTCTAATGGGAGGTAACAAAATTGGAGGCTTAGTACACTATTCTTTTGCATCGAAAGCCTTTTGATGCTCATGCCCCCACTTGAAACTATCTTCCTTCTTCAGTCGAAGCAATGGCGAAAAAACTTGTGTTTTGTAACTTAGATTTGCGATAAATCTTCTTAAGAAGTTGATTTTTCCCAATAAAGACTGAATTTCGTTTTTGGTCGAAGGAGGCTTAGTGTCCAATATTGCTTTGGTCTTGTTCTGATTTATTTCAATGCCCTTTTTGTGTACTACAAATCCCAATAAGTCATATGCACGCACACAAAAGGCACATTTTAGTGAATTCATTTTCAATATATTTTATCATTCTTTCAAATGACTATCAAAGCTGGTCTAGATGACCATTTTTCGACGAAGATTTAATAACAATGACATCAATGTAAACTTGCATAAAATCATCGAACATTGAATTTACTGCTCTTTGGTACGTAGCACCAACATTTTTAGACCAAAAGGCATCACTATCCATTCGTATGTGCCTAAGACCCTTGGGCATCGAAATGTTGTGTTCGACACATCTTTCTTAGTAGTAAAAATTTAATTATATCCCGACAACCATCAAGCATACTCAAATAATCAAATCATGCTATTGAGTCAACTAACATTTCTGCCATTGGCATAGGATATTCATCCTTTGGTATAACATTATTTAAATCCCTAAAGTCAATACAGACTTTAAGAATCCCATTTTTCTTAATAACAGAAACTATGTTAACTAACCATTCGACGTACCTTGTTGTTCTAATAAACTTGCTTTTAAAGAGTCTATCGATCTTTTCTTTAATCTTCGACATAATTTCAGGTGCAAACCTCCATAGCAATTGCTTTACAAGCTTTTTGTTTGGTCGAATTGGTAATTTTAACTCCACCATTTCCCTGCTTAATCCAGACATTTCATTGTAGTCCTAGGCAAAGCAATTTTTTAACTAACCATTCGACGTACCTTGTAGTTCTAATAAACTTGCTTTTCAAGATTCTATCAATCTCTTCTTTAATCTTCGACATAATTTCAGGTGCAAACCTCCTTGGCAGTTTCTTTACAAGCTTTTTGTTTGGCCGAATTGGTAATTTTAAATCCTCCATTTACGTGCTTAATCCATACATTTCATTGTAGTCCTATGCAAAACAATCTTTAAACTCTTTCAAGAGTACAATGGTTTGTGTCTTTAAGTCCGCATCAATTTTCAAACTTATATAAGTTGGCCTTTTTATTGATCCATCTCCCAAGTCAAATTCCTCTAAAGAATATTGAGCATTGATTCTTTTGGTCGAATGCAATGAATCCTTTTCAAAATCTAGAGGCTCACCGTCATAAATACAGTCGAGCCTCTAGCCCTCAACCATTTTTTCATCAAAATTAACATTAATTGTTTCGACAACCATTCCTTGTTGCATTTCAGCCTCTAGGGCTATTTTTACTTTATTTCAGGCCACATAGGTCGTAATTTTGTCCCAAGCATCCTGTTCAGACGTGGTAATTTTCATCAATTATCCACCCAGTTTTTGGAATGCTCCCTCCTCTGAGGAATCTGCTTCAAGAACCTACCTTTCCCACAATAACCCATGTGTAGGATAGAGCCTCAGAGGACAAATATTTTTCTGGTCAATGAAACAAGAATCTACAGAAGAATATGGCGCAATGTTTGCCAGACTTTTATCGAAGGTGTAACTGGTCACATGATTAACCTCAGCCATAAAGTAGTTTTGGTCTACTTCTATGTTTTCGACCAGACCATCCTCCGTCCATATGGCAATTCTCTGGTGCATGGATGAAGGCACAACACCCACACCATGTACCCATTCTCGACAAACAACCAGATTGAAGTATTCCTTTAAGGGAACTTCCATAAACAAAGTTGGCCTGACAATGCTACCAATGGCCAATTTAACTTGAATGGCCCACACGGAGTAGTCAACTTTTCCTTCATAATTCAACAAAACTATGTTGTGAGGCTTCATATCAGTTTCGAATCATCTTTATTAAGGATTGGGGCATCAGACTAACTGCAGCTCCACCATCAACAAGTATTTTGTTGACACCCATGTTGTCAACTTTTGCTGCACAAAGGCTTTAAATGGCTTTGCATAATTCCATTTGGTCTTTCAAACATAGCATGTTTCTCCCAAACACACCCATTGTTCATAATATAATAACACATTGGCCTATGATTACTCATATTTTTAGAGTCGAAATCATCCTCATTGTCTTCTGTAACACCCCGAAATCCCGACTTAAAAATTTTCATACATTTAATCAGAGTATATCACAATAAATCAGGATGTCACATTTCATTAAATCTTTAAAATCAAATTGAATAATAATTTATTCTTAAACAATATTCAAACATAGCAGCGGAATTCATAAACTTCTCAAAATCTTAAATAAATAATGTCTCGGCACAAAAGCCTCATAAAACATCTCTAATCAAGTTACGTTGCAAACATCATAATAAATCAACATGATACATAAAAGGAATAGAAATAATAATAATCCCCATCCCGTTACGTATCAGAGCTCCTAAGACTCCACAAGAACCTCTCACATCGACGAACCTAAGCTTGGTCACCTACACTTGCCCACAAGGCGGCAATTCCAACAGAAGGGGTGAGATTCACAACAATTATATTAACATATAATTCAAATAATTATGCTTAACATCAACAACAATAATAATCGTCACATATAACTAAGAACGTCTCAGACATCTGTGTATAATAAAATCATCTCAGGACATCTTCACATAACAAACGTCTCATAACATCTCATGCACTGGACTCGACTAAATGCAACTCTAACATCTTAACATCATGCATGTGGTACCAATATTTTAGCTTTAAAAAGCTTCACCGTCGCTTTGAGCAAATGCTCCACCGTCGCTTTGAGCATAAGCTCCACCGTCTCAAAATATGCAAATGCGTGGACTCGACTCTTTAATTCTTAAACAAGATATCACAACGTCTTAACATCAAGTACGACTCTTTATCGACACATGCAATTATACAATACATGGCAGCAGCTCAGCACACTTAACATATATATTTACAGCACATAGTTATCATCACAAACATCATTTATACTTCGTTCATAAACCTCACTTAATAATCGTTTAATCATAGATTAACGCCAACGTCTTAGAATCATCTTACAGTGTCATTACAGGTTCTAATTTAGGTCTTAAACATCTCTAATACTATCCAAAGGTCTACCCTCAAAGCCTCGCTCAAAACAGAGTTCTAAAACTCAAGTTATAGTGGTCTGAGACCACGTTGCTCGCTGTGGCGAGTGGGACTGCTCGCCACGGCGAGCTACTTAAGTTACATTCTACCACTTGCTCGCTACGGCGAGTGAAGTTGCTCGCCTCGCGCACACTAAAGGGGTTGCTCGCCATGGCGAGCTCAGCTGCTCGCCTCGCGAGTGAATACCTAACTGCTCGCCACGGCGAGTGATGTTGCTCGCCTCGCGAGTTAAACTGTTCTGCTCGCCACGGCGAGCGGTCGCAGAACAGGCTGGGGTTCGCTCATAACCTCGCCAAAACTCGTCCAATTTATCATATTATGCTTCTAATCTCTCAGAATTATAGTCCTAGTGATTAATCTAGGTTCTGTAACAAGTTTCTACATCAATTCACATCATTCTAACATCAATTCATCCAAAAATCCCCTAAACCCTAGTTTATGAAATCCCTCAAAATTACCTCCTAATTCCTTCGTTAATCATAAATAGATGAACTACAGTAATATAATTGAAGCTAGGCTCACCCTTACCTGGTATGTTCGCAGAATTGAGGTTCTCTCTTCTCCGGCCACTTTTCTCTTCTTTTTGCAAAAGTCTGTAACGTACTGACTGTTTCTCTCTAAACCTAATTTCCTTTTATAATTCTTTCTATTCTCACTTATCCCCACAACTCTATCTTATTTATGAAAACAACCCCATCTCTCAAAATATTTGTTATTCTATCCCATCTTAATTTCCATCACATATTTTATTTTATTAAACAATAAAATAAACGTCACACCACAACATCATCTCATACGTCACAAACATCATTAAAATCATATAATATATAATAATATACTATATACTCTAATAAAATAATTAAATAAATAAAGTGGGCGTTACAACTCTCCCCCACTTAAAGGATTTTCGTCCTCGAAAATCTTACCTCGATTAAACAACTCTGGATATGACTCCAGCATCTTACTTTCAAGCTCCCAAGTTAAGCTTTCACCGGTCGCTCCACTCCAAACAACCCTCACTAGAGGTATCTCCTTGCCTCTCAACAACTTCACTTTGTGATCATCGATCCTCAAGGGTAGAGTCTCAACCGTAAGGTTGTCCCTTACTTGCACATCGTCACTTTGGATCACATGAGATGGATCCGGAACGTACTTCCTCAGCTGCGACACATGAAAAACATCGTGCAAATTCGATAAATGCGGTGGTAATCCAACACGATAAGCCACTGTCCCAATCCTCTCTGATATCTGATACGGACCAATAAACTTTGGAGTCAACTTCTTCGACTTCAAGGCACGACCTACACCGGTCATTGGAGTAACTCGCAAAAACACATGATCTCCTTCTTGAAACTCAAGGTCCTTTCTACGCCTGTCATGATAACTCTTTTGTTGACTCTGCGACGCTTTCATCTTCTCTTGGATCATTCTTACCTTCTCAGTGGTTTGTTGCACAATCTCTGGTCCTAAAACCACACTTTCACCCGACTCAAACCAACACAACAGGGTTCTACATCTTCTTCCATACAAAGCCTCGAAAGGTGCCATTCCAATACTAGAATGGTAACTGTTATTGTAAGTGAATTCTATCAACGGGAGGTGATTATCCCAAGCTCCTCCTTGTTCGAGTACACACACCCTCAACAAATCTTCCAACGATTGAATCGTTCTCTCGGATTGACCATCTGTCTGCGGATGATACGCCGAGCTCAACTTCAACTGAGACCCTAAAGCTTCTTGCAAACTTTTCCAAAATCTAGAAGTGAATGTTGGATCTCTATCTGACACAATGCTCGAAGGAACACCATGCAAACAGTGTCTCCAAATCTTCAACACAAATACCACTGCAGCCAACTCAAGATCATGGGTAGGATAATTTCTTTCATGAATCCTCAACTGCCTGGATGCATACGCAACCACTTTACCGTCTTGCATCAGTACACCACCTAAACCCAACTTAGACGCATCACAATACACCACAAAAGGTACTTCAGGCTTTGACAAAATTAAAACTGGAGCTGTCGTCAACCGCTTCTTCAACTCATTGAAGCTACTCTCACAATGAGCACCCCACACAAAGGCTTTACCTTTACACGTCAACTGCGTTAACGGAAGTGCCAACTTAGAAAATCCTTCTATAAACCTTCTATAGTAACCTGCCAATCCCAAAAAGCTTCTAATCTCGGTAACCGACCTTGGAGTCTCCCATTGCGACACTGCTTCAACTTTAGACGGATCAACCGCTATACCGTCACCGGAAATAATATGACCGAGAAAACTAACTTCCTTCAACCAGAACTCACACTTAGACAATTTAGCATACAACTTCTTTTCTTTCAATACTTGCAAGACAATCTTCAAATGTTCAGCATGTTCTTCTTCGGATTTGGAATATATCAAAATGTCGTCAATAAACACCACCACAAAACGATCCAAAAATGCTTGGAAGGTCCGATTCATATACTCCATAAATACTCCTGGCGCGTTCATAACACCGAAAGGCATCACTTTATACTCATAATGACCATATCGAGTTCTAAAGGCCGTCTTCTGCATATCTTCATCTTTCACTTTTATCTGATGATAACCCGACCTTAAGTCAATCTTGCTAAACACACGTGCACCCACTAACTGATCCATCAAATCGTCAATTCTCGGAAGTGGATACCTATTCTTTATAGTTACCTTGTTCAACTGACGGTAGTCAATACACAACCTCATACTCCCATCTTTCTTCTTCACTAGCAATACCGGCGCTCCCCAAGGTGAAACACTTGGTCTTATAAACTTCTTCTCAAGCAGATCCTCCAATTGCTTCTTTAACTCAGCTAACTCAGAAGCTGACATACGGTAAGGTGTCATAGACACAGGCTTCGTTCCAGGAACAAGATCAATCGCAAATTCAACTTCTCTTTCAGGAGGCACATCAGGAATCTCATCAGGGAATACTTCCGGAAACTCGCACACCACTTGCAATTCGTCAATCTTCTCTTGATTCTCAATGGATAAGGATGCCATCAGAGCAAACATCAAAACTCCATCTCGTTCTAATTGTTTCAGTTGCTTGGTAGATAAAAATTCTGCTCCACTTTCTTCCTCTTCAGACAAGAAATACACCGTCTTGCGAAAACAGTTGATAAGCACACGGTTGTACTCTAACCAATTCATCCCGAGAATTACATCCATACCAGTCAAAGGTAGGCAGATTAAATCCATCTCAAAATTACGATCAAACATAGACAACAGACAACTTAAACACACACGAGAAGTAGTCACCGAACCCTTAGCTGGAGTTTCGACAACCATCTCTCCATTCATATCAGACATAACAAGACCCAACTTAATAGCACAATCATAAGCAACAAAACAATGCATAGCGCCAGTATCAATAATAGCAACTAAAGGTATATCATTAATATAGCAAGTACCTCTGATCAAGCGATCCTCATTCTCAGTCTGAGTGCCGGTCAACGCGAAAACCCTTCCAGTAGTCCTAACTTTCTTTGGCTTTTTGCACTGCGAGCCAATATGTCCTTGCTCATCACAGTTGAAACACACAACATCATCAAACTTGCAGTCTGCGGTAATATGCCCTTTCTGTCCGCATCGGTAACACCTCTTCACATCAACAGGACAAGCATTACTCTTGTGGCCTTTCTGCCCGCAATTATAGCAGGTAATCTCAGCAGGGGCATCCTTCTTCTGTGGTCGCCTCTCATCATTCACTCTTTGCTTACCCTTATCTCTGGGAGCATCATAAGGTTTGGGACGACTCTGCTGACCCTTCGCTTTTCTATCATTCACTACTTTGTAGAGAGCCTGGGTATCCTCCTCATAAATCCTGCAACTACTCACCAGCTCAGAGAAATTTCGAATCTTCTGGTAACCAATTGCCCTCTTAATCTCAGGACGCAAGCCATTCTCAAACTTGATGCACTTGGAAAACTCAACATTCTCAGCACTATAATGGGGGTAGAACTTTGCCAGTTCCACAAACTTCGACGCATACTCAGTCACGGACATATTTCCTTGCTTCAACTCAAGAAACTCGATCTCCTTCTTTCCCCGGACATCCTCAGGAAAGTAACAGTTCAGGAATTCTCTCCTGAACACAGCCCAAGTCACAATAGCACCTCCTTCTTCCAGGATAGGTCGAATACCAACCCACCAGTCATCAGCCTCCTCCGCCAACATATGGGTACCAAACTGTACCATCTGACCATCTTCGCACTGCATCACTCTAAAGATCCGCTCAACTTCCTTGAGCCACGTCTGAGCCCCGTCAGGATCATATCGCCCTTTGAAGGTAGGCGGGTGGTTCCTCAGAAAAGTTTCCAACATCCTCGTCCCGTCGTTCCCACCAGCGTTGTTCTGATTTCCCACAGCTTGGGCCATTGCTTGCAAAGCAGCAGCAAGAGCAGCATCGTTTCTTCCAGCCATCTTATTCCTCTACAAAGCAAACATAAGTTAGAATAATATAACCATAATATTCTAACTCTAAGACACCGTCACTCGACTCTCTAATTGGCCGGACGGACCAATCTGCTCTGATACCAATTATAACACCCCGAAATCCCGACTTAAAAATTTTCATACATTTAATCAGAGTATATCACAATAAATCAGGATGTCACATTTCATTAAATCTTTAAAATCAAATTGAATAATAATTTATTGTTAAACAATATTCAAACATAGCAGCGGAATTCATAAACTTCTCAAAATCTTAAATAAATAATGTCTCGGCACAAAAGCCTCATAAAACATCTCTAATCAAGTTACGTTGCAAACATCATAATAAATCAACATGATACATAAAAGGAATAGAAATAATAATAATCTCCATCCCGTTACGTATCAGAGCTCCTAAGACTCCACAAGAACCTCTCACATCGACGAACCTAAGCTTGGTCACCTGCACTTGCCCACAAGGCGGCAATTCCAACAGAAGGGGTGAGATTCACAACAATTATATTAACATATAATTCAAATAATTATGCTTAACATCAACAACAATAATAATCGTCACATATAACTAAGAACGTCTCAGACATCTGCGTATAATAAAATCATCTCAGGACATCTTCACATAACAAACGTCTCATAACATCTCATGCACTGGACTCGACTAAATGCAACTCTAACATCTTAACATCATGCATGTGGTACCAATATTTTAGCTTTAAAAAGCTTCACCGTCGCTTTGAGCAAATGCTCCACCGTCGCTTTGAGCATAAGCTCCACCGTCTCAAAATATGCAAATGCGTGGACTCGACTCTTTAATTCTTAAACAAGATATCACAACGTCTTAACATCAAATATGACTCTTTATCGACACATGCAATTATACAATACATGGCAGCAGCTCAGCACACTTAACATATATATTTACAGCACATAGTTATCATCACAAACATCATTTATACTTCGTTCATAAACCTCACTTAATAATCGTTTAATCATAGATTAACGCCAACGTCTTAGAATCATCTTACAGTGTCATTACAGGTTCTAATTTAGGTCTTAAACATCTCTAATACTATCCAAAGGTCTACCCTCAAAGCCTCGCTCAAAACAGAGTTCTAAAACTCAAGTTATAGTGGTCTGAGACCACGTTGCTCGCTGTGGCGAGTGGGACTGCTCGCCACGGCGAGCCACTTAAGTTACATTCTGCCACTTGCTCGCTACGGCGAGTGAAGTTGCTCGCCTCGCGCACACTAAAGGGGTTGCTCGCCACGGCGAGCTCAGCTGCTCGCCTTGCGAGTGAATACCTAACTGCTCGCCACGGCGAGTGATGTTGCTCGCCTCGCGAGTTAAACTGTTCTGCTCGCCACGGCGAGTAGGTCTGCTCGCCACGGCGAGCGGTCGCAGAACAGGCTGCGGGTTCGCTCATAACCTCGCCAAAACTCGTCCAATTCATCATATTATGCTTCTAATCTCTCAGAATTATAGTCCTAGTGATTAATCTAGGTTCTGTAACAAGTTTCTACATCAATTCACATCATTCTAACATCAATTCATCCAAAAATCCCCTAAACCCTAGTTTATGAAATCCCTCAAAATTACCTCCTAATTCCTTCGTTAATCATAAATAGATGAACTACAGTAATATAATTGAAGCTAGGCTCACCCTTACCTGGTATGTTCACAGAATTGAGGTTCTCTCTTCTCCGGCCACTTTTCTCTTCTTTTTGCAAAAGTCTGTAACGTACTGACTGTTTCTCTCTAAACCTAATTTCCTATTATAATTCTTTCTATTCTCACTTATCCCCACAACTCTATCTTATTTATGAAAACAACCCCATCTCTCAAAATATTTGTTATTCTATCCCATCTTAATTTCCATCACATATTTTATTTTATTAAACAATAAAATAAACGTCACACCACAACATCATCTCATACGTCACAAACATCATTAAAATCATATAATATATAATAATATACTATATACTCTAATAAAATAATTAAATAAATAAAGTGGGCGTTACATCTTCCACTTCATACACTATGTCATATTCAGGAGGAAGGATTGACACAACATTGCATAGAACATCTAAATTTGGCTCAGAGTCTATAAAGTCAAATTCAATGTCCTCATGTTCGACAAGATTCTCCTTTACTGGTGGCAATGGAGGAAAATTTCTTTCTTTTACTAATCTTTTGGCCAATTCAATTTTTTTTATGCTTTCCCTTAGGATCCGTTTTGACACCAAAAGGCTCATTGGAAGCACCCTTTTCTGTCTCTGGTATCTTCTCCATTGAGTCCTTGTCATTGAATTTTTCCTTATAATTATTGTTGTAGGGAAACTTATTGGACTCAATTGGGTTATTTGTGCCAGCAGCACTGGTGTTACCCTTCACCATTTTGCCTTTCTGAGGATGAAAGACTTGTCCAGTCGAATGGACCCATTTCCTCACAGGTGCCTTAGAGTTAGGCACAAAAGATTTGTTTCGGTCATTTTTGGGGAAGAAATTTGTGCTCGAAGAAGAATTTTTTAATGGTATGAAAATCTTAGTAAAAGAAAAGTTTGGCCTATTATCATACCATTTACCCCCTTTTTAGACTAGGGCTTAAAGTTTTCAAGGCTTTTAGTAGCCTTTTTGTCAAAGATAAAACTGCATATGGGGCATAACATGACCTCATAAATGTTCAGTTTCCAATGGTTAAGGAAATCAATCAGTTCCACCTCAGCCGTTAGGTAAGCCACATTCATCTTCTCAGAGAATTATGATTCAAGAATCACTTTTGTGGCAATTTTGGGGTCTTTAGTAGCCTCCACCACCAGGCAGTCACCAATTTCAGTATTGGCTTCGACTACCATGTTTTCGACAGCATCAACGATTGCTTCTACCATCATACAATCCATTGGCTCTACATACATAGCATTTGATACTTGTAAGGGATCAACATCAATTTTCATCTGAATCTTAGCTTTGTCTCCAAATTTTAATCTTCCCTCATTCAGAGCCTTCTGCACTAGATCCCTGAAAAGAACACAATGTGAGGTTTTATGTCCCAAAAAATTATGAAACTTACAAAAACCCTTCTTTTTACGTTGCTCTAACAGTGGAGTTTTTAGGTCCTTAGACACTATAATCTGACCATCAGCAACTCAGACGTAAAATAATTTCATCACATTTAGTAACATCAAATGTGTAAGTTTTAGGCACATATTTATCATTCTTAGGCTCGACTGGGTTTTTCCCATCTGAGGGCCTTAACCTTTTACATGTGTATGGAGACCCAGGTTTTAACTTTGCTACGTTAACCTCATTATATTCGACATCTGCATAAGCAATGTCGAATTCCTGATCACTGTCGTTTGTTTCGACATGCGTAACCTTTTGTTTCTTATGGTACTTAATGTTCCTTGGCTTTTCAGCTTTCAATATTTCAACATGTGGAACCCTATCAGCCAGTTGGGCCATGTCCCTTAAGTGGTGTGTATTTAATTTCTTCTTAATAGAATAGTCTAGGCCTCCAACAACCATTTTGACTAATCGTGCTTAGGAACTTGTGTGAAACGTCTAACCTTTAAGAGTCTAAACCTATTTAGGTAATCATCAATAGACTCGGGCATTTTATGCCTAACATTCGCCAATTCCTTAACACTTGTCTTAGACTGGCCCATGTCAAATTGCTCATAGATCACACTCTCTGTCTTAATTTTAGTTAGTTTTTATTATTTTATTTCGTTTTATTTATTACAAATACCTTAAAAAGTTTTAATTTTGAATTAATTTTAGTTTAGTTTTATTTTTATTTTCTAACTGTATTTGTGATTTTGATTTGTTTTGTTTCTACTCTAAAAAAATTAAAATGATTTGTTTATATTTTATTGTTTTTATTCCTAGTCAAATAATAAAAAAAGATTACTTCTTATTTTGTTAAGTTTTATTTTAAAGTCAAATATTTTATAAAATAGCTAAAATATTTTTTTTATTTATGTTGTTATATGTTAGTCAAAGTATTCTGACAAAATCCAAAAATATTTTTTATTATTTTATTTAGATTTGTTTTTATTTTTCACTCAAATATTCTCAAGCCCAAAAATATTTCTTTTATATTTATTTTGTTATTCTAATTGGTTCACTTTCTAGGCACTTTATTTTCTTTTTAGTTTATTTTTTTTATCGAAATTTAAAAATCCAAAAATAATAACTTTGTCTAGCTTTTCGATAGATTAGTGCTACCAAGATCTTTTGTTTGTTGTGTATATTGATAAAGAGGATTTTACTTATCCTCGTATAAGTAATCAACCTAGTTCCAAAAACCTTAGAAACACAGTAAATAACCTAAATACTATCTTTAATATGTCAATTCTCTTTGTAAACACATACATTAATGTCCTTGCTACCAAGGTTAGATCATCATAGGAAGAAGAAGACTTATCGACCCTGAAGGATTCTCTGTGTAAGTTGTTGTCTTTAGAGCTAACTCTCTTTTTTCTTCTTGTAGCTCAAGCAACTGTATCATGGCATGACGGTTCTCATCTCACATTCTAGCAATACGCCGTAAGCTTAAAAGAGAAGGGTCACAATGAACTTTAGGGATGCGTCTACCTTTCAAAGCTTTAGGAACATTAGGTGATTGAAGTTTATGTGACGAATTGTTATTTAAGCTGTCTGTAGAATTGATGTGATGATTTATCCACTCGGGGATCCATGGACCTGTAATAGGTCAATTATTGCATGACTTAGTATGGGAAGAATGAGAAGTAACAACAGGGTGGTGGGAATGCTTGGACTTGGGAATT
This sequence comes from Medicago arabica, assembly GCA_946800305.1. NCBI lineage: Eukaryota > Viridiplantae > Streptophyta > Magnoliopsida > Fabales > Fabaceae > Medicago > Medicago arabica. The sequence continues at coordinate 32,031,135 of OX326968.1, forward strand.
AGCAAAGTCATCCAATATTGGACATTACGGTCATGAATATTTTCCCCCGAAGCGTAGTCCCAAACTTCCTTGAGTTCATGAACTAAAGTATCAATGATAGGCTCGTGTTTAGGTGAATCAACAAGATTGGAAAATACTGAAGTAGTCGAATCTGATTCAAAATCCTCAAAACAAATATCGGGTGAGCCCAAGCCCTAGTTCCTCAGCAAACTTGATTTTTACAAAGCTTTTCATCAATAAAAAATTCTTTCTATCATGTTTATGGACTCCAAAAAAGTGGCGGAAATAAGGATTCGAGCAAAGTCCAAACGCTCGAGATTAGTAGTACACGAGTCTATTTTTAATAGCCTTCCAAACGATGAAGAACATAAATTGATAAATTGTGTGGTCCAAGCATGCAAAGGGATTCCATAGATTCTCAACCAAACACCTCTCTCATAATTAACGTCATCATTCTTGGACCAAGGATGAAGCCCCAAAAAAATAAATTAAAAAACTCAAACGCTTCAGAGGTAACAATCATGATATTTTCCTCTCCAGAACAAGTCAAAAACACATTATCGCCACCCATTGGAATAACACTTTATCAAATGAAAAATTTCTGGGATCCATCTAAATTTTTCTTCTTCACTATAGCAATTTCAGAATCCTTCAACTTTCCTATAGTAACATCGGCGTAAGAAGCACCTAACTTATCCTTCCCTTCTTCCTCTCCAGACACATGTTTCTTACCCCTAGCAATCAATTTCTAGGTTGACATGTTCTCGCTCAGCCTCACTAACTCTGCCGCTTTTTTCACCAACTCAAGTTCCTCCTTCCTCGAACTATTAATAATAACCTTGCCTTTGATTTTGTTATTCCCCACAGTCTTACTTTTTTCTCCTCAAAATGCTTGCCTATATCTCCCTCATTAATCTTAATTTTTTCTCCCTCAGAACAATTTTACAACTCCATCAACAATCTTACTTTTTCTCCCGCAAAATGCTTATTACCTACACCACCAAACCTATCGAAACGTGCCACATTAGCCCAAACCTTAAGATGTCCAAAGACGACATTATTTAAGGCCTTATTCAATTTAGTTACATCTTTAACATGAGAAAAGTGTACAAAACAAATCAGTCGACCTCTAATATTTCTATTCCGGGAAACATAAAGATAAGTTAAAATGCCACAAACCTCAAAACCCTGTCTCAGCTGCACGTATTGCATATGCTCACGAATGTTGGTTAAGTAAAAAGTAGCCGTATTTGGATTACCTTTTGAATCAGCAACCTTCTGTGATGAATAATGGTGCGTTTGCTAATGCAAACTTGATGGGGAATGATTTTTACAAGTCCTTGACCTTCCATGGGGTTGGACACGAGACCTTGTGCTGTAATCACTGTTACCGTCCCAAAAATTGAAACTGCTATCAAGAGAACTGTAGAAACAATGGTGAATACTGCCAGAGCGAAACATGTGTTGATGTTCATGACCTGCATCAGAATTGAAATTGTGGTGACCAACGTTGTCATGTGAATTCCAATCCCTTGAGTCATTGTGATGTGAACAAAACTCTTTTATATTTTGGAAAATGATACTGTGCAGTAGAATATTCGAAATCGCAGTCATACCCTGAAGTCCAATTCCGATCAAAACCTAGTTCCTGAAACCTATCGCTATCCGAACATCCTTGCCAAAAAAAAACCTTGATCTATCCTGTCCTCGATCACCCGGTCAAAATGCTTTCTGACGTCTTGAACTCGCTGTAGTCCATTCCTCTCTATCCCCCATGTTTGTGTCACCCTGACAGAAACCCCTCCCCTCCCATGGAACCTCACTTTCGACGAAGGATGTCGGCGGCTGCAACCCCTCTCCCTCTCTCCATGTCTCCCTCTCTCTCTCTCAATGAAAACCTTGTTTATATTTTATTGTTTTATTCCTAGTCAAATAATATAAAAAAAATATTTACTTCTTATTTTGTTGAGTTTTATTTTAAAGTCAAATATTTTAGGGCTTAATTAATGAATTGGTCCCTTAAGTTATTTATTGGTTACAATTTGGTCTCATAAGTTATTAATGTTACAAAATGGTCCCTTAAGTTACACTCCATTAGCTAATTAAATCCCAACCGTCAAGTTTTTGAAAAAAAACGTTAAATCATCCTATGTGGCATATGACTGGGTGGAAAACGGGCGAATGAGTGAGGATGACGTGGCATAAGTTTGATGGAGATAAAATTAGGTTTTTTTTTCAATTTCCATTACTTCTCAATCGTACTTTGTTTCCTCTTCTCCTTCTCCATTGATCTCGTCTCCTTCTTCATCGATTTGCATCTTCTTCTCCTTCTCTTGCTTCGTTTTCTTTCAATTCCACTATGTCTAATGCAAGCCAAAGCTCCAGAAGCCATAACAACAATAGGGTTCAACAAAGGTCAAACTCCACAACTATTGGGTATGTGTTGAGAAGAAGATCTGATAAAGAGTGTGGTTGTAAGGATATTGAGGTTATGAAAACTGTTACTGATGTAATGAATCCAAACTATGGAAAACAATTTTGGGGCTGTAGAAACTATAGAAGCAAAGTGAATCCTGGATGTAACTATTTTAGGTGGTTGGATGATGATATTGTTGATGAAAGAGATATGTTAATTAAGAAGCTTAAGAAGAAAAACATGAAGATGAAGTTGGCGCTGGCTGGTACAACAAAGCAATTGAAGATGTCAATGGTGTTTGGCCTTATAAGCTTAGGGGTGAACAATGTGTTGGTTACAATGTTTATGTGTAATAAGTCTGCTTTTTTGGGTCAATTGTATTTGAAATAGATTTATGATTTTTTATTGAAGTATAGTACAATGAATGAAAGTCATGAGCATGTTATGAATGTAATTGTTAACCAATATGAATGAATGAATGGTACTGTTTTTTCTTCTCCTAAAACCTGCATTATTTAGCAGATTGTTGATGACTGTAGTTTGAAGCAATTTTTATTCATTTTGAAAGGAATCAAGATACTAAGAAGAAGCGAATAGTAAAATGCCAACAAAACAGAATACTCATTGCATTGAAGGTGAGAAAAACACAAGAAGGGAGGGTTGAATTGTGTTGACTTTTTCTTCGTTTTCTCCTACTGAAGTCACTGATCAAAAGCAGATAGATTACAGCTTCTGAAGTGATGTTCAGATTCTAAATGTAGCGAATAAAAACAGAGAGAGAGAGAGAGAGAGAGAGAGAGAGAGAGGAAAGACACAAAGCAATTATACATGTTCCTTCCACAAACCGAAAGTAGTCCTGTCCCCCTTGCACTTCCAATGAGAGTTCACTAAAATGTAATATCTGATTACAAATGCTCACTGTTAAAACTAGCAAGAGACTTCAAACTACTCAAGCACAACTGCAAGAGATTTCCTATGCTCCTGAACACAATCAAGAGACTTCCAATGCTCAAGCACAACTGCAAGAGACTTCTATTCAAACAGAAATACAAAGAAATTGTTTGAGGTTGAACACTTGATATACAATCAGTGGTGTTCACAATACAAATTAGATACAGATTCTTAAGACTTTAGAATTTTTAAGATATGAACTTTGATAAGAAATTCTAAGTGAACTTTTGATGCATAACAATTTTGACAGAGTTTTGACACTTTCAAAATATTGTTGAGTCCTACTTATTCTCTAAGTCTTCACTCCTTTATATAGAGGTGTGAAAGAGACGTTGTAAATTGCCAGCACATCAAAAAGAGTCATTTGAAGCTTTGATCAAATCACCAATGATCTTTTCCTTGATTTGGTTATTGTCCTATGAAGGATCAATTTCAAATCCATTCAAAGAATGAAGGAACATTGTTGCAGGCATAGCTGTTATTCTTCTCCTGTAGTAGAGACACAAACTGAGTAGTGGAGGTAGTGGTTGTACGCTTCGTACAATTGTACTTTGTCAACGCTCTTCAGAGAATAAGCATCTAATGCCTTCAAATTTATTTGAGTTAGCCATTGCTTTACTCTTCTGGTCTTCTGCAATGCTAAGCGTGAATAAAATTTTTGAACAACCTTTGAAGCTTTGATTATTTTATCTTCTGATGATCTTCAGCTTCTAGTGATCTTCAGCTTCTGGTGAGGTGCTTCTGACGAACTTGCTTCTGATGACGTCATCACTTCAGGAGCACTTTCTTCAAATGCATCAAGCTTCCTTTTCTTTGTTGATTTCATTGCTTCATATGTTCTTCCAGAACCTATACTTTAAATAGACACTAAATTTTTGTCTATCGTTATGCACACTTGAACAAATATTAGCATATCCAATTGAAAATTTGTAATACCTTGTTATCATCAAAACTCTAAAGAGGTAATGTTAAACACATTTTGTTCCAACAATCTCCCCCTTTTTGATGATGACAAACATTAGTATTTAAAATGTTCAATTGTTGTTAATCTAATTAACAAGTTGACTTTAAGGGTGTGAGGTTTGTAAGCTCCCCTGAGTCCAATAGTACTTTTAGGTGAGGTTTGTAAGCTCCCCCTGAGTTATATCCATGTTAATTAAATTCATCATTAAAAACGAAATAACGCTCAAAATTAATCTCAAAATAGACTAAGAGATAGAAGAAGGTTCTATTAATTTAACTTGTTTATAATTAAATTAATGGGGCTCAGAGCCTATAAATACTATACATCTACTCCCCCTTTTTGTCATCAACAAAAAGTATAAAGTAAAGACAAAAAGTAAGAGATGAGAAAAACGTAGTGAGAAATTCTGAAAGAATAATTAAAATTAAGTTCAGAAGCAAATTAGTTCAGTAGCACGTAAAATCTATTAAGAAGCATAATATTAGATCAGAAGAAAACAAACACAGAAACTCAAAAGAGAAGAAAAATAAGGTGTGCAACTACGGCTTGGCTTGATTCTGGAACATTTCCATCATCTTTTTGAGCATCTTGTTTGTCTCTTCTGCTTGTTGCTTGATTTCTTTCTTGAAATCCTCATTGCTTCTGAGTAGATTCTCTTCTCTAATTCTTGCTTCTTCCAGCTTAGCTTCTGTAGTAGATTTATACTCAAGTAGAAACAGTTTCTGATCTAGAAGTTCTTTCCTTAACAACTTGTTTTCTCTCTCCAGTACTGTGTTCCTTTGCACCAAATCCAATTTTGTAGAGGCTGACTTGAAGTTTATCTTGTTTAACCAAGTTAGATTCAGCTCCTTAGGATGAACACAGGAAGGAATAACATCAGAAACATCTCTTCCTGATATACACAGTTGTGTCTTAACTTGAGTTATGCTGACCTTTACTTATTGTAAATTGGTTAAAACCCCTTTCAACCAGTCCTTGAGGTTGTTCTGAGCAATGTCTTGAGCATCAAGAGATGATCTTTGAAGTTCAGACAAAACAAACTTAACTCTTTCTCTTAATTTCTTCCACTGCTTCTCATAGCTTTCTTCATGAACCAAGTTGTTTCTTGCTCCAACCAACTTGTTCAGCTCCTGAAATATGTTCTCACACACATCTGCTAATATAGTAGAATCTAGAAATAGGGTGGGTGGAGAAGGTACATTTGTGGTTCTGGTAGGAGCACAAGTTTGAATGGCTAGCTTTGAAGATGAAGGTTGGCCAGGTTCAATGATTTGTTCAGAAGAGGTAAGAGACTAATGTTGATCAGCATAAACTTGTTCAGACACAAGTTGTTCAGGAACAAAAAAAATTCTCTTGGCTAAATTTGGTGCTTGTTGTTGGGGGCTTTCTAAAGTAATTTCATCAGAAGCTACTTCAGAGGCTTTTTCTTGGTTAGGCTCATAACCTGGTAATTCACCTGAATAGTGATTAACCAGATCATCCAACACAGAAGGTTCAAATGTTTGGGTAGATGGTTTGGGATGTGATGACTTAGTAAGATTTGCAGACTCATGTGATGCTGGTTCATCTAAAACCTCTACATCAGCAGGAGAGAACCTAAGAGGTTTAATCATGGGTGGTTGAAAAGGATGATCAACATGGAGTTTAGCACAAATATCAATCCTTCTTTGAGACATCTCACCTATGCTTTTAAAAATAGCAGGGTATTGAGGCTCAAATGTCTTAACACTTGGCTTTGTCTGGAGTTTGGTGGATGGTGAAAGGCCTTTATGTATAGTTGTATAGATTTGGCTTAAAGGGACATCATCCATGTCAGAGGAGGTTGATACTGAGGTAGAGTGTGAAGGTGAGGTTGAACTAGATTCTACTTCTATAACATTAGCAGTGTGAAGAGAATTAGTATTACCTTGAGTAGCTTCTGAAGCATCAGCTGTTGAACAACCAGCTTCCTTCTGAACTTCTTCAGCATCATCCAGATTAACACCAGCTGACATCAACAAACTCACTACTTCAGTGGTCACCAACTCTTGTACTTCTTCAGCAGCTTTAATCACTTGTTGTGCTCTTTCACCAGCATCTTCACTTGCTATGCTTGATGCAGGAACTTCAATTTCCTTAGCAATCTGAAGTGCTTTCTCCAAAGCAACAACATCAGCATCTTTCTTCTTTTTAACATCTCTTGAGACAAGCTCAAATGCATCTTCCACTTCCTTTTCTTCTTCCATAACATAAGAAGAAACCTTCAGCTTCCTAACAACATGCTTCCTTTTCTTCTTAGAAATAGAGGGTTGAGCAGGTATAGGTTGTGAAGTTTCAGCTGATTTGCCACTTCTTGTTCTCTTCTTCAGAACCTTAGCAGGATCTAGGTCCTGAAATTCTTCTTGGATAGATGGCACATCAGAACCATCTACATTCACTTGGATGGGTGCTTTTTCCTTCTTAACTTTCTTTGGAAGAGGTTCAGAAGCTTCCTCAACATACTCAGCTTCTGAGGTTGCTCTCTTCTTTGACTTTCTGCTCTTAGCAATGGGCAGAGTACCACCATACATAATGTCTGGAATATCACTAAGCTTGATTGTCTAACCAGTTCTCTCATAGTGATCCAAAATGAAGTTGACTCTGACATCTAGAGGATCTTCCTTGCATATTGGAGGAAAATCATCCATCAGGTTGGATTAACTGCATATTCCTTCAGGTTTGTGCTAAGTTCAGTGTAGTACTCTTTCTTGATTAACTTCATGTTCTTCAGAGTACTATCATTGATCACTTTGCCTGTTACTGTGCCTAGTTGTGCATCAGTAAAGATGTTGACTTCCTTGAGAGTGTTCAGAATCCCTCCTTAATGAAGAATTTCTGAAATAAGTCTTCCATAGGGAATCCAGGATCTCTTGATTGTTTGGCTTTCCCTTAGAGTCTTAATCATGTGTATGAAGATGTACTTAGGCTTATTTTCTTTCTCCTTAGTCATGAAGAAATGCAGGAACACTCTGTGATCAAGTGAAGGTTGATCTCCACCACCACCTTTTGGCGTTTTGGATCTTCAGGAGATGCTTCTTTTCCATACTCAAGTCTCAGTACTTTCCCTTCTTAGTATTGTTAAATATTGACATGTTCACTGTATCATTCCATGGACTTGTTTTGTTGTTGCCCAAGCCACTTATAAATCTTCCTTCAGATTCTCTTCTTATCACCCAAGAAATTACTGCTTCAGAGATAAACACTGGAGTACCCATGATGCTTGATCGAATTTCTGTGCAAGTGAAGGGTTCCAAACCCATTTTCTCTCTTGTTTTACCCTCTAAACTGGGGTCAATCAAAACTTTCTGATCCATTTCCAACTGAGCAGCTTTACGATCATAGAGTTGTGCTCTAACCCAGGAGTGCCTTACCAAGTTCATGTAGGTTGGACCATTCAGCATGTTGAAGTAATCAATAAGTCCCTGAGTTTCATAGTAACTTCTAATGTTGCAACCATGATGCGCTAGGGAGATGAAATCCACTGGATTTTCAACTTGAACATTAAGATCACATTCTTCTAACGACATAGTTCATCCCCTGATTTCATATGAAGATGCTTCTTGCATGGACGATTCTGGAACTGAACTTGAAGAAGCCATAGATGAAGATGAAGTTTTTAGGATTCTAAGGTTTTTGATTTTTGAAAAGATGAATTTTTTTTTCTTCAGAGAATCAGTCAAAAACAGAAAGTGTGAGTTGTGGAGTGAGTAGTGTGTGTATTTGTCTAAGTGTTTTGAGTAAAACGTTTGCAATTCAGAAGGGGACAAACAAACACATCATTAATGACAAAGGGGGCGCGAGATAGTACATTTAAAGCTTAAAATCAGCATTGCCCTCCTATGCTATACACCAATACAAACAAGCCACATCAGAAGTTTTTCAGAGAAATTTCTAAGTTAGTGGGACAAATGTTACCAAAAAGTAACTTCCAACGTTTCCACTAACTCTGCTATTCAAGAGCAAAGAGTCCAACTTCTGGGGTTACGATGCTCACGTTATCTTCAGAAGCACATTTTCCTCAGAGTCTCAGTTAAGAGCTTCTGATGGACCATAGCTTCTGAACTAACTTCAGGATCTAACTTCTTGTTCAGGAGCAAGCAAATTTAATCAGACACAAAGTGCATGTTCAAATTTTTCTTAAGAAAATCAAATAATTCCACAGTTAAAGTTTTAGTGAATATATCAGCCCATTGATGTTCACTATCAATGAATATTATCTCCAAAATTCCTTTTTGAACACAGTTTCTAATAAAGTGGTGTTTGATTTCAATATGCTTGGCTCTTGAATGTAGAATTGGATTCTTTGACAAACAAATAGCAGCAGTATTATCACAAAAGATGGGAATATTGTTAGCATTAATCTGATAATCTTTTAACTGATGTTTTATGCAAAGTAGTTGTGTACAACAACTTGAAGCTGAGATGTATTCTGCTTCTGCTGTAGACATAGCAATAGTTGCTTGTCTTTTGCTAGCCCAGGATATCAGATTCTCTCCCAGGAACTGGCAGTTACCACTGATTGATTTTCTTTCAATCATGTCACCAGCATAGTCAGCATCATAGAATCCAACCAACTTATAATCTAAGGATTTCCTATAGAGGAGTCCAAAATTTGTTGTTCCTTTCAGATACCTGAAGATTCTCTTAACAGCTGTTAAATGAGATTCTCTAGGATCTGACTAGAATCTTGCACACAAGCATACACTGTTTAAAATATCTGGCCTAGATGCAGTGAGGTATAACAAAGAACCAATCATACCTTTATACAGCTTCTGATCTACCTTTGATCCAGTATCTTCCTTGCTTAAGGTGCAGGTTGGGTGCATTGGAGTGTTCATCCCTTTACAATCTTCTAGCTTGAACTTCTTCACAAGCTCCTTAGTGTACTTTGTTTGATGAACATACACTCCATCTTTTCATTGATTAATTTGAATTCCAAGGAAGAACTTCAATTCTCCCATCATGCTCATTTCAAATTCATCCTGCATTAACTTAGAAAATTCCTTGCAAAGAGATGCATTAGTAGAACCAAATATTATATCATCACCATATATCTGCACAACAAGAGTGTCTTTATCTAGAGTCCTTCTGAAGAGTGTTGTGTAAACTTGACCTCTTTTAAAATCTTTTTTAATCAGGAAATTACTTAATCTATCATACCAAGCTCTGGGAGCTTGTTTCAAGCCATATAGTGATTTCTTAAGTTTATAAACATGGTCAAGATGCTTAAGATCCTCAAAACCAGGAGGTTGCTTGACAAACACTTCTTCTTCTATGACACCATTGAGAAATGTATTCTTGACATCCATTTGATATAATATTATGTCATGATTAACTGCATAAGATAGAAGTAACCTGATTGCTTCCAATCTTGCAACTGGAGCAAATGTTTCAGTGTAATCAATGCCTTCTTGTTGACTGTAACCTTGTGCAACAAATCTAGCTTTCAATCTGATTACTTTACCTTGTTCATTCAGCTTATTTCTGAATACCCATTTTGTTCTAATAATGTTCTTCTGCTGAGTTTGGGTACCAGACTCCACACATCATTTCTTTGAAACTGATTGAGCTCTTCTTGCATAGCTAGTATCCATCCATCATCTGAAAGTGCTTCATTAACTGTAGCAGGTTCAATTACTGATAACAATCCTATCATAGACTCTTCTTGTCTGAAATATGATCTTGTTCTTCTAAGACTATATTTGTTTCCAATGATTTGATCCTCAGGATGTGAATACTTGTACTTGAATGTATTCTTGGATTGATTAGCTTGTTGAGAGCCATCTTGAGCTTCATCAGAAGTTACTTCATCTTGAGTTTCTGAGGTTGGTTCAACTTCTGGACTATCTTCAGATTTAGTAGTCTGATCAGGTTTTGAAGTGCTTTCAGTAACCTGTATATCTACAAGACTTTCATATGTCTTCTCTCCTGTCATATGTTTTGAGCAACCGCTATCTAGGTACCATGATTTTGGTTTTTCCTTTGCTCTTAGGCATTTCTCATTTTCTTCTTCAAAGTCTGCTTCAGGTTCAGCTTCTGAAGTCACTGTAGCCACTAACCCCATAGCTACCTTTACATCTTCATCAGCATCATCCTTATCAGATCCAGATTCACAGTCTAAATCTTCTCAAGTTGCCATTAAACTCTGCTCGATCTGCTTCTTGAACTTGTTTGATTTGAAAGTTGATTTCTTGGACTTCTCCTTCTGAAGATCACGGCAATCAGCAATGAAATGTCCAGGATTCTTGCAGTTGAAACAACCCTTCTGATCTTCTTTCCTAGAGCCTTTGTAACTACTTCTTCTGCTCAAGAACTTCTTGTTCTTCTGTCATACCCCAATTTTTGACCTAAGACACCACCGACGCGTGTCATTTGACCCTACACTCGTACGCCGTTCGATCATGATCAGTCGCTGACTTTTCGGTAAAAATTTCGGCAGAGAGGTATTTTAAAATACCTCATTTTCGATTCCGAGTCGGGCCCTCTTCTCTTTTATTGGTCCTTTTAATTTTAATTCATTTCCATCTTTTACTTTCTATTTCACTTTTTTTAATTAATTAATTTAATGTTAATTTATATATATATTTATTATTTATTATTTTTTAGATAATAGGTCAATAGTTTTATTTTACCATTTTTCTATTTTTTTAAAATGTCCATAAAAATCCAAAAAATATGTCACGATGAGATGAGGCGATTTCAGTGCTAATCCAAAAATCCAGCATGTCAAGTGAAACAAATCCAGGAGCGTTTTTCATCCAAATCCCAGAACACAGTCCAAATCCAAAGTGCATTTTTAGCTGCTCTTTCAACAAACCCTAGAACCAAATCCAGCACTATAAAAGGAAACCTGCAAACACACAGAGAGGGGGATTTTTCACAGCAGCCGGAAATTCACCAATCAAAACCCTAGCCAACAAATTCATCCATTCCTCACAATCAACCAAACCCAAAATCATCAAAGGTTCGCATCAAAACCGTTACTGTACATCAACAACAACAGTCACAAAATCTCACCAAGACACCAGTTCGAATCAGCTAAACACAAACAAAATCCGCATCAAAGCTTAAGTAAAAGGTAATGTATTTTCTAACTCTTTAGATCTAATAATTTGTGGTGTTGGTTTAAGAATTTTAAGGTTAAAAAATAGAAGAGGAATATGAAAAGAGTAGGAGAAGAGAGCAGGAAAGAAATTAGAAAAAAATACAAAACTAGGGTTCCGGCGTGGTGGTGCTGTTGTATCGGCCGACGAACCGCCGCCGGAACCCCTCTCACCGTCGCCGTTTTCTGGAATGGTGAAGAACACTTTGAGTGTTCATGATAAAGAACTTTAGAGAGATAAGGGAGAAGAACCTTGAAAGAAAAAAGAAGAGAGAGAAACTCTCTAAAAAATGAGTAGAAAAAAACCAGCACAACCTACTTATACTAGTAGCCTGAACCGGTTCACCCTTTGAACCGGTCTGAACCGGTCTGACCCACAACCCACTCTGCAAAGCCCAACACGCCTGGCTTCTCCTTTGAAGCCCACTTTACTGTTTTTTTTTCTTTTACTCGTACACACCCCCATAACACTGCTGCACCACTGCCTTGTGATTCAACCCCATTTTTATTTCAAGTCATGCATGCATTTTATTTTTATCTTTCAGCATTATTATTGTTTTTTTTCTCATATTTCCTCATGCATATTTTAGGATTAGACTTATTATTATTCCGTTCATATTTATTTACATCATTTATTTTATCGCGCATAGATTTTAGAATGTAAACTAGACTTTAATGTAAATAGTTTATTTTGCTTGTCTATTTATTTTCCGCAGACCATAGCATGTATTAATAGGTTTAATGTAATAACTCTAGGTGCATGTGTGCGTGTGTGGGTGTATGTTTACCTTTATGCTTGGTAGTTTAGGTAAAAGGTCCTCGTTCAATTATTCTGCTCCGTTAGTCTATATTCTAGCTCAATTATTCAAAAAACAACAAAAACATGCAAATAACAAAATACAAAAACATTTTCATAATAAACCTTGATTTTTAAATCAAGTGATCCTTTTATTTTATTCTTTCATAAATCAAAATTCCAATCAATCTTAATCATATATTTACTCATTTTCCTTTAATATAAAAAAAATACAAACAAATTTATTTGCCACTTGACTTTTCATTTTTAAAACCCTTTTTGAAAACTAAAAAATACACAACCAATCAAACGCAATTTTTACCCCGAACTACGAGGTTTTGATCCCTCACGGGTACGTAGGCAAAGGACACTCGTCCTTCCAAATCAATAAAAAATGTAGATATTAGGTTTCTCTTTTTCTATTTCTTTTATCACTTTAAATCTATTTTCAAAAAAAAGCAAGCAAGTTTATAGCACAAAAATTAAATAAAACCAAGAGGTTCTCGTAGAGTACTACGAACATAAAGGATGCTAATACTTTTCCTTTATGTAACCAACCCCCGAACCCTTAATATTTAAAAAGTGGTATTTGAACCTTTTTCCACTTTCTTCTAAAAAATTAAACGTTCAGTCGTGAAATAAAATAGTGAGTCAAACGCTAATCAAATAGCCTTGATCTCCAAAAAATGACGCGACAGAAATGGCGACTTCACTGGGGATCCCCCTAAGAGGGTTGAGCCTAACTTGGCTTTATTTAAATTTTGTGCTATAGTTTGCTTAGAAACAAAATTACACGTATATATGTTCTTCCTTCTTCTTTCACCTTTCTTAACGTGTGTGGTGAGATAAGTCCCCCACCTGGACTTGAGGGAAACATAAGATAGGACGGTGGTATAATCATAGTTCCTTACTGTCATACCCCAATTTTTGACCTAAGACACCACTGACACGTGTCATTTGACCTACACTTGTACACCGTTCGATCATGATCAGTCTTTGACTTTTCAGTAAAAAATTCGGCAGAGAGGTATTTTAATATACCTCATTTTTGTTCCGAGTCGGACCCTATTCTCTCTTTATTTTATTTTTAGTTTTATCTTTTATTTAAAATGTTAATTAATTAACCTTAATTTTGTTTCAAAAATCTTTCTTTCTTTATTATGTTTAATCTCATCTTTTTAAGTGTTTATCTTGCCAATGGTCCAAGTCTACATAGTTTCTTTTTTTTTATTTATTCATTTTATTTCATTTTTTTACTATTATTTGATAAAATCCGAAAAAAGGGTCTTCAATCCAAATCCAGTTCACCCGCAGGCATAATCAGTCCCCAAACTCAGGAACAGATACATCAACTTCTCCTCAAGCTAAGGCAATCTGTTTTTTTCAAGACCCTAACCCTAGCAGTATAAGTAGAACCTGAAGGAACACATAAAGGGGGCCGAAAAATTCAAACCCAAAAACCTGCATCAAAACAACATCAGGGGCCGCATTCACAAAATAAACCTGCAACACGAAAAGCCAATTTCAACGCACAAAAATTATTTCCATAAACCACATCACTGCAACCCACACCAGAACGCTCACGAATTCAAGCGCACGCATCCAAACAACGGCCAAACGCCCAGGAACTGGCCACAAACAACAAACGGTCTCACAACCAACATCAAAATACACAACAAAACCACGTCAGACCTGGAGGAAACAGGAACAAATCTGAATAACACAGTGCCAATCTCATCAAAAGGTAGTTTTTTTTTTTAAAGTTCTAGATCTAGGACTGCTGGTGCGGCTTTTGAAATTTTTGACAGTAGAAATAGGTTAAGAAAGAAGAGTAGAAGAAGAAACAAGCAAAAAAAAAGCAAAAAGATTAAATTAGGGTTCCGGCGTGGTGCCGCCGCCGTACCGGCCGGCCAGCCACCGCCGGAACCCCCACCCTTACCTTCACCGGCGAGAACAGGAAAGATGAAAAAGAACAGAGAAAAGGGAGAGGGAGGTATTGAAGAGAGAGAAAACAAAACACAAAATGAGTAAAATGGGTCTCACACCATTTATATATGTCCTCGAACCGGTTCGGTTCTCCTGGTCCGACCCAGGCTTGAACCGAACCGGTCTAACCCAGCCCATCACCCCCTGGCTTGTCTCAAAGCCCATTTTCAGCTTTCTTTTTACTCACACACACCCCCACCTTATGTTTGGACCCCAGTCTTTTATTTTGTAGTCTTTCATGCATTTTTAGTTCTCTTTTGCATTTTATTTTGTTCCTCATGCATTTTTATTAATTTAGGTTTATTATTCATACACATTTATTTTTATATCATTTAGTTTTATCGCATGAAATTTAGAATGTACACTAGGTTTATTGTAAATTTATCCTGCATGTTTACTTTCCGCAGACTTTAGCATGTATTAATAGGTTTAATGTAATAGTTTAGGTGCATGTGTGCGTGTGTGGGTGTACGTTTACGTTTTATGCCTGGTAGTTTAGGTTAAGGGTCTTCGTGGTGGTCCAACGCCACCATGTGATACCTACGCTTTATTTTTCCGCTCCGTTAGTTTATTTTGTTAGTTCAATCATTTACAAAAAACAACAAAAAATGCATATAACAAAAATCACAAAAAAATATATTTTTAAACAAACCTTGATCTTAAATCAGGTGATCCTTTTTATTTTCTTTTCTTAATCAAATGCCAATCAATTTAACTTTATTTTGAGTTCACTTTCTTTACTATTAAAAAACACAAACAAATACTCATTTGCCACTTCGGCTTTCTTTCATTTTAAAACATTTTCAAAAATCATTAAAAAACACTCAACCAATCAAACACAATTTCTACCCCGAACTACGAGGTTTTCATCCCTCACGGGTATGTAGGCAAAGGACATTCGTCCTCTCAAATCAATAAAAAATGTAGATAATAGGCTTCTCATTTTCTTTCTTTCATTTCAACACTTTAAATTCATTTTCAAAAAGCAAGTAAGTTATAGCACAAAAGTTAAATAAAGTCATGAGGTTCTCGTAGAGTACTACGAACATAAAGGGTGCTAATACCTTCCCTTTATGTAACTAACCCCCGAACCCTAAATCTTTTAAAAGGTGGTATTTGAACTTTTTTCCATTTTCTTTTTAAAAAAAAAATAAATGTTCAGTCGTGAAATAAATAGTGAGTCAAACGCTAATCAAATAGCCTTGATCTCCGAAAAATGACGCGACACTTACCAAGAGTGATTTTTGGTTGTGGTACATGTGATAACCCCACTCAATGGAGGAATCTTGGAAGTATACCATGATGACATGAGTATTCGTGTTTAGCATACTATTTTCGAGTGACTGTCGAAGTTGAGAACCTTTAGTTACCTTTAACCCATCTTAGCCTTTTAAGGCGTAGTGCGGTGGCTATTCAGGAGTAAATCTTGATCTAGTTGATACGCGATACTACACTCGAGCGAGACTCTCGTACGAACATTTTTTTGGACCGGAAGTAAATTCCGCTGTGCAATAATCTTCGGAAGGGGGTTGTAGACCATGAGAACTTGGTAGAACCTGTGATACAGGTACAAATAAAACCATAGTACCTACCAAATGGCGCGCTCACCCTTGACTCCAACATCATGGACTTAACCTCATCATGTTTTCTCTGTTCTTTAGCATAATCATGCATACATGTATTCATTCATAAACCTTTTTTTCCATCAAACAATCGAATGACTTATATAAACTTTTTGTAAAACATCATAGATGGAGATTGCAAGAAGAAACACTAAGAAATGCACTTTCCAGAGACCGGATTTGCTGAAATTAAGGAAGAAGGTATCTAGTCTAGAAGATTTTCATACTCGCCATGGGAGATTGCTTGGTATCCTTAAAACGGATGCCGCGAAAGGAGTCTTGGAAACTTTAGTCCAATTCTATGATCCTCTTTACCACTGCTTCACGTTCCCTGATTATCAACTTGTCCTCACCCTCGAAGAGTACTCTTATTTGGTTGGTCTACCAGTGCTTGACAAAATACCATTCAGCGGCCTTGAACCCGTCCCTAAACTCTCAACCATTGCAAACGCCCTCCATCTGCGAGCCTCCGTCATAAAATCAAACCTCATTGTTAAAGGAGGACTCCAAGGCCTTACGAAAAAGTTCCTCTATCAACAAGCCTCCTTTCTCGCTGATGTAGCCAGTAACGAGGCCTTTTACTCCATTCTAGCCCTACTCATATATGGCCTTGTACTTTTCCCAAATATTGATAACTTCGTGGACATCCGTGCCATTCAAATCTTTCTCACCAAAAATCCCGGCCCTACTTTGTTAGCCAACACATACCATTCCATCCATGATCGGACCTTAGCAGGTCGTGGAGCTATCCTTTGTTGTGCACCTTTACTCTACAAATGGTTTACCTCTCATCTACCTCAAACCCATTCCTTTCAAGCCAATCTCGAAGGTCATTCATGGTCCCAAAAAATCATGTCTCTAACCCCATTTGATATATTTTGGTACCATGCAACTTGTGACAACGGAACCATCATTGCCAGTTGCGGTGAATACCCCAACGTGCCTCTTCTCGGTATGTATGGAGGAATTAGCTATAACCCTATCCTTGCCCGACGGCAATTCGGATACCCGATGAGAACCCAACCGGATAACCTCCCTTTAACCGGAGAATTCTACTACAATGACAAAGATTACTCGAACAAGAGAGATAAGTTTGTGCAAGCTTGGAGTGGCATCCGTAAACTTAATAGAAGCCAGTTGGGAAAGAAGGGAGACTTTGTGCATGGATCTTATACTTAATGGGTTATTGATAGAGCTACAAGCTTTGGGATGCCTTACACCCTACCGAGGTACTTATCCTCGACTACCCCATCATCATCTCTACCCATACCCATCAAGACTAAGGAAGAGTATTAGGAGCGATTGACTGAGTCAACCCTTGAAAGTGTCACTTGGAAAAGAAGATACGCACCACAAGCATAAACTCCTCATGCATAGCCGAACAATTGTCGCACAAAATATTGACATCCAAGTGAAGAACAAGCTTCTTAAACGACATATTAACAAGAAATAGCATATGGATTTCTTTGCTGGCACTCATCCAGATTTTGAGGAGTAGTCCACCTCAAGAGTTGGGGAACTTCGCAGTTGTTTTTATCCTCTATGTCATTTTCTAGCTCTCTGTAATGTATTTTGGAGTCTATCCGTTGGCTTAGTTGGTTAAAAAGAGGGAATTATCTTGTGGTGCTTTAAATTATTATTCAATGAAATTTTCAACCACGATGTTTACGTAAATGCTTTTATAAGTCCTTCAATAAAAATGTCTATTTTTGCATAAACGTATCATGCATCATTCTGCATTCATAATTTCAGGTCCGAGTCTCACACTGTGTCTTTTCGATAAAAGGTCAATCCATCAGTAAGGTGGTCTGATGTCTTCGTTCAACTTCAACTCGCACATGCAAACACTCGCGCAAACACATAAAACGGATTAGCATGAACAAGAGGTCCACGAACTTCGTGAAGAGGTGATAACACTTCGGGCCGAAGTAGAGAAGTTAACTATCCTGGTATCTTCGCTACAATTCCAACGAGGCCTCCAGCCACCATGTCAGCCATTATGCATACAACAGCCTCGACAACAGGCTCCTCAACAACCCAATCCACAGAATCAGGCTCGGAGAGCACATTATGATCCAATTCCCAAAAAGTATGCAGAGTTGCTCCCAATGTTGCTTGAAGAGAATCTGGTCCAGACTAAAGCGCCTCCTCCAGTACCAACAAGATTGCCAGCATGGTATAGACCTGACCTTTTCTGTTCTTTCCATCAAGGGGCACCTGGACATGACGTCGAACATTGTAACGCACTAAAGAAGGCAGTCCAAAACATGATCCGGACCAACCGCCTGACCTTCTAAGACTCTCCGAACGCACAAGTCAATCCGCTACCATATCATAATACATAGTGCTTGCGACACATGGGATGGCTAGCCGCAATCAGATCTTTGTTGATGTTTTCTTCCGCTACTTATCCGTTCAAATAATGTGTTTGTTTGCTGTTTACTTTTTCCAAAAAATCCTTTCGTCCCGCCCGAGACGAAAGTGAACTTGTGTAGGGATTTTTGCTTCATGTATTTTTCATCATTAATAAAAAGGTCGTTTTGATCCCGACTTTGTTTTTGTTTTGTGCTTTTTCTGGAAAAATGGTAACACAAAAAACCAAAAAAAATTCTTTTTCTTTAATCATTTCCAAATGTCTGCATACAATTATTCATTTTCAAAAATCAAACATAAATGCAGATTAAACATAAATAAGCTCGTTGAACACATTAACTCTATACTCTTTTTCGAAACAAGCTTCCAAGAAGAAAGTTCGTCCCCGTGAACTTCAAGAAGGAGACTTTGTGCTCAAAAAGGCACTCTTTCCAGACATACTCCAGGAGTAAGTGGACGCTTAACTATGAAAGCTCGTGTGCAATGACGTTTACAACTATGGATGATGACAAACTCACGCATCCTATGAATACCAGTGCAGCCAGGAAATACTCTATCAAAAAACAAAAGCTCGATAAGTCGAAAACCCGAAAGGGCGGCTTAGGCAAAAATGAGCGTCTCGGTGGACTGAAAACCTGAAAGGGCGGTCCAGGCAAAAATTAGAGACATTAACAAAAATGATTATCCTGATAGATTGAAAACCCGAAAGGGCGATCTATGCAAAAGTTAAGGATCATAACAAAATAACTGCATCTGTCAGGCAGAGTCCACTTGGGGCATCCAACTATCAAAAGATCTCTGATTCAAAGCACCTGCAAATCAAAGACTCGGAACAGGGGCATTCAAAGTTATTAGGGAGAATAGCGGTTATTGTGTTCAATGTACCCTTCCCATTATATTTACCATTTTCCAAAATATTTCAAAGATCCGTGGAGTCATGCCATTGGCAGGTCACCACTCAATTCATCAAGTTTGAGCCGGTACCCATTAATTTGGAACTCTCATTTATTCAATTTACAAAATTTCTTCTATTTTTATGGCAATACTTGAAGAAATTTATTTTCAAAATACAAAACTATTTTTTACATCTTTCGAAAAATGTGAACAACAAACACAATCTCTTTGAGCTCGTGAGTAGGTGAAGCATACATCAGCAGCCGCCTCGAGAACGGTTACACTCTAGAAGGGAAACATGTCTAAGCACTATAAAGAGGACTTCTGCTTTGAGCAAGATGCAGTCACAATCCAAAAATACAAAGAAAAATGAAAGCTCGCTAAGTTGAAAACCTGAAAAGGCTACTTAGGCAATAGAGAGCGTCCCGGTGGACTGAAAACCCGAAAGGGCGGTCCAGGCAAAAATTAGGGGCACAAAAAATGAATATACTCCTAGTGGACTGAAAACCCGAAAGGGCGGTCCAGGCAAAAGTTAGGGATTTCAAAAGAAAAAACAAAAAACAAAAAGGAGCGTGACTGCTGGGGCATACCAATGGATTGACACTCAATGCAAATGGCGACTTCCAAACTTTTGATCAACAATGGCTTTTATCATAACACTCTACGCCGGTTCACAAATGGTGACTTCTTCTAGACGTCTCGCCAACAATGGGCTCTCTCCCCAGGAAGCATCAGTTGCTACCTCGTACCGAGTTTCACCCTGCAAGTGGCTCGATCTGTTTCGTAATGATATATCTTCAAGGAAGTTTGCCGAGTGTTTGTACTGCGATGTCAGTCTGCCTCCCATCTTACCTGTCTCGTCTCGTTTCGTCAAGTTCACCTATCACAATCCAGTCTGTACACTCATACATTCATTCACACATTCATACATTCACGCATTATTACTTTAACTCATACACAGCATATACACGACATTATTCATGCATGACGACGTTTTTCATCCGGAACTTTGTCGTATCCTTTCAGTCTGGCCCTCATTTATCGCAATTTCAAACAGTAATTTCTATAATAGTTAACAATTGTCTTTTATTTCAATAGTGTCATCCCCAGCGTAGATGTTCCAGCGATGCCACTAGTCAATTACAATTTCAATAGTGTCATCCTCAGCGTAGCTGTTCAATTTCAAAGGTGTCATCCGCAGCGTAGCTGTTCCAGTGATGCCACTAATCAATTTCAATTTCAATAGTGTCATCCCCAGCGTAGCTGTTCCAGCGATGCCACTAATCAATTTCAATTTCAATAGTGTCATCCCCAGCGTAGCTGTTCCAGCGATGCCACTAATCAATTACAATTTCAATAGTGTCATCCCCAGCGTAGCTGTTCAAGTGATGTCACTAGTTTCAATAGTGTCATCCCCAGCGTAGCTGTTCCAGCGATGCCACTAGTCAATTTCAATTTCAATAGTGTCATCCCCAGCGTAGCTGTTCCAGCGATGTCACTAGTCAATTTCAATTTCAATAGTGTCATCCCCAGCGTAGCTGTTCCAGCGATGCCACTAGTCAATTTCAATAGTGTCATCCACAGCGTAGTTGTTCCAGCGATGCCACTAGTCAATTTCAATTTCAAAAGTGTCATCCCCAGCGCAGCTGTTCCAGCGATGCCATTAGTCAATTTCAATTTCAAAAGTGTCATCCTCAGCGCAGCTGTTCCAGCGATGCCACTAGTCAATTTCAATTTCAATAGTGTCATTCCCAACGTAGCTGTTCCAGCGATGCCACTAATCAATTTCATTTTCAATAGTGTCATCCCCAGCGTAGTTGTTCCAGCGATGCCACTAATCAATTTCAATAGTGTCATCCCCAACGTAGCTGTTTAAGTGATGTCACTAATTCCAATAGTGTCGTCCCCAGCGTAGCTGTTCAAGCGGTGCCACTAATCAATTACAATTTCAATAATGCCATCCCCAGCGTAGCTGTTCAAGTGATGTCACTAATCCCAGTAGTGTCATCCCCAGCATAGCTGTTCAAGCGGTGCCACTATCAATTACAATTTCAATAGTGTCATCCCCAGCGTAGCTGTTCAAGTGATGTCACTAGTTTCAATAGTGTTATCCCCAGCGTAGCTGTTCCAGCGATGCCACTAGTCAATTTCAATTTCAATAGTGTCATCCCCAGCGTAGCTGTTCCAGCGATGTCACTAGTCAATTTCAATTTCAATAGTGTCATCCCTAGCGTAGCTGTTCCAGCGATGCCACTAGTCAATTTCAATAGTGTCATCCCCAGCGTAGCTGTTCCAGCGATGCCACTAGTCAATTTCAATTTCAAAAGTGTCATCCCCAGCGCAGCTGTTCCAGCGATGCCATTAGTCAATTTCAATTTCAAAAGTGTCATCCTCAGTGCAGCTGTTCCAGCGATGCCACTAGTCAATTTCAATTTCAATTTCAATAGTGTCATTCCCAGCGTAGCTGTTCCAGCGATGCCACTAATCAATTTCATTTTCAATAGTGTCATCTCCAGCGTAGCTGTTCCAGCGATGCCACTAGTTCATTTCAATTTCAATAGTGTCACCCCCAACATAGCTGTTCAAGAGGTGTCACTAAAAAAGTTTTGTCTTCGTTTAAGCTATCGTCCCAAACCCACACAGTAGTAGACGATCATTTTCCTCAGTAAAACTACATTCCCGCAGCGGAGTCGGATCCTTTTCTTCAATGAACTCGGGCATCCCGTCGTTATTACTCGAGTCATCCATGCCGTCTTGCATTCATAACTGTGTCACATGCATTCATTACTCGTCCCAGTCGAGTCATCCATGCCGTCTTGCATTCATAATTACGTCACATGCATTCACACAGTATCTTAGGGTAAAAATAGGTGTACTTTGTATTTAAGTCTCTTCGGCCCGTCAAATCAAAGATTCCATCTTCAAATCTCCGGATGAAGAAACTTAAATAGGGGCATCTGTCATACCCCAATTTTTGACCTAAGATACCACTGACACGTGTCATTTGACCCTACACTCGTACGCCGTTCGATCATGATCAGTCGCTGACTTTTCGGTAAAAATTTCGGCAGAGAGGTATTTTAAAATACCTCATTTTCGATTCCGAGTCGGGCCTTCCTCTCTTTTATTGGTCCTTTTAATTTTAATTCATTTCCATCTTTTACTTTTTATTTCACTTTTTTTAATTAATTTATTTAATGTTAATTTATATATATATTTATTATTTATTTATTTTTTAGATAATAGGTCAATAGTTTTATTTTACCATTTTTCTATTTTTTTAAAATGTCCATAAAAATCCAAAAAATATGTCACGATGAGATGAGGCGATTTCAGTG
Organism: Medicago arabica; assembly: GCA_946800305.1. Classification (NCBI taxonomy): domain Eukaryota; kingdom Viridiplantae; phylum Streptophyta; class Magnoliopsida; order Fabales; family Fabaceae; genus Medicago; species Medicago arabica. Next base: position 32,053,595 of record OX326968.1, read on the forward strand.
CTAATCCAAAAATCCAGCAGCAAACACACAGAGAGAGGGATTTTTCACAGCAGCCGGAAATTCACCAATCAAAACCCTAGCCAACAAATTCATCCATTCCTCACAATCAACCAAACCCAAAATCATCAAAGGTTCGCATCAAAACCGTCACTGTACATCAACAACAACAGTCACAAAATCTCACCAAGACACCAGTTCTAATCAGCTAAACACAAACAAAATCCGCATCAAAGCTTAAGTAAAAGGTAATGTATTTTCTAACTCTTTAGATCTAATAATTTGTGGTGTTGGTTTAAGAATTTTAAGGTTAAAAAATAGAAGAGGATAATGAAAAGAGTAGGAGAAGAGAGCAGGAAAGAAATTAGAAAAAAATACAAAACTAGGGTTCCGGCGCGGTGGTGCTGCTGTATCGGCCGGCGAACCGCCGCCGGAACCCCTCTCACCATCGCCGTTTTTTGGAATGGTGAAGAACACTTTGAGTGTTCATGATAAAGAACTTTAGAGAGAGAAGGGAGAAGAATCGTGAAAGAAAAAAGAAGAGAGAGAAACTCTCTGAAAAATGAGCAGAAAAAAACCAACACAGCCTATTTATACTAGTAGTCTGAACCGGTTCAGCCTTTGAACCGGCCTGAACCGGTCTGACCCACAACCCACTCTGCAAAGCCCAACACGCCTGGCTTCTCCTTTGAATCCCACTTTACTGTTTTTTTTTCTTTTACTCGTACACATCCCCATAACACTGCTGCACCCCCGCCTTGTGATTGAACCCCATTTTTATTTCAAGTCATGCATGCATTTTATTTTTATCTTTCAGCATTATTATTGTTTTTTTTTTCTCATATTTCCTCATGCATATTTTAGGATTAGACTTATTATTATTCCGTTCATATTTATTTACATCATTTATTTTATCGCGCATAGATTTTAGAATGTAAACTAGACTTTAATGTAAATAGTTTATTTTGCTTGTCTATTTATTTTCAGCAGACCATAGCATGTATTAATAGGTTTAATGTAATAGCTCTATGTGCATGTGTGCATGTGTGGGTGTATGCTTACCTTTATGTTTGGTAGTTTAGGTAAAAGGTCCTCGTGGTGGTCCAACGCCACCATACGGTACCTACGCTTTACTTTTTCTGCTCTGTTAGTCTATATTCTAGTTCAATTATTCAAAAAACAACAAAAACATGCAAATAACAAAATACAAAAACATTTTCATAATAAACCTTGATTTTTAAATCAAGTGATCCTTTTATTTTATTCTTTCATAAATCAAAATTGCAATCAATCTTAATCATATTTTTACTCATTTTCCTTTAATATAAAAAAAAACACAAACAAATTTATTTGCCACTTGGCTTTTCATTTTTAAAACCCTTTTTCAAAACTAAAAAATACACAACCAATCAAACACAATTTTTACCCCGAACTACGAGGTTTTGATCCCTCACGGGTACGTAGGCAAAGGACACTCGTCCTTCCAAATCAATAAAAAATGTAGATATTAGGTTTCTCTTTTTCTTTTTCTTTTATCACTTTAAATCTATTTTCAAAAAAAAGCAAGCAAGTTTATAGCACAAGAATTAAATAAAACCAAGAGGTTCTCGTAGAGTACTACAAACATAAAGGATGCTAATACCTTCCCTTTATGTAACCAACCCCTGAACCCTTAATCTTTAAAAAGTGGTATTTGAACCTTTTTCCACTTTCTTCTAAAAAAATTAAATGTTCAGTCGTGAAATAAAATAGTGAGTCAAACGCTAATCAAATAGCCTTGATCTCCGAAAAATGACGCGACATCTTCTTAGCCAGATACTGCAGCCTATTGGAAAGCATAGCCATCTTCTCGGCATGATCTTCATCAGAATCTCCATCAGGTGATTCTTCTTCAGATTCTATAACTTTAAGAGCTTTTGATGACTTCCCTTTGGATGGCAGAGCAATAGATTTTCTTTTCTTAGCAGGCTCATGTTCATTTATGCTTATCTCATGAACCTTGAGAAAGCTTAAAAGATCTTCAACACCTAAAGTGTTTAAATCTTTAGCTTCCTCAATAGCAGTATCCTTAGGTCTCCATCTAGCAGACAGAATTCTCAGTATCTTGCTCACATGATCAGAAGCAACATAGCTTTTCTTCAGTATTTGTAGTGCATAGACTAGGGTCTGAAACCTTAAGTATATTTCCCCAATGCTTTCATCATCCTTCATCTTGAACAATTCATACTGATGAACAAGCATAAGTGCTTTTGCTTCTCTAACCTTCTTACTTCCTTCATAGTTTGCACATAGAGAAGCAAACATTGCATTTGCAGTTGATTTGTCACTCATCTTCATATACTCTGCATGAGGTATAGAAAGAACAAGTGATCCTCTGGTCTTGTGATGTTTCTTGTACATTTTCTTCTGAGCAGGAGTATGTTTCTTTCTATCAACATCATCTCCTTCTTCATCAAGGTCCAAGTCACCAACTCCATCTTCCAGAATATCCCATAACTCTTCATCTAAGCCCATGATATAACTGTAGAAGTTGATTTTCCACTAGGAGAACTCTTTAGGATCTCCATTAAACTTAGGAACTTTTCCTGAATCAGCTTTCTTATCACTATAATCATAAGGAACAATATTATGATTACCACTACAGCCAGAAGCAGATGATTCACCGGAACCAGACATGTTTTTCTCAGATCTTGGACTATTACACTGTTAAGTGTTCTCAGCAGAACCAAGGCTCTTGATACCAATTGAAGGTGAGAAAAACACAAGAAGGGGAGAGTTGAATTGTGTTGGATTTTTCTTCGTTTTCTCCTACTGAAGCCACTAAACAAAAGCATTTAGATTACAGCTTCTGAAGTGATGTTCCGATTATAAATGCAGCGGATAAAAAACAGAGAGAGAGAGAGGGAGGGAGAGAGAGAGAGAGAGAGAGAAGAAAGACACAAAGCAATTATATAGGTTTCTTCCACACACCGGAAGTAGTCATGTCCCCCTTGCACTTCCAAGGAGAGTTCACTAAAATGTAATATTTGATTACAAATGCTCACTGCTAAAACTAGCAAGAGACTTCAAACTACTCAAGCAAAACTGCAAGAGATTTCATATGCTCCTGAACACAATCAAGAGACTTCCTATGCTCAAGCACAACTGCAAGAGACTTCTATTCAAACAGAAAAACAAATAAATTGTTTGACGTTGAACACTTGATATACAATCAGTGGTGTTACCAATACAAATCAGATACAGACTCTTAAGACTTTAGAATTTCTAAGATATGAACTTTGATAAGAAATTCTAAGTGAACTTTTGATGCAGAACAATTTTGACAGAGTTTTGACGCTTTCAAAATGTTGTTGAGTCCTACTTATTCTCTAAGTCTTCACTCCTTTATATAGAGGTGTGAAAGAGACGTTGTAAATTGCCAGCATATCAAAAAGAGTCGTTTGAAGCTTTGATCAAACCACCAATAATCTTTTGCCTGATTTGGCTATTGTCCTATGAAGGATCAATTTCAAATCCATTCCAAGAATGAAGGAACATTGTTGCAGGCATAGCTGTTATTCTTGTCCTGTAGCAGAGACACAAACTGAGTAGTGGAGGTAGTGGTTGTACACTTCGTACAATTGTACTTTGTCAACGCTTTTGAGAGAATAAGCATCCAATACCTTCAAATTCATTTGAGTTAGCCGTTGTTTTACTCTTCTGCTCTTCTGCAATGCTAGGCGTGAATAAAACTTTTGAACAGCCTTTGAAGCTTTGATTATTTTATCTTCTGATGATCTTCAGCTTCTGGTGAGGTGCTTCTGACGAACTTGCTTCTGATGACGTCATCACTTCAGGAGCACTTTCTTCAGATGCTTCAAGCTTCCTTTACTTTGTTGATTCCATTGCTCTCATATGTTCTTCCAGAACCTATACTTTAAATAGACACTAAATTTTTGTCTATGGTTCTGTACACTTGAACAAATATTAGCATATCCAATTGAAATTTTTTAATACCTTGTTATCATCAAAACTCTAAAGAGGTAATGTTAAACACATTTTGTTCCAACATGCATATCATTAGAAAGAATGCTATGGTTTACATGAGTGCTATCATTAGAAATAATCTAATGTTTAAATTAACACTTAAATGAAAATCTTTTTGAATCAACATGATTCAAAATTGGATCAAACTATTGCATCAATTTTTCATCATCTTTATTGAAGAACTAGTATTCGAATTCATTTAGTGATTAAATTATGCTAATCCTGCAATAAGAAATTAAAATACTTTCTGAAGCACAAGTTCTTCATCAATACCAATCCAAAATTTGCTACCTAAAAGTTAAAATATCAAAATATAGTGATAAACCTGACAAAATCATATTGATATTTCCATAATCCACAAAATAACCATAAGTTCAGTATCTCTATATTAAAGCTAAATTACCAGATGCTTTAGATACTGTCATAACAACATCATTACACCAAAATACATATTTCTTCATAAAGAAGAATACACCAAAATATGCAAATTACCAAATGTATCATAACCTGTCATATTAGCATCAGAACATCAAAATACTAGTTTGTTCTTAAATACTACATAAGATTATACTAAGCAAAAAGTGACATCAACATATGTCAGATATTACAGTTGAATCTTAATCAACAATTTCTCTTCCAATTGGGTTAAATTGATGGCCCTCCATCCTTCCCGAGTGACCTAAGTGAGATGGTCTTCCTTTTCAGTTTGGTTGGTAGTGGTTGAGTTGATAATGCCACCTTTGGTGCCTTTGTAGTGACCTGCCTTTTCTTGGACTTGGCAGCTTTGACAGCTTGATTTGAAGATGAAGCTTGAGTTGAAGTGGCAGCAGTTGCAGCTTGGACATTTGCAAAAGTTGCATTTGCAGAAATTGAATTTGAAGCAGTTACAAAAGTTACATTTGCATCATTTGCAGTTTGAGAGGTAGCAGCTTGATTCCCATTTCCAGATGCAATATGAGATACAATGGTAGCAGCATGACTCCCATTTCCATTTTGAGATGGTGGTTGTGGTGGAAGCTTACATGTTGATTTATTGTGTCCCTTTTTTTTTGCATCTACTGCATTTGGCACCATACCTTGCTCTCTTGAGTTGCATGTCATCTTTCTTCTCATATGCATCCCTGTTTCTCTTCTTCTTTGGCCTCCCTGGTTGTCTCTTGATTGGTGGTGGTTGAAGGTCATTGAATTCTATCTTGGTCCAGAGTTTCTGTCCATTTGCAGGGTAAATCATAGGTCTATAACATGCTTCATATTTCTCCTTCAAGTAGTAGTCTGGGATGTAGTCATCAATATTCATATCCTGATCTTTCATACAAGCTATTGCATGGCAACAAGGCAATCCTGTAATAAGCCATTTTCTACAGAAACACTCTCTTCTCAACAAATTGACTGAGAATGTATCACCAGTCAATGACATGTGACTAACTTCATAATCAAACTCACCTCCCCTCTTGACAAAACAGTTAGTTTCCAATCAGTTAAAATGCCATAACAGTTATGCCACAAGGTTATACCGGTCAGTTTGCAAAAATTAAGCATATTACCTTACAATCCAGTTGTTAGTGAAAGCTGACTCCCTTTCAAGCCTTTTTCATATGTTAGGCAACACATTATCATTGTATCTAGCTCCCTTTCACCGCTTTCCACAGACTCACCATTTTGCACATCTTCACCTAAGTTATCCTCAAGACCTATATCTTCTTCTGAGTCATTGAAGTCAATATCCAAAGCATTATCTTCTTCTAACTCAGTATCATCTCTCTCACCAACCAACTCCTCATAATCAATTCTCTCCCCAATACCATCATTTTCAATATTTATTCCTGAACTAGGCCCACCAGATTCCTTTTCTTTGTCCCAACTAGATTCTTTTTCCTTTTCCCTAGCAGAATAGACCCCACTACTGTCAATATTGGACTGTCCAATATTAGGCTCTTCAATGTTGGGCTCTTTGTCCATACGAAGCCCATTATCCACAACATCATCACCATCACAGTCTTTATCAACTCCAAACTCAAATCGATGTCTATTTTTACTATTAATAACCACTTCATTAGGCCCTAATTTAAAATACTCTAGTGATGGATATTCTTCAATTATAGGGTCTGATAGTGAATAGACAACATATAAATGGACCTTGTCAAACATAGCTGCAATGTTTTTCATTCTCTTTGTACCTAAGTCATCCCTCAACTTAACAAGCATATTGTCATCTTTTTGGTCATAATACCAGACTTCAAAATATGACCAGAAACCAGGATCAAAATACCAACTGTCTTGAAGCCCATCGTAATCTAAGTGATGGAATCTACGAAAATGACCCCTATGATGGAGAACACATTCATATCTACCCTCCATTTTAGAAATACAGAAGACCCTAATACATCAACATATATCAAAGTTCAGTACAAGACAACACAAATCTGATTTTTTGTTCTTTTTTCAACATAAAACATAAATCGTTTCTCGATTTTGAATGATGAAGGAAGAAGTTCAGTACAGAAACACAAGAAACCCTAATCCCTTTTTTTTCGTTTTCAATAGTAAACACAAATGGTTTTTCACTTTTGAATGATGAAGGAAGAAGGAAGAAGATTTTAAACAGTAAACATTCAATATCGAGTTTCAACAGAAAACCCCAATCCCAATTTTTTTTTCTTTTTCAACAGTAAACACAAATGTTTTTCGATTTTGATTGAAGAAGGAAGAAGGAAGAAGGAAGAAGATGACATACCTGAATCGCGATTCTATTCTCTTCGTCGTTCTCTGTTTGGCGTTCTACCTTCTTTCTCTATGTCAATCGTTCTTTTTCTTCTTTCTCTTGTCGTTCTTTCTTCTCTCTAAAATGAGACCTTCTCTCTCTAAAAAATAATGTCCATCAAACTTATGCCACATCATCCTCACTCATTTGTCAATTTTCCACCCAGTCATATGCCACGTAGGATGATTTAATGTTTTTTTTTCAAAAACTTGACGGTTGGGATTTAATTGGCTGACGGAGAGTAACTTAAGGAACCATTTTGTAACGTTAATAATTTATGGGACCAAATTGTAACCAATAAATAACTTAAGGGACTAAATCATTAATTAAGCCAATATTTTATGAAATAGAAAAATATTTTTTTATTTTATGTGGTTTTATTTTAACAAATTCCAAAAATATTTTATTTTATTTTATTTAGATTTGTTTTTATTTTTTACTCAAATATTCTCAAGCCCAAAAAAAAATTATTTTTATTTTGTTATTCTAATTGGTTCACTTTCTTAGGCACTTTATTTTCTTTTCAGTTTTTTTTAACCAGCAAAAATGAATTATACTAACACTAACAAAACAGTCTCCTCATCATAAGGTGTGTCGAAGATACCATTAAAATTTACAATGTCACAACCTGAATACAGAAACAGGTCCGTCGATGCCCAAACACAAAAGCGGGTTCGACCACCACAAATGAGTACCAAAAACGAAAATGACTTTCTTAGCTTTCAGCCACCATAAAGAATAATACTTGACTTTCTCTAATAACTGAAATATAGTATGTTCTTTTTGCTTAAATAACTTGATGTTACGTTCATCCCACACAACCCAGACACAAAGGAGGCAAATAAGCTGAAGGAATGACCGCCGCGATTTTAGACCACCTTTGTAAATAGTAAATTGAGAAAAGTGATCTGAAATGACCTGAGTATCCGCCCCTTCGAATCCAATCCACTAACGCACTAACAACCATAGAGAGCTGAAAGTTATGCAAGTGAGAAACGAGTGATGAGCGTCCTCCACCTGACCGCACCCGGCCACACAAAGCCACTCATCTGAAGAGATAACACCATATGCCGCCAAATTTGATTTAGTTGGAAATTTGTCATAAAGCAGCCGCCACACAAAAATTGACACCTTTAACGGAACCTATTTATGCCAAATTAATTCCATTTCCAAATGCACATGCGGATGCTCCTAAGAAGTAAGCATATCATAAACTCCGCGAACTGAATATTCCTCTATGGAATCCAAAAGCCACCACCACCCATCGGGGGAAGAATATTGCGAAAATAACTACTTTGTCTAGCATTTAGATAGTTTAGTGCTACTGAGGTCTTTTGTTTGTTGTGTATTGATAAAGAGGATTTCACTTATCCTCGTACAACAGTAAGTAATCAACCTAGTTCCAAAAAAACTTGAAACACAATATATAACCCAAATACTATTTTTAATATGTCAATGTTCTTTGTAAACACATACATTAATGTCCTTGCTACCAAGGTTAGATCATCATAGAAAGAAAATTTTCCTTAAAAAATCAGAGTAATTATAAGAGTATGCTTTTAGGTACTAACACAACAATGGTTTATCCACCGATAATCTATGTTCAACAATCATTCAAGCAACAATGTCAGTTACATAAAATTTAAAAGGGACAGGAAGATAAAAAAGCATAAAGGAAATAGAGGATTGACTCCATAAAATTATTATAAAAATCTTTTTCAATTTAGGTTCATCATGTATGATATGGAGATCAGCGGAAAGTTCGTCGTCTTTGAGAGAGAGTGAGAGAGGGTATGAAGATGAGAAAAACAAAAGAAGGGCATTGAATTGTGTTAACTTTTTCTTCTTTTTATCTAAGCTCAAAGTTCAGCTTCTAATAGAGTTCAGAATCTGAAACAATGTTCAAAGTTAAGCGCAACCGATATAAAAGATATATATATATATATATATATATATACAGAGAGAGAGAGAGAGAGAGAGAGGAGGGAGGGAGAGAGAGGAGATAAAGACAAGAAGAAATTTATCCTGATTCTTCCCACAATTCGGAAGTAGTCCAGTTCTCTTGTCACTTACAAGAGATTTTTCACTATAATCAACCAAGATTACAATTGCTCAAGCACTCAAGCAAGAGACTTTCCATGCTCAAGCACACAAGCAAGAGACTTATAACAAACAAAGATTACAATGAAAATTGTTTGAATTGAACACTTGATATACAATTAGAGGTGCTCACAAAATACAACACAATTCAGACTCTAAGACTTAAGAATTTCTAAGATGTGAAAATTAATAAAAAATTCTAAGTGTTTGATGCGTATATATTTTGATAGAGTAATGACACTTTTAAAATATTGCAGAGTCTTGTTATTTCTTCAAGTCTTCAATCTTTTCTATAGAGGTTGAAAGAGACGTTGAAGAGTGTCAACACATCATTAGAGTCGTTAGAGAAGCTTGATCGAACATCACTGATTTGTTGCTTTATTTGGTTAATGTCCTATGAAAGAATAATTTTGAAACCATTCCTTGACAAGGAATTAACCGTTATTTTTCAAAAAAAGATACAGTTGTAGCTTCGCACAGTGCACATGGGAATGTTGGAGGTAGTGGTTGTACTGTTATCCTTCACTGTCCTTCAATGAAAATGACATCCATTTACTCTCAGAAACTTCAAAACTACCATTCCTTCAGCTTGCAAAGCCTTCTGGACTTTTGGGTCTTCAGTTATCCAGAGTCTGAGGTCTAGCTTCTAGGTTACCTTCAGAGTCTGACTACTCCTGCTTCTGGGTTGATACTTAGCTTATCTTGAAAATTTGTTGCTCTACATTTATTCTTTTAAAACTAGTACATGATTAAAACATTTGAACAAATATTAAAACATTTGAACAAAAACTAGTACATGATTAAAACATTTTAAATTTTTGTCTATGGTCCTGCACATTTGAACAAATATTAACATATCTAATTGATCTTTTAATATTTTGGTATCATCAAAACTCAAGAGCACGATACTTTATGAAGCTTCATAGCTTTCTTTCCCCCTAATTGCATGTTGGGTTACGCTATACTAGTTTATCGGTTTTTCGCCGCATATCCCTCATATATCTCTGATGTATCTGAAAAGTAACGAACAATTATTCTTCATAAAATTCAAATTTCATCTCCAGATACTTTTGCGATATGAATCAAGGCGTGTCAAACATATATTCGTACATGATACATATCAGATACCGATACCTCGTACTTTTTAGCCAACAAGCTTTAGATGGTATACAAATAAAGATAAACAAAAATGGGTCCAAATGAAATGAATAATGCGAAAAAGAAGACAAGAAGAAAATGGGAAGTTGTCTTCTACGTGGGTCCCCCGAACCCGACCGAAGCAGAACGGGTCGTTTACGCGGCAACTAACAACAATAACAAAACAACAACGTCAAACGTATACAAACCTCTCGAAAATATCTATAATGTCCTTTTCCACGTTGTTCCCAAATTCCACCACCGAACACCAACGTTAACCTTTCTCTTCCTATATATACGCCGAATCCAATTCTCTCTCTCTCTTCCCTTCTTTCTCGCTCTATAAACCCTTCTTGTCTCTTCCCTTTTTCTTCGGTAAGTCTGTCTCAGTTTTCTTCATTTTCTCGAGATCGTGAATTCCACACGATCTCGAGAAAATTTCACCTTCTTCTTTTTCTAATTTGTAATTATTTTTTTGATTTTAGATTGAATTTGAATTGAATTGAATTGAATCAATGAGCAATCATGTGGTATTGTTTGTGGACCGATTAATGCGCCCTATGCCGGTTGAGCCGTTGGCTCAACATCCTGCTCAGCCTGCCCCTGAACCGATGCCGCCGGTGAATTATTCACCGGCGGGGCCTTCGGGTTCTTCTTCAGCGGTGGATGACGATGTCGGCGAAGACGAGCCGTTGCTGCAGATGGAGATGGCTGAGTGTAGGATTTGTCAGGAGGAGGATGGTATTGATAATCTGGAAAATCCTTGCGCCTGTAGCGGTAGTCTTAAGGTATTTTTTATATTATTATTAAATGACCTATATTACAGGGTTAAAATATATTAACCTATATTTTTTATTTTTTTTATTAAATGATGCATGAACGTTGTTGAAAGTGATGAAAAGAAAATGAAAATATGAAAAATTTGATTCTGTTATGCTTTTGATGGAGCTGTGTATGTGTATGAAGCTTTCTGTTTCATGTATTAAACAGTTTTAACGAACATGATCATTGATGTTAAAGCATTTTTATTGGTGATAATGTAACCCAATAAATTATTTGAAGAGTTTATATGAAAAAAAATAAAAATTTGCTATTCTCCATAGAGGCTAGGCAAGATTAATGAAGTATGTATGTGAAATTTCTACACATGCATTTCTATTACATTTTACCAGATAGATAATTGCGGAGATATTTTAAGAATTAACATAGCAAAGTGGGATATTGATTAGATGTGATTAGATGCATGTGTGAAACCTATGAAGCAAAGACACTCCTCGGATTAGGCGTGTCTTGGTGTCAAACACGTGTCGTGTCCGACACCGACACTTGTAATTACACTGAGTTATGTAATTTTCTCAAATTATTAGTAGTGTCAGCGTCCGATGTCCGTGTCCGTATCCGTGCTTCATAGTTTTATAAGAAGGTTGTATATCAGTTAAATCCTTGCACAAAACATAGATAGAATTCAACATTAAACCAATCTTTTGACACTTATATGACTGTATTGATGTAAGTGTGTATGGGACATTGGTGTCCTCTCTATTTATGTCCTCCTAATTTACGAACTGCTGGGTTTTTTTGAACAGTATGCACATAGAAAGTGTGTCCAACGCTGGTGCAACGAAAAAGGAGACACAACTTGTGAAATTTGTCATAAGGTATTCTTTTTTTACATGTAATTTTCATATATGTCACAACATTGTATGGTTTTGTTTATAGGTAGGTATTAGTAATACACTAATACTCACACCTTTCATTTTAACCAGTATCACTTTATTGAACAATGATAGCTTTGTTTTGAACAAAATCACTCTAGTTGAATTCAAAATCTTCAACTATATTATTTTTGTGCTCATCTAGTTTTTCTTGTTGTGCATGTAATTCTCAGTCCTATGAACCTGATTATACTGCTCCACCACCTTGTCCACATCCTGAAGAAACAACCATTGATATAGGGTAAGATTAAGTTTTAAATTTTATGATAGTCTTCACCCAAGAATTATGGTTATACATAAGCAATCTGTTTCAAGCTGTTGGAAATATTTATTTGAAAATTCTGTACTCATTGGTGAGTTGTGAACATTTTTGCAGCGGAGGCTGGACACTCTCTGGCACACCTTTGGACTTGCGTGATCCTCGACTGTTGGCAATTGCAGAGGCAGAACGCCAATTCTTCGAAGCTGAATATGATGGATATGCTGCTTCTAATGCCAATGGAGCTGCATTTTGCCGTTCAGCTGCTCTGATCGTAAGACACTAACCATGCAGTCCTTTTTAACTGATTATTTGCATAATCCGGTCATGTATATGCGCACCTGACATACAATTTCGCTAATGAACTTTAGGTTCTTCATGGACATTGACTATGATAGGGTGCTAACACTTTATACTTGGACATGATTGTAAGCCTGATTCATTCTATGTTCTCGTGCAGTTATTGGCCCTTTTACTCTTGAGGCACGCACTTTCTGTCACAGATGCTGATGCTGAAGATGATCCATCTATGTTTTTCTCTGTAAGTGATTTGAGTTCCTTCTGTCTATGTAGTTTATAAACTTTATACAGTTGATGGGTTACTTTCAAATATGTTGTGGAGGAAACATAGCTAACTGATTCATCATATGCAGCTTTTCTTGCTTCGAGCCGCTGGCTTTCTCTTACCTTGCTATATCATGGCTTGGGCAATCAGTATTTTGCAACGACGGAGACAAAGACAAGTAAGTGCAGTTGTAAAATTTATGAGTTTTGCTCCATATTTGTTCATGTCTTAGACATTGTTATTTACGAAAGTAGACGTGATTGAGTATGCTGATACTACGTCTTTGATCTTAAGTGTCTGTGCTACATTTGTCTAAATATCTCTTGCTCCTTTTTCCGGGAATATGCAACAAATGCAGACATTGTTATTTACGAAAGTAGACGTGATTGAATATGCTAATACTTAACACGACTTTGATCTTAAGTGTCAGTGTTACATCTGTCTTCATATCTCTTGCTCCTTTTCCCGGGAATATGTATTCTTATCATTTCATGTTTTGGTAAATCAGGAGGCTGCAGCATTGGCAGCAACCCAAGTTGCTTTCGTGCTACAATCTGGGCAGCATAGAGGACTACAATTTGCCATAACACCAGCATCAACAGTGAATCCGCACACACACCAAGAACAAGTGTAGTTTGTACTATCCGTGTATGGAAATGGATATGGAGCACTCGCCATGTAAAGTTGACTTGTTGAAATGCCATGCTACTCTTGCTCATCATTTTCCCAGCTCTAATTCTAATATAACTTCAGCAACTTCAAGAATGTTCTCCCTCAATCTAATTTTATTAAAAATATTTGTCTGTCTCACATTATTTTCAATAATAGTAACTTTATTTATTGGTATATCAATTTATTGTATATTAATGAGTCATTCTGTTCAATTCATATACTATGAAGATGATACAGATATTTTGTCACACAATTGTTTTACTTTAAGATGATTATAACCAAATAATTTGTTTAAATGTGTGCACTACAAATAAAGTATTACAGTACTCCTTTGTTAATGAGGTAGAAAGTTTAAAAGTTGGAATTCAAAACCTCCAACAACAAAAACTTTTCTTAATTAGATGTGGCACACACCCATTATTGTGAATGTCACAGTATAAAGATTAATGGAAGCCTCTCAGCAACCAACTGGCAAATGGACCATGAAATTTTAATATTGTTCTAGTTACAATCAAACGTATCCAAGTTTAGTTAGTCTCAAGTTTAATATTATTCTATATTACATTATACTATTATATTTGTAAACAAAGTATAGTTAGTCTTAAGTATGAATTCATCATCATCTTGACAAGGTTAAACAAGGTTCAATATCTATAAAAGAGTAATATAGTGTGAACAAGTCTTCCACAATAAGTTTGAGGTTTACCATCATCATTTTTATTAACAAAGGAGTAATATTTGTAGGGTCTCTGAAAAGAACTTCTTTTCTCTTTTGATTTCATGGTAAACTTTGTTTCACCCTTGGAAACATGTTCTAGCTTATGAGTTAGAGATTCAATTTCTCTATAAAAGCCAGAACATGTTTCACAACTAGCAAAGTTCACCCAACTTGAGTCATATTTGGATGAGGTTTGGTTAGGTGACTTAAGACTAGGAATTATAAGCTTTTCATTGACATGTGATGCATTCTCTTGCTTTAGGATTTCTAAAGTGTTTTTAAGTTGTGAGAGCTCATTTTCTAACTGTAAAATGTTTTTCTTTTGAGCTATTATTTTCTCAAAAGCTTTTAAAGCCTTATAATGCATATCTTCAATGGCTTATTGTAATTTCTCATAAGGTTTAAATTCATAAGAAGGTTTAAATTCAGAGTCGAAGCCGTTGTGCCATTCAGACACACGATATTTTAACATATGTCACTCTTTTCTCTCCTATTCAACATGGTATCAGAGTCTACTGAGAGACAACTCTACACCGTGATTACCCGATGGACCCATTATCCTTCGGAGACAAAAAAAATCGGCAAACAGTGTTTTCACTCCGGTTTGCCCTTCCTCCGCTGCCGTCACACCTTCCGCCACTTAGTTTTGTTTTTTTTTTCCCGTCACTGCCGCCATCAACTCCAGCATCTTTTTCGGCAACTGAATCAACCATTCGAACCACAACCTCCAGTTCGGAAATATCCTAAAACACCGCCGTCAACTAATCTCTTGCGCGCTCTCACGCGCACAATATGTCACTGGCGCGTGACTCACTTTCTCTGCCACTACCACTGCGCGTGGAGGCGCGTCAGAGCTCCGACCAGGCTTTAGTTTGGACCGTCAGACTCGAATTTCCCTCCAGATTCCGATTTGCCCTTATATTCCAGTTTTGAGCAACGGGTATACACTTCCTTGTTCATACAACCATGAATACTTGCCTTGTGCGTGTTGTTTCCATCATCCAACCTCGTTGTCTGTTGTTCTTAGTTACTAGCATGATTTTTTATTATTCTCAGAAGAGACCATCCACCACTCGTCGCAAATGCAGATATTGTCATCATTTGAGGCATACTATTGATCTGTGTTGGAAACTTCACAAGCACCTTCCACATTCTCAGATTTCTCCATCTGACGCCATTCAGACTACCGATTCTCCTATGGTTTCTACGCCAACTTTTGAAGATTTTCTCTGATGGGTAAAATTTCGCCAAAGCTCAGTTGTTTCGGGAGCACACACCGATAAATCATTTAGTTGTAACTCTATGTCACCTTCTCTTGATCCATGGGTTCTTGATTCAGGTGTAACTCATCATATTATCGGTAATAAAGATCTTTTTTCCTCTCTCACTACATCCGACTACTTACCTAGTATTGTCACAACAAATGGTTCTGAAACACAGTAAAAAAGGCATTGGCACTGTCAGAGTACTCCCTTCCATGTCAATTACATTGGTCCTTTATGTTCCTGGATGTCCATTTAATTTAATTTCTATCACTCAACTGACTCGTTCGCACGACTGTGTTGCCACCTTTACTAATGGCAATGTTCATTTGCAACATCGGATTTCAGGTTGGAAAATTGGTATCAGGTGTGAGTCTAATGGCCTTTATTATCTCTTAAACCCATCAACAACATGCCCAACCGCAAATTTCCCTCTTACTATACATGCTCAGTTAGGTCACCCAAGTCTCCTGAAACTTCAAAGGTTGGTCCCTAGTCTTTCTAAATTATTCGAGCTGCACTGTTAGTCATGTCATTTATTAAAACACACTCGTAGTCATTTTCCCGATCGAGTCAATAAACGAGCATCGTCCCCTTTTGCTTTAGTTCATTTTGATGTATGGGGTCCTTCTCGTCATATCTCCCCTCTTGAGTCCAAATATTTTGTCACTTTTATCGATGACTTTCCCGTTGCACATGAATATTTTTAATGAAAAATAGATTTGAATTATTCTCTATTTTTGAACAATTTTATCATGAAGTTAAAACTCAATTTGGAGTGTCTATTCGGTCTTTACGTAGTGATAATGCCAAAGAATATTTGTCTCACCATTTCAAAATTTTATGTCCTCCAATGGTATTCTTCTTCAAACTTCATGTGCCCATACTCTTCAACAAAATGGGGCAGCCGAACGGAAAAATATTCATCTCGTTGAAACCACTAGAACTCTCTTACTTTACAGTAATGTTCCTTTTCATTTTTGAGGGGATGTTTTTCTAATGCTATGTTATCTTATAAATCGCATACCTTCCTCGGCCTTAGGTAATCAAATTCCACACTCGGTCCTTTTTCCTAATTCCCCTTTACACTCGCTTCCACCTTGTGTGTTTGGGTCCACATGTTTTGTTCACGATCTTTCTCCTGGTCTTGACAAACTCTCGGCCCGATCACTAAAATGTGTCTTTCTTGGTTATCATCTATTGTGCATGTTCCGACACCTATTCTAGATATTGAGGTCATTCCAGACACTCCTTCGTCGTCACCGCCTTTACCAGATCCGGCCATAGATGTTTCTATTCCTATTCGTATAGGTATACGTCCTACTCGAAATCAATTTCCTCAGTATGTTGAGTTGTGTTATCATCGTCTTTCCCCTTTGCATTATACATGCTTGTCTTATTTGTCTTATGTTTCTATTCCTAAATCTCTAGGAGAAGCATTATATGATCCTAAGTGGAGACAAACAATGATTGATGAGATGTGTGCTCTGTTGGAACAAGGGTGTTCAGCAATACCACTTTTGAGTTTTGATGATAACAAGGTATTAAAAATTGTCAATTGGATATGCTGATATTTGTTTAAGTATGCAGGATCTTAATCAAGATTTCAATCTTAGTAAGTATTCTGTTTGAACATTTTGAGAGCAAAAATCCAGAGAAGCTTGTTGCTTGTCATTCTGAAGTTCAAGAGAGTCTGAAGAATCATCATAAGATGTTTCAAGAAGTCCTGAAGACTAAGAGAATCTGCAGTTCAAATGAGTCTGAAGATGATCAGAACCTGAAGTTCAAGAGAATCTGAAGATCATCAGAACCTGAAGATCAAGAGAGTCTGAAGATCATCAGAAACTGAAATGCTATAGTGAGTCAGAAGCCTACAAACTGAAGATCTGTTTAAAAGGATTTCTAAAGGCATTTCAATGCATAAGAAACATTCATTTGGAGTAATGGCTAGCTTCAAAGTCAACTTGAGCGTGGGATGCTCAACGACAAAGAATGCAGAATAGGACAGAGTACTTGTGTACGAACTCTATTTCCACTACTCCACTACCTCGTACAGTTTGGCAACTGTGTCTACCGGTATTTAGCTTCAAAAGGAATGAGATTCAAAATATGCATTTGAAGGACTATTACCATATCAAGCAACAAATCAACAGTTATTGATCAAGCTTCCAGAATTCTCTGTGATGTGCTGGATTGTCTCAACGTCTCTTTCCAACACCTATATAAAGGATAAAAGACTTGAAGAATATGTTGGACTCTACAACTGAAAAACTACGCTATCAAGCTATTGTATTCTATCTGAGTCAAACCAGAAACACATCAACAACTTAGCAAATTCTTACAAACTGTGTATTCTAGAATTTCTAAGTTTATCAGAAAAACAGAGTTTGTCTTTGTTTTTGTAATTGGAACATATTTGATTGTTTGTCAAGTGTTTCCAACTCTATTCAATTTTCTGTAAATTGTGTCAGAAGTCTCTTGCTTGTGTGCTTGAGCAAAGAAGTCTCTTAGTTGTGTCTTTGAGCATTGGAAGTTTCTTGCCTGCGTGCTTGAGCATTTGGAAGTCTCTTACTGTGTGTTTGAGCAACTTGTAATTGTTATTACATTTTAGTGAAACTCTCCTTGGAAGTGCAATGGGGACAGGACTACTTCCGGTTTAAGGAAGGAACCTGCATAATTGCTTGTGTTCTCTCTTTCTCTTTATCTCTTGTTTATTTCCGCTGCAACAGACTCTGGTCTTCCATCAGGTTCTGAATCCATTCAGACTCTGATCCTGGAAAACAGATTCTTACTCTTCAAGAGTTGCGAAAAAGTTAACACAATTCAACCCCCCTTCTTGTGTTTTTCTCACCTTCAGTTGGTATCAGAGCTTCGGCTCTGTTGTCATAGCACTTAACCGTGTAACAGAAAAGATCCAGAGAAAAACATGTCTTCCAGTGAACCTTCTACTTCTGGTGCTAATTTTGGTGCTGCTATAGCTATGTCATGGGTCTTGATGAAGAACTCTGGGACATACTTGAAGATGGTATTGGTGACTTACAACTTGATGACGAAGGTGCTGCCGTTGACCGTAAGCTTCACACTGCTGCTCAGAAGAAGATCTACAAGAAACATCATATCATTAGATGAGCTCTTGTCACTGCTATTCCTAAGTCTGAATACATGAAGATGAGTGACAAATCTACTGCTAAAGCCATGTTTGCTTCTCTTTGTGCAAACTATGAAGGGAGCAAGAAGGTCAGGGAAGCTAAAGGTCTTTTATTGGTTCATCAGTATGAATTATTCAAGATGAAGGAGGATGAAAGCATTGAGCAGATGTACTCAAGGTTTCAAACTCTAGTATCTGGACTTCAGATACTGAAGAAGAGTTATATAGTTTCTGACCATGTTAGCAAGATACTAAGGAGTTTACCCTCTAGGTGGAGACCAAAGGTTACTGCAATTGAGGAAGCTAAGGATTTAAACACCTTGAGTGTTGAAGATTTTGTCAGTTCTCTCAAAGTTCATGAGTTAAGTCTCAATGAACATGAATCTGCAAGAAAGTCTAAAACCATTGCTTTAAAATCAAAGAGAAGATCCTCAAAGGCTCTCAAAGTTGAAGAGTCTGAAAATGAATCTTCTGCTTTTGAAAGCTTTGAGGAAGATCCTGATGTTGCTAAAGAAATGGCTATGCTTTCAAGCAGAATGCAATACCTTACCAAAGTGCCCAGACTTCAACTGCAAGAAGTTTGGGCACTTTATTGCTAATTTTCCGGAGTTGCAGAAAGAGAAATCCAAGTCAAAAAGGCCAACCTTCAAGTCAAGCAAGTTTTAGAAGCAAATCAAGAAAAGTCTGATGGCTACCTGGGAAGATCTTGATAATGAGTCAGGGTCTGAAGAAGATGATGTTGATGGTGAAGCTAATGTAGCTGTTGGGTTAATGGCTACAACTAAACCAGTAAAAGAAGCACCTGAGGAAGAATCAGATGCAGACTCTGAAAGTGAGGCTGAGGTATTTTCTAAACTCACAAGATCTGAATTAGTTGATTCTATCAAAGAACTTCTTGGTCACTATGAAACTAAATCCCTTGAGTTGAAGAAAGTCAAACAGCAGCTTGATAAGTTGTTAAAAAGGCATAACTCAACTCTGTTGGAGTTAGAAAGTTTAAAAGAAGAAAATGACTCTTTACTGATCAATAAGTGTAGTTGTAAATACTTGAGTGAGCAAGATGTTGCTCTACAAGAATTTATTGCTACTGGAATTGATAGATCCAGGGTAGCATTTATGATCTATAGCACATATCAGAACACATGACAGGGTCTTGGATTCATTGGAGGCAGCTCAAATGAAGCGATCCTGAAACCTGGTCCTGATGGCGCCAGAGAAGCATTGAAAAATCACTTTGTAAGTGAGTCTGATGAAGTCAACACAATGACTCATTCAGAACCTAAAGCTTCAAGATCTAAAGTTATGACTAAGTCAAAACCTCAGAACCCAAAGCCAAAGGTACTGAAAAACTTTGAACCTAAGGCTTCAAGGATTCAGATTCTAAAGAAATCAGAGTCTGGTAAACAGACTCTGAAGAAACCAGAGTCTGAAAAACAAAAGCCTAAGTTTCAAAGAAGAGAAACTGTGAAAGGTAAGTTGGATCCTAAACTAAATGGTTCTGAACCCAAAGTTTAGAGGAAAACAATGCCAAGGACTTCAAGACACACAACACAAACGGGATTCAATGGTTCAAGAACTAACCCTAGAGGACCCATGAAAATATGGGTACCTAAGTTTGGAATTGTTGATGAAGTAGGTATGTCTAAAAGGACAAGAAAGGCAGAAGGCCTGGTACCTGGACAGTGGCTGCTCGCGACACATGACGGGAGAAAAGTCTATGTTCCTAACCCTAACCATGAAAGAGGGAGGAACTGTGGGATTTGGAGGAAACTAGACTGGCAAAATCATTGGTACTGGAACCATTGGTAACTCTCTAATCTCTATTAGTAATATGTGGTTTGTTGATGGACTTAGACATAACCTACTGAGCATAAGTCAATTGTGTGACAGTGGTTATGATGTTTTGTTTAATAAGAACACCTGCACTGTAGTGAACAAGGATGATCAATCCATAGTCTTCAAGGGAAAGAGAAGAAACAATGTCTATAAAATAAAATTCTCTGAACTGACTGATCAGAAGGTAGTTTGCCTTTTGTCAATGGGTGATAAGAAATGGTTGTGGCATAGACGGTTGGGACATGCAAACTGGAGGTTAATCTCTAAGCTTAGCAAGTTGCAACTAGTCAAAGGCTTACTAGACATTGACTATCATTCAGATGCTCTTTGTGGAGCATGTCAGAAAGGGAAAATTGTTAAAAGTTCTTTTAAACCAAAAGAAATTATTTCTACCTCCAGACCCTTGGAACTACTTCACATTGACTTATTTGGACCAGTTAGTATTGCATCCTTATATGGAAGTAAATATGGACTAGTCGTTGTTGATGATTACAGTAGATGGAGTTGGGTTAAGTTTCTGAAAACTAAAGATGATTCATATTCTGTGTTTAGTAAATTATGCATCCAAATTCAATTTGAAAAAGAGTTGAAAATCTTAAAAGTCAGAAGTGATCATGGAGGAGAATTTGAAAATGAGCCATTTGAGCCTTTCTGTGAAAAACATGGAATTATCCATGAATTCTCTGCTCCTAGAACTCCATAACAAAATGGAGTTGTAGAGAGAAAGAACAGAACCTTACAAGAAATGGCAAGAACCATGATCCATGAGAACAGTCTGGCTAAACATTTTTGCGCAGAAGCAGTAAACACAGCAATGTTATGTTCAGAACAGGATCTACATCACACCCTTGTTGAACAAAACAGCATATGAACTCTTTAAAGGCAGGAAACCTAACATATCTTATTTTCATAAGTTTGGATGTACATGTTATATTCTGAACAATAAAGTCTATCTAAAGAAATTTGATGCCAAAGCTCAGAAGGGAATCTTTTTAGGTTACTCTGAAAGATCTAAGACATACAGACTGTATAATTCAGAAACACAATGTGTTGAAGAATCTATGCATGTCAGATTTGATGACAAAGTGCCTGGAAGTGAAACTCCAGAGCAAGATGAAAGCTTTGCAGGATCTCAAGATTCTGATAACAACTCAGAATCTGATCAGATTCAAGAATCTGAAGATACTCCAGAAGTTGTAGCATCCCCTGAAGTTCCTGATGAAGAAGCTTCTGAAGAAGCTCAAGATGGTTCTCAGCAAGCTAGTCAATCCAAACATACGTTCAAATACAAGTCTTCACATCCTGAGGATCAAATCATTGGCAACAAAGATAGTCCCAGAAGAACTAGATCATATTTCAGACAAGAAGAGTCTGCTTTGGGATTATTATCTGTTATTGAACCAACCTCAGTTGAAGAAGCACTTGAAGATGAAGGATGGATTCTGGAAATGCAAGATGAACTTAATCAATTCAAAAGGAATGAAGTGTGGGATCTAGTAGCTAAGCCTGAGCACAAGAACATTATTGGAACTAAATGGGTGTTCAGAAACAAGCTTAGTGAACAAGGAGAAGTAATCAGAAACAAGGTCAGACTTGTTGCACAAGGCTACAGTCAGGAAGAAAGCATTGATTACACTGAAACATTTTCTCCAGTTGCAAGATTGAAAGCAATCAGGTTACTTTTTTCCTATGCAGTCAATCACAACATAATCTTGTATCAAATGGATGTTAAGAGTGCTTTTCTTAATGGTGTCATTTCTGAAGAAGTATATGTCAAACAACCTCCTGGCTTTGAGGATTTAAAACATCCTGAACATGTTTATAAATTGAAGAAATCACTATATGGCTTGAAACAGGCTCTCATAGCTTGGTATGAAAGACTAAGTAATTTCTTAATTCAAAATGATTTTGAAAGAGGACAAGTTGACACTACACTATTCAAAAAGACTCTGAAGAAGGACATTCTTATAGTTCAAATCTATGTTGATGATATCATTTTTGGTTCAACTAATGGTTCACTTTGCAAAGAGTTCTCTAAGGCAATGCAGGATGAATTTGAAATGAGCATGATGGGAGAATTGAAGTTCTTTCTAGGAATTCAAATCAACCAATGCAAAGATGGAGTCTATGTTCATCAGTTCAAATACACTAAAGAACTTCTGAAGAAGTTCAATCTTGAGGACTGCAAGGAAATGAACACTCCAATGCATCCAACCTGCATTCTGAGCAAAGAAGATCAAGGAACCAAAGTTGATCAGGAGCTGTATAAAGGTATGATAGGTTCTTTGTTATACCTAACTGCATCCAAACCAGATATTTTATTCAGCGTATGTCTGTGTGCAAGGTTTCAATCAGATCCTAGAGAGTCTCACTTAACTGCTGTTAAGAGAATCTTTAAATATCTGAAAGGAACTACTAATCTTGGACTTCTGTATAAGAAATCTTCAGATTATAAGCTAGTTGGATTCTGTGATGCTGACTATGCTGGAGACAGGATTGAAAGAAAATCAACCAGTGGAAATTGTCAATTTTTGGGAGAGAATCTGATATCCTGGGCTAGCAAGAGACAGGCAACAATTGCCCTGTCTACAGCA
The DNA here is from genome assembly GCA_946800305.1 of Medicago arabica. Classification (NCBI taxonomy): domain Eukaryota; kingdom Viridiplantae; phylum Streptophyta; class Magnoliopsida; order Fabales; family Fabaceae; genus Medicago; species Medicago arabica. Next base: position 32,076,385 of record OX326968.1, read on the forward strand.
GAAGCAGAATACATCTCAGCTGCTAGTTGTTGTACACAACTACTCTGGATGAAACATCAGCTTGAGGATTATCAAATAACTGAAAACGGTATCCCAATTTATTGTGATAATACATGTGCTATATGTTTATCTAAGAATCCAATTCTGCATTCAAGAGCAAAGCACATTGAGATTAAACATCATTTTATTAGAGACTATGTTCAAAAAGAAATTCTAGATATTCAATTCATTGATACTGATCATCAATGGGCTGATATATTTACTAAAGAAAAATTTGATTTTATAAAGAAAAATTTGAACATGTGTTATGTCTCTGTTTAATGTGTGCTTCTGAAGACAGAATTCAGACTCTGAAAGTTACTTAGAAGTTATTTGAGAATCAAACTCTCTCTTGGAGACTCTGATGAATATAAGCTTCTGAAGACACTCAGACTCTGTTAAGGAAACTTAGACTCTTAAGAAGCTCGTATTAGTGGAAGGATGACTGTTGAGTTCAGTAACATCTGCACCACTACGTTGACAGTTACTTTTTAAGTTCTCAGACGTCGCCTGTATGTATTGCGTAGAAACTCAAAGGGCAATGATTTTATTCCGTTTAACAAGTAACCCTCGCGTTTTCCCAACACTTTTACGGCTGCATGCTCTTTTATCTTTATTGCTTATGTTTTTTTGTCCCCTTCTCATTTTCAAACGTTTTTAACTTTCCTTATAAATAGCAATCACACACAACCCACTTCACTTTCCACACTTTGATTTTTCTCTGAACTACTCCTTCATTTTAGTCTCTGAAAAACTCTTTTTCTCAAAATCAAACCTAGAACCCTAAAATGGCAAGTGAACTCATTCAATCTGGTGTGATCATCAAAATTGGAAAATCCTATGTAATCAAACCCAGGACGATGAACATCATCAAAGAAACTCTGGAAGTTCAATTTGAATCTCCAATAGATTTTGGATTCTTGATGAAACATGGTATCGACGTCTCAACTCATTTTCTAGCACAAGGAATGATGAGTTATTTTGGTATGTTGAATGGACCAACATATCAAGAACTGGTAAGAGATCTCTGAGTAAGGGCTGAAGTTTTCGACAAGGATGATGCAACTGTTGAGGAAACTGCTGCAATCATGAACAACCCTTCAATTGCTGGCAAAACCAGAAAGAAAATGGGTCTGAGACCTTACACTAGTCTAGAAGTAAGATCTGCAGTGATGGGGATTCCAATCCTTATCAACGAAGAAATTGTTTCCAGGGCATGCAGGGTGACCAACCTTGGTAAATTTCAGTGGAATGTGGATAAGAAGAGTGAATGGATGAACATCTGCAACAAACTCTTGTTTGAGGGAAGACCTTCAAATAAGTTGGTGGACATGCATCCAAAATATAGGGTGCTTCTGAAGATCATTCTGGACAGTATGTGTAACACCCCGAAATCCCAACTTAAAAATTCATTTATATAATCAGAGTATATCGCAATATTCAGGATGTCACATTTCATAAAATCTTTAAGCAAAATGAATAATAGTTTATTCCTCATCTTTATTCAAAACATAGCAGCGGAATCATAATTCAAACTCTTAAAAAGATTAGTTCTTCGCACCAATGTCATAATTAATTCAAAACGATACATAAAGGAATAGAAACAAAAGGCAATCCCCATCCCGTTACGTATCAGAGCTCCTAAGACTCCACAAGGACCTCTCACATCGTCAATCCTACGCTTGGTCACCTGCACTTGCCCACGAGGCGGCAATTCCAACAGAAGGGGTGAGATTCACAAAACAAAACATTAAACATATAATTCAACAATTATATTTAACAACATAACTTCGTTATCATATATCACAACAACAGTCAAGTATCATCTTAATCATAATCAACGTCATAAATCCACATCATAATCATAATCAACATTCTGTTCAACATCTTAGTCAACCATCTTAGTACGACTCGGTAATGCGACCTCGACTCGACAATGCAACTTAGACACAACAATGCAACTTAGACATCTTAATCATGCATGTGGTACCATATTGAGTATAAATATACTCCTAGGGCATAAGCCCTCGTCGCTATTGAGTATAACAATACTCCTAGAGCATAAGCTCTCGTCGCTATTGAGCATAAGAATACTCCTAGGGCATAAGCCCTCGTCGCTATTGAGCAAAAGCTCCTAGGGCATGAGCCCTCGTCTCTGGATGCATATGCATGGACTCAACTTCTTAACTCTTAGACATCTCAAATGAACTCCAATAGTTTGGACCATAACATCATAAATCTTTGACGACACATGCAGTTTTTATTTATTAACCACACAGCAACATGGCAGCAACGAATCATCACAAGCATTCACATACATCATCTCTTATAATTCAAAGAAATCATATACTAATGCGTAGGTCACTATAACTAATCAACATCAACTAGCAGCTCCACGGGTTGTCTTAATATTTCAGTACTTAATCTAGTCCAGGGTTAATCTCATAATCAATTGTGCGACAAGAGTCGCATTAATCCAAAAAGGTAGTCTGATACAGGACTACTCGCTATGGCGAGTGGGGACCCTCGCCTCGCGAATCATCAGGGGTAACTCGCTGTGGCGAGTTGGGTTGCTCGCCTTGCGAGCTTCAGGGGTACTGCTCGCCTGGCGAGCCATCACGGGTAGCTCGCTATGGCGAGTGGGGTTGCTCGCTCGCGAGCCTTCTCAAAGGTTGCTTGCTATGGCGAGTGGATTGCTCGCCCCGCGAGCCTACTAGGCTTAACTCGCTATGGCGAGTGGGTTGCTCGCCTCGCGAGCTGGTGAAGAGCACTCGCCGTGGCGAGTTGATTGCTCGCTGTGGCGAGATGCGACAGAACAGTTACGGGGTTACGAGGGTTTTCACCCAAAACCCCACATTTCATCCTAGACCTTCCAAATTTCGACTATAACGATGTACAAGGGCTATTCTATGGTCTGTAAACAGTCTCCTACGTCAACGGTACAATTTCTCATCATCTAATCATCAATTCGTCACTTTTTAACCTAATTCTTAGTTCTTAAATTCTCATGAACAATCCCTAAACATGTTAACTACAATCATGAATCATAAGCTTAATGAATTGAAATGCTAGGCTCACCCTTACCTTAGAAAATTGAGCAGCAACCTCTCTTGTTCTTCTCTCCTGCTTTCTCCCTTTTTCTCCCAAAAACTGAATTGTACGTACTGTACAATTCTAAACCTAATTTTCCTATTTAAACCACTTCTATTTTATTTTATCTTATTTCACTTAATCCCTCATAATTCTACTTAATTCGAAAACAGCCCCACAACTTAATATTTGTTTTATTTTCAACCCTTATTCTATTAAATAATAAAATAGACCACCTAATACAATCACAACATAACACATAAATCACATAAATATATTCTAACTCAACAAATTAATTAAATAATTGAGACGGGCGTTACAACTCTCCCCAACTTATAGAATTTTCGTCCTCGAAAATTTACTTCGATTAAACAACTATGGATAAACTCCTGCATGTTAGTCTTCTACACAACAAACAATAGTCAAAATAATACAACTATACTATTCTAACTCTAAGACAACGTCACTCGACTCTCTAATTGGCCGGACGGACCGACCTGCTCTGATACCAATTGTAACACCCCGAAATCCCAACTTAAAAATTCATTTATATAATCAGAGTATATCGCAATATTCAGGATGTCACATTTCATAAAATCTTTGAGCAAAATGAATAATAGTTTATTCCTCATCTTTATTCAAAACATAGCAGCGGAATCATAAGCTTAATGAATTGAAATGCTAGGCTCACCCTTACCTTAAAAAATTGAGCAGCAGCCTCTCTTGTTCTTCTCTCCTGCTTTCTCCCTTTTTCTCCCAAAAACTGAATTGTACGTACTGTACAATTCTAAACCTAATTTTCCTATTTAAACCACTTCTATTTTATTTTATCTTATTTCACTTAATCCCTCATAATTCTACTTAATTCGAAAACAGCCCCACAACTTAATATTTGTTTTATTTTCAACCCTTATTCTATTAAATAATAAAATAGACCACCTAATACAATCACAACATAACACATAAATCACATAAATATATTCTAACTCAACAAATTAATTAAATAATTGAGACGGGCGTTACAACTCTCCCCAACTTATAGAATTTTCGTCCTCGAAAATTTACTTCGATTAAACAACTATGGATAAACTCCTGCATGTTAGTCTTCTACACAACAAACAATAGTCAAAATAATACAACTATACTATTCTAACTCTAAGACAACGTCACTCGACTCTCTAATTGGCCGGACGGACCGACCTGCTCTGATACCAATTGTAACACCCCGAAATCCCAACTTAAAAATTCATTTATATAATCAGAGTATATCGCAATATTCAGGATGTCACATTTCATAAAATCTTTGAGCAAAATGAATAATAGTTTATTCCTCATCTTTATTCAAAACATAGCAGCGGAATCATAAGCTTAATGAATTGAAATGCTAGGCTCACCCTTACCTTAAAAAATTGAGCAGCAGCCTCTCTTGTTCTTCTCTCCTGCTTTCTCCCTTTTTCTCCCAAAAACTGAATTGTACGTACTGTACAATTCTAAACCTAATTTTCCTATTTAAACCACTTCTATTTTATTTTATCTTATTTCACTTAATCCCTCATAATTCTACTTAATTCGAAAACAGCCCCACAACTTAATATTTGTTTTATTTTCAACCCTTATTCTATTAAATAATAAAATAGACCACCTAATACAATCACAACATAACACATAAATCACATAAATATATTCTAACTCAACAAATTAATTAAATAATTGAGACGGGCGTTACAGTATGCTTCAGAAAGGTGGAGGAACAAACACTCTGTATGTGGATCATAAGGTGCTTCTGTACTTTTTGATCAAAAAGAAGAAGATTAACTTTCCAAGATATGTGATGCACCACATGTGCTGGGCTATCAGGGAAGGCCAGATCAAATCCAGAAAACAAGTTCCTTTTGGAAGATTGATATATGAGATTCTGTATCAAGGAGGACTCTTGAAGGTCTTAACAGAATCTGGTGTTGTATCAGACGCTCAACTTGGAACAGTAACAGGGAGAATCATCAACGGCAAGACTCTTCAATACATGAAGATTGTCAAGAAGTACATTCCTTCTGATCAAGATATGAAGGAGTCTTTTGTACAATCTGATCTGATGATAGACTTCCCCCCTATTTCCAAAGAAGACAATCCTGAAATCCTTGCAAGATTTGTAGTAGATTACTACAATGAGACTGGTAGAATAATCAATTACTTTGCCATTCATGAGTCTCTTGGAGGAGGTCCTCTTAGGGTCAAAGGCAAAAGGACCAAGGAGGTCAATCTAGAAGAGGAGGAAGATAAGCAAGAACCTCCTAAGAAGAAGAAGAAGTCTAAATCAGCAGCTCTTCCAGGAGTGACTATTGTTGCCTCTGAAACCATAGCTCCTATGCCTCTTTCTGCCGCTCCTGCATCTAAGGAAATTAAGGAAAGGGTAAAGAAATCCAAGGATGAGAAGAAAACAAAGGACGAGAAGAAGGCAAAGGATGAGAAGAAAGCCAAGAAAGGCAAAACTGATAGAGATCACAAAAGACTTGTTGAAGAAATTGTTGAGTATCTTGATGCTGATTCTGATGAAGAAGAAAGTCAGGTCAAGAAAAGAAAGAAAGAAGAAATTCATGTGGCTAAGGATCTAGCACAGAAGATAGGTACTTCTGTATCTATGGTTGAAGATGAACATGCTGCTGGCAAGGCTATGGCAGCAGAAGTTGTGACAGAAGGTCTTAGAGATGAGACTGTGAAGGAAGCTGCTAAGTTGCTTGCAGCAGCTTTGAAACAGAAAGGTCCTGCTATCCCTGCAGAAGCTGATCAATCAGGAGCTGCTCTGTCTGATGCTTCTGAACAACCAGCTTCTCTAGAAGCTAATGTCTCAAGTAACATTTCATTTGAATCACCTTTCTCTTCTACGAATCAAGAGTCACTATCCTCATCTAAAACTGAATCAGATAACATACCCCTTAGCAGAGCCCTTCCATCCCTTCGCAATAAAACCCCCTCTCCAATCAAACCAATCTCATCCTTTGAGTTTTGATGATAACAAGGTATTAAAAATTGTCAATTGGATATGCTAATATTTGTTTAAGTATGCAGGATCTTAATCAAGATTTCAATCTTAGTAAGTATTCTGTTTGAACATTTTGAGAGCAAAAATCCAGAGAAGCTTGTTGCTTGTGATTCTGAAGTTCAAGAGAGTCTGAAGAATCATCATAAGATGTTTCAAGAAGTCCTGAAGACTAAGACAATCTGCAGTTCAAATGAGTCTGAAGATGATCAGAACCTGAAGTTCAAGAGAATCTGAAGATCATCAGAACCTGAAGATCAAGAGAGTCTGAAGATCATCAGAAGCTGAAGTGCTACAGTGAGTCTGAAGCCTACAAACTGAAGATCTGTTTAGAAGGATTTCTAAAGGCATTTCGATGCATAAGAAACATTCATTTGGAGTAACGGCTAGCTTCAAAGTCATCTTGAGCGTGAGATGCTCAACGACAAAGAATGTAGAATAGGACAGAGTACTTGTGTACGAACTCTATTTCCACTACTCCACTACCTCGTACAGTTTGGCAACTGTGTCTACCGGTATTTAGCTTCAAAAGGAATGAGATTCAAAATATGCATTTGAAGGACTATTACCATATCAAGCAATAGATCAAAAGCTATTGATCAAGCTTCCATAATTCTCTGTGATGTGCTGGATTGTCTCAACGTCTCTTTCCAACGCCTATATAAAGGATGAAAGACTTGAAGAATATGTTGGACTCTACAACTGAAAAACTACGCTATCAAGCTATTGTATTCTATCTGAGTCAAACCAGAAACACATCAACAACTTAGCAAATTCTTACAAACTGTGTATTCTAGAATTTCTAAGTTTATCAGAAAAACAGAGTCTGTCTTTGTTTTTGTAATTGGAACATATTTGATTGTTTGTCAAGTGTTTCCAACTCTATTCAATTTTCTGTAAATTGTGTCAGAAGTCTCTTGCTTGTGTGCTTGAGCAAAGAAGTCTCTTAGTTGTGTCTTTGAGCGTTGGAAGTCTTTTTCATGCGTGCTTGAGCATTTGGAAGTCTCTTACTGTGTGTTTGAGAAACTTGTAATTGTTATTACATTTTAGTGAAACTCTCCTTGGAAGTGCAAGGGAGACATGACTACTTCCGGTTTGTGGAAGGAACCTGTATAATTGCTTGTGTTCTCTCTTTCTCTTTATCTCTTGTTTATTTCCGCTGCAACAGACTCTGGTCTTCCATCAGGTTCTGAATCCACTCAGACTCTGATCCTGGAAAACAGATTCTTTCTCTTCAAGAGTTGCGAAAAAGTTAACACAATTCAACCCCCCTTCTTGTGTTTTTCTCACCTTCATGCTCTCCAAAGCAGTGGCACTTGGGAAGTGGTTTCTTTACCTCCTGGAAAGTCGGTAGTAGGTTATCGTTGGCTTTATACGGTGAAAGTTGGCCTTAATGGTAAAATTGATCAATTTAAGGCTCATTTGGTTGCTAAGGGATATACTCAGATTTTTGGGTTAGATTATAGTGACACATTCTCGCCTGTCGCCAAAATGGCATTTGTTAGACTATTTCTCTCTCTATTGCAGTTATTCGTCATTGGCCTCTCCATCAACTTGACATTAAAAATTCTTTTTTGCATGGTGATCTTGAAGAAGTGTATATGGAGCAACCACATGGGTTTATTGCTCAAGGCGAGTCATCTACCATGGTTTGTCGGCTGCATAGATCTCCTTATGGTCTTAAATAATCTCCTCGAGCTTGGTTTGACATATTCAGCACAGTAGTGCAACAGTTTGGTATGATTCGAAGTCAAACTGATTATTCTGTTTTTCATCGTCACTCATCTCAATGGTGCATTTATCTTATTGTTTATGTAGATGATATTGTCATAACTGGTAGTGATCAATAAAGAATACTCCAATTAAAACAACATCTTTCTAATGAGTTTCAGACTAAGAACCTTGGGAAACTCCGTTACTTTTTGGGTATTGAGGTACATTTGTTTTGAACACTTAAATTGATACTTTTGTAAATGCAAAAATTACATCACTTTTTGATAAGAATTGACTACATTTTTTGCTAAAAAAATAATTTACCATGTTTAGTACCTGTTATGCACCAGTCAGAAGACCAACCACACGGCAACACGTGACATGACTTACACCACCCTCAAGGCTCTGCACCTGAAGGAGCAAGCCAAGCTAGGTGCACCGTGCCACACAAAAGCGCGGCTTCGTGCAATGATCACACTACATATGTCCTCCTTCGTCCCTAATCATACGCTGCATAACCCATACACGTTTATGACCAACGTGCGTCTATATAAGAGTTAACTTGCTTCACCCTCAAGGTACACATCACTTTTCAGAACACTTTCTACACACTATTTCTCAGTTCCATTATTGATTTGAGCGTTGGAGTGCTAACGTGCCTGCAAACATCTTTCGTTTCATCGCAAAGACTCACTACCGCCGTGCCGGAAGCAGTCACCATCACATCAGAGCATTACTCACCACCGTTGTCACTCATCCGTTTTCATCGGACAAACCAATACCTTAATTAATGCATTAACAACACTCATCAACACTTCTTTATAAAAAATAAAAAAAGGAAATTATAATTTAGATCCACTTATTTTTTTTTTCATTCTCACATTCTTCTTTCTACCAATATTGTATCGATCTCTCTAAAATTTTTTAAACAAATCAAGAGAAAATAAGAATAAAAGATATATGAGAACGAGATAGACACAAATCGAAGAAGAATTAGAAGAAAATAAGACTTATTCAATCGGTCAGTCCTTTAATTTAATTGATTGTTTCAATTTGGTCTCCTAACTATAATTTGTACCTCTATGTTTTGGTCTGTTACTAGTTTTAGTCCTTCCTATTAGTTTCTCTTAAAGAAATGTTAACTTATGTACCATTTTGGTCCTATATGTTTTGCTCCGTTAATAGTTTTAGTCCTTTCTGTTAACGTTTTTTTGAGAGAAACTAACAGAAAGAACTAAAACTAGTAACAGAGTAAAACATAAGGGATCAAATTGATACAAATTATAGTTAATGAACCAAATTAAAACAATCAATCAAGTTAAGGGACCGGTGATTAAATAAACCAATGAATGAAATAAACATATACACGGAATTATGACAACCATGCGGTGTAAAGGACTTTTAGAAGTATCTAATAGGATACATAGTTGACCGCCGGATATAGTTAAAAATCCAAATTTTTATAACATATCCAAGAAATATCAAATGTATCCAACATTACACAATGAGATTATGCAGTGGTATATCCTGTGCGCAACAGTAATCAACAAATATTATCTTTAAATAAAAGTTATTTGTCAAAAATAAAAGTTAAAGATAATATTATCTTTTAATTAATATTTTCTGTCAAATAATATTAGCCTTTAATAAATATCTTCTGTCAAAAAAGTTAAAAATAACTTTGGCAGAAGATATTTTGTTTTGGAAACATTGATCTTATCTGATTCTTTAATATATATTCGGCTAAATTGTATTTTTGGTCCATTAACTATTTAGATAATATCGCTTTGTTTCTTTAATTAAAATTTGATTTATTTTGGTCCTTTAACTTCTCTTCTTTACACATTTTGATCATTTTCGTTAGTTTTAATTAAAAAACGTTAGATTTTCTTCTCCTCTTTTTCATTTTCATATCATCTCCTTCAACTTTCAACAACAAGAATCCCAGAAAAATTCCAGAAGAAAATGAAGAAAACCTAACGTTTTTGAATTAAAACTAACATAAAAGACCAAGATAAGTAATAGAGAGAAGCTAAAGGACCAAAATAAATCGAATTTTAATTAAGAGATCAAATGATACTACCTAAATAAATAAAGGACTAAAAATGCAATTTAGTCTATATACTCTCTGTTTATATTTCATAAATGCCATATGGTGGAAGCTGATCCACTCACATGACCAATTTACTTTGTTGTACATCATCTCTTCAAGATTATATAAATTTTATTTAAGAAAAAAGAAGCAACGGTTGTGTTAATTTTTGGTCCACAAGCCTTATTAAGTTGTATGCATTTGACCTAAGGAATATGATTATTTTGTTAATAAAAAAGCATGGTCATGTATTTCTCCCTCCCATTCAATGTAGATCGTGAATGCCTTTGGTTTACGTTATGTCAGTGAGTCCCTAACAAATGTTGAAGACCTTGATGTACATTGTAAATGCTTCCCTTACTATAACTTCAATTATTGCACTATAAGGCCATGTTAGTTGTCTCCATAACAATTTTATCCTTAACCCTAACCACACAACTTCAATCATCAATTGCCTAATTTAAAACTTCAATCATCAATTGTTGCACGAAACCAATGTTGGATACGTTCTTTACTATTTTCTCATCAATTGTTGCAAAATTAGTTAATCCAATTTGGTCAAACCATTTCTAGTACTCTCTCTGTTCTATATTAAATGACTTGACTTAATTGACTCAGACATAAATATCAATGCATATTTTTTATTTTTATTTGAAAAAATTATGAAAATTTAATATTTTGAAAAATGTTAATCGAGACGAATCCAACAATATCTTATATGATATTATTTATTTTTATATATTAGTAGAAAAATATGGTTAAAATATGCCAGTACAAAAGTACAAATTGTCAAACAGATCATCTAATAAAGGACGGAGGGGTAGTTAATTGGCCCACTTGTTTACAAGTGTCATCTGGCTTTCTAATTTTCCATTTTTGTGATCTAAAGATTAGTACTATTTGATGAACAAAAAGGAAATATAAGTTGTACAAGTTATGGTCTATATTTAGGTAAGGTTATTGGGTCAAATTAACTGTAATGTCAATGTCTATTGTCCAGTACTTTGTGTCGATCCACGCATGCTTCTTTGATGATGACAAAATTGTCAGAATACTGCTTCAAATATTCATTGAGGTTTTTGACCATGAGAAAAACAAACAAAAAGCCTAATTTCATGGGAGTGCTCTCAGCCTCACACCACACAATAAATCACTACTCACCTAATACGTAATTAGCTAGTTTTTACCCAAATTTAATAATTAGCTAGTCTACTTAATTATTGGACGATAATAATTGTCTCTGTTTATAAACTTATATTCATATCATATTTCATAAAATGTGAGACTCAACACATTTCTCTACTATTGAGATTATTCATCTACTGTTTTATGAAGTGTGACTTAAGTGGTTTGATAAACGTAATTCAATAGCAGATGATCCAATATTGTTGATATATAGATAGCACATTAAAAATTACGTCGAGTCTACTTCATACAAAGCAAAATTTATAAATGAAAATGTTTTATAAATATAGGTTTAAATCAAATCACATTCGAGACTCTTAAAATGTACGCACGCCTTAATCTAACTAAATCATATCGTATCAATGGTTAGTGAGGTCCCCTAAGTCATGCCAATTCTTGAAAGCACACATTAGTGTTTCTTGGAGTCTAGTGTAGCATGCATGTGGTGGAGGGGTATAGCTTTAGGTCGAGGGACAGAATTAATTAACAAGATTACGATCATATTCTCTTAAAAAAAAATATTAGATCTCACACACACACACACACATATATATATATATATATATATATATATCCCAACACAATTGTTGTCCCTTATAGGAGGCGATTTTTTGCATTTTTAACAATATGTTTTGTTTGATCAACATCTGGTATGTTATATGCATCATCTGTAACGTTATTAATGAACCTGATAAAAACATTACTTAAGAAGTATATATCATTATAGATGTGATTGATGCTTAGAAAATAGTTGTTATTTTCAATGCATATTGAATGAAAGTGTAGATTATCGCAATAAGTAATAAAAAGTAAATAAAGCATCGATCCCACGAGGAATGAAGTGGACAAACTCTGAGTATTTACAAATGTTAAGTTTAGTTATTTAAGATCTAAAATGACAAATAACAAAGATAAGATTTTATGATTTCGAATAGTAAAATGCAGAAGTAAATAAAGCAAGTAAAAATGATTTAGAGATTCAAGTGAAAAGTGCGGTTAAGGAATTAACCGGTAAAAAAAAATGTTTGTAAGATTTAGAAAGTTACAACCATAAGTCATGGACGTTATAGTTTCCTGCATTGATAGAACGATTTAAAGAGCAATAACTTCGCATAGCTTCTAGACAACCGGGTGTCTTTTGGGGGTCTTTTGACTAACCATAATGTTTAGCATGTGAATACACACCTTCATTGTAATAACACACCGATTTTTAATATTAATTTGTTAGTATTATTATTACATAATATTTGTATTTTTGTTATTATTAGTATTGACTTTTTGATATTATTAAATTAAATTATTCATGGTTATAGATGTTAGAAATAATGAAGAAATAGAGAAGTTAAATAGTTGATTAAAGAATGGGAGAAAATAATTTTTAGGAAGAAAATAGTGTTTTAAGTAAGAATAAGAAAGTAGAATGCAAATAGAGGTGCATTAGTCAAACTAGGTAGAAAAGAGGTGCAAGTAGTAAGCTGTGTAGCATTATAGTGGTTTAGACAGAGGAAGGTGTAAACAACTAGGTTGTCTAGTTACAGAAATAATAGTAACTGGACTAGGGGCGTAGATAGCAAGTTTGTCTAAGAATTATGTGAGAAAACTAAGCCTAAATAATGACTATAAATAGAGAATAGCATTAGAGAGTTAGGGTTACGGAAAAAAAATTTGACCCTCTCACCAAAAACAAATGATAGTTCCACCCCTAGTTAAAAATTATTGATGCATATGCCCTTGTTCTCCAATTGATATGGTGAACATGGAACTTTTTTTCGACAACTTTTTGCATGTGTTCTACAAATCAAATGGCGAACATACCATTTGTTTTTATTTTTTTAATATACTCTCACTTTCAAATGACGAACATGCCATTTTTGTTTTTATTATTATGCTCTCTCTTTCAAATGGCAATCATGTCATTTCTTCTTTTTTTTTCCTCTCTGAAATGGCAAACATGCCATAATTTTTTTTTGGAGTTAATACATGTTTGCCCCCTGTAATATTAGCGATTTCCGGTTTACCCTCTGTAAAAAAAAAAGATTCCAACCCTATAATTTGAAGATTCTTTAGTTTTGGACCTTCATGAATTTTAACTGTACAAAATCGATGATATGACAGGGGGTAAACCGAAATTCTAGTGCTTACTTCGTTCACACAATTATGATATTTAATAATGATGAAATTAAATATTAGCCCTTTTTAATAATGATCCCCCTGTAATGTTAGCACTTTTTAATAATGATCAAATTAAATATTTAATTTATCATTTCCAAATAATATTTTTCTAGTGCTTACTTCATCACACAGTTATGTACCCCCATTAATTAAAGGTACACCCCCACTATATAATCTTAGCTCAAAAATTGGGGTATGACAGACGCCCCTATTTAAGTTTCTTCGTCCGGAGACTTGAAAATGAAATCTTCGATTCGATGGACCGAAGAGACATAAATACAGAGTACGCCATTTTTGACCTAAGGTGTTATGAGTACTTGTGATGCAATTATGAATGCAGGACGACAAATATGATTTGACTGGGATGAGAAACAATACCCAAGTTCGTTGAAGAAAAGAGATCCCACTTTGTTGGGGGATAAAACAAGTTCACTGGGGAACAAATTGACAGGTATTACCTACTATCATTGTAAGATAGCTTAATGAAGGTAAAAATGAAAGGAAATGACATGAATTACTTGCTATCAATGTGAGATAGCTCAATGAAGGTAAACTAAAAGAAATGACACGTTGACCACACACACTGAGGATGACCTTCTTTGAGAAAATTAAAGGTATTTGTAAGCCAAACGCTTGACACATGATGGGTGATATCTCGTAATCCGAAAAACCGGGAGCTGATACTTCTGACATTCTGTTTTCCAACAAAGCGGGGAATGACACCCTTGACATTCAATCATCCGACAAAGCGAGGAATGACACTCTTGAAATTCCGTCATCCAATAAATCGGGGAATGACACTCTTGAAATTCCGTAATCCGACAAGCCGGGGAATGAAAATTTTGACATTCCGTAATCCGACAAACCGGGGAATGATGCTCTTCACATTCCGTAATCCGACAAACCGGAGAATGAAACAATTGGCATTCCGTAATCCGACAAACGGAGGAATGAAACTCTTGACATTCCATAATCCAACAAACCAGGGAATGATGCTCTTGACATTCCGTAATCCGACAAACTGGGGAATGATGCTCTTGACATTCCGTAATCCGACAAACCGGGGAATGATGCTTTTGACATTCTGTAAGTCCGTCACAAACAAACCCTAAACCGTTAACTTTACATTGGATCTACTTTCTAAAGACAAGTTTCTCTTAAGCGTATCAAAGCTTATCTCGAAGTCATAGAGTGTGTTCCTCTAGAAACCAAGCCTATTCTCATGGTTGGTTGCTATTAGAATCCTTGAAGAACGAAACTTTATATGTCTCAAGGTTTGCTAGGCTATTCTCATGCTTCGAAATCCTTGTCTAATTTCACTTGTTCCAATATCAAAGCTCCGCGTTCGCTTTATGAATTGATATTTGAGATGATGAATTAACAATTACTAACCCTCTGTGTTCGCTTTATGAATTTTGTAATTGTTAATTCATTATAAAAACGGTGAAATTAGATTAGAAAGTAGATTTATATAAAATTAGGGTTTAAGGTTTGGTTTGTTAGGATTATGTCATTAAGACTTATCCAACAATCCCAAGACAAAGAAGAGTCTACTCACTCATGGTTAAAGTAGACATAGAAGAGAAGAAGAAGAACATAAAATAATAAGAAAATAAAAGAAAGAACTTTTATTAAGAAAAACAATTGTCACTATTGAATTTCAAGAACAAAAGATGAATTGTTGTCATAGCTAGCTACTCTATTTATAGTTTACAATGACTTAAGCCCAAAGAAAATACATCACTAGAATGTTCCACAAGAAACCACGGGCTTTTAGGTCAGAAATAAACTAATAGATAGCTTTTCTATAAAGCAAAAGCAGCAAAAGAGGGCTTTAGTGGTTGGCACGACCGTGTTGCTGGTGGCATGGGCCGTGCCAAGCTTCTTACTTGAAGGAATTATATTTTTGCTTCGAATCTTCATATTTTCAGCCCGAATTCCAAATCCTCTTTCTTTTGCTCCAAGACTGAATCTTTAAAATATTTGTTCCTAAAATTATATATCTTTCAATTGAAGTAAAATAGATCTAAAAAAGAAATAATATTAAATAAAACGAAATCAAATATAAATAAAACTGACTAAAATATTATATTAAAAACACTAAATATTGACTCATCAAACTCCCCCACACTTGAATCTTTGCTTGTTCTCAAGCAAAAGGCATAAACAACATAAACAAGATTTAACATATATGACAATACGATTAAAAACTCATGTTTCCTCTAAGGTTTCATTTCAAGCGTACACTAATCACAACTTCAAGTATCCTTCGTGAACCTATTCAACCCGACAACAAGTTTCAAGTGGGTGTGTGTGTGCAGTTCAACCTTTTTCTAGCTCCTGTATAAGATAGATATTATGAGGAAAACAGGTTCTAACCTTAAAACTAAACCAACCGAGAAAAATTCTTTCTTCATTTCATATAAGAGAGATGGGAGTACTTTTGATCATTGGATCTTTGCCAATTGCATATCTTTGGGGTTTTTTTTTTGCAGAATTTTTATTGGAGACAACCATCTTCACGTAGGAAGTCGGAGGGCCTACCCCCTTCTCCAATCTAGATTCAATGGTGCTCTTTATGATTAAAACATCACCTTCACGTAGGAAGTCAGAGGGCCTACCCCCTTCTCCAATCTAGGTTCAATGATGCTTTTTATGATTATAATTGCTCTGCCCCCTTAAGCTTTTCAGGATAACATCATCTTCACGTAGGAAGTCGGAGGGCCTACCTCCTTCCCCAATCTAGATTCAATGATGCAACTTTAAAATTAATTTGGCTTTGTATTCCCCCACACTAACTTATACTACTTTTACTCTAAAAACTTTTAGGGTTAATTTACGTTTAGAGTTAGAACGTGCTCCTTAAAATACTTACTTATACACTTACTCAAAGGCTGCAATTTGTGCTTTTCTCATAGAAAAGTTTCACAATAAAACAAGATGTGGGTATAGCAAGAATACTTAAAACACAAGAAATTACTTTCATGTACAAGGAACAACCAATTGAGGGAGACTTTAACAAAAATTTATGCCATAATTCATAATAAAATAAGCTGCTTAATCATGCCTTTCGCAACAAATATTGACTCAAATATTATATTAAAAACACTAAATATTGACTCATCAATTGACTTTTTATTGAAAAGACACAGTGTGAGACTTGGACTTGAAACTGTGAATGCAAAATGATGCATGATATGTTTATGTAAAAATAGACTTATTTTATCGAAGGACTTGTCAAAGTGAATTGTAAACATGGCAGAGGAACATGATTTTATTTATAAAGATATTGCAAACGGTTCCCTTTTCAAAAGCAAGAACGAAGCAAGGAAGAAGTTCTTAACAAAAGCAAAAGCTTAGTTAAGATTTTTGAAGTTTTATTTCTTGGTTTTCTTTCTTGCAAGGTCCATACCTTTGATGTTCACAAAAAAGACCTGTCTAAGCCCTTCAATATTTGATGGAAAAAAATATTTATGAATGAATGCATGTATGGATGATTTATGCAACACAAACGGTGAAAACATGGTGAGGTTAAGTCCAAAATGTTGGAGTCAAAGGTAAGCACGCCGTATGGTAGGGACTATGGTTTCACATGTACCTGAATTTCGGGTTCTACCAAGTTCCCAAAGTCGTTAACCCCCTCCGATTATTATTGGATTACGAGAATAACTCCCGGTCCAGCAACATTCGTAAGAAAGCCTCGTTTGAGTGTAGTATCGTGTGTCAACTAATTCAAGACTACTCTTGACTAGTCACCACACTACGCCCTAAAAGGTTAAGAGGGGTTAAAGGTAATCTAAAGGTCCTCAACTTCGTAGAATACTTAAAAATAATAATGTCAAACATGACTACTCATGAAGTCATAATATTACTTTCAAGGAGCCTCAGTTGAGTGGGGTTATATCACATGTGCCAAGAGTACTTTTGGTATGGCACTTGATTATACCACCATCCTATATTATTTGTTCCCTCAAGTTCGGGTTAGGACTTATCTCACCACTCACGTAAAAAGGAAAAAGAAAAACATATATACACGTATTTCAATCTTTTATTTTTTATTTTTTTAAGCAAGTTATAGCACAAAAATTTAAACAAAGCCAAGCTAGGATCAACGCTCTTAGGGGTTGTCCCCAGTGAAGTCGCCATTTCTGTCGCGTCATTTTTTAAAAATCAAGCTATTTAGTTGGAGTTGACTCACTACTTTTACTTCACGACTGAACTTTTAATTTTTTTAAAGAAAAGGGGAAAAGTTCTAAATTACCACATTTTAAAAGATCTAGGGCTCGAGGGTTAGTTACGTTTAGGGAAGGTGTTAGCATCCTAAACGTTCGTAGTATTCTACAAGTACCTTTTTATTTTTTTTGGCTATAACTTACTTGCTTAAAAAAATGGAATTAAATGGTGAATAAGGAAGAAAAGGGAAGTTGTTTTTTACATTTTTTATTGATTTGGAAGGACAATGTCCTTTTCCTATATACCCGTGAGGGATCAAAACCTCGTAGTTCAGGGTAAAAATGATAATTGATTTCTTTTGTGTTTTTTATTAGATTTGATAATGTTTTAAAGTAAAAAGCCAAATGGCAAAATGAATTTGTTTTGTGTCTTTTGTATTAAAGAAAATGACTCAAATATGATTAAGATAGGTTTAAAATTTTATCAGAAAAAAGAAAGATAAGTCACTTGATTGAACATCAAGGTTTATTATAAAAATGATTTTTGGTGAATTTTGGTTATTTGCATGTTTTTTTGTTTTTGATTAATTAATTAAAACCTAAAATAAAGTTAACGTGACAATAAAATATAAACGGAGGGAGGGAGGGAGGGAGGGAGGGAGTGAGTGAGTGAAGTGATTACTTCGTTCACACAATTATATACCCTCATTAATTAAAGGTACACCCCCACTATATAATCTTAGGTCAAAAATTGGGGTATGACAATGGAGTTTTGAGAGAGAGAGAGAAGGTTTGAAATCAGACAGTGTAGGAAGTGAGAAGTGAGAAGTGTGTTTGTGCCTAAGTGTTTTTGTTCAAAATGTTTGCAATTCAGGCAAAAAGAATAAAGTAAAAACACATTAATGACATTTGGAGCGCGAGCCACAACATTCAAAGCAAATACATCATTTCCCAGCAGTTGATGGGATTCTAGCACGTTTTCTTTCAGATGTTTAATACGATTTTTTAACATCAGACACAAAAAGACGAATGTCGAGTTTAATGTTTAAACATCATGCTAACGATAATAAACAGAATTACGTTAAAGTAAAAGACAAGAAAGTAAATGGCAAAGGTGAATTGTTATCCTAGTTCGGTGACAAACACACCTACTCTGAGGGCTACCAATCTAGGAAGGAATTACACTAGTGTAGTCCTTATTCTAAGTACTCAGCAAACTCCAAATTTACAACTTAAGACCTAGGACCTACCCGTACTGACTTCAACCTAGGAACTCCTAGATATGAGATCCCATCTCACTTCCACTCAATTACACACCCTGTGATTATCTGATAACAAAACAATGGTGTTACCTTCGAACACAAACTACCTTCGTGCTTCAAAGCTTATGAGTAGTATACAACTTACAACTCAATAAAACAATCCTATACTTGCATCAAAGTGATACAAGAAAGGTTCACAGTTAACAATAACTCAAAACCCTAAAACGTTATTCTCTATATGACGACTGGAATGATAAAATAGGTCTTTAAGTCTTGAATATATACTGAAGCAGTACGGGCTTGAACAACTTGTTGGGCTTCAGAACAATGCAGATCCATAAGCTGATCCACTTCACACGAATCAGGAACAAAAAAAGCAATTCCTAAAAAGGTCGGAACATCTTTAGGAACAACCAATACACCACAAAGTTTCCTAAAATATTGTCACTACTTTAGGAAATAATCACACATCTGATTCTGGACAAAAAGCACGCGTCTTGGCCAACAAGTAACTAGGCGTAGATTCCTTAAATATAAAGCACGCGTAAAACAAGGCACGCAATCAGGGCACACTGAATCATACCCAGATATTGGAACATCGTATCCAACATCATGCATGAATATTTGTTTTAGCAATAATGAAGCCAATATACAAATGTCCAATAATCCCCCCCTTTGGCAAATTTTTGACTAAAACAAATTGAGGTCATACAAACAAAGAAGAGAAATATCTCATAATTATTTCTTCAATCATCAAGACCACACTTCCATGAAGAAAGGAACATATCATGCAGATAACTATAGGATACCATACATGTAAATCTTAAGTCAACAACTTAATCATCCAAACATGAAGAAACAATAACGCAACTCCCAAAACACTACTTCCATATTTTTACAAAACAAATCTTTTAATGGAAAATAGCAAACAAGAAAATTGTGGAGTATCACTAACGAAAATCAGAGACATGCAACAGCGGAATCAGAAACAAACTTTGCCTCACAGAAAAAAAAAACCGGAATGGGAAAAATAAATTTCGACAAACACATAGTCAAAAGATATTTGGATGTTCCAACATTCAGTAACACATCCATCCGAACGCTTCACACTCCCAAACACACTTCATAGTTTCACTCCCCCTCAACGTATCAACTCAAGAGTGAAAAACAAATAAAATCTACTACTACCCCTGAATACATGCATGCTTAATAATAAAGGAAAACTTCAAAGGCAGACCATAAGTAGGAAAACTTCAAATGCAGATCAAAAGCATACAGATGAGATGTTTCAACATCCAAGTCAACATCAAGATCATAGCCAAAATATCCAAAATATCTATCTACTCCCCCTTTTTAGCCACAAAATAAGCCAAAATAAATTCTTCATGCATAAAAGTAAAAATAAAGTACCAGAAGAACATAAAGTGCAGAGTGCATCAGAGAATATTACAGACCAAAGCACCTGAGGTGCTCAAATTATCCTGGGTATAACCCACAAAGAAAAAGAACCAAACCCATAGGTTATAAACAAGAAAGAGAGAAAAGAAAATCGTCCAAGGCATCAAACAATATCAGAACTGCTATCAAAGGCTTCCTCTTCTTCCTATTGTCAACATCCTCTTCTTCCTATTGTCAGCATCCTCTGCATCTTCTTCCTCATTCCCAGCATCATCTTGCGCTTCCTCACTTTCTTTCTACTCACCCTTACCACCAACATCATCTTTTTCGAAGGCATGAATCATCATTTCAAACAGAGCTTTCCTTTCATCCAACATCACACATGTATCTTTCAGAGCAGCCACTATTTCTTGCCTTGTCATAAGCCCTGCAGCAGGTACAGTTCCAGATGTTCCACTTGTTAGGAACATTGACAGCAGTTATAAGACTAGGGTGTTGGTCTAACATAATACTACACAATAATGTGGGAAAAGCTATGAGAAACTTCATATCATCAGTTTTGGCATACTTGACAGTTTGTTCAAATATATAATTTCCAATTCTCATTCTAGCTTTAATGCCTACATAATAGATAAACTTTCCCAAACCTGTAGCAATATCTGAGGAATGAGTGGTTGAGACCCAATTTGATGCAGCAATCCGGTTGAGAATAGCATACTTCACTAAGAGCTTTCCAGAAGAAATATTTCCCTTCTTAGGCCAAACTTTCTCTTGGTTTGCAGTAATTTCCTTGCAAACCTGGTTGTCAATCACTTCCAGCTCAGCAACACCTGCTTTATCAATCTCCAAAAATTTGTTGATAATGTTGGGGGAGAATTTGACACACTCTCCTCTAACATACACCTTCTGATACTCTTGACTCAGAGGGTTATCACAGTCTTCGTGGATATTTACCAAAAACTCTTTCACTAACTTCTCATAGCAACAACCAAGATTGCAGACAGTCTTTAGAAGCCCAGCTTCCTGGATCAGCTCCATCACAACTTTCATTTTCAAAGCTTCCTTGCCCAACTCTCTCTCCAACACCAGCCTCCTATGGAAGATGAATTTCCACCTTTGAGCATTCTCAAGATAATGAAAAGACACCTTGTCAATGTGAACATTAGACACATTTTGTGAAATCTTCTTTCCCGTAGATTTCTTTGAGACAGAGGGGATGCTATTTGAAACATCATCCTCAACATCATACTCAAACTCATTAGAAGAGACAACCTTCCTCTTCCTTGATCTTCCAGCAGTATATTTCATCTTCACATTACTCCATCTTTCTTTGGTCCTACACCAGCAGTCTTTGTCTTAGTCTTGGGGGTTACAACCATAGAGGTATAACTTTTTCCTTTCAAAGTTTCAGACAAAAAATTAACAGTCTTATTAGGGGTAACTATCACAGAGGAAACAACCTTCCTTTTATTACTCCTTAACCTTTTAGCAACACTATCACCATACTTCTTGCCCAAAGGGACATCATCAGAGTCAATGTCATCAACATTCACTACATTCTCCTCATTCTTCTCAACATATTGATCTTCATCAGGATTAGATTCAGCTTCAGTCTGTTTGTCTTATTCAGAGGGAGAGTTCAAAACAGTATCACCAGAATGAACTTCTTTTTCATAAGTAGTCTTAAAGTCTGACTCATCTTCAACAGATGTTCTAGAATTATCACCCTGATTGTCCTGTTGGCCTAAGGATGTTCCAACATCCGGCCCAACATCCTTTCGATCATCAACTTTCTCAGGAGATGGTTGAACAGAGTCATCAACCATACTCTCAACACCAAGATCAGGATCATCAACATCCATATTCTCAGTACTATCTATAGCAGCATTCAAGTCTTCTAACCCTAGTTTTTTACCTGATTCAGAAACAATAGAATTTATGGTTTCATCAGGGTTATCTTTCTCTATCTCAGAAGTTGCAACATCAGGAGAAATCTTGGTGGTTGTTTCAGCATCAACAAACTTGGAATCCCTCACAGAGGTGCCAACATTCGTTTCGACACCGGTAGATATGAAATGGTTTTCTTTCTCATACAGGTCAGCCAAAGTAAGAGGAACTTTTGATTCACCTTTATTTGATTTAGAGGGTTTCTTGTTCTTTGCAGCAAACTTTGTGGAGGTTTTCCTGTTAGAGCTTTATGATAATCTCGGACTTTCTTTTTCTTCCTTACCATTCCACAATCTTCCAAAGCACAAGCAAAATTCTTGTTTTGTTGTTTCTTGTTTAGAGATTTATGATAAAACCCTATACCATTTGGTTTTCCTTTGATTTGGCCTTCTAAAATTTCTTGCAGCACATCAGTTCTTGTGGTCATCATCTTCACCTGTTTCTTTACATGCTCATGTTGGGAGTTAAGTTCAGTTACCTCGTTATTGAGTTCAAATATTTTTGCCAGATGGTCACTCCTTTCAGCATGCAATTGACTGACGGTCTTCTTCTGCTTCTCTAGTAACCTGCATATTGCTTCACTTCTGGTATATAGTTCTTTGTAAGAGATATCTAGCTCTTCATAAGTCAATTCTTCATCATATGATTCAGTATCAGACATACATATACCAGTTAAGATAGTGACATACTTAACTGACTCTTTCTCCACTTCTCCTTCTGAGTCATCTTCATCAGACTAGGAAACAACCAAGTTTTTCTTCTGTCTCTTGAGATATGTGATGCATTCTATTCTAATATAACCATATCCTTCACATGACACTGAACTCCCATGGATTGATTTCTCTTTTCATCAGTTCTTGTTTTCTTCAAATTATTTTGTTGCTCACTAATGTTGAACCTGATGTTCTGACCATTTGATCTGGGTCTCCAGTCAGTTCGTTTCAGTATCTTGTTAAATTGTCTTCCAAGTAACACAATAGCCTCTGACAAGCTTTCATCATCCTCAAGGTCTCCATGTGACTCTTGAGCATCAACATTTGAAACAAAAGCAATGCCTTTGTCTTTCTTATCAGTCCTGTTATCAACAACTAATTCAAAATTCTGAAGAGATCCTATGAGTTCATCAACCTTCATGCTGGAAATGTCTTGAGCTTCTTCAATTGCAGTTACCTTCATATCAAATCTCTTAGGAAAAGATCTGATAATTTTCCTTACTAGTTTTTCATCAGATAATTTTTCCCCAAGTGAGTCAAAAGAGTTAGCAATGTCAAGAACGTTCATATAATAATCATGTATGTTCTCATCCTCCTTCATTTTTAGATTCTCAAACTTGGTATTAAGAAGTTGAAGTCTTGAACTTTTCTCTTTAGATGTACCTTCATGAGCAGTTTTGAGATTTTCCCAAGCATCCTTAGCCACAATGCATTGCTTGATCAATTTGAACATATTCTTGTCTACCCCATTGAACAAAGCATTCAATGCTTTGGAGTTTCCAAGAGCCAATTCATCTTCAGCAATGGACCACTCTTCCTTTGGTTTCAAACCAGCTGTCTTGTTTCCATCATTGTCAAGAACTACATGATGTTCCCAAACCTTCCGAACTGCTCTCCATGTCTTGCTATCTATGGATATGAGGAAAGCACTCATTCGAGATTTCCAATAGTCATAGTTGAAACCATCCAACAAAGGTGATCTGTTCACAAATCCTCATTCCTTGTCCATAAAGCTAGAAAGTATCTTCCCTAATGATCCCCCTAAAACAGGCAGGGTGCCTGCTATGATGCCAATTGGGATTCTAGCACGTTAGCTTTCAGATGTTTAATGCGATGTTCTAACACTAGACACAAAAAGACGAATGTTGAGTTTAATGTTTAAACATTGTGCTAACAATAATAAACAGAAATACAAAAAAGTAAAAGACAAGAAAGTAAATGGCACAGGTGAATTGTTAACCCACTTTAGTGACAAACACACCTACTCTAGGGGTTACCAAGCCAGGAAGAAAATCCACTAGTGTAGTCTTTATTCTAAGTTCTAAGCAAACTCCAAGTTTACAACTTCTTGGGATTAAGAACAATGCAGATCCATAAGCTGATCCACTTCACACGAATCAGGAACAAAAAAAGCAACTCCTAAAAAGTTGGAACATCTTAAGGAACAACCAATACACCACCAAAATTTCCTAAAATATTGTTACTACTTTAGGAAATAATCACACATCTGATTCTGGACAAAAAGCACGCGTCTTGGCCAACAAGTAACTAGGCGTGGATTCCTTAAAAATATAAAGTGCGCGTAAAACAAGGCACTCAATCAGGGCACACTGAATCGTACCCAGATGTTGGAACATCGTATTCAACATCATGCATGAATATTTGTTTTAGCAATAATGAAGCCAATATACAAATATCCAACAGTTAATACCCCACAATTATAAACCATGTTAGATAAACCTTCAGAGTAATTGATCCATTAGTGGGGCAGGTGCACAAAAAGTAACGTCCACCTTTTCCACTTATAAAACCTATCAGAAGCAAGGAAGTCCAGATTTTGGAGTTTAGAGTCGGAAGACTTCAAAAGCTGAAATTCTTCGAATTCTTAGTGAAGAGAGTCTGATAGATTTTTGCTTCTGAATCTCATCAGAGTCTAAATTTCCACTTAGAGGCAAGCATTAATCAGAGACATAGTGCATATTACGCATCACAAAATCTATCAAAATCTCTTCAAGAAACTGACCGTTTTTTACGCATTATGGAATTATAGGTTAGAAAATGTTAAACCTACATTGAAAAGGAACAAGTTCACAAGCGACGAACTTGTGAAAATAGGGTTCCGGAATCCACCAGAAATTGAGAAAACTCTCTAAAATATTATTGGTTGAATAAAAGTTATAAGTTGCCTCTTAGGCTGCATAATGTTCTGTTTAAATAGCAAAAGAAATAACAAACCTGTGAGCCAAAATAAAACAAAACTAAATAATAATAGAAAGTTCTAGAAAATTACTACGATTTGGCTAAAATAAAAAACTAAAATTACTAATGAAACCCTCTTGCATCAGTCTCCTCCACCTCTGAAGAACTCGACCCCGAGTTCTGATTTTGATAAAAGAGCTTCCATGCATGTTGACTCTTCCGATGAATAGAAGCACACCCACCCGGATCCCATTGGTTGAACTGTGAGGGTCCGTCTTTATGGACAGAGCAGCCACTGTGCAAGGTACCAACAATAGCAAACTCACTTGATAATTATGTATAAGTTAGAGCACTGTTAAGTGATGCCTAGTCATTTTGTACTAGAAGTATAAGAATGAATGAAACCAACACAGTAAACAAATTCTATTTTATTTGACGGAATAACCAATATCCTTTTTCATGAAATCCAAGTAAATGTTTAATAACATGCAGAACACCAAATGGTGTGAGTACCCTTACTATAATGTTTCTTAGTTCCACTTTATATAAGCCTTTAATAAAGCTTAAAAATACATTCACAAGATATGCATAATATTGATCAAGAATGGAGGATTTGTTTATCAAGAAACTGACATAATAGCATTGCCCATAGACATTACTTCCATGTTTCTCATCCACCACCATTTTTCCATCAGTTGATTCAATGTCACTAGCTAGGACTTTAATGGGCTTCACTTCAAATTTCGGCTTTATAAGCAAAAATTCTCTACTAGCACAAGCCTTTAGAAGCTCATTCTTGTTAACACCGTATTTCTTTATGGTCAAGACATTTGCATGGCATTTAGATTTGTCAAAAGGATTGGTTAACTCATCTCCAAGTTTTTGATCTATGTGAAATATCTGAAAGGCTTTTGCAAAATCGGTAACAGTAAGAAAACTATAAGGTTCATCTTTATTTTTCCAATATTTTCATTGATCTTTTTTTGATGTCACTCCTTGTAAGAAATCAACAACTCCTTTTCTTTCAGAACACTTGAATCCCATTGATTCAAAAAATTCAAGTACATTTTTTCTTGGACCTTGATACACAATTTGTCCATCTGTGAGCAATATGATATCATCGAATAATTCATATGGAAGCGTAGGTTAGCAAGCGCTAAACCTAGATTGAAAAGGAACAAGTTCGCAAGCGACGAACTTGTGAAAACAGGGTTCCGGAATCCACTAGAAATTGAGAAAACTCTCTAAAAAATTATTGATTGAATAAAAGTTATAAGTTATCTCTTAGGCTGCATAATGTTCTGTTTAAATAACAAAAGAAATAACAAACACGTGGGCCGAAATAAAACAAAACTAAATAATAATAATAGAAAATTCTAGAAAATTACTAAGATTTGGATAAAATAAAAAACAATAAAATTACTAAGGAAACCCTCATGCATCAGTTTCCACTGGTTGATTTTCTTTCAATCCAGTCACCAGCATCACAAAATCCAACCAACCTATTGATGACAGGTCATCTTATGTTATTCTTAGCATGTTTTTAGTTATTTTCAGTAGGTTTGAGCAGCAAAAAGGAGGAGTATTAGAATGATTTCCTATGATTTCGGGACTTTTGTAATGTTTTCGTTATTTGAGTCTGTAATTCTAGTTTTCCCAGAACATAGCAGTTTTAGGGTGGCTTTGAAGTTATTCACGAAGAAATCATGCAAATCGGAAGTTCAAGAACAACTGAAGAACGAAGATTCAAGAAGCCTCAGGAAACTTACAAGAGGGAGGAATTTTGTTCCCTAAGTTCTAAGGCAAGTTATTTGAAGACGGAGACCTAAAACTACGGAAAAACGGAGAATTGGGCCCAGGAAACAAATGTCATGCGCCTACGGCATGAAAAAATGCATAGGGCATGGATTTACAACCCATGTGTAACGCCCGTTCGATTATTTAATTAATTTTTCGAGTTTAGAATATATTTACGTGATTTATGTGATTTATGTGTTAAGTTGTGGTTTTATTAGGCGGGTTATTTTATTATTTAATAGAATAATGTTGAAAATAAAAATAAATACTAAAGTTGTGGGGCTGTTTTTGAATTAGAGAGAGTTGTGGGGATTAATGAGATTAGAAAGAGGTATAAAAGGAAATTAGGTTTAGAGAGGAACAGTCAGTACGTTACAGACTTTTGGAGAAAAAGGGAGAAAAGTGGCCAGAGAGGAGAGACCTGCGATTCTGCAATATTATCAGGTAAGGGTGAGCCTAGCTTCAATTATGTTATACTGTAATTCATCTGTTTGTGTTTAACCAAGGATTAGAGAGAGTTTTTGAGAGAGTTCTAAGTTAGGGTTTCGGTAGATTTGGTGATGAATTGATGTGAGAATGATGTGAATTGATGTAGAAACCTGTTACAGAACCTAGATTAATCACTAGGACCTTAATTTTGAATGATTAGAGCCTTAGTATGAGAGATTGGACGAGTTTTGGCGAGGTTTTGAGCGAACCCGCAGCCTGTTCTGCGACCGCTCGCTGTGGCGAGCAGACCTACTCGCTGTGGCGAGCAGAACAGTTTAACTCGCGAGGCGAGCAACATCACTCGCCGTGGCGAGCAACCCTTTAGTGCTCGCGAGGCGAGCAACATCACTCGCCGTAGCGAGCAAGTGGCAGAATGCAATTTAAGTAGCTCGCCGTGGCGAGCAGTCCCACTCGCCATAGCGAACAATGTGGTCTCAGACCACTATAACTTGAGTTTTAGAACTCTGTTTTGAGCGAGGCTTTGAGGGTAGACTTATGGATAGTATTAGAGATGTTTAAGACCTAAATTATAACCTGTAATGATGCTGTAAGATGATTCTTAACTGTTGACCTTAATCTATGATTAGATGCTTATTAAGTGAGTTATATGATTGATGTTTAAATGATATTTGTGACGATGATTATGTGCTGTGAATGTGTTAAATGTGCTGAACTGCTGCCATGTAAATGTGTTATAATTGCATGTGTCAGTCAAGAGTCGTAAATGATGTTAAGATGTTGTATGTAACTTGTTTAAGTATAAATAGTCGAGTTCATGCATTTGCATAATTTGAGACGGTGGAGCTTATGCTCAAAGCGACGGTGGAGCTTATGCTCAAAGCGACGGTGGAGCATTTTGATCAAAGCGACGGTGAAGCTTATTTAAGCTTAAATATTGGTACCACATGCATGATGTTTTAGATTGTTAGAGTTGCATAGTCGAGTTTCATTTGTCGAGTCTTGTGTCTAAGACGTTAAGAGATGATTTGTTATGTGAAGAATGTTTTAAGATGATTTGTATATGTGGATGTTTGAGACGTTTCTGTTCTATGTGATGAATCTTCTTGTTGTTGTTGTTAAGCATAGATATTTGAGTTATATGCTAATATAATTGATGTGAATCTCACCCCTTCTGTTGGAATTGCCGCCTCGTGGGCAAGTGCAGATGACCGAGCTTAGGATTGACGGTGTGAGAGGTCCTTGTGGAGTCTTAGGAGCTCTGATACGTAACGGGATGAGG
Organism: Medicago arabica; assembly: GCA_946800305.1. Lineage (NCBI taxonomy): Eukaryota > Viridiplantae > Streptophyta > Magnoliopsida > Fabales > Fabaceae > Medicago > Medicago arabica. The sequence goes on from OX326968.1 coordinate 32,104,930, forward strand.
ATTATCTTTTGTTTCTATTCCGTTATGTATCGTTTTTAAATTAATTATGACATTGGTGCGAAGAACTAATCTTTTAAAGAGTTTGAATTATGTTTCCGCTGCTACATTTTGAATAAAGACGAGGAATAAATTATTATTCATTTTGTTAAAAGTTGTTTTGAAATGTGACATCCTGAATTATTGTGATACACTCTGATTTAATGCATGAAATTTTAAAAAGCTGAGATTTCGGGGTGTTACAATTGGTATCAGAGCAGGTCGGTCCGTCCGGCCAATTAGAGAGTCGAGTGACGTTGTCTTAGAGTTAGAGTAGTATAGTTATATTATTCTAACTTATGGTTGCTTTGTAGAGGAATAAGATGGCTGGGAGAAATGATGCTGCTCTTGCTGCTGCTTTGCAAGCAATGGCTCAAGCGGTTGGACAACAACCTAACGCTGGTGGTAACAATGGAGTTCGAATGTTGGAGACGTTTCTGAGGAACCATCCACCCACTTTCAAGGGCAGGTATGATCCTGATGGAGCTCAAACTTGGCTCAAGGAGATTGAAAGGATATTCCGAGTAATGGAGTGCACTGCACCTCAAATGGTTCGTTTTGGTACGCATTGTTTGGCCGAAGAAGCTGATGACTGGTGGGTTAGTGTTCGTCCGAATCTGGAGAACGAGGGTGAAGTTACTTGGGCTGTGTTCAGGAGGGAATTCCTGAATAGATACTTTCCGGAGGATGTCTGCGGAAAGAAGGAGATTGAGTTTCTGGAGCTGAAGCAGGGCGACATGTCAGTCATGGAGTATGCTGCTAAGTTCGTTGAGCTAGCTAAGTTTTATCTGCACTACACTGCTGAGACTGCTGAATTCTCCAAGTGTATCAAGTTCGAGAATGGCTTGCGTGCTGAGGTGAAGCGAGCAATTGGGTATCAGAAGATCCGTCAGTTCTCTGAATTGGTAAGTAGCTGCAGAATTTATGAGGAGGACACCAAAGCTCATTATAAGGTTCTGAAGGAGCGGAAGAGTAAACGCCAACAAGATCGTGATAAGCCTTACAGCGCCCCGGCTGATAAGGGTAAGCAGAAGGTGAATGATGAGAGGAGACCCCGGAAGGAAGATGCTCTTGCTGGGATTGTCTGCTATAGCTGTGGTGAAAAGGGCCACAAGAGTAATGCTTGTACGGGAGATGTGAAGAGGTGTTACCGATGCGGACAGAAGGGGCATATTACACCAGACTGCAAGTTTGATGATGTTGTGTGCTTTAACTGTAATGAAGAAGGTCATATTGGTTCGCAATGCAAGAAGCCTAAGAAGGCTCAGACTACTGGGAGAGTTTTCGCTTTGACTGGTACTCAGACATGAATGAGGTAAGATTTTCGAGGACGAAAATTCTATAAGTTGGGGAGAGTTGTAACGCCCGTTCGATTATTTAATTAATTTTTCGAGTTTAGAATATATTTACGTGATTTATGTGATTTATGTGTTAAGTTGTGGTTTTATTAGGCGGGTTATTTTATTATTTAATAGAATAATGTTGAAAATAAAAATAAATACTAAAGTTGTGGGGCTGTTTTTGAATTAGATAGAGTTGTGGGGATTAATGAGATTAGAAAGAGGTATAAAAGGAAATTAGGTTTAGAGAGGAACAGTCAGTACGTTACAGACTTTTGGAGAAAAAGGGAGAAAAGTGGCCAGAGAGGAGAGACCTGCGATTCTGCAATATTATCAGGTAAGGGTGAGCCTAGCTTCAATTATGTTATACTGTAATTCATCTGTTTGTGTTTAACCAAGGATTAGAGAGAGTTTTTGAGAGAGTTCTAAGTTAGGGTTTCGGTAGATTTGGTGATGAATTGATGTGAGAATGATGTGAATTGATGTAGAAACCTGTTACAGAACCTAGATTAATCACTAGGACCTTAATTTTGAATGATTAGAGCCTTAGTATGAGAGAATGGACGAGTTTTGGCGAGGTTTTGAGCGAACCCGCAGCCTGTTCTGCGACCGCTCGCTGTGGCGAGCAGAACAGTTTAACTCGCGAGGCGAGCAACATCACTCGCCGTGGCGAGCAACCCTTTAGTGCTCGCGAGGCGAGCAACATCACTCGCCGTAGCGAGCAAGTGGCAGAATGCAATTTAAGTAGCTCGCCGTGGCGAGCAGTCCCACTCGCCATAGCGAACAATGTGGTCTCAGACCACTATAACTTGAGTTTTAGAACTCTGTTTTGAGCGAGGCTTTGAGGGTAGACTTATGGATAGTATTAGAGATGTTTAAGACCTAAATTATAACCTGTAATGATGCTGTAAGATGATTCTTAACTGTTGACCTTAATCTATGATTAGATGCTTATTAAGTGAGTTATATGATTGATGTTTAAATGATATTTGTGACGATGATTATGTGCTGTGAATGTGTTAAATGTGCTGAACTGCTGCCATGTAAATGTGTTATAATTGCATGTGTCAGTCAAGAGTCGTAAATGATGTTAAGATGTTGTATGTAACTTGTTTAAGTATAAATAGTCGAGTTCATGCATTTGCATAATTTGAGACGGTGGAGCTTATGCTCAAAGCGACGGTGGAGCTTATGCTCAAAGCGACGGTGGAGCATTTTGCTCAAAGCGACGGTGAAGCTTATTTAAGCTTAAATATTGGTACCACATGCATGATGTTTTAGATTGTTAGAGTTGCATAGTCGAGTTTCATTTGTCGAGTCTTGTGTCTAAGACGTTAAGAGATGATTTGTTATGTGAAGAATGTTTTAAGATGATTTGTATATGTGGATGTTTGAGACGTTTCTGTTCTATGTGATGAATCTTGTTGTTGTTGTTGTTAAGCATAGATATTTGAGTTATATGCTAATATAATTGATGTGAATCTCACCCCTTCTGTTGGAATTGCCGCCTCGTGGGCAAGTGCAGATGACCGAGCTTAGGATTGACGGTGTGAGAGGTCCTTGTGGAGTCTTAGGAGCTCTGATACGTAACGGGATGGGGATTATCTTTTGTTTCTATTCCTTTATGTATCGTTTTTAAATTAATTATGACATTGGTGCGAAGAACTAATCTTTTAAAGAGTTTGAATTATGTTTCCGCTGCTACATTTTGAATAAAGACGAGGAATAAATTATTATTCATTTTGTTAAAAGTTGTTTTGAAATGTGACATCCTGAATTATTGTGATACACTCTGATTTAATGCATGAAATTTTTAAAGCTGGGATTTCGGGGTGTTACACCATGCGCCTAGTGTTAGCCAATAAATTTATGGCTAAAAGCATTAAATATGGTCAGAGCTGTTGACCAAGATGTTATCGAAACACTGCCTTTATTTCGACAAGTTGAATTTGCTGAAGACTTTTGGTGAGGTTTGATTCGACCGTTGTTGGAAGTTTTCTAAAAAAATCAGTTATCATCGAAGCCGGTTAAAAGTTCGAAGATAGATAAGATTTGGTAGTTTATAATTGTTGTATTTAGAAATTCAAATAGGTAGTTACTCCTTAGTAGTATAAATAGTAGTTTTTCTTAAGAAAAAAGGGTCACAATTCTATCATACAAAACTTACACTCAAATTATCCGCATGGAAGAGAGAAACGAGTCACAAGTTGCAATGTATGAATATGTGCACCAATTTACATTCAATCAATGCAGTTTAAGTTTTTTCACTTGAATCTTTTATTATTTTACTTGTTTATTTCGAGCAACATTTTTACAGTATTATCTGTTTACTTTTTCAAGCAAATCTTGTCTTCTTTCCTATCGATATCGAAACAGTGTGGAACTGGATTGATTTTGATTGCTTATATTTCGTTAAAATCAAGTTTGTTCATCAAAGAGATTAAAACTTCAATAGGAAACAAACACGAAAGGTCCTTAAGATTTACTGGTTGATCTTGCAAGTAAAACTTTTGTAAACCAACGATTGTTTACCAAAAATCAGTGTAAACACCTAGTGCATCTACCATGCGCCTAGAGCATCATTCATGGGGCACTCAAGTCTGATGAAAATGGAATTGTGACTAGAAATAAAGAAATGTTAGTAGCTCAGGGTTACACTCAAGTAGAAGGCCTGTATTTTGATGAGACTTTTGCTCCTGTTGGAATCAATAAGGTTACTATTAGTAGTGTCTTGTATTCTCAAATTCAAGCAGTTCCAGATGGATGTAAAAAGTGCCTTTCTGAATGGTTACTTAAATGAAGAAGTCTATGCTGAACAACCAAAGAGATTTATTGAGCCTAGCTTTCCCAATCATGTCTATAGATTGAATAAAGCTCTTTATGGTTTAAAGCAGGCACTTAGGGATTGGTATGAGAGACTCACACAGTTTCTTGTAAATCAAGGGTATATGAAAGGAGGAACAAACAAAACCTTGTTTGTAAAGGATGATAATGGAAGACTAATGATTGCACAAATTTATATGGATGACATTGTCTTTAGTGGGATGTCGAACAAGATGGTTCAACATTTCATTCAACAAATGCAGTCTGAGTTTGAAATGAGTCTAGTAGGTGAGCTGACCTATTTTCTTGATCTTCAAGTCAAGTAAATGGAGGACACAATATTCTTCTCTCAAAGCAAATATGTCAAGAACATTGTGAAGAAATTTGGTATGGATAATGGTGGCCACAAAAGAACTCTAGCTGCTACTCATGTGAAGCTGACAAAAGATGAAAATGGTGTTGTTGTAGTTCAAAACTTGTGCAGAAGCATGATTGGAAGTTCTTTATACCTCACTGCAAGCAGACCTGATATTACCTTTGGTGTAGGTGTTTGTGCAAGATATCAAGCTAAACCTAAAATGAGTCATCTTACTCATGTAAAGAGGATACTAAAGTACATCAATAGCACCAGTGATTATGTGATCATGTACTCACACAGTGAGAACTCTATGTTAATTGGTTATTGTGATGCTGACTGGGCTGGAAGTGCAGATGACAGAAAAAGTACCTCTGGTGGATGTTTCTTCCTAGGAAATAATCTAATTTCTTGATTTAGTAAGAAACAAAATTGTGTGTCTCTATCTACTGCTGAAGCTGAGTACATAGCAGCTGGAAGCAAATTCTCACAACTTGTGTGGACGAAGCAGATGCTGAAGGAGTACAATGTTGAGCATGATGTTCTAATATTGTTCTGTGACAATTTAAGTGCTATCAATATTTCCAAAAATCTTATTCAACATAGCAGGATGAAGCACATTGACATTCGACATCACTTCATCAGAGATCTTGTTGAAGAAAAGATTGTGACACTTGAGCATGTTGACATAGAGGAACAACTGGCAGACATATTCACCAAGGCCTTGGATGCTAAGCAGATTGAAAAACTTAGGGGCAAGTTGGGAATTTGCCTACATGAGGAGATGTAATGATATGTACCTGTAAGGCGCACTAAACTTTTGATTTCATTGCACGTCTTTGTTTTATGGGGTATACTCTGTACTAGTATACTCTTGAAGTGGACTTTGTGTTGTTGGCATATTCTGTGGCTAAAAAGGGGGAGTAAAATGGTGTATTTATACTCTCTATGCTTGATGTGTGTGTGTTATAATGCATTTATTTTGCATACTTATTTGTTGTTGCATTTATTTGCAACTATTTATGGCTCTTGTGGATGTTGTCTCTGTTGTTGCAACATCCTGATGCTCTTCTGAGAATGTGCTTAAGGTTTCAGTAATTTTAAAATGTACATGTTCCTTGCTAATGTTCTATAAGATGTTCGAACATGTTTGAGTGACCTTAATAGGTCTGCTAGCTTAGGTTTGCTAGCTGATGAATATTACCTGAAGAATTATCTGACTAGGGCGTGAAGGTTCCCTATGCATTAAGAGTTTTTGGGTTTTTTTCAAATTTCTTCCATATGCATGTGTTCAGGGGGAGTAGTGAAATATTTTTAGTAGTCACTCATAAGATATTATTTTGAGGGGGAGTGCTACTATGATGAGTGCTTGAAAATGATCAAGCTGCCTGACAGATGTGGAGAATGATGTCCCAAACATCTAACTGTCAGCTATTTGTTTATATGAGAAATTTATTTTTTCCCTTGTTGTTCTGTGACAGGTACGCATGTCTGATGTGGTGAAGGATGTTGAAACATCCAAACCTGTTTGTGGGAATTTATTTTTCCCTGAGTGTAGCATAGGAATTTATTTTTCCTCTGCTCTTATGAGACTATCCGCTGCTGCATGTCTCTGATATATGCAATACAAGTTTATCTAAAGATCTTGAGAGGTATTCTTTTATAGCATGCACATGTTCAAATCTCTATAGTGATACCGTCTTTCTATTGCTTCTTCTTGGATATAAGTTAATGATGATTCGAGGAAGTTTAATTAAGGTATCTCTTTAGACTTTTTGTGCTGCTAGGTTTCTTCGTAAGTGTGGGTTCATACTGATTGGAGAAATGGTTTTTGTATCCCTCTGTTTTATGAGAATTGGCCTTAATTTGTATTAGTCAAAAATTTGCCAAAGGGGAAGATTTTTGGGTATTTGTATTGGCTGCATTATGTTCCAACATGGTTTAGGCATCCATGTGAGATGTTGGACACAATGTTCCAACATTCTTGGCACGGTTCAGTGTGTCTGAGTTCTTGCCTATTTGTACTCGTGTCTTATCTTTAAAAGGAAACTACTTTTCCGTAACTTAATGACCAAGCAACGTTACATATCTGTACATAATCAGTTGAGCTTTTATTTCCAAAGGAGCAACCATATTTTAGGGAATAAAGTGATATGGTTGGAAGTTCCGAAAGATGTTCCAACTTCTTAGGACTTTCCTAATTTGTTACTGATTCATGTTTTGTAGATCATCTGGACGATCTACTTTGTTCTGAAGCCCAACAGGGTTTGTTAGCCCATATTGCTTCAGTATAAAAGGAAGACGTTAAGACCTAATTAGGTATTCAAGCCGTCATACTAAAAAGTTTAGCTTTAAGGGTTTTGAGTCTTTGTGTGTTCTACTCTTGTATCATTTGATGCAAGTTTAGTCTTGTTTTATTTGTGAGTATTTCTTGTATCATTTTGATGCATGCTACGAGTTGTGTGTTGAGTTGTAAACTCGTTTTGCTACACCAAAGCTTTTAAGCAAGGTTGTAGTTTTTGTTTGAAGATAGCTTCACCGTTTGTTTGTTTTTAGTCTGATAGATCACATGGGTTGTGATTGACTGTAAGATAGTGAGATGGGATCTCAGATCTAGGAGTTCCTAGGTTGAAGTCTAGACGGGTAGGTCCTAGGTCATAAAGTTTAAACGAGGAGTTTGCTGAGAGCTTTTGAATAAGGACTACACTAGTGGTTTTCCTTCGTGGCTTGGTAGCCCCTAGAGTAGGTGTGTTTGTCACCGAACTGGGTCAACAAACTCATTGTGCCTTTTACTTTATTGTCATTTATTTTCTTGTTTTTATTTCGTTTACTTCATGATGTTGGAACATTAAACGGAACAAATAAACGTTGAAACATCGCATAGAACATCTTAAAACAAGTACGCTAGAATTTCAAGTCTCCTGAGGCCTCTTGAATCTTCATTCTTGGTCCTTCCAAAGTCTTCATAAATCTTCGAATGTTCTTGATTTTTCGATTTGCATGATTTCTTCGTGAGTTATTTCAAAAACCCCTTAAAATTGCTATGTTTCTGAAAAACTAGAATTGCAGACTCAAATATAGAAAACATTACAAAAGTCTCAAAATCATAGGCATTCGTTCTAATACTCCTCCTTTTTGCTGCTAAAACCTACTGAAATTGACTGAAAAACATACTAGGAATAACGCAAGATGACCTGTCATCAGCAACATCTATAATGGCAAGAGGTGTCGCTGGCAGGCCCCACATAATAGGCATGTTAAGGGTGAACCAAAAGCAGATAGACTTGTGGATGAGGAAGGTTGAGAATTGTTTAGGTGCACAACAATAGGAGTCTTACCATTCTTAGTCAGCATTGAATTTTGAGCAACCATAATGCCTTTCTTAATAGTTGTTATTTCATTTTGAACAACACTGATACGGCCACCCAAATGAGACATGTTTGCATTGTTTTCAGCCGGAACATTAGAATCAGCATGATGCCATCCACCAAAAGGGACATTAGTTCTCGGTACAGCAGAAGGAATTAGATTGTGTAACCATCTATTAGTGGCAATAGTCCCCACACGGCAAACAATGGGGCACAACTCCACCCCCCAATTCATGTACACCATCATCGGAGTGCAACTCAAACAAGTTAGTTCATACTTTATCAAAAAATGCCCAGCTTTTCATACGTAAAAAGGATAGTAACATAGTTGTTGTTGCTAGCACGAACCTGCCATTATTTCTTTAATGGAGTAGTAACATCAATTCGCACCTTTAACCACATATAAGAACTGTGGACAGTATTACGGTTGTCATACTGCTTAAGCTCACTAAAATCTGACCAATACCTTATCCCACTCTTTGTTGGGTAAAGCCAAAAGGAAGGTCGTGAACTTGCACCCACAAGTCAAGGTGATTCAGATTGACAAGTCATGGGACAATTGTTCACGAGTGTTTTTGTTAAACAAGAAGGGCTAGTTTTGGTTATTACAAGAAGGATCAAACCAGAAATCCTAGGACATGTTGTGCAAAAAATTTCCAGAAAAAGAGTGAGCGTTCATCAAATTCATAGGTTGCTTTATGAACAAGACGAGTCCGTATGGCGTCTTTCGACAGAGAAAAGGATAAAACAAAAGGAAACACAATAAATGCAAAATAAAAGACTAAAAGTTTAAAACGCAAAAACTTACAGAAAAAGTAAATTACATTGCATTAAAGTAAAAGTGGTTCGACAAATCAGTTTACATACATTTTGTATAACTTTTTTCTCTCGTGCCGGTACTTCGAGTGTTTTAGAATTTCTATAGGTGATTTGCGACCCATTTTCTCTATGGAAAACTACTATTTATACATAGCAAAATATATGGAAAAAAGCCTAACTCCACGATCAACACTCCATCCATTTGGAAAACGCTTGTCTCCCATGTTTCCATCAAGGAAACCGCTCGTCTTTGCAATTCAAATTCTTCCCACCTCAACGGTGATTGCTTGGCTTCGACGAACTTGCTTTCTTGTCCCACGTCTTATCGAACTCCGGAGCATTTAGACCCTTTCACGTGCTAAGTCCACAACTCGTCAAAATCCTCATGTTGAAGGGAAAGGACTTTGATTCCTGCAAAGATAAAAGTCAACCAATTACTGTTAAATAATTTTAAATGCTATTTTTATGGAAAATTGTCAATCAATGCATTAAAATTTTTAAAATTAACTTTTTTAATAATTTTATTTTATTTAGAACAATTATTCAAAGCACTCGTTAATTTAATATGGGTAGGGCACTAGGGCTCTCATCCTTTCCTCTCAAAAAAATTAATATGTGTAGGGACAAAGCTGTAGTTTGGTTGTTTGAATTTGAAGTATATACAGTTGGTATATTTCCAAATTAGTCCTTTTCACCTCTAAATTCCACACACACATTGTCGGCCAAAAGAATGATGAGAAAAATGTCCAACTCATGAAGAGGTAAGGTCCTAACTCACTCACTACTCATTAGTCAATAGTGATTCATCAACTGGCCAAGTGAAGAAGGTCACGTGACCCTTGTGCACACTGGAAATACTAATTCAATGTAGTTTATTTATTTCTGTCTGCTAGTTTTTCTGCTACGGTTTTTGGTTCCCAATTTGTTTTATTTTTGTTCCTGACTTTCTTGTTTGTAGATTGTATATAAATATATTCATCAGATTCCATAACACCTAGAGGATGTTCTTGTATTTTTTAAATAATTCTTGATACAATATCGTGTAATCTTATTTTCTTATAGATTCTAAGAATAATTTGTGTTTGTGCAAACCAAATGAATATGATTAAAGCATCACTAACAAAATTTAGTTTAGGTAGTTGTTTAAAAAAAATAATTTAATTGATAAATAGTTGACTTATACCATGTCGAAGCGTGTGTTCAACTACCGCTATAACATGTTAACCTCTTTAATAGATGATTTATAAGTACATATGATACCAGTCATTGAACCGATGTTTGATTTGACTCCAGGAAGCTCAACTCACGTGATTTCTTTTTATGAAAAAAATATGATTGAGCTTTGTAACTATATTTTTTCTTTTGGAAGCTGGAGAGAATGCTAGAATTTTTTGACAAAAAGAGTCTTCATTGTTTACTTTGTTGAATAAGGTCACGGCCATTGTTTTATGAGGAACACTTCTTTTGAGTTACACTCTTGCTAACATAATCATTAACCTTGTATTGGGTTGGATAATATGCAATTTTGAAGAGTTTCTTTTTGTTGCTTCGATGTGATGTAACGTTGTATTTTGACTTGTTGACAAGTCCAAATTAGGCACTCATTGTGCTTCTTTAGTATTTATTATTTTGACTTTTTCATAAAATAAAATAAAAAATCTAAACTTTTCATTTTATTTTAAATTAATTTTCATTTATTCCCATTTTCTATTTTAAAACTTTTGACTTGATACAGAAAACATGACAAACTTTTACAATTCCTTTTTTTTTAATTGGAATTTTTACCATTTTTTTAAAGGATAACTTTTGTTATTGAAAAATCAAACGTTGTGATAGAAGTTTGACCACGGTCTAGACCTCTTCTTAAGAGGATGTTATAATCCACTTGTATCGTTTTTAATTTTCATATTCTCCGTTTGGGTAGACCTCTATTTTGTGGATAAACTGGTCAGGTTTATGTCCCCTTAGTTTTTTTATATATTTATTAATAATATTTTTATGAGCATGACAGATTAATGTTCGGTTCCAACTTAGTTGAGAGCCAAATTTTTTATGTCATTTTCTCTGGCCTTATCAAACAAAAAAAGATAAAAGTTTAGCTTTGTAATGTCAAGTGATATGTTCGTATCTCAATTATGACAATCGTAAAATTATTATTAATATGACTATTATAAATAATAAATTTTCCTTTGCCATTTTTTTAAAACTAAAAGTTAAGTAAATTTTTTTTATGTGGGAATGTTTGAGTTTGAGTTAAAGGTTAATAGAGTTGAATAATTTGAATTAATACATTAATATATATATATATATATATATATATATATATATATATTTAAAATACAATTTTTTTGGAAGAAGGTAAAATAAAATTATATTAACACATAACAAATAAACTCCTAGCACAAGGTGTGCCGATAAAAATTTGCAAAAGTTTAAAAGATTAGAGTGTTAAAGAAAGAAACGAGGAAAAATGTACAGAACAAATTAAGTAATTGCACGCAACCACATAAGAGGGTTAATTCACCCAAAATGATAATTGAAAGAAAAAGTAGCGTTTTTCGCTTTCAACTATCAGAACGTTTGAAGCTTAATTTTTTCTTTTTCAAGTATATAAAAGATTCATAAAAGATCCTCCTAGATCATTTATTTTGTTCTAGATCACCCAAACACATGAGAGTCACAAAAGATTCATTGTTGGTCGATTATTCTTTGTAGATCCTTCTAAATGACCAAATTGAAGCAAATGATTTAAAATGTGAGCCGGATTAACCGTGATGAAGCGTAACCGTTGCGAAACCAGATATCAAATTATTCCAAAAAAAAAGACATCGCATAACAAATGGTCAACATATTTAGTTGAACCACAACCTCTCACACAAAGTTGCTGATGATTATGAAGCAAACCCCGCCTATGATGGGTATCCGTTGTAGCAATGTGTTTTTGAAGAACCCGCCAAGCAAATTCAAAGCCACCGCCTTGTGTCTAGTGATATCTACTGATTTAGGAACTGTAACATTTTATAAAGTCGTCAAACAGTGATAAGCGCTCCTGACTATAAATTTTTTAGAAGAGTGTAAATATCATTGCGCTACCTATCTTCCGCTCCACCATGCAATACAATTTTATTTAACAAAGCATTGTATTCCCTTACATGCTCTTCCTCCCACGCCAATAAAAGCCTACGCCATTTCCAAGCTTTCCAATCATCCTCATCCTAAATGACTCATATTTGCATCTAACACCATTTTGTTCTCGACTAACTTAAAAAACCTTCTGAATCTAACCTTCAAAAATCACTCATCGAACCAAGGGTCCCATCAAAATAACATGGTCCACCCATCACCAACACAACACCCTAAGTTGACGTTAAACCAGTTCTCAACACCCAATCCAACCATGTCACCAATACTAATTATGTTTTTCCACTAAACATATTCTTACGTTCCTCCATCGTCAATCCTACCTCCTTCCTCCCCATAACGTGCTACTAAACCCTACACCACAATCTCTCACGCTTCTCCCCTAACCTACAACACCATTTTTCAAACGAGCCACATTAAACTCCCTAGTTCTCCTGACCCCGATCCTCCATACTCATTTTTCATGCAAATCCTTTCCCATTTAATACAATTTATTTTTCTTAAAATCCTCACTTCCTTCGATAAAAAGCAATTAAAAATAGTTTCGATAGAGAAATAATATGGGAGCCTTGACGAAGGAAACAAAAGCAGTTTCTAAATTACAATATTTTCAAATCAAATAAACTATATAGTTCCTTTAGCTTACTTGAAATCAAAATAATATTCGTCCTATTTGATTGGTATCCAACAAAAACAATTTAATTTACTGCTAGTTGCAGCCAATATTACGATTTTGGTCCGGAGCTGGTTTAAAGTTACAATGATAAAAGACCACAACTGTACAATGTGTTTTTTTTAAGATCTATATAGTGTGGACTTAAATATAAATAAAAAAAAGTGATAATATTTTTGGTGGACAAAAATATATTAAAATTTAACTTATAACAATGTGGATACAAATATAAATAAAAAAAGTGATAATATTTTTGTTGGACAAAAATATATTAAAATGTAAATAATAATATTTTAGATTTTTACATATTTTGACTTGTTAAAAAAAACAAATCATATTGTTACAAAACCGGTTAATAAGGTGATGAGACGTTAGGGCATAAGAAATTAGAGAGAGAAGGTCCCGCCTCTCTTTAGATTTCAACCACAACTTTTCATGCTCGTTTTACACAGTACCACCGCCCTTCCCAACTTCTCTCCCTCAAGCAGTAGCAACGCCTTTTATTTCTCAACCTCCAACAACACATATCTCCTTCCACCGTTGCTCCTCCCAAAATTCAAATCCGACTCCACCGTAATGTAGATTTGTGTTGGTGGTGCGTTGAGAGTTGTTCTCTACACCACCGTTGCACCCTTCTCCCGTTGCTCTTTTCGGTCTTGTTCGTAGGGTGCCGGTTTGAAGTGTCGTCGGCATTGAGAGCTATTCTTCAAAGGATTCATGTCCGGAGGGTGGGGTTGTCGGTCCTCCTCTGCGCCAACTCCTCCCTTCGGTGTGGCTCTGCTCTCCTTTCAACCGGAATCCTCCCTCTCCGAGGTCGTCACTGCCGTTACGTCCTTTTCGGAGCATCGACGATGCTTTTGGTGGTGATAGGTTGGGCTGGTTGGTTCGCTTCCTGGTGGTGGTTGGTAGTTTCTCGTTGGCGTGTCTTTGGCTAATTTTGGTGTTGCATATCTGTTTTCGTGGTTATTGTTGTTTTGCTGCCATGGATTCTAGATCTGCTGTCACGAGGGTTCGTTTGTTTTCGCCGGTGTTTTGTGTTAGTTGTGTTGTTGTTTGTGTTTTGTGTTTGTTTTCTTTCTGGTTCCTTTTTGTTGTTGGTTATTTTGGGTAAGTTGAGTTTCGGTGGTGGTGTTCTCTGGTTCTGTCCATCTGTGCGTGTTCTTGTTGGATGTCAGATCTGGATTCAATAAGACTTTTGCCTGATGTTTCTTGAAAGGGTTAGGTGCATAGATGCTCCGTGTTGACGGTAGTAGTTACTCAATGTACCTACATGACTTCTGTTGTGTTTGTTGTGGTTGGGTCGCTGAAGGTGTTTGTGGGGTGTTCGTTTGTTTGAATCTTGTGTTTTTGTTCCGAGGTTCGTTTTCGTGGAGAGGGGATTGTGCCTTTCCGTGCTGGTTTTGGTTTATGTACCTTCTTTTTGGTCGTCCAAGCTTCTTTGTGCTTTCCCAACCTCCCCCTCGTCGTCGGTCTTTGATCGGAGGCATCCCTTAGGTCTGCAAAGGGTCGTGCAATTGTGGTGGATCCAGTCTCTAGATGAAGTGAGATTTCTCTCCTCCGCGAAGAAAGACGATTTAGTGGTCCTGAGGGTGGCGCTGGAAAGGTGTTCGGGGTGGTGCTTGTGGTGTTTGAGTTAGTGGTTTGCTTTGGTTCGAGTTGGTTCGATTTGTGCTGCTGTTCTACCTTTTCTATATCTTCGAATTTGGCATCGAGATTTTGGTGGCCCGAATTTGGACAGGTTTAGGTGTCTGGTCAGGTGAGTCGTGAGTTAAGGGGTGCCTTATGCATTTCTATCGAGAGTCTGGTGGGCCGATCGCTTTTGATTCGAGATCAAGTGCTATTTTCTTTGATGTAGGTTCCTTTAGGCTTGTTGATGTCTCCTCCGACTTATCGGATGTTGAGTGGTGGACGAATTTGATCGTTTGAGGCATCATACCTTCGTCGACTGCTTTTTTTTTTATCTTTGTTGGTGGTGTTGGAAAATCGAATGTTGTGGATTTTTCAATGGGTTTTTTAGTGTATTTTTATTTTCTTTTTGGTGTAATACTTGGGATCTATTCCCCTATTTATATATAATATATTTTGCCATTCAAAAAAAAAAGGTGAGGAGACGTTCAATAATAATGGATGACCTGATCGATAGATTGTGATACCACATTATATTTTTTAGGCAAAATACCACTTTTGGTCCTTTTAGTTTGACATAATTCCCAAGTTAGTCCTTTAAGATTCGAAAATTTCAATTAGGTCTTTTTAGTTTGCCAGAATTCTCAAGTTAGTCCTTTAAGTTTCAAAAGTTTCAAATAGGTCCTATTAGTTGCTAAACTAATTCACTGTTACCCCTGCTGTCAGTCTCTGTTTAACTGATGTTCATGTAGCCGTTAAGTTGTTGACATGGATCAAAATGATGTCTTTTAAAAGCTCGAGGGTGTCAAAACGCTATGTTTAATGATCACAAATGATAATTTATAGTGCTAGAAAGACAGCTATTTACAACAACAAATGCCTTTCTAGCACTATTAAATAGTATTTATAGTGCTAGAATGATCATTTGTGACGATTAAACCTAAAAGTTTGACACCCTAGAACTTATAAAAGACATCGTTTTGATCCAAGTCAATAACTTAATCGCTACGTCAGCATCAGTTAATTATTAACTGACAGCAGGGGTAACAGTAAAATAGTTTATCAACATAAATGACCTATTTGAAACTTTTGAAATTTAAAGGACTAACTTGGGAATTCTGTCAAACTAAAATGACCTAATTAAAACTTTCAAAACTTAATGAACTAACTTGGGAATTTTGTCAAACTAAAAGGACCAAACGTGGTATTTGGCCTATTTTTTATATTAGCTCTAACTTATCCTTACAAAATTGACTTGTAAAGTGGAGTTGTCACTCTTTTTAAACTATTTAAATATATATTTTCTATGTGAAACTTGAATTTTTTTTCAGTAATATCATTTTTTTTTTTTGTAAACAATAACCTGTGCAAAATTTAATGAAAATGTGTAAGAGTAGTTAAGGAAATACATTATTTTTGGATTACACCAAGAAAATTAAAATAGTTTAATCAGTTTTTTTAATCTATGTATTTTTTTTTTACCTATGATTGTAGTTTTTTAAATAAATTTTTACTTATAATTGAGTCAGAGACCGTAGTATTTAGCAGTATAGTGGTGTAACCGGTTTTGTAATTGTAGCTGTGGTGGGGTAAAATATTTTGTGAATGTTTTGACTGTGCGTGCTACTGTTGGAATGATGGTGTGTGGGCATGTGGCTTAGGTCGGCAGATGCTTGTAGTGGTTTAACTAATTGGTATTGCATGTAATGGTATATCAAATATGATGAAGCTTATTGAGTGTTGATGATGAGTGATGGTTTTGGAAAAGGGAAGGGTACTCACTGCAACAGTAGTGTTGATAATCACCTTAAGGATTGCTTCTGATTAATTATTGTTTTGAGCTATATCATCTAATTCGGTGGTTTAAACAATATGTACAGAAAGAAAATGTTTCTAATATTGGTTGGTGATCGTACCGGACCAGATGAATGATGTCCGATGCGGTTTTTGGGCGTTTGTTAGCTCTGAAACGGCGGAGGAATGCGTACCTGCAGATATTCTAACGATCAAGTCAATAAGAGCAGAGAGAAGGTGGGTGTAGGGTTAAATAATATTGTACCTTTATGGACCGTGAAAAGTCCCGTAAGATAGTAAGGAGGCACATGAGTCGTTCGTTGTAGTGGCACACCGTAGCGTTCGACCCTTACAAATTTACAGGAATCGTAACCGTCAAGCGAGATTCAAGGAACGTGGGGGGTGACGTTACCATTCGGGTTGCATTGGTCTCCCAAGGTGCTTTGAGCACCTCCCTCGCGGAGAGGGGGCGTACAACAATTTTTTTGACCCAAAGGTCATTTTCGAAAGATTGCTTCCTACGTCGCTAAGCTACAGTGCTAGCAGTAGGACTAAGTGTCAGTTGGTGACAAGCTACACTAGGATTGATTTCAAGAATGTCTGTTGAACTCCATGTAAACAGGTATACATTGTCTTATAGGCAGGCTATTAGTTGTGCTCAGACAGGTTCTGAAAGCTCTTTTACTATCTTGAAGTTCTTGGTCAGGTCCTCACCAAAAGGGATCAACTCGAAATCACCATGTAGGATGTGCCTTAAGATTTTTTTGTCGGGTACGTCCTTTTTCTTCTGCTCTTTAGTTTGGATTTGTTGAATCTGGAGTCGATATCTAGCGAGTTGGATTCGACAATGCTCGCAGCAGTTTCCTTTTCTTTTCCCTTAAAGGGGGGGTTTTTTGGGAGAGAAATCGAGTTCTTGCTTTTGTTGGCTTGGAGGAAACATCTTTTGGTAGCCTCAATGTCTCTGTATAGTGTGGGGATTATATCATCTCTAGCGTGGTATTTCAGTTTGAGGTGAGAAGTGGAACATGTAGCTCCTAGTTTTGGTATGGTTAGTCTCTCGTTGATGCAGTTGTAGAGGGACAAAGAGTAGATCACCACGAATTGGACTTTCACAACTATTCTCGCTTCTCCTTGGCCAAAAGTGACTAGTAGTTCTACATAGCCCCAGGGTTTTGTCGAGGAGCCGTTGAATCCGTAGATTTTGATCAAACATAAGGAGCGAGATTCTTCTCCGTCAACTGGAGCGTCTTGAATAGGCTCGTATACATGATGTCGTATGAAGCCCTGATGTCAACCAAGATTATGAAGTCAATGAAGTTCTCAGGTATGCATGGACGAGCAAAGGAATTGATGAGTTTGGAGCTCCGCCAAGCAACTCATCATCCTAAAATGTAGAGAGGTGGTCGTCCTGCAGCCCGAGCAGCGACGATGACCATCTATTTTATGTTTAGTTTCTCCTCCTCCTCCTCTGGCCACATCGATGGAAGGAAATTGTTCCTAATTATAGGAGTATGGAGTTACCTCAATGTGCTCTGGAAAGTAAGGGAAGTCCTACAGTTGATCCATTGCCATTGCAGCCGTTGGATACTTGTTAGCAACATCAATCAAATCCTTGAGGTGGATGCAATCATCAAGCAGAAGTGATATGATATTATTGATGATAGGTCATGTTACTAATCTTTTTTTTAGAGTATTTAAAATCCAATCTTTAGCAATATTTTTTGCTCACGTTTGTTACAAATCTATTTTTTAGAGGATTTAAAGTCTAATCTTTAACATTATTTTTTGCTCACGTTTGTTACTAATATTTTTTTAGATGATTTAAAGTCCAATCTTTACCATTGTTTTTTGCTCACGTTTGTTACAATTGATCAAAGGGCTAAGGAAGAGTAACTTATATTAATAAAATAATATGGAAATACTGGTTTTTGTGGAAGTAATAAAATAATATGGAAATATTGTTTTTTGTGGAAGTAATAAAAATTTGGCCAACCTCTTGTATGAGAAAATTCAATAGAATAAATAACAGTATAAATTTCCGTAAAAAGAGAAGTTGCAACACATATTAACTGAAAATACTCATAAAAAAGTATCAAATAAGGTGATATCGAAAAATGCCACCACAAGAAGAGACCATGTGATGATCCTCTAGATGTCTCATCGGTGTTGCGCTTAACCTAGTAGTGAGAGGGTGTAATTCAGTTGACTTGCTTAATAGAAGAAGGATGGTGAGTATGAAAATCTACGCCAAAATGCTTAAGAATATAAACTTCTTTGGTAAAGAGGGTATAATCCATGTCACTATTGTAACACCCCAATTTTTAATATTAGTTTATTAGATGATATAGTATTATTATTTTTAGTAGCAGTGTTGGTTGTGTGACATTATTTTTGTTTTTATTTGAATTAAATTAGTTTTTGGTATGTTTGGGTGGGTTTTTTAGTTAATTGGGATAGAGATATTTGACTAATAAGGGTAGTATATATAAAATAGAGCGCTTTAATTAATTATAATAGTTTAATTAAAAAGAGATTGAGAGAAAATAATTTTTACGAAGAAAGTAGCATTTTTGGTGAGAATAGGAAAGTGAGGGTGCAGATAGTTAATGTGTCTAAAGTTTATTTGTGAAAATAAAAATAAATAAAATTTGAATTTTTTTTTTTTGAAGAAAGAAATTCATTGCTTTTCATTAACTATCAAATCTCGGATACATGACGGTACATCATCATAAATGTGAGAGCTAGCATGAGATGGGGCTACCCTAGCTAATTCATAAGCGACCCCATTGGCTTGCCTCCTATTGAACTCGACATGAGAGTTCTGAAAATTACAACCAAACAACTGTCTACAAGCATGAATAATACAACCTAGTTCACTACTATCAACTAGGTTTGAATTAAAACGTTCAACAACAGACTTGGAATTCAAAACAAAATCAACATGTCATAGTGAAGATCAACCACCCATTGTAGCGCCGTGTGGAGTCCAACAGCCTCGTCGACAGCAACATCACAAAGAGGAGAGAAGCAGTCGGTCTTGGCCATAGCAAACTCACCTTGATTATCACGGAGACATATGCCAATACCTATCATATTAAGAGAGTCGAAAAAAGAGGCATCAATATTACATTTGTACCTACCATATGTCGGCTTCGTCCACTCAATGACATGGCCATGAATAACATTGTTCGGCTGTGCATGATTGCCAGTAGCTTTATGCGGTCTAACTTCTTGGGAGGTTCTCCAATCATCTAAGAAGTGCCGAGCTCGTTCAACAACCTGCATACATGTTTCATTTTGTTGTTGCCACAATTTTAAATTCCTTCTCTTTCACAAGCTCCACATGATCGTCGCAAATAACTCATTTTACCTCCCTCCATGCTTGCATCGCACCTGGACATTCTAATAAGACATGAATGCTATCTTCATAATTAGTTCCACACAAAACACAATCATTAGGACAATGAATACCACGACTACTGAGGCGTGCACGTGTAGGGAAACAACCCCGACACACACGCCAAACAAAATTTCGAATTTTGGGGGGCAACTTAAGCTTCCAAATAGAACTCCATTTTCCCAGAATATGCAAATGGGAGTTATCTGCAATTTCTGTGACACAAATATGATATGCACTGCGAACGGAATAATTACCATTTTTCTCAGCCTTCCAAATAATTTTATCTTCATGAACAAGAGGATGGAGAGGAGTATTTAAAATAAGCTGGGTAGTATTATGATCAAACAGATTAGAAATTAAGGTTGCATTCCAAACCTTTGTCGATGGTTCGATGATATCTTGAACTTTGACATGAGCAAGGGCCACATAAAGAGGACTTTGAGTTGAGAAGGAACAACCGTCTTTAAGCCATGGAGCACGGAATAAAGGAATACTAGCACCAGAACCAATTCTCCATCTAGCACCCTGTTTAACCACCATTTTAGTACTGAAAATACTCCGCCATACATAACTGGGGTTAGCTCCAAGCCTAGAACTCAAAAAATCACACTGAGGAAAATATCGTGCCTTAAATAAACGAGACACAAGACTAGTATTATCAACTTGAAATTTCCATCCCTGTTTACCAAGCATCACCACATTAAAAGATGTGAGGTCCTTGAATCCCATACCACCATAATTCTTATGAACAGATAAACGTTCCCAAGATAGCCAATGCAAACCTTTTCTAGTAAAGCCACCATGTCCCCACCAGAAAGCATTAATCATTTTTTCTATTGCATCTACTAACTTGTTTGGTAAGAGATAAACACTCATAATATAAGAAGGAATAGATTGGAGTACCGATTTAATCAAAACTTCTCTTTCTGCTTTAGAGAGGCACATGCTGCTCCAAGAATTTATTTTGTGCCAAATGCGGTTTTTGATGAAGCCGAAAGTCGCCTTTTTGCTTCTACCGATCATTGATGGCAGCCCCAAGTATTTATCGGTACCCATAACAGAGCGTACACCAAGAATGGAAGTGGTAGAATCTTGAGTAGGGCCGGGTACACTCCGACTATAATAAACTTCATATTTGGGGAGGCTAATTGCTTGGCCATAAGCTTTTTCATAAGTCTCAAGGATATTTTTCATTACTAAAGCTTGTCTTTCCTCCGCCCTGAAAAATAAAAAACAGTCGTCTGCAAATAACAAATGAGAAATAATAGGAGCATTAGTACATATAGAAATACCATGAATATTCTCCCTTCAGCTTTAAGGATGAGAGCTGAGAGACCTTCTGCACATAAAATAAACAAGTAAGGAGAAAAAGGATCGCCCTGTCTAAGACCCCTACCAGGAATTATAGGACCCACCGACTCATTGTTAACAATTACAGAATAATCAACTGTTTCAACACACATCATAATCCACCTAATCCAACGGCTAGCAAATCCCATTTTAATCATGATCTCCTTAAGATATAACCAATCGATACAGTTGTAGGCTTTACTAATATCCGACTTTGACGCTACATTATTATCTTTTACCCTCTTACTTATTTTCATAAGATGAATAACCTCGATAGCAATCATAGAATTATCCACCACTCCGACCATTACTACTCAAAGCAAAGCAATTATCAAAACCAAGAATATAACGGAAATTGTTTGCTTTATTAGAGTGGACTAGTGTCTCGCTGAGGAATAAGGTATCCGGCTTATGATAACGAACTAGGTATTTTAATTTTGGAACTACACTCAAGTTCCCTAGACCTCCGCAATTCCATCCTATGATACTCATGAATTATTCACATAGTTCACCACTAGTAGTACCAATGTAATGCAATGCAACCTGTAACTTTAAATTTTAGATGAAGAGGATGATAGCAATTGCTTCCGTAATGCTATTGATTCAAAATTTGAATTTGTTAAAAAGATTAAGTGAGAAACAAACTTAATTGGTGGTTATAAATAAAGGAGAGCATTAGAGAATTAGGGTTATAACAAACAAAGAAAAAGATTAGAGATAGAAGAAAACGGGTTGTGAAGAAAAGAAGCAAAGAGAGAAGAGCTTAGAGAGAGATTCAACCCTAAAAATTCATCTATTATATTCGACAAACTAGAGGTACGGGGGAGTCTTTATTCATCATAAGGGTTGTAAGAACATATGGGTAGCGAAGGGTTTGTGTTTTTCTTCCATATTTTCATGATATTTTAAACTCATGCTCTAATTTGTTGTTGATGTCTATCCTAACTGATTATTGTGTTTACATACTTTAACTTTTACAATCGCTGATATCTAGTTTCAAATATTGCTTCATTGGATTAATCCGTAATGTTATGTATATATATATATATATGTACGTGATAGTGGTTTGATAAGTTTCAAGCAAGCAAGTCCTTGCAATTTTTTACTGTTATGGCCCTTTTATTTTATTATTTACTTTGATTAATTAAATATTAACGTGATTTACACCCAATTTGGCAATTAATGTTTTCTTTCATTTATTTTTGAAATTATTATTTACGTGTTCTTGAATACCATAGAAATAAAGCCTTTTTTTTTTAGTTGAATTTTGGATTGGATTCAACCTACGGGTCTGTTATATCACGTGAAGATTTGTTATTCTTTTTAGTGATTCAATTTGTTATAGCCATTAGAGTTAGTTACCTGCAAACATGAGGTTTGAATTTTGATTTGGGTGATATGATTTGTTTTTAAATAGTGTCTTAGATGGTCTATTAAATTATTGAACCACTAATTGATTGGCAGAGATAGTCATTTAATGATATGTATTTTAAAGTTGTGAAGATAATGTGTCATTTTTAAGATGTGTACTAAATGTATTAATTAAAGATGTGTTATATAAAAATGTGATATTTGAAGATGTGTGATTTAAAGATGTATTATATAAAGATGTGTTATTTGAAGATGTGTGATTTAAAGATGTGTTATATAAAGATGTGATATCTGGAGACATGATATTTGACGATGGTGTTATTTAAAGATGTTTATTTGTCGAGTCATTTAAAGATGTGCATTGTTGAGTCATTACTTGGTGTTCATGCATTCATGGTTAGTCTTATTTGACGATGTTGTATATGACGATGGTGTGGACAAAATCGGTAACATACTTCTGATGTCCACAATATTTGACGATGGTGATAGGTTTGATATCACATGCATATAGAGTCGAGTTAGGGACATTGCATACATAACTACAAGTCTATTTTGAAGATGTGTTATTTAAAGAAGTGTAACTATTTTAAGATATGATATTCAATGTTGTGCTTCTATATGATTATGTGTGAATGACCTAACTAATGTCTATTTGATATTCATAAATGTTATTGATGCTTATATGTTATTATAAGATGTTGATTGAAGTCTATTGATTTTTATTAAATGAACGCTTATATTTAAAAGTGAATATTATCTGACTGTGATGTATACATGTCTAAATATAATTGGTGTTCTTTTATCTGAATCTAGACATGTGTGTATGCATTTCTTATGCTGAATATATTCTCACCCTCTAGTGGTGGGTTGGGCGCCTACACCTTTGTGGTGTAGATTTGTAGGAAGAAGTTTAGTAGTAGTGAGTCTATGAGGATGGCTTTGAAGTCTACTCGTTTACTTAACGCTTTTGGGAATTTATATTGAGTCGATGCTCTAATCTGTGACACTAGGGATTGAGGATTTATTTTATATTAGACTAGGCTTTAGAATTCTTTTGAATTCAATTTTGAAGTGGAATTATAAATGTTAATATTTTTTTTGATATTTTGAAAATTATTCCGCTGCGACGTTTAAAAATTAAATGAAGTGTTTTTGAATTAAAGAAGATGTGTGACACCTTTGTATGATTTATTATTGGTTGTATTTTATTTTAGAAACTACATTTTGGGGTTTTAGAGTGTTACAGTTTTCATTATGAAGAACATCCTTCGGTTGTTGGAAATAAGTCCTCCACCATACTAACAAGTTTGGAAACATTTGAAATGGATAAAATGCATTTTTACAAGTTTTGAAAGTGGGTAATAGGTTACCATTCTTAGGTAATCGATTACGACAAGAAAAATAACAATCAGGGCAAAATTTGTTTGTGGTAATCGATTACCACCTACTGGTATTTGATTACCATCTTCATATTTTAAATTATGGAACTACGAGAAGATAGGTAATCGATTACCATAGTGCATAAAGTCAAAAATTAGCTTTTCAAATGCAATTTTCACCAAATAATCACTTCTAAAGGTCTTAAATCAACCCAAACACATTTTAATCTTTCAAAAACAATACTCTAGGTCATCTACTTCATTATGAACACTTAACACACATCAAAATATCATTTATGTATCCAAATTCATGATTTCTACTCACTTTTTCAAAAAAAACTCATGAACACCACTTAATCACAATCAAACCATGAACTTATCACATTGAAATTAATAAGAACAGAAACATTCAATACCCAAAATCATAACAAGAAGGTAGAACGCGAAATCTGAAGGTGAGAAAAACACAAGAAGGGGGTTGAATTGTGTTTTCTTTTTCTTTTTCTTCTCCGAAAACTAAATTCACTTATCAGAAGCTGATAGAGTTCAGGTTTTGATCCAATGTTCAGAGTCTAAGTGCAGCGGATAAGTAAAGAGAGAGAGAGAAAGAAGAAAGACACAAAGCAATTATAGTGGTTTCTTCCACAATTCGGAAGTAGTCCACTCCTCCATGCACATCCCAGGCTAGTTCACTAAAATCAATATCTGATTACAAATGCTCAAGCACTAAAGCTAGAGACTTCAAACTACTCAAGCACAATCACAAGAGATTTCCTATGCTCAAGCACAATTGCGAGAAACTTCCTATGCTCAATCACAACTGCAAGAAACTTCTAATTCAAACAGAATTACAAAGAAATATGTTTGAGGTTTTGAACACTTGATATACAATCAGGGATGTTCACAGTACAAATCAGATAAGATTCTTTAAGACTCTAGAATTTCTAAGATATGAAAGTTGTTAAGAAATTCTAAATGAACTTTGACGTAGAACAATTTCAGCAGAGGTTTGGCACAGTTCAAATTGTTGCAAGAGTCTTGTCAGTCTTCAGGTCTTCACTCCTGTATATAGAGGTGTTAAAGATACATTGGAAATTGCCAGCACATCACAAAAGAGTCGTTGTAAGGCTTGATCAAATCACCAGCGATTTGTTGCTTGATTTGGTTATGGTCCTGTGAGAGAACAATTTCAAATCCCTTCCAAGAATAGAGAGAAACTAGCATTGATACAGTTGTTATGTTGTACTACAACAGACATGAAGAGTGGAGTAGTCGTTGTAAAATTGTATTATTGTCCTTTTCTTGCGCTCTTCAGTGGATAAGCATCCAATGCCTTCAAATTCCTCTGATTTAGCTGTTGCTCCAGGCTTCTATTCCTTCTGCAATCATATGCATTCAGAATAATAACATATAGCTAACTTTAGTTTCCACTCTTCAGCTTCTGATGACGTCAGCTTCTGGTAAACACCTTCTGATGACAGTTTCTGATGATTTGCTTCTTATGTCTTTAGATGCTATTTTCTTCAAACTCGATCTTGTAACACAAGCTTCCTTTTTGTAAATATCATTTCTCTCATTTGTTCTTCCAGACCTTATGCTTAGTATAGAGACACTTAAATTTTTGTCTATGGTCCTGCACACTTGAACAAATATTAGCATATCAAATTGACATTTTTAATACCTTGTTATCATCAAAACTCAAAGGGTAATGTTAAACACATTTTGTTCCAACAATCTCCCCCTTTTTTATGATGACAAACACTAGTATTAAAATGTTCAATTGTTGTTAATCTAATTAACAAGTTGACTTTTTAGGGTTTGAGGTTTGTAAGCTCCCCCTAAGTCCAATAGCTCTTTAAGGTGAGGTTTGTAAGCTCCCCCTAAGTTCTATTCAAGTTAATTAAATTCATTTTTAAAAAATAATAACACTAAGAATAATCTCACATGAAATTAAGGACTAAGAGATGAGAAGCAGGTTCTCCTAATTCAAGTTTATTTAGAATTAAATTAAAAGGGCTCAGAGCCTAAATAAACACGATATCTACTCCCCCTTTTGTCATCAACAAAAAGTTAAAATAAAGACAGACAAGAGAAACGAGAAAAACATATCATGAGATAATTCTAATATCATAATCAAAAGCAAGATAAAATTGTATCAGAGTAGCTAAGAAGTACATATCAGAAGCTAAACAAGAGAAACATAAGAAGTAAACAAGTTTAAAGGTGTGCAGTCTAAGGTTTGGCTTGTTTCTTCATCATTTCCATCATATCTTTCATCATAGCTTCCAAAGCATCATATCATCTATCTTGAGTTTCTTATCTTTTTCTGAATTCTTCTTTCTGTTCTGCCATATTCCTTTTCAGATTTTCAACAAGCAGCTTCTGCTCAAGAAGTTCTTTTTCCAGCTTCTTAATCTTCTGTTCTTGATCAGAATCAACTTTCAGCTTCTCAGGGTTTGAAGTTTCAGCTTGCATCTTCAAATTAGATACCCAGGACAAATCAGGATTCTCATCAACATTATGACTGAGGCAACATCCAAAAAGAATGGAGAGTCTGAGATGTATAATCTTCTATTTGCTTCACTTCTGTTGACTTCCACTTCTTTCATGCTACTAACAACATCCTTGAACCAAGTAATTAGAGACTGATAATTGGCTTCAACAGAGAGCTTTTGAATTTAACACATAATTGTGTCTACTCTTTCTCTTAGAGCAGTCCACTGATCTTCATAATACACTGTGTGAACAGGATTGTTTCTAGCTTTCACTAGTTTGTTTAAATCCTCAAAAATGTTCTCACATACCTCTTTTAATATAATAGAATCTAGTAAAATGGTAGGAGGGGGTGAGACATTTGTAGTTAAAGGTTGAGGAATGATTTGTGTTGAAGAACTAGGTGCAACTGTGATTAGAACTTCAACAGATTCAGATAGGGTAGCTTCAACAAAAGGTGGGTCATGAACAGACTCTAAGACAAAAGCTGCAGATGAGGCTAAGGTTGTGTTGACTTGAACAAATTGCTCATCTTCAACATCAGAATCTGCTGAGATTGTAACATGAGGTTCAAGAGAAGGTTCATGAGTTTGTTGATAGTCAATTGTGGCTTTTGAAGAGATAAAAGGTAAAGACACATTGATTGGTTGTACAACATGGGTTTGTTCTTCTAATACTAAGTCATTAGCATTAGATACAGTTTTAATAGAGGATGAGGACTCATGTGTATTTGAAATTGGTGAATCTGGCATAGTTAAAGGTTGTTGTGGTTGGGGGCTTTCTGAAACATATG
Source organism: Medicago arabica (assembly GCA_946800305.1). Lineage (NCBI taxonomy): Eukaryota > Viridiplantae > Streptophyta > Magnoliopsida > Fabales > Fabaceae > Medicago > Medicago arabica. The sequence goes on from OX326968.1 coordinate 32,131,691, forward strand.
CATCATGAACTGTTTCAGAGGCTTTCTCTGATTTTGACACATAACTAGGCAATTCACCTTTGTAATGATCAGATAATTCATCAATTACAGAAGGTTTGCAAATTTGGTTAGATGATTGAGGTTGAGATGATGTTGATGTTTCAGGGTTATCAGAAGCTGGTTCTACTTGTACACATCCAAACTACTCATCAGCAGGGATAGTTTGGAGTGGCTGAATAAATGGAGGTTGTAAAGGATGATCAACAGGTAGCTTCTGACACAAGTCAATCTCATTTGAGCCAAAGCACCTATTCTCTTAAGAAGAGAAAGGTACATATGCACAAAAACATCATCAGGCTTTTTATGAGGTTTGGTAGATGGTGATGGGGTAAAGCCTATTTCTAGAGTTTTATAGACTCTATTCAAGGGAATATTGTCTATAGAATCTAATGAGGGTGGGGATGAGGTAGAGTCTAGATATATTGTATCATTATCAGAGATATTGAGATTAGAACATTTACCTCTTGTAGCTTCTGAAGCAACAACTTCTGAACCAATTTGTTCTCTCTTTATCTCCATTGTGGCTTTCAGCATATCATCAGCCTCCTTAGTAGCCAAACCCTTAACAGCTTCTGCATACTCTGCAACCTTCTTTGCATCCTCAACAACTTTCTTCTTGATAAGGTGAGCAGTTGTTGTTCCCAAATCCTTTGCTAAGTTTAGAACAGTTTCCAATTGAGTAGCATCAACTCCCACTTGACATGGATGCATCTCAGTAGTAGCAGCTTCAGGCTGAGGTTCTGAAGAAGATTCTCCAGTTTTCTTGATTTGCATAACCTTTCTTACTAGAGCAGTGGCCTCTTCAATTTTTGCTTGCTCTTCTTCAACATACTGAGATTCTTTCAGCTTCCTAATAGTTCTTCTTTTCTTCTAAACTGTAGGTTCAGGTTGAATTTGAATAGCTTCTGAAGTTCCTCCTCTGGTTCTCTTATCTAGAATCTTGATAGGTTCCAGATCAGAAACTTCTTCTTATATTGAAGGAAGTGATGGTTCAACCACAACATTCAGTTGAGGTTCCATCTTAGATTTCTTCTACTTCTTGGGTTTTGGCTCATCTACAGCTTCTGAAGCAGATTTATTTGGCTTCCTCTTCTTGGAAATCCTAAGAGGAGCTCCACCAATATTATCTGGTATGGAGTTGAGATTGATGATTTCACCAGTTTCCTTGTAGTGTCTAGTAACAAACTCCACCAAAACCACTGGATTGTCTTCCTTTGAGATAGGAGGGAAATCAGCCATTAGATCAGACACGATCATTGATTCCTTCAAATCAGTTTCCAGCTTCTCAACAGTTTAGGTAATGCCCATACTTCACAATGTATAGCCATTGATGTATTTTCCAACCAGTATGGGCATATGTTCATCAGAGACAACACCATAATTCTTGAGAGCACTCAGAAGGCCTTCTTAATAGAAGATTTATGAAAGCAGCCTTCCATAAGGAATGAATCTTATTTTCTTTTCTTGGCTTTCCTTTAGTGCCCAGACCATGTGATGAAACATGTATCTTGCCAAGTTTATTTTATCAAAGTTTATCAGAAAATAAAGAAACACTTTGTGGTCCAATGACAATTGATCAGTGCCACCTCCCTTAGGTAAGAAGCATTCCTTAATAAGCTTCTAAAGAACCTTATGTTCTTTTTGCATATCCTTGTACTTATCATAAGCATTATTCTTGTACATAACATCATATGTAGTCTTGATCCAGGGGCTAGTTTTGTTGTTCATATTTCACTGAAACTTTCCATCAACAGTTCATCTAGCAGCTTTTCCAATAACTTCCTCTGTAATGGTGATGGGGATTCCCATTACATTAGAACGAATTTCAGTTACTGTGAACTTCTGCAAACCTATTTCTTCTCTAGATTTATCTACCAAGCTAGGATCTTCCATAATCTTATGTTCCTCTTCTAGTTTAGCAGCATCCTTGTTTTAAATTTCAGCCCTAACCCAGAAGTATTTCACCAATTCTTCATAAGTTGGACCATTTAACATACCAAAGTAACCACTAAGTTCTTGATGTAGAAGATAGCTGGAAAGATCAACTCCATGATGTTTCAATGACACAAAATCAACCAGATTTTCAAGTTGAATGATCAGTTCATCTTCTCTGACTTCCATGGTTCTAGACTTGATCTCGTAAGATTCTCCAGTCTCTATTTGCATGTGGAGAGCTTGACTAGAACTTGACGAACCCATGATAATTTTATGAAGATTTAGGGTTCTAAGGTGATTGATTTTTGAAAGAGACAAATTTCAGAGAGATAATCAAAAAATCAGAAAGTGTAGGTAGTGTTGTGAGTAGTGTGTAATTTTGTCTAAGTGTTTTTAGTAAAAACGTTTGCAATTCAGAAGGGGACAAACAAACACATACATTAATGACAAAGGGGGCGCGAGATAGTACATTCAAAGAAAAAATCATCGTTGCCCTCTTAAGTTATAAACCAATACAAATAGACCACATCAGAGGCTCATAGAGTAACTGAATACATTAGTGGGACAAATGTCACTAAAAGTAACTTCCACCTTTTCCACTTATGTAACTATCAGAAGCAAGAAATCCAGATTTCTGGAGTTCAGATGTTGATGTCCTCAGAAGCACATTTTCCTCATAACCTCGGTGAAGAGCTTCTGATGGAGTATAGCTTTTAAAGAACTTCAGAACCTAAATTCCTACTTAGAGACAAGCATTTTAATTAGACACAAAGTGCATGTTCAAAATTTTCTTTATAAAATCAAATCTCTCAAAAGTTAAAGGCTAAGTGAATATATCATCCCATTGATGTTCACTATTAATGAATTGTATATCAAAAATTCCTCTTTGAACATAGTCTCTGATAAAGTGGTGTTTGATTTCAAAATGCTTAGCTCTAGAGTGTAAGATTGGATTCTTTGACAAACAGATAGCAATTTTATCACAATAAATGGGAATACTGTTTTCATTAATCTGATAATCTTCTAACTGATATTTCATCCAAAGTAGTTGTGCACAACAACTTGCAGCTGAGATGTATTTTGCTTCTGTTTTTGAAAAAGCAATAGTTGCTTGTCTCTTGCTAGCCCAAGATATCAGATTCACACCAAGAAAATGACAGTTTCCACTGGTTGATTTTCTTTCAATCCTGTCACCAACATAATCAGCGTCATAGAACCCAACCAACTTATAATCTAAGGATTTCCTATAGAGGAGTCCAAAATTTATTGTTCCTTTCAGATATCTAAAGATTCTCTTAACAGCAATTAAATGAGACTCTCTAGGATCTGATTGAAATCTTGCACACAAGCATACACTTAATAGAATATCCGGTCTGGATGTAGTGAGATATAACAAAGAACCTATCATATCTCTATACAGATTCTGATCAACCTTTGTTCTTGTATCCTCTTTGCTTAAGGTGCAGGTTGGATGCATTGGTGTGTTCATCTCTTTGCAATCTTCAAGCTTGAACTTCTTCAAAAGCTTCTTAGTATATTTAGACTGATGAACATACACTTTATCTTTGCATTGATTAATTTGAAGTCCAAGAAAGAACTTCAGTTCTCCCATCATGCTCATTTCAAACTCATCCTGCATTAACTTAAAAAACTCCTTGCAAACGGATGCATTAGTAGAACTAAATATTATATCATTAACATAAATTTCCACAACAAGAATGTCTTTCTCAAGTGTTCTTCTGAAGAGTGTTGTGTCAACTTGACCTCTTTTAAAATTAATTTCAATCAAGAAATTACTTAGTCTGTCATACCAAGCTCTGAACTTGAAGAACTTGACCTCGAAGTTTCTACTAACTTTACAAAAATACCCTCCACTCCTAAATTACCAAAATACCCTTTACTTCTCAATCTCTAATAAAAATCAACTAACTCATTAATTCAAACACATCAAATAAACCATTAAATTCTCAATAATTAAAATAATAACGAACTAAAAATTGGGATGTTACAACTTTATAATATCAATGAACTATTAATGTTATACCATTAACTATTTATTACTATCTCTTCTTTCAATTTTTTTATTTATCTTTCTTATACTTCCTCTGTCTCAAAATATTAGCCTCTTTAGAATTTTTTTCTTGTGTCAAAATAATTGACACTTTAGAATGGCAATGCAGCACTAATTATTGTTTTTTCCACGATTAAACACTTATTTATTGAATTTTATTCAACTCAATTACTCCACTAACTACAATTAATACTGATACTTTAATAAGTGATACTAATATTATCATTAAAATCAACACAATTAATTATTTCCTTAAAAATCGTACACAAACCTTAAATTGAGTATTAGTTTAAGACGCATGAAGTACCGTTTATTAAGGACAATTTTGTAAAACAAGTCATAATATGTATTTTTCATATAAAATTATTCTTTAAAAATGTGAAACTTTTTTAATTTCCAATGCACTTTATTATATTAACTTTTATAATAAATGTAATTGTCCAAAACATCTTATAATTTAAGACGTAACAAGTAACATTCAATTCATTGTTCAACTCAAATACATTTAAACATCTAACTCACTTTCCACAATACAATTCATCTAAAATAATTTTTTGTGCTTAGCCAAACATGCACCTAATCTCTTAAACAATAAATTAGGTCGTTGTAATTTCATCAAATCAAACCTCATTAAGAATGAACTTGAATATATTTCTACCAATTCCTTTTTAAAAAAAAAAAATTAAATTATATAAATCATATCCAAGCTGGCATCTCCCTGAAAACAATACTACAATTTCCCTTCAAAAAAAGAACCTTATGCGTGAGGAAATGAACAAATGAGGTAAGCTTTTGTTGGGAATGAGCAGCAATAGTATAGTGATGAATTATTATTATTATTAATGAGAAGAAAAGATATAGAATAAAAGCAAAACTAGAATTCATGTGTTTGTTTACATTTGCAGGGTTATGATATGGCCCAGTTGGGTCTATAATGTCCTTTGATACAAAGCAACAAGTTAGCACTCACCACCACCTGAGTGAGTAAATGGCCACGTAACGTACGTACCTTCTCTCTCCCTTTAAGGCTCGTCTGCAGGAGACACTGACTCTTGTGTGAATCAGTGACCTCAACGAATATATTCTTGCCTAATAATTTCAGACAAATTTATTGCCCCCAACTAACACATGTGATACTTAAAGGATCCATCACAAACTATCATTAAATTTAAATTAATGGATCACATACGTTAGATCAACATCTAATCTAATGCTGTTTAGAGTAGTGTTCGATGATTTGAAATACGAGTAAGTATGTGTTTGGATGAGCGTTTAGAATAGCAAAATCCCATTCGTAAATTTGGATTAACGTGAAATATACAAATAATAACTTCGGAGTTTTAAGGTGAGGAGGTGAGAAAATATGTATCTGTGTGGGAAATCGTCTATCTAAACAAAAACGTTAAATATACGTCTGAGCGAAAAACGTAAATACAATGTATTCCTATGCAGAAAGTACAAATAACGACTTATGATTTTTACGGTGAGGAAGCAAGAAAATATGTTTTTGTGCAAGAAATCGTCAATCTAAACAAACGCTAAATATACGTCTGAGCGAAAAACGTAAATACAAAGATTAAATGTAGTTGCAAGCATGGTTATTTATACCTAAAATTTATCTTTTCCTTTTAACTTTTTCTTTTCTAAATAACAAAAATTACCTGTCTGATTCAATTTTCTATTTTTTTTTTACCTTTTTTCCATTAGTTTTACTCTTTTATAATAATTTAATTGGAATGTATTCAATGTAAAGATTTTTTTATTGCTATTATACCAGTTATACTAAAGTTTTCCTTTTATCTCATGCTATATACAAGGATTTAATTGGTATGTCATCTTAATGTAAAAATAATTATAATGTCGATCAATTTGTCAAATTATTACAAATATTTGACTTTGATTAAAATTATCTTTAAAATCACTTATAAGATCGGTTTGTGATTATGTAAAATTACAATTTTATTTTGCATAAATAGCGTATCAAAATTAAATTATTTTTACAACCATTTAAAACTTGTTCTTTTTTTCTAAAAAAAGACAAACATCCGAATCGTCACATTTCGCGCTTACTTTCTTTCTTGAATGTGGACTATAGTTTAGCCTTCACGAAATTAAGATTATATTTATGGATATACTTTATTATTTAGTATTTGTTTTATTTTATGTACTATATTTCTAATTTAAATTAAATTAGATCAAATTTGTCTTGAGTCGGAATGAAAATGGGGATGTTTTGTAGAGATATCGGAATAAAAATTAGGATTTAATTTAATTATTTGATTAATTAAAAATTATAAAATTAAAAATTAATTTTTTTTAAATGAATGATAGAATTAAATAATATGCACAAAAACATAATATCTCGTTTATTATATCAACAAATTTTCTTTTTCTCTTTTGCTTTTCTAGAAAGAAAATCTTCGTATTCCTTCATCATAATAAAATTTAAGTTTGATGTTGTAGGCATAGTAATTCTATAAATTAATGTATCTTTACTTTAATTACATGTATTTTTAATTATGATTGATATATAATCCGTATTTGTTTTTTCTAGTATTGATTTAAAATTAGATAAGATTTGATCTAAGATTAAATCAATGTTTTTTATGAAAAAGATTACATCAAATTTCATCTTTTAATCACATCAAATTTGATTTGATCTAAACATAAAATTAGAACAAAATTTAATTATAAAATTAAGTAAAAAAAAAAAAGATTTGTTTTGACAGTAATATAAATTATATTTTTCTTAATATATAGATAGATATACATAATTATTTTTGAATGCTATGAATGTGTTCTCTTGTCATATGATTAGTGGTTGAGATTTGGGACACTATTTTTGTATTGCTGTAACCCTCTATCTCTTCTCTTTTGATAACCCCATTTAAACCTCAGATTTTGTCATCACTTCTCATTATAACCATCATCATCACACTCTCTCTAACCTCCATAATCATAATCACCAATTCTATTCTTTCTTCCAAACAAACCATTATCCTTTTCCCTTGTTTTTTTCCCTCTTGTTCCCTTTCCCCTTTCAACCCTACAACTACAATTTCAAACCCTAATCAAGATATGGACATGACTTCAAGAAACAACATCATAGATGCTCAAACACAACCAATAACCTTAAAATCTTCATCTTTCACAAACGGAACACATAAACGTCAAGTTACTACTACCACCACTCCACCACCACCACCACCACCACCACCACCACAACAACAACCACCATCATCCTCCTCCATGGTTGTTTCTTACAAAGAATGTCTCAAAAATCATGCTGCATCTTTAGGTGGACATGCACTTGATGGATGTGGCGAATTCATGTCATCTACATCTCTCAATCTTAATGACCCTAGATCCCTCAAATGTGCTGCTTGTGGCTGTCACCGGAATTTCCACCGCCGTGAGCCGCAAGAGCACATCCTTACAACAACCACCACTACGGCAACAGCCGGTGCGAAAAACAGCCCACCTTTTCTTAGCTGTATTTACACAACACCTTCAACAACAGTTCCACCACCACAACCACCACCACCGTTACCACTACCACATCGTGGCCCAATTAGTCAAAGTACAAGCCCAAGTCAAAGTACAAGCCCAAGTCAAAGCCCAAGTCCAATTTCAAGCCCATCATCACCACCACCACTCTCACATTTACCACCTTCTTATCATCACTCATCAGCACCACACATGCTTTTAGCTCTTGGAGGAAATGCTTATTCAACACCACCATCACTCTCTGATCATGATCACCACCACCACCAACACCAAAACCATCTTCAAAGAAATCTCAATTTTGCTTCATCTGTGGTCAAGCTTGAAAGCCAAAACAACAACAACAACCATAACAACAACACAAGTAGTGGGAAAAAAAGGTACAGGACAAAATTCAGCAAGGAGCAGAAAGAAAAGATGCACGGTTTTTCTGAGAAATTGGGTTGGAGAATGCAAAAGGGTGATGATGGTTTGGTTCAGAAATTCTGCAATGACATTGGTGTTTCTAGAGGAGTTTTCAAAGTTTGGATGCATAACAACAAGAATAGTAGCTTGAGGAAGAAATCAGAATCTGATGTTGGAGTTGAAATTGCTACTCAAATTGCTACTCAAAATGATGATAAGAATGATGTTGGTAATGGTAATGATGATGATGGTTCCAACAATGTCATTCATCATATGAATGAAGATGGATGTGTCAATGTTCATGTTTCTTCTGTTAATGGTTTATCTTCTTAATTACTCTTTTTATTTATTTTTATTTTTCAAGGAACTAAGATAAATGGGAATTAAGTTTAAGCTAGTAGAGATTTTATTTTTACCATGATCTATGGTTAATTTTGTTCATTATTATCCTTTGTAGTTTTTCCTCTTTTTTAATTAATCCAAGGTCTTAACTTTGCCCAATAGTGTAATTTTGGTGTCTCTATATGATGACAACATAAATGTAATTGAGACCACATCTATTTTATTAAGTGAAATTCTATGCATTAGCAATGATCTTGTTTTTTTATTGTTTATTTTTATGCATTTGCCATAGTTAACGAATTCTTGTTAGTGATTTTCTGTTAAGTTAATAACTAATGATGATATTTTTAGAGGTTAACTAACCCTTCAAATTGTTGTTGGAGATAAACAAACCTGAAACTTTTAGGAGGAGCACATTTTAATATTTCAATTCAATGTTACTGGACCAACTTCAATGGGTTGAGATAATTGAGTTCGTATTCGTAATAAATCAATCTTTGTCTTGACTTTACTTTCGTTCATTAAATTAATTACTCCCTTCGATCACTATTATAAGTAAATTTTGATTTTTTAGATTCATTCAATAAATGATGTATGTGGTCTATATTGTAGACCACATACATCATTTATTGAATGAATCTAAAAAGTAGAAATTTGCTTATAATAGTGACCGGAGGGAGTATTTAGAAGTATCTCCTATCTAAATCGAGATTAAGACTAGATTAAATAAAGTTAACTACAATAATTTAAAACCTTGGGAAAAAGTTAATTGTCTTACTAGTTTCTACTACTAAAAGGTTATGTTGTGTTTATTTCAGCTCATTGACTATGAATTTAATTACTATCATCCCAAACCACACGTTACATATCCTCCTCACCTAGGTGTTCATAATAGCTAGCTCTAATTGTTGTCACATTTTCCTCTTGATAACTGATTTTACTTTAACTTGAATAACGTTAATATATTAATTACAAATCTAACTACTTTCGTGGAAGAATCCACCTCTCAAATTGCCCATACTTGTTTGTGCAGCACATAACACAAGCTTTATCAAATATGGGTTGGAACTTATCTGCAAATTTGTCTTTATTCATTTATTAGGGTCTCCTACTTTTACAGGATTCTGTACCAGTGATAATGCTATTGATAAACATTGCATAAGATAGTAATGTTCATATTAATTAATTTCTTTTATGATTTAATTTAATCTTTGTGTGTATAAGTGGTCCTAGAGAATTTTTCACCAAAGGAAGAAAAGAAACCCATTTATTAGATGGAAAATGACATTAGTCCCAATTTGCCTATTTGTGTTGTTATCTTCCAAATGGAGTTAATTCCCCTTGAAAACCGTGCAAGCATATTTTTTGGTATAAAAAGAAATCGAGGAAAAGGATAATAATAATATTTTGGAATTAGGAAAATGGTGTTGAGATCATGTGAATTGTCTATGGTCATGTTTGTTTATCAATTCATTATTAAACAATGTTATCTAATGTTGTTGTGAATGGCGGTATACATATACATGCAAATCAATGTTTAATTTTGGTGAAGTCAAAATTTATTTTAGAGATATACAATTGAGTTTGATAAGTTTGAATATTCTAAAGTAAAGATTTATTTTAGAGATATACAATTTAGTTTGATAAGTTTGAATATTCTAAAGTAAAGTTGATGTTGTCTTTCAAATTGATTCTAATTTGATATGTTTAGATTTTTGCCTCAACAATTCAATTTTATTTTTTAGTATGAATTTTAAATTGAAATTACTTATATATTTAACTATTTTAATGAAAATCGATTTTTCTAAATAAGTTATAAGTTACTACTATTAAAATTTGTTTTTTAACTTCAGAGCTGCCAAAAATTACGGTGTATCATTTGCATATATGGCAGTAAAGTGTTTGAAGTCTCACATTTCTTGGATTACTTGGATTTTCGAATGCTTGAATGTATAAATATTTTTGAGTGCGTTCATTCATTGAACAATCTTTTAAATTTTTGAGATGAAATCTAAATCTATTTAACATAATATTAAATCTCGGAGGTTCGTGTTAAATGTTAGGGTGAATATGAGATCAAAACTCATTTAATATGGTATGAAAGTCAGGTTAAAGATTGCAATGTAATGTGAGAATTTGACTCATGGTCCATATTAGCAAGAAGTTGGGCATTGAAGTTATTTGGAGTTTTCCTTCAAAAAAAAGTTATTTGGAGTTTGTTTGTGTTAAGAGTCCCACATCGGATAGGTGATGACCTGATAATGTGTTTATAAGTGGGGACAATCCTCATCTTACAAGTCGGTTTTGTGGGGTTGTGTTAGGTCCAACCACTATTTTTAAGATGGTATCAGACCCTTTCCAAGTTGTTATATGCATAAAAATGTGTTTGATTATTTCATTTTTTTAACTAATTTTTGTTTGAGATTTAAGCTTATTTAACAAATAGGACGTGGTTTTGGTTGAGTACCTCCGGAACAAGGTGGAGTGTAGATGGCCTATCAGAATTATTCTGGTCTTGGAACTTGATAGGGGTTTGTGTCAATATAATAATTTAGTCAATCAGAAAAGAAAAATAGGATTCATTTGTTTTTTATTTTATTTAAATTTTGGTCTGATTTTAATTTTTAGATATGATGTTTAATATAGGTGCCGAATTGTCCTCATAAATTGGTAAGAATAATACAATATATGTAAGGTCTAGAGTTTAAATTTCGATCACCCAAAAAAAATACGGGTGTTGAATTAAAAAATAATATCACTTCTTCAAATCAAGATATTTACATAGATGTAGAAATCAAGATATTTACATAGATGTAGATTAGAGTCTGATTTTGATTAATATCACCTTAATGTACTACTGATTAATTTTTTATCATCGTTGCTATATATATATATATATATATATATTCAGTACCTGTCATGATTATTTTTCGTCAAAAAGGGCAAATAAATTCATTGCGGAAACAACCAAATATATAAGGAGTGCCCACAGTCTCTTTTACAGGACCCTGTCCATAGAGCTATATGTGACAACCTCCAAACCATCCCAAACAAGCCATTGCTATTTATTTGTTATATCCCCCACCTCTTGTAAAGTTGTAAGTAAACGAAATAGTACAAATAAAAGGAAAAAGATGCACTTTTATACGTTAAAGGACATTGGAAAAATCAAATTTTAATTAATTGAAGAGTATTTTATGAGTTAATATGAAACATACATCGATTTCATCTAATAAAAAGTGAATGTTATAGAGAGTTTAAAATTAAATGTTTACTAACGTTGATGTCTTCAGTATACTTTTACGGGTTGGCATGGTTGTGTAAAGTTTGAGATTTAAGAGTATATTCTTATCTAGGTCTAGTTTTCAAATCCTTCATTTTCAAATCATTCATTTTTTAACAATTTCTTTGAAAGTATAATCCATACATAGTTTTATTCTAATTTTAATTGGTTTCTTTTCATTAGTAGACGGTAGGATCGGTCCCCGACAAACCGATACTTCAAAATCTAATACAAATAATTTAAAAAAATTATTCTCTATTCTCTTTATCGCCATAAAAAAAGAAATTGAACTTAAATGATATAAACAAGAGCAAATTTCTATAAACATAATTTTGGATGCTTCTAATATGTACAAGGACCACTAAGTTTAATTGCTATAGCATGTTAATCCAGTTTTTTTTTTCTTTTCTAAACCCACTTAAGAAATTCTTGTTGAGTCACTATTTAATCTAATCAGAACAGAACAATAAATTACTGTACAATCTTTTGTCTGTCTCTACTTAGAAGTCAAGCAGCATGCTTTGGTTAATTTGTTAATTAATTAATGGAAAGTAATGCTGGTAGTGCTGAAGAACTAATCCGTCATCTTTCTATATTGGGTTGGAACAAAAAAGCGGCAAGTTTTGTTGTTTTGTGCTGTTTTATCATATCATCATATTTAATTAGTTGACAAAGTTTGAGCTTGAAGCAAGTTTTCTTTGTTTATTTTAATATATATAAGTGAAAGGGACTAATTTTGCAAGAACTTACCAGAAAATCACATATCTACGAGAGTGTTCTTTTTTATAGGAAAACTAGAAAAATACATGCGCTAAATGGTTGAATTGTGCTGTTTTTTTTAAACTTTTTTTTATTTGTTTACACTAGTTAGAGTCTGAAGCAGGTTCAGAGTCTAGTGCAGAGTTTATGGATTGCAGCGGTTAAGATCAGAGGGAGAGAGAGGGCTATGTCAACAAAATTATCACGGGGTTCTGTTCTACTTTCTTAAATTCAATATAAGGCAAGTTATATTGCTTTTAGACAAAGTTAAGATGTTATCTTTTATGTGGTTGAAGGCAAATTTGTTTTATTTTGCTTTTGGCTATCATGACTGGTGGCGATACCCGCTCTTTTGTATGAGTTTAGCTGTGTAATTTTTTGTTTTGTTGCCCCGTCAGCGGGCGCCGTTGTTTTGGCTTCTATGTTTGTATCTAACTTTGTGTGTCTTACTTTAGCATGTCTTGTGCGAGATAGACCACTTTTGGTTTGTTAATATAATCCATTTTGGCTTGTTCAACAAAAATATAAGGCAAGTTATAAATGAATGATTTCTTAAAGACGAAGGGGGGATTCAAGGATTTCCTAATCGTCGTTAAACATCAAAATCAACCAAACTAATCTCGCATTGAGCATGACAATTTAAACCCTGCAACCACTTCAAATCTTTTCTCTTATTTGCTTTTCTAAATAAATTTTGCTAATTACCGAGTTTAACGATAATCCTTTTGGAGACAATTTACTTACTACATCATTATTTTGTACGATTTGGTACACTTGCCTAAATTATATATTAATAAGTCGTCTGACGTTCTGTTGATTTTAGCGACAAGCAGGATGTTTCACTATGTTGATTCTAGCAACAAGCAGAATGTTTCACTTTTTTTTAAGGGTTTTTCTATCATGTTCAAATTTAAACATGTTAAGAGGTTAAAAATAGTAAGTTTGTATTGAAACTTATGTATTTTATATTAAGGTCAAATATCTCCAGTGGTCCTTTAAGTTATATGTTTATAGCATATTAGTCTTTTATGTTTTCTTTGTTACCAATTTGCCCTTTAAGTTATTTTCGAAGGTGAGAAAAACACAAGAACAGGGGTTGAATTGTGTTATTTAAACTAAGTCCAGAGTTCATATCCTATAACAAGGTTCAGAGTCTAATGCAGCGGATAAAGTATATATATATATATATATATATATATATATATATATATATATATATATATATATATATAGAGAGAGAGAGAGAGAGAGAGAGAGAGAGAAGACAAAAACACAAGCAATTATACAGGTTCCTTCCACAATCTAAAAATAGTCCTGTCCCCTTTCACATCCAAGGAGTGTTCACTAAAATCAGAATTTGATTACAAATGCCTCAGCATACAAGCAAGAGACTTCAAATACTCAAGCACACAAGCAAGAGATTTCCTATGCTCAAGCACAAAAGCAAGAAACTTCTAAACAAGCAAAATCACACAGAAAGATGTTTGGATTGAACACTTGATATACAATCAGTGGTGTTCACAATACAAATCAGATACAGACTCTTAGGACTCTAGAATTTCTAAAATATGAAAGCTGTTAAGAAATTCTAATTGAACTAATGTGCAACAATTTCAGCAGAGTTTTAACACAATTAAATTGTTGTTGAGTCTCTACTAATCTTCAAGTCTTCATGATGAGATAAATCCACAAGTGCACGGTTTACCGAAGTAGTAATAAAAGAGTATCGTTCCGACAGGGAGTTGGTTAATTCAATTAACTTCAAGAATTATTATAAGAAAGTTCAGTTGGAAAGTTGGGATTTGTACGGTTTAGAAATAATAATAAAAAGCGCCTTGAGATTATTGGTTCATCATGGTGATAAACTCTTCACAAACCAAACTCTAAACCTAGACTTTATGTTGGACTTATTTTCTAAAGACAAGTTTCTCTTTAGCCTATCACATCTCCTCTCGGTCTCAGTGAGTTTGTTTCTCTAGCAACCACGCCTATTCTCATGGTTGATTGCTATTGAAATCCTTGAAGCTCGAAACTTTATATGTCTCAAGGTTTGCTAGACTATTATCATGTTTCGCAACCCTTGTCTAAATTCACTTGTTCCAATATTAAAACTTCATCTCTCGATCCATCGCTTAATATTTGTGATGAATCAATAACAAATATTAAAATTCATCTCTCGATCCATCACTTAATATTTGTTATTGATTATAAGAACGGTGAAATAGATTAGAAAATAGGTTTTACATAAAGTTAGGGTTAGAGGTTTAGTTTGATTAAGATTTAGTCATTAGACTCATCCAACAATCCCAAAATAAGAAGAGTCTACTCACTCATGTTCATCGTAGACATAGAGAAGAAGAAGAAGAAGAACATAAATAAATAAAAAGGAGAACTTTTATTATAAGAAACAATTGTCACTTATTATTTCCAAGAACAAAAGATGATTATACAAGCTTGATGGATGCTCAATTTATAGTCTAACATTGACTTAAGCCCTAAGGAATAAATCACTAAAGTGTTGCACATGAAACCACGGGCTCTAGGTCAGAAATACTAAAATAGGCAGCTTGTCGAAGAAGCAAAAGCAGCAAAAGGACAATAAGGGGCGCGCCATGCTTCATATTTTGGTGAAGGATCTTCAAACTTTTTGCACAAGATATTTTTGTATGAAATCTTCATATTTTTGGCACAAGTTAGCTCCAAATTTCCTTTCTTTTGCTCCAAGACTCAATCTTTTAAATATTCGTTCCTGAAATAAAATAATTTGCAATTGAAGTAAAATAATTCTAAAAAGGAAATAAAAGGAAATAAAAACATATAAAATTTAAATAAAATAAACTCAAATATTATATAAAAAAACACTAATTATTGACTCATCACTTCACTCCTTTATATAGAGGTGTAAAAGAGACGTTGTAGAGTTTCCAGCACATCAAAGAGTCATTAGTGAAGCTTGATCAAATCACGAATGATCTGTTGTTTGATTTGGTTAATGTCCAGTTGTAGCATACTATGTACACACAAGAAAGTGGATTAATGGAGTAGTGGTTGTACAATTTTACTATTGTCCTTTTCATGCGCTCTTTAGTGGATAAGCATCCAATGCCTTATAATTTCTCTGAAATAGCCGTTGCTCCAGACTTATATTCTTTCTGCAGACTTGTGTCTTCAAATAACCAAATATAACTAACTCCAGGCTCTTGACTTCAGACTCTGACAAACTTCAGACTCTGGGTGACTTCAGACTCTAGCGGTCAGCTTCTGATGTTCTTCAGACTCTGATGGTCTTCAGACTCAGACTTGCTGTAACACCCCGTTTTCCCGACATAATTAAATAATACATAAATCAGAGATTTCACCATAAACGGAATGTCACACTTCTTTTCATAATTTTATAAATAGATTTAAATACTATCTATTCAACAACATCAACAAATATCATATTGCAGCGAAAAATCATATGTATTTTTTTAAAAATAATACGACCACGTCATATAAATCTGGCACAAGGCCCCAACATAAATAATCATTTCAACATGCATTTAATAATAAATAAAAGCTCCAACAACATGTTTCAAATTGATACATAAGGAATGAAAAATGCAGCAATCAATATCCCATCCTGTTACGTATCAGAGCCCTAAGACACTTGAGCCGACACGCCTACTAGTCTTCATTACCTGCAAGTTACTCATACGAAGAGCAACATTTTCAAGCAGAAGGGGTGAGATTCACAAACAACAATAATAGATATAAAATTCATCAATTGAATCTAACACCTTAAATATCATTAACAATTCAATAATTATATATATTTCATGTTCACATCATTATCATCCTATTCAACTTCAATCAATAACATGAAAGTACTACTCAATTACCAACAACGACTCATGCAATGACACAACAACACCACTAAGACTCCTCAACAATTGCGACTATACACATGCATGTGGTAGCATTTTACAGGACATAAGCCCTCACCGGATTTGAATGGTTAAAGCATTCACAGGACCTAAGTCCTCCCACTTTGAACGACAAAGCGTTCCAGGACATAAGTCCTTCCACTTTAAACGACAAGGCGTTCCAGGACATAAGTCCTCCCACTTTATGTTTATACTATGGACTTTACATTTGTGTATATCTACATACAACTCAATAACAGCAACGACAATGTAGACAACCACAACGACAACAACAACTATGCATAAATGATTATGACTTACTCCACAACTTGGTCAACTATGACACAACAATTCTTAACAACGAGATTCGTCAACATCGCATATATTCACATGGTTATTTATATATATACATCAATCAGTAAGCACTCCTGTTCTTGGTGAACAATACAGTCACATATGATCAATATTATAGTCTAAAGAATCTAACCCAACAGTACACGTTACATAGTACACGAAACACCGGATGTTCACGTCAAACCAATTTAGATCCATCACAATATAGGTTAAACACTCCTAAACACCTTAATTGAACTCATAGTACTTCTAGTTTTGAGCTTTGGAATTATTCCATGAGTTTTGGATTAACTTAGAAATGCTTACGTTGTATTTTCATAAGATTTCACGAAGACTTCCGTGGAGTATTTTCATCATATCTCAAACACCAAAAATCATTTTCAAGTCAAACCAAAGCCATTGGAAAGCTAGCATAATTATCTACAACTTTCATGTTTACACCCAAGACTAATTCAGTACCGATCAATACAAGTTTTCATTTCAAATTCGGAGAAAGTTGTGCTAAAATTCATAAAAATTCACTGTGACCTACGTGGAGTAATTTGACCATAACTCAAGTTCTATAAATATTTTTGAAGTCAAACCAACGGCATTAGAAAGGTAACATTCATACCTGCAATTTTCGTGTTTACACCTAAGACCAATTCAGTACAGAAACATGTGGAAAAGACGCAAACACATGAAGCAGAGAATGCTGTCAGAGGTAGCTCTCGGGAAAGCTCCATTTTTCACCCAAAAACCCAAAGTTTGATCTCTAAACACCCAAATTCGTTTCAAAAGTTTGCTTACAGATTTATATACATAAAAGACACTCTAAAACTATGTAGAACTTTCAACAAAACATCAATAACAACATAAATTCATGAAACCACCAAGAACATCATATTATGAATCAAAAATCCCTAGAACCACTTATTATGAATCAAAAGCATGACTATGAACATGTTAATTCACCAATTCAACAAAAATTAGTATACACATAATTACCCACTAACTATGAGTACGAATTTCTCAAAACAAAATCATCAATTAATCAATTCAACAATTAATCATAAACTAAGAAAGTGATTATGAGAATAAGTATATAACCCTTGCTAATCAAAATCAGAATTATATACTCTATGATTACTGAATGTTAACCTCACCCTTACCTTAATTCAGATGAACAATTCTACAACAATCTGGTTCTCTTGGCTCTTCTCCCTTGTTCTTGGTTTTTCTCCCTCAAAACTGATGTACGTACGTAAAACTGTTTCTTTCTCACTTCTCCTTTTTTCTTAACTCCTATTCTTAACTTCCCTTTATTTCATTTAACTCCCTTTAATTTTATTAATTCTAATTTAATCCCCAAACTCCAAAATAATAATAATTCTCACATTATTCTAATAAATATCACAATAAATCATATAATAAAATATAACACACCACTTACTCAACAATAATTATTTAAAATCATATGAAAGACTCTAAACATCAGAAATAAATAATTAACAACTAGGGCGTTACACTTGCAACATAAGTTTTCTTTGTAAACTTTATTGCTCTTATTTGTTCTTCTAGAACCAATACCCTGTTTTAAGACTTATAAATTTTAGTCTATGGTCCTGCACACTTGAACAAATATTAGTATATCCAATTGAACTTTTAATTCCTTGTTATCATCAAAAGATGGATAAAATATGAATATTTCAGATCAAAACACTATTAGATGCATAATTGTATAAAATACATGGCACAACATAAATAGTGTATTAGAGAAAACAACACATTGTATCAGAAGCAAAATATAGCAGAGGCATAAGGTAAACAACAATAAATAAACATAGGGTGTGCATTCTATGGTTATTGTTGTTTCTTCATCATTTCCAATAGAGATGCAATCCCAGACTTAATCTCTGCAGACTGTTCCTTCACTGTTATCTTTAGATCCTCTGTCTTCTTGATTTGAGCTTCTTGAATAGCTCTTTGTTGCTTCTGCTCTTCCTTAACTTCAGCAAGTTGTCTTCTCAAGGCTTCATATGCCATCTTCTGCTCAAACAAATCTTCCTGAAGTTTCTCAACAAACTTTACTTCTTCAGGGTTTTTCATATTCAAAGCCTTCAGAACAGGTTTCTCTAGCTTGATTAGCATCTGAGTTATCCATGAAGTGTCAAGACCTGATCTGATCACTTCAGGGATTATCTTTGAGAAGTCCACATAGTGAGAAGAGTCTGAGATTTGTTTCATATTTGTCTTAACTTCCACAACTTACATACTCTTGATCACTTCAACAAACCATTTCTTCAGAGCCTGGTTCTGCGATTGCACAGACAATCTCTGAAGATCATTAAGGACTTTGTTCACTACTGCTCTCAGATTATTCCACTTGTCCTCATAGTTCTCAAGATGAATTGCTAGATTCCTTGAGTTGACCAACTCCATCAGATCCTCAAATATATTATTACAAACTTCTCATAAAACTGTTTATGAGGTAATGATAGGAGGAGGTGTGACAGTTATAGGTTGGGAAGCTGGATATGCAGGTAAGTCTTGGTTTGGTTGAGAAGTTGAGGATGAGGGTAAGTCTTGGTTGACAATGATAATATGAATACCTTCATAAACAATATTAGATAGTACCATGTTATCAGTAATAGTGTCAATAGAGGCTGGGTTAAGATCATGCTCAAGGATAAAAGATGATTGTGTGTTAAAGAAAGATCTATAATCATCAATGTTGCCATGATGAGTTATAGTTTCAGGCTTAGCAACATTAAGGGGTTGGATAAGAGGTGGTTGGTCTTCTGATACTGAACATAGTGTATCAGAGAATGTTTAAAGGTTGATGTTACAGAGGCAGTTGTCTGGTCTTCTAATACAACTTGTTCAGAGGCAGTTGTATTAGAGGTTGAATCTAAAGGTGAGACTGATTTAAATAGGGGATGAACTATCATAGCAGTGCACAGTTCAATGGCTATTTCCGGTTGAGGTGAGGTTTGCTGTGGATTTTCTGAAACATCTATTTTAGGAATTGTTTCAGAGGCTGTTTGTAGTTCAAGTTGATACGAAGGTAATTCACCATGTAAATGATGAGTAAGTTCATCAATTACTGGTGAAGTATTGGTTGATGGTTGAGGAGGGTTGGATGATGATGATATACCAGAAGCAGCAACTTTAGCATCTTGCGCTTGCTTAAATTTAAGAGCACTTTCTTTACAACGGATATCATATAATACTTCCCTCTTTCTTCTGTTCAGCTCATCTAACTTTGTTGAACAAGTGACTTCAAACACACAAGGGGGGGGGGGGGGGGGGGGGGGGGGGTGAATTGTGTTTCTTTAAAAATTAATTTAAATAAGCACTTAAAAAGGATTTTAACAAAATAAAATAAAGTGCTTATAAAGGTTTTTAATAAAGATGATAACTAGAGAAATTTTGCTAAAATAAATAACAAATAAAGTAAAAGAGATAAGGGATGAGAGAAAAGACACCAAAAGATTTATCCTAGTTCGGCCTAAAACACCAAGGCCTACATCTAGTCCCCAAGAAAAAGCCCCTTGAGATTTTCACTAACCTAGCTTTTAATTAGGATAAGCTGGTAACCTTTACAAATAACGAGCACTCTCCAAACAAAACAAACCTTTGTAGAAGAGTCTCTAAACCAAGAGATATCACCTCTCTTGAAATTATGGGATCACACCCAATACAAAAGAAATACAACAATTTAAATGATTACACCAAATGTGTAGATAAAAACAACTTGAAGCTCAAAAGATTACAAAGTAAACTATATAGTATAAAAGCTCTCAAATAAAATAGAAGTGATCAAGTGAGAAAATAACAATGCAAGTTTGAGAGGGAGAAAGAGATTTTGACTGTAAGTTGCAAGTCAAGGTGTGTTTTCAAATGATCAACAAATGCTCATATTTATAGTGAAAATATGATATAGGAGCGTTGAAAAAATTCTGCCAATATGCACAATTAAAAGCAAATTACCATTGCACTTCAATGCCTATAATAACATTGATTATATTGAAACAAAGTCAATTTCCATTTCAAAATCACAAGCTGTGTGTCAACGGTACATATACAATCTTGTTTTTAAATGAGTATCAAAAAGGAATGTGCCTTTTTGGATTGTTTAGCCATAGAAAGATCACGTTGAAGATATTTGGCATAAATGTTTAAAACAAAAAGATCATGTACTGCCATATATAGAAAGAAGAAAAATGTGGTACTATTATTCTTATTATATAATACCATACATATATAATAAGGTAATAGATATGACCAAGATAAGAATAACACTAGAAATTGTTAATGCATGCTAAACTTTATTTTTATGCTAAAAGATTTTATGCAATTAAAATAAATTATAACTCACGCAAAAAATATTTTCATGTAAAATAAATTATATCTCATGCAAAAAATATTTTCATGTAAAATCAATTATATCTCATGCAAAAAATATTTTCATGTAGAATCATTTTAGAAAAAAAATATTGTGAGTGTGTGATTTATTTTAATGAGAGCTTTTTAACCACTTACAACAAAGTCCTAATATAAATAAAAAAACTCAAGACTTGATAACTTGAATTTCTTTTCCGCTTTTTGCATCGTTGTTCTTTTAGGACTTCTTTTGTCGATCATCAAAACCAAAGTATTCCTGTCAAGGCATATATTCACATTCTCCCCCTTTTTGATGATGACAAACATCTCTTGGATCAATGAAAGGGTTAGTACAATAATAATCAAATAATAAAATATATGACAGAGATAAGCGCAGATTTTGCTCCCCCTTACTATATGCAAACAATTAAAATTCACTCCCCCTAAAACATGCAAATCACATAACTCTCCCCCTTTTGGCATTATCAAAAAGGGGGAGAATGTGAATATATGCCTTGACAGGAATACTTTGGTTTTGATGATCGACAAAAGAAGTCCTAAAAGAACAACGATGCAAAAAGCGGAAAAGAAATTCAAGTTATCAAATCTTGAGTCTTGAGTTTTTTTATTTATATTAGGACTTTGTTGTAAGTGGTTAAAAAGCTCTCATTAAAATAAATCACACACTCACAATATTTAGCTTCAACATCAAGAATTTCTTGAGGGATCACAATATCTCTTTCAAATTTCTCATCAGGTTACAAAATTTGAAATGGTTCAACAATAGGAGGTTCAAACCACTTGTTATTCACTGCAACATCACCAGGCTTGGGTGATGGTTTGGTAGATGGTGTGGGGGGTTTGGATTTATGTAAGTTTAGGTTTCCAAGGAATAAGGGTAGTTTATCTCTAGAGTCTGAAGATGTACTAAGGTTAATTGGAGAGTTGTGAGTGGGTGAGGCTGACACAACAGGTTCTGAAAGTGAAGTTTAAACAACATTACCTGATGCAGAGGCACCACCATTTGAAGCAGCAGCTTCTGAAGTTCCTTGCTCTTGCTTCATCTTCATATGAGTCTTTAAGATCTCACCAATTTGAATAGATGAAGCTTCCTTTAACTCTTCAGTGAGACTCGTAACTTTCTTAGTTGCCTCCACTGCATTCTCCTCTACTATCTGAGCCATTGTGCTTCCTTCTTCATTTTCCAATTCATCAGAAGCTTCAGCAGAGAGCTTCAGCTTCCTTGTAACTCTCTTGTTCTACGGGAGATGTTCCTCAACAATCTTCTTCTTCTTAGTTGGTGAACCAACATCTGAACTTCCTCCTCTAGTTCTTTTCTTCAGAACCTGAGTTGGTTCTAAATCTGCAATCTCCTTCTGAATCTCAGAAGCAGCAGGTCTAGAAACTTTGGCCTTCTTTACTTGCATTTTAGGCTTAGGCTTTACCTCAACTTCTTCTTCTTCACTATCAAACTATGTCTTCTTTCTCTTTTTCCTAATAATCTTCAGAGGAGCATCTACCTTTTTAGGTATTTAATCCCAAGCAATAGCTACATCAGTGTCCTTCAGGTGTTGAGCTACAACTTTTGCAACCACTACATGATGGTCTTCTCTCGAGATTGGTGGGAAGTCTTTCATTAAATCTGACATGACTTGAGACTCAGTCATATCAGAGTCTAAGATTTTCACCTCTGACATATCAATGATCTTCATTGATCCAAGCAGACAACCATTCAGAATCCTCCCTGTGCTTGTTCCCAAATCCTTGTCAGAGGCTACTCCAGTGTCTTTGATCCTCTTGAGTAGATCACTCTGATGGAAGATCTTAGACAACAATCTCCCATAAGGTACTTGTCTTTTTTTTTTCTTGTTTGTGCTTTTCTTGATTGCCCAACACATATAGTTGAATATGTATTTTGGAAGGTTGACTTTCTGGTGAGTGATAATGAAATGCATAAACAAATTATGTTCCAATGACCTGTAGTTTGAACCATCATATCATGGCATGAAGTGTAACACCCCGATTTTTAATATTAGTTTATTAGTATTATTATTTGATAACATTAGTAATATTGTTATTTTTAGTATTGATTGTTAGATAGTATTAATTTAATTATTTGAGTTCATTGGTAGAATAGATAAGGAGAACATGGATGGTTTGGTTTGGCCGTTAAAGAGTGGAAGAAAATAATGTTTAGGAAGAAAATATAGTTTTTAGAAAGAATAAGAAAGTAGATTGCGAACATAGGTGGATTAGTAAAATTGGGTAGAAAAGAGGTGTAGTTAGTGAGATGAGTAGTGTTTTAATGATTTAAGCAGAGGGAGGTGTGAATAATAAGGCGGAGAAGTTACAACAAGAATAGTAACCTAAATAGGGTGCGTATAGTAACGTGTTAGAAAGATTAAGTGAGAAACAAACCCTTGCAGGTTACAAATAGAGGAGGAGATTAGAGAATTAGGGTTACAATGAAAAAGAGAAAAAGTTAGCGGAGGCAAAAGAAGAAAACTAGGGTTAAGAGGAAAAGAGGCATAAAGAGACGGCCAATAAGAGATTCAACCGTATGAATTCATCAATTTGCAAAACATTGAGTTAAGAGGGAGAATCATTGAACTTTAGGGTATCTTAAACTATGATGGGAGGGTTTTAATATGGTGTTACTGTTATGATGTGAATTTTGATGAGAGAATGATGACGAACGAATTGAAAGATGAAGTTGAAAGTTGAGAATTGCGGAAAACTAGTTTAGGTTTTTGAATTGAGTTTTTAGTTTTAAAAAGAGTGAATAATTCAGTAGGTTAATAAAGGATGAGTGTTTTAATGATAGGGTAATAATGGAGTCAATATTAGGGTCGATTTTGGCGAATTTAGGGTCGAAAACGGAGTTAGGAAAGGTCCCTTAAGGAGAAATCGTAGAAAATCTATGATTTCTATAACCGAAAAACAAAAATAAAAACTGGGTCCTTTTTGTTCCGGATTAGGTTTGTGTCTACATGAAAGTTGTAGCTATGAATGGTATCTTTAATTGGGCGTTTTTTTGACCTCATTCTAACGTCTATAACTCTAGATATGATCAAAATACTACACAGGGGTCAATAAGGTTGTGCTCTTTTCGATTTCTGTAACCGAAATTTTTTTACAAAATGGGACTTTTCTATTAATAATTAGGTTTTGATGTATTCATGAAAGTTGTAGATATGTATGTTAGATTTCACTAGCCTTTGGTGGTATTCTATTTAAGTATCAATAACTCAAGATATGATGAAAATACTACACAGGGGTCATCAGGGGTCAACAAGGTCGTCCTCTTTCCCCAAACATAGGCAAATCAATTTTTCCGGCACTTTATGTTTTGAATTAGGTTTTGGAGTCTTCATTAAAGTTTTAGATGTGTGTGTTATATTTAATTACCCATTGGTTTGAGTCCATTATTCTCTCTAGAACTTCAGTTATGATTTAAACACCATGTCTGGGTCATGCTGCATTTTTCAGAAAATTTCATCACAACCCTTTTTATGGACTCTAAAACAACTATGAAAGTGATAGTGAGTCTAAGCAAGCCGTTAGCTTGTAAAATAAAATTAAGGGTCCTTAAAAGATATGTCTAATGAATAAGTGTGCTTAGGCATAAATAGGAGTGATCACCTCAAGGTAATGACGAGTCTAAAACATGAACTTGTGAGAGTAGCTTAAGACAATAGAAGATAGTAATGATTAAACTTTATATGAAAATATGTTCATAAACTTAATGTGCCTAAAAGAATAAGAGGATACAACTAATGAGGGATGTGTGTTATAAACATGATATTGAAATAACGAAGATGTAAACTATATATATTTGATATATAGTTATGATGTTAATCAATGGATTAGATGTTGACGTTGAAATATGATGGGGTATGTTGATAGTATAAATGTTATATGGTGAAGATGCACTACGTAATAAATGATGTTGTGGAAGACTTGAAGGTAAAGTAGAGAGAGAGTTGTAAGAGGGTAATTCGTGAACTAATTAATGTGAAAATAATAGTAAATCAGAGTAAAGGGTAATTGTAGAGACGTGTATATAAGAAGAGAGAGAACATAGGAAAGTTTTTAGGTTGAAGAGAAAAAGAGTCAAGGTAAATAGTGAGGTCGAATTAGAGAACTGGCGACGACAAGGAGATTGTTAGGATGAAATATAAACGAACATGGGAAGTTAAGTATGAAGTAACGACCTTATGTTAAAATGAAATTAGTGTGGTCGATTTAAGAAGGTATATGATGTTGAGAGAATTGATAGGACAAAATAAAATGGGAATGTAAAGTTGCATGTTAATTAATAAATAATGTAGGGGTAATGTTAGCGATGAGACAAGATAACGAATCACTAGAGAGATAATGACTTAGGTTAGAATCAATGAAGGATGATAAGAGTGAATAAGGTAATATGGCATAAATGTTTTTTATATAGGGGGAATTGTAACGCCCGTTTTAATTATTTAAATTATTCTGTATAGTATAAAGTATATTTATATGATTTTGTGTGAATTAAGTGATATTCGAGATATTATGTGATTTATGTGACTTATGTGGTGTGACTTATTTTATTGTTTAATAAAATAAGATTAGAAAATAAAACAAATAATAAGTTGTGGGTTTGTTTTATAATTAGATATAGTTGTGGGGGAAATAAGATAAAATAAAACAAACAAAAAGAGGTTTAAATAGGGAGAGTTAGGTTAGAATTGTACAGAACGTACAATTCAGAGCTTTGGGAGAAAAAGGGAGAAAACGGAAGAGAAGAACCGGAGAGGCTGCTGCTCGAATTTCTTAAGGTAAGGGTGAGCCTTTCATTACAATATCATTAGAACATGTAATTCATGATTAGAGTTAGCAAATTCTAGGTTTATTTCATGGGAATTAGGAATATGAGAATTAGGTCATAAGTGGTAAATTGATGATTAGATGATGAAAAACTGTACCGTTGACGTAGTAAACTGGTTACAGACATTAGAATGACTCTTGGACATCATTATAGTCGAAAATCTGAAGATTTAGGATGGAATTTGGGGTTTTGGATGAAAACCCTCGTAACCCCGTAACTGCTCTGTCGCCGCTCGCCACAGCGAGCAGCCAGCTCGCCACGGCGAGTATTCATCAGCTCGCGAGGCGAATAGAACAGCTCGCCATAGCGAGCAACCCCCAGAAGGTTCGCGAGGCGAACACCCAACTCGCAGTAGCGAGCAACACCCAGGAGCTCGCCAGGCGAGTAACCCAACTTGCCATAGCGAGTAGTACCCCTGATGCTCGCGAGGCGAGCAACCCAGCTCGCCGTAGCGAGTAACCCCTGTAATGGTTCGTGAGGCGAGAGATCCCACTCGCCATAGCGAGTAGTCCTGTATCAGACTACCTTTTAGAATAATGCGATTCTTGTCGCACGATTAGTTATGAGATGACCCCTGGTTTGGGAATTAAGTACTGAGGTATTAAGAAGAAATGTAGAGTTGTTAGCTGATAATTGATTTGTTATTGTGACCTATACACTTGTATATGCTTTTCTGAATCTTAAGTGACGATGTATGTGAACGTTTACGATCTCGCTATTGTTTGAGATGTGATTGCTGCCATGCTACCATGTTTTATTAATTAAAAACTGCATGCGTTGTTATATGATTCATGATGTTGTAATCCAAATTATTGGAGTTTATTTGAGATGTCTAAGTCTAAGAGTTTGAGTCCATGCATATTCATCCAGAGACGAGGGCTCATGCCCTAGGAGCTTTTGCTCAACAGCGACGAGAGCTTATGCTCTAGGAGTATTTTTATGCTCAATAGCGACGAGGGCTTATGCCCTAGGAGTATATTTATACTCAAAATATGGTACCACATGCATGATTAAGATGTCTAAGTTGCATAAGTTGAGTCGATGCTGCATTGTCAAGTCAAGCTATTAAGTTGATTTATGAAGTTGTTTAAAATGCTACTTGATTGTTATTATGATATATGATGATGAAGTTATGCTGTTAATTGTAATTATCGAATTATATGTTTAATGCTATTGTTATGAGAATCTCACCCCTTCTGCTGGAATTGCCGCCTTGTGGGCAAGCGCAGGTGAATAAGTTTAGTTGCTGTTGCTGTTGTGAGTGGCTATCCTCACCGTGTCCTTTAGGTGCTCTGATACGTAACGGGATGGGAACCTTTATGTTTACTTTCTATTCCTTACGTATTTGATTATGATTTAAGTTGCAGTTAATTTATGTCGAGACTTATTTATGAGGCCTGCGTGCCAAAACGATTTGTTAACATTAAATTTTATCCGCTGCGATGATAGAACAATTTTGACTAGAATAAATGTTTATTTATTCCTTTTTGAGAATTTAATGTGATGTAGCATTCCGTTTTAAATGATACTCTGATTTATTTATGAAATTTTGAACTTTGGGAAAACGGGGTGTTACAATTGGTATCAGAGCAGGTCGGTCCGTCCGGCCAAGTAGATCGAGTCGTTAGTGTCGAGTGTTAGTTTAATTCTGTTTGAATTTCTCTAACCCGTTCTCGTTATGTAGTGAACTAAGATGGCTGGGAGAAATGATGCTGCTCTTGCTGCTGCATTACAAGCGATGGCTCAAGCTGTGGGCCAACAACAGAATGCTGGTGGAAATGATGGTGTGAGGATGTTGGAAACCTTTTTGAGGAATCATCCACCTACGTTTAAGGGAAGATACGACCCCGATGGAGCTCAGACATGGCTCAAGGAGGTCGAAAGGATTTTCAGAGTGATGCAGTGTACGGACGTTCAGATGGTGCGCTTTGGGACGCACATGCTGGCAGAAGAAGCTGACGACTGGTGGGTGAGTGTCCAACCGGTCTTAGAGAATGGAGGTGCTGCTGTTACTTGGGCTGTGTTCAGGAGGGAGTTCCTGAACCGTTACTTTCCAGAAGATGTTCGCGGGAAGAAGGAGATTGAGTTCCTTGAGCTGAAACAAGGGAACATGTCGGTGACTGAGTATGCTGCCAAGTTTGTGGAATTGGCTAAGTTTTATCCACACTATACCGCTGAGACGGCGGAGTTTTCTAAGTGCATCAAGTTCGAGAATGGCTTGCGTGCTGATATCAAGAGGGCAATTGGTTACCAGAAGATCCGTAACTTTTCCGAGCTGGTGAGCAGCTGCAGGATTTATGAGGAGGACACTAAAGCTCACTACAAGGTGGTGAATGAAAGAAAGAGTAAAGGACAGCAGAGTCGCCCGAAGCCTTATAGTGCCCCTGCTGATAAGGGCAAGCAAAGAGTTAATGATGAGAGGAGACCTCAGAAGAAGGATGCTCCTGCTGAGATTGTCTGCTATAATTGTGGTGAGAAAGGCCACAAGAGTAATGCTTGTACTGGAGATGTGAAGCGGTGTTACCGCTGTGGTAAGAAGGGACATGCTACTTCGGCATGCAAGTATGATGATGTTGTGTGCTTTAATTGTAACGAAGAGGGTCATATTGGTTCACAATGCAAGAAGCCTAAGAAGGCTCAGACTACTGGTAGAGTGTTTGCTTTGACTGGCACACAGACAGAGAATGAGGATCGTTTAATCAGAGGTACTTGTTATTTTGATAGTACTCCTTTAATTGCTATTATTGACACTGGTGCTACACATTGTTTTATTGCTATTGATTGTGCTTCTAAGTTGGGTCTTACTATGTCTAATATGAATGGAGAAATGGTTGTCGAAACTCCAGCTAAGGGTTCGGTGACCACTTCTCTTGTGTGTTTAAGATGTCCTTTGTCGATGTATGATCGTGATTTTGAAATTGATTTAGTTTGTCTACCCTTGAGTGGTATGGATGTGATTCTGGGTATGAATTGGTTAGAGTACAATCATGTACATATTAATTGTTTTCGCAAGTCAGTGTATTTTTCCTCTGATGAAGAAGAGAGTGGGGCAGAGTTTTTATCTACTAAACAGCTGAAGCAGTTAGAACGTGAAGGAATGTTGATGTTTTCTTTGATGGCATCTTTATCTATTGAGAACCAAACGTTGATTGATAAGCAGAAAGTGGTATGCGATTTTCCAGAAGTCTTTCCCGATGAAATTCCTGATGTGCCTCCAGAAAGAGAAGTTGAATTTTCGATTGATCTTATTCCGGGAACGAAGCCTGTGTCTATGACACCTTATCGCATGTCAGCTTCCGAGTTAGCTGAGTTGAAGAAACAGTTAGAAGATCTACTTGAAAAGAAGCTTGTTAGACCAAGTGTTTCTCCTTGGGGAGCGCCAGTATTACTAGTAAAGAAGAAGGACGGTAGTATGAGGTTATGTATTGATTACCGGCAGCTGAACAAGGTAACTATAAAGAATAGGTATCCACTTCCGAGAATTGACGATTTAATGGATCAGTTAGTGGGTGCACGGGTGTTTAGCAAGATTGATTTGAGATCGGGTTATCACCAGATTAAAGTGAAAGATGAAGATATGCAGAAGACAGCTTTCAGGACGCGTTATGGACATTATGAATACAAGGTGATGCCCTTCGGTGTTACGAATGCACCTGGTGTGTTTATGGAATATATGAATCGCATCTTCCATGCATTCTTGGATCGATTCGTGGTTGTGTTCATCGATGATATTTTGATTTACTCCAAGTCTGAAGAAGAGCATGCGGAACATTTGAAGATAGTCTTGCAAGTGTTGAAAGAGAAGAAGCTTTACGCTAAATTGTCGAAGTGTGAATTTTGGTTGAACGAAGTGAGTTTTCTTGGTCATGTTATTTCTGGTAATGGTATTGCAGTTGATCCGTCTAAAGTTGAAGCAGTGTCGCAATGGGAGACTCCGAGGTCGGTTACAGAGATTAGAAGCTTTTTGGGATTAGCTGGGTACTACAGAAGATTTATAGAAGGATTTTCGAAGTTGGCACTTCCGCTAACGCAGTTGACCTGCAAAGGTAAAGCATTTGTGTGGGATGTTCATTGCGAGAATAGTTTTAATGAATTGAAGAAGCGTCTGACGACGGATCCAGTTTTGATTTTGCCTAAGCCCGATGAACCTTTTGTTGTGTATTGTGATGCGTCCAAGTTGGGTTTAGGTGGTGTGCTTATGCAAGATGGTAAGGTGGTTGCTTATGCATCAAGGCAGTTGAGAATCCATGAACGAAATTACCCTACACACGATCTTGAATTAGCTGCAGTGGTATTTGTGCTTAAGATTTGGAGACATTATCTGTACGGTTCGAGGTTTGAAGTGTTCAGTGACCACAAGAGCTTGAAGTATTTATTTGATCAGAAGGAATTGAATATGAGACAGCGAAGGTGGCTTGAGTTGTTGAAAGATTATGACTTTGGTTTGAATTATCATCCGGGTAAAGCTAATGTTGTTGCAGATGCCTTAAGTAGGAAGACTTTACATATGTCCGCTATGATGGCTAAAGAGTTTGAGTTGCTGGAACAGTTTAGAGATTTGAGTTTAGTATGCGAATGGTCACCCCAAAGTGTGAAGTTGGGAATGCTGAAAATCGATAATGAATTCTTGAAAAGTATTAGAGAGGCGCAGAAATTGGATGTTAAGTTTGTGGACTTGTTAGTTGCTAGCAATCAGACCGAAGACGGTGACTTTAAGGTCGATGATCAAGGTGTGTTGAGGTTCCGAGGCAGAATTTGCATTCCAGATGATGATGAGATAAAGAAAATGATTCTTGAAGAGAGTCATAGGAGTAGCTTGAGTATTCACCCGGGAGCTACGAAGATGTATCACGATTTGAAGAAGTTGTTTTGGTGGTCCGGATTAAAACGTGATGTGGTACAGTTTGTATATTCGTGTTTGGTTTGTCAGAAGTCGAAGGTGGAACATCAGAAACCGGCTGGGATGATGATACCTTTAGATGTGCCAGAGTGGAAGTGGGATAGTATATCCATGGATTTTGTGACGAGTTTGCCGAATACGCCTAGAGGAAATGACGCCATTTGGGTAATTGTTGATAGACTGACGAAGTCGGCTCATTTTATTCCGATTAACATCAGTTTTCCTATAGCTCAGTTGGCAGAGATTTATATTCGTGAAATAGTGAAGTTGCATGGTGTTCCTTCGAGCATCGTATCAGACAGAGACCCGAGGTTTACTTCTAGATTCTGGAAGAGTTTGCAAGAGGCTTTAGGTTCTAAGTTGAAGTTGAGTTCGGCATATCATCCGCAGACAGATGGTCAGTCGGAAAGAACGATTCAGTCGTTGGAAGATCTGTTGAGAGTTTGTGTACTTGAGCAAGGAGGAATTTGGGATAGTCATCTTCCGTTGATAGAGTTCACGTACAATAACAGTTATCATTCTAGTATCGGAATGGCACCTTTCGAAGCTTTATATGGTCGGAGATGTAGAACTCCGTTGTGTTGGTTTGAGTCAGGTGAGAATGTGGTTTTAGGACCAGAAATTGTTCAACAAACTACTGAGAAGGTAAAAATGATCCAAGAGAAGATGAAAGCGTCGCAGAGTCGGCAGAAGAGTTATCATGATAAGCGTAGGAAGGACCTTGAGTTCCAAGAGGGAGATCACGTATTCCTAAGAGTTACTCCCATGACCGGTGTGGGTCGTGCATTGAAGTCGAAGAAGTTAACCTCGAAGTTTATTGGTCCGTATCAGATATCAGAGAGAATTGGGACAGTGGCGTATCGAGTAGGTTTACCGCCGCATCTGTCAAATTTGCATGATGTGTTTCACGTGTCGCAACTTCGGAAGTATGTTCCAGATCCATCCCATGTGATTCAAAGGGATGATGTGCAAGTTAGAGATAACCTGACGGTTGAAACCTTACCAGTGAGGATCGAAGGTCGTGAAGTGAAGAGGTTGAGAGGCAAGGAGATACCTCTTGTGAAAGTCGTTTGGGACGGAGCGACTGGTGAAAGCTTGACTTGGGAGCTAGAGAGTAAGATGCTGGAGTCTTATCCCGAGTTGTTTGCATAAGGTAAATTTTCGAGGACGAAAATCTTATAAGTTGGGGAGAGTTGTAACGCCCGTTTTAATTATTTAAATTATTCTGTATAGTATAAAGTATATTTATATGATTTTGTGTGAGTTAAGTGATATTCGAGATATTATGTGATTTATGTGACTTATGTGGTGTTACTTATTTTATTGTTTAATAAAATAAGATTAGAAAATAAAACAAATAATAAGTTGTGGGTTTGTTTTATAATTAGATATAGTTGTGGGGGAAATAAGATAAAATAAAACAAACAAAAAGAGGTTTAAATAGGGAGAGTTAGGTTAGAATTGTACAGAACGTACAATTCAGAGCTTTGGGAGAAAAAGGGAGAAAACGGAAGAGAAGAACCGGAGAGGCTGCTGCTCGAATTTCTTAAGGTAAGGGTGAGCCTTTCATTACAATATCATTAGAACATGTAATTCATGATTAGAGTTAGCAAATTCTAGGTTTATTTCATGGGAATTAGGAATATGAGAATTAGGTCATAAGTGGTAAATTGATGATTAGATGATGAAAAACTGTACCGTTGACGTAGTAAACTGGTTACAGACATTAGAATGACTCTTGGACATCATTATAGTCGAAAATCTGAAGATTTAGGATGGAATTTGGGGTTTTGGATGAAAACCCTCGTAACCCCGTAACTGCTCTGTCGCCGCTCGCCACAGCGAGCAGCCAGCTCGCCACGGCGAGTATTCATCAGCTCGCGAGGCGAATAGAACAGCTCGCCATAGCGAGCAACCCCCAGAAGGTTCGCGAGGCGAACACCCAACTCGCAGTAGCGAGCAACACCCAGGAGCTCGCCAGGCGAGTAACCCAACTTGCCATAGCGAGTAGTACCCCTGATGCTCGCGAGGCGAGCAACCCAGCTCGCCGTAGCGAGTAACCCCTGTAATGGTTCGTGAGGCGAGAGATCCCACTCGCCATAGCGAGTAGTCCTGTATCAGACTACCTTTTAGAATAATGCGATTCTTGTCGCACGATTAGTTATGAGATGACCCCTGGTTTGGGAATTAAGTACTGAGGTATTAAGAAGAAATGTAGAGTTGTTAGCTGATAATTGATTTGTTATTGTGACCTATACACTTGTATATGCTTTTCTGAATCTTAAGTGACGATGTATGTGAACGTTTACGATCTCGCTATTGTTTGAGATGTGATTGCTGCCATGCTACCATGTTTTATTAATTAAAAACTGCATGCGTTGTTATATGATTCATGATGTTGTAATCCAAATTATTGGAGTTTATTTGAGATGTCTAAGTCTAAGAGTTTGAGTCCATGCATATTCATCCAGAGACGAGGGCTCATGCCCTAGGAGCTTTTGCTCAACAGCGACGAGAGCTTATGCTCTAGGAGTATTTTTATGCTCAATAGCGACGAGGGCTTATGCCCTAGGAGTATATTTATACTCAAAATATGGTACCACATGCATGATTAAGATGTCTAAGTTGCATAAGTTGAGTCGATGCTGCATTGTCAAGTCAAGCTATTAAGTTGATTTATGAAGTTGTTTAAAATGCTACTTGATTGTTATTATGATATATGATGATGAAGTTATGCTGTTAATTGTAATTATCGAATTATATGTTTAATGCTATTGTTATGAGAATCTCACCCCTTCTGCTGGAATTGCCGCCTTGTGGGCAAGCGCAGGTGAATAAGTTTAGTTGCTGTTGCTGTTGTGAGTGGCTATCCTCACCGTGTCCTTTAGGTGCTCTGATACGTAACGGGATGGGAACCTTTATGTTTACTTTCTATTCCTTACGTATTTGATTATGATTTAAGTTGCAGTTAATTTATGTCGAGACTTATTTATGAGGCCTGCGTGCCAAAACGATTTGTTAACATTAAATTTTATCCGCTGCGATGATAGAACAATTTTGACTAGAATAAATGTTTATTTATTCCTTTTTGAGAATTTAATGTGATGTAGCATTCCGTTTTAAATAATGATTGTGTTGTAAAATGTTGAATGATGAAGTAATAACCATGTTGCATATTGTTGAATAATGACGAATGACATACTTGTTTTATAATAACAAGTAAAATGACGAAAAGAACTATGTTGGGAAGATGATTTGTTGTTGTTGATGTATATTCTATATGTTGTTAGTGAGTCTTCATGCATAATATCATATTGCATAAAAATGATGAAAAACAAATGGTGTATGTATGTTCAGTAAGATAACTCTAACATACAAATGTTAATTAGGATGTTTGTATGCTCAGTAACATAACTCTACATACAAATGTTGATTAGAAACCAGTACCGGGATGTATATAGGTCTAGGAACGAAGTGTATTTGCATATAGCTCATGTTAGGTGTATATGATGTGTATGTGATATATGTGGTTTGTGTTAATGTTGTTGTATTGTGAGTCTTATGTGTATTCCTTAATGTTTTGAAATTGTTGAGTTATAATAATGACGACGTGTGAACGATGTTGTATAACCAGATGAAGAATTGTGAATATTTGTAAATAATGATCAAATGATGTTATGACTATTAATATATTATTCATGTATCCCAATAGATGTTATGATGAATATTCTAACCTCTTTGTTGTTGTTGTTGTTGTATATTATGGTGTTTGTACTCTTGGGGTACAGACACTCAGGACGAGGAGCTCTAGTGTGTGGCACAATTAGAAGGTGGCGACGGAGATATACTTCCGTAGTTATTATCTAATTATTTATGTAGTTGAATAATCATGTGCTCTGATCTGTAACACTAGGGTTGGGGTCAAACGAATGTTTAATTTTAGGAATCTTAAGTATTTGAAATCATTATGATATTTTCCACAATGACGATTAAGAATCAAACATGTTTATTTTATGAAATATTTTTGAAGTATTTTCCGCATTCTGGAATATGACGTATTATTTATTATTCAAATGAATGATTGATGAGTATGTGTAACATCCTTTTTGTTTAAATTTATTTGCATTATTTATTAAATCAACGTTGGGAATTAGCGTGTTACATGAAGCATTCCAAGATAAATTTTTGTAAGACTTTGTGTTCATCCAACATATGACAGGTCTTATCAGTTGACCTTCCCTCATGTAGAGTCTTGTTAATCTGTTCAATCCAGGGACTGTTCTTCTTCACTTTAAGTTGAAACTTCCCAAAGTTTGAGCACCTTGTAACCTTTGCAATAACCTCCTATGTGATGGTGACTCTGATTTCTATCACAGCTGACCTAATCTCAACCTTCTTAAAATCTTCCATACCCATATCTCTCCTTGTCTTCCCCTTTAGACTTGGATTTTCTGCTATCTTCTCCCATTCTATCATTTTAGCATCACCTTCATCATACAATTGTGCTCTAACCCATATGTCCTTTACTAGATCCTTGTACGAAGGTCCATTTAACATCCAGAAATAATCTTCTAACCCTTGAGTAGCAATAAATGGTGTGACATTAAACCATTCCTCTTAATGGATTCAAAATCCATTGGACATTCGACGAGAACCTTGATATCCTTCTTGTCTAGAGGCATGGTTCTGGGTTTGATTACATAATATGCTCTAGAACCAACTTGTAGAGCATTCCCTCGACTAGAACTTGATTCTGCCATGGGTGAAGGTTTAGGGTTCTAAGCTTGAGTTTTTTGAAAAATGTAGAGTTTTTGAGAGTGAAAGTTATGAAATCAGAAAGTGTGGGCAAAGAGAGTGAAGAGTGTGTGTTTTGTCTAAGTGCTTTTAGTAAAACGTTTACAATTCAGAAAAGAGACAAACAAACACAAACAATAATGACAAAGGGGGTGCGAGACACTACATTCAAAGCAAATTCTTCATTGCCCAGCAGTTATAACCAAATAGCAATAAACCACGTCAGATAAATTATTAGAAATAACCGATTAGTTAATGGGCCAGATGTACAAAAAGTAACTTTCATCTTTTCCACTAACAGAGCTATCAGACGCAAAGATTCCAGACTCTGGAGTTCAGAGTCTGGTGACCTTCAGAGGCTGAATTTCTTGAGAGTCTCAGGAGTTAAGGGTTTGGTAGACCTTAACTTCTGTACATCTTCAGATTCTGAATTCCCATTCAGAGGCAAGCATTATTCAGATACAAAATACATGTTCAAATTTTTCTTTATAAAATCAAACCTTTCAACAATTAAAGGTTTTGTGAATATATAAGCACATTGATGTTCAGTATCAATGAATTGTATATCTAAAGTACCTTTTTGAACATAATCTCTTATGAAATGATGCTTAATCTCAATATGCTTGGCTCTTGAATGTAATATTGAATTCTTTGACAAACATATAGCAGCAATATTATCACAATAAATTAGAATAATGTCTTCATTAATCTAATAACCTCTAACTTGCAGCTGAGATGTATTCTGCTTCTGCTGTTACCAATGCAATAGTTGCTTGTCTTTGGCTAGCCTATGATATAAGATTCTCACAAAGAAACTGACATTTTCCATTGGTTTATTATCTTTCAATCTTATCACCAGCATAATCCAACCAACTTATAATCTAAGGATTTTTTATAAAGAATTCCAAGATTAGTTGTTCCTTTCAGATATCTAAAGATTTTCTTAGCATCGGTTAAATGAGATTTTCTGGGATCTGATTGAAACATTGCACACAAGCATATTCAATATAAAATATCAGGTCTAGATGCAGTTAGATATAACAGTGAACGTATCATACCTGTGAATAGCTTCTTATCTACCTTTGCTTATATATCTTCTTTGCTTAAAGTGCAGGTTTGATGCATTGGAGTGTTCATCTCTTTACAATCATCAAGCTTGAATTTCTTCAGAAGCCCCTTGGTGCATTTGGATTGATGAACATACACTTCATCTTTGCATTGGTTGATTTGAATTCCAATAAAGAACTTCAATTCTCCCATCATGCTCATTTCAAATTCATCCTGCATTAACTTAGAAAATTCTTTGCAAAGAGATACATTAGTAGAACTAAATATTATATCATCCACATAAATTTGAACAATTAAGATATCTTTCTCAAGTGTCATTTTGAAGAGTGTTGTGTCAACCTGCCCTCTTTTAAAATCATTTTCAATCAAGAAATTACTCAGTCTATCATACCAAGCTCTAGGAGCTTGTTCGACATACACTTCTTCAAAAATCACATCATTGAGAAATGCACTCTTAACATCCATTTGATATAATACAATGTCATGATTAACTACATAGGATAGAAGTAACCTGGTTGCTTCCAATCTTGCTGGAGCAAATATTTCAGTGGAATCAATACCCTCTTGTTGATTGTAACCTTGTGCAACAAGTCTTGCTTTGTTTCTAACTACTTCTCCTTGTTCATTATGCTTGTTTCTGAACACCCATTTTGTTCCAATAATGTTCTTCTGACTTGGTCTGTCTACCAAATCTCAGACATCATTTCATTGAATTTGATTGAGTTCTTCTTGCATAGTTACTATCCATCCATCATCTGAAAGTGCTTCATCAACAGTAGCAGGTTATATCACTGATAATAATCCCAACATAGAATGTTCTTGTCTGAAGGATGATCTAGTCCTTATGGGGATATCTTTGTTTACAATGATTAAATACTCAAGATGTGAAGACTTGTACTTGAATGTGTTTCTGTATTGCGTAGCTTGTTGTGAATTGTGCTCGTGATTTTCGGGTATCAAGATCATTAATCGGATTTGAACCTTGAATCATTGAACTCTCAACTTTTATTCGCGGGAAGGGAAAAAGTGAGTAAAAACCTTATAAGACCTTGGATTCGGGGGTTGGTTTCGATTGGGGAATGTGTTAGGCACCCGAACCGACTATAGTATCCCATAGGAACCTTCTACCTATTCTCTAATCTTGCGCTAAATTAATTTTACTTATTTTTTAAAAAAAATTTATGAGTTAAAGTGAAAGAAAGGAGAAAGATGAAGTGTGTTTTTGGTTATTTTTATTGATTTGGAAGGGTCGAAACCCTTTGCATACTTACCCAAATAAATCGGGATCAAAATCAAGTAGTTCGGCTAAAGAACTTTTTTTGATGAGTTGAATTAATTTTAATATTTTTTTTGAAAAGATTTTAAGAAGAGATGAGAGGCCTCAAGGCATGAGAAGAAAATACGATGAAGTTTGTTTAATTTTAATTGCAAGAAATCCATGTCTAATGTGGATATTAAATTGATTAACATTTGATTAAAGAAAATAAAAAGAAAGACACTTGGATTA
Source organism: Medicago arabica (assembly GCA_946800305.1). Taxonomy (NCBI): domain Eukaryota; kingdom Viridiplantae; phylum Streptophyta; class Magnoliopsida; order Fabales; family Fabaceae; genus Medicago; species Medicago arabica. The sequence goes on from OX326968.1 coordinate 32,169,786, forward strand.
CAAACCAAGGTTTACTTAAAAGAAATTTGAATTTGATTTTTTTGATTTTTTGATGAAAATATTTTTCTAAACTAACGGCGAAATCGCGTAACGGCGGAAAAATAAATAAGCGTAAAGCGATAAATAAAGTGGAGTGTCGGTGCGCGTGTCAGTGCGTGTGCCGGTTACATATTACATACCCTAAATACATTCTATGGTCTCAAAAGAAAAAATGCGTAAAAATAAATTACATCATTTCCCTAATTACAAACTAAACCGCAAATAAAATAAATAGCGTAAAATTTAAATATGCATGCAATAATGACAAGGAAATAAATGACAAGGAAAGAAAAAATATGCATGAGATGGTGAATAATAAAAATGCAAACACAAAAAAACAAATAATAAAAAAAACCATAAACAAATAAAATAAACAAATATAGAAGTAATTTTGAAGATAAAGAAGAAAAAGATTTTAAAATGTCTAATTAGCCCTATATGAGATAGAAATTTACTATTAAATGAACTAAAAATGCATGAGGTAAAAATTTAAAACACTAATTAATAATGCATGGACCATCATTCAAAATATCATATGAAGGGAAAAAAAAAAATGAATGCATGAAATTATAAAAAAAAAAAAAAAAACAAAGTTACTACAAAAAAAGGGGTGCAGGCAGCAAAGGATGGGGTACAAACAGCAAACAGAAAAGAAAGAAAAAAAACAATGGGCTGGGTCGATCCAGAAAGCTGGGGCGGGTTGGGTTACTGGTTCAACCCATGGGTGACCCGCCCAGCTCATTAAATGAATATAAAAGGCTCTTTTATGGCTTTTTTTTTCATTTCCTTCCATCTCCCTCTCTCTAAAAAAACACAAAAGAGAGCTCTCCCCTCTCTCTAAAATTCAGTCCGCCAGAGAAGAGAAAGTGTGGCGGCCGGAGCGGTTTTCTTCTCTTTTTTTTAATTTTTTTTTACTAACCTAACCTACTTCTTCTCCTCTTCTCAAATATGAACTTAGTTTTTGTAGGAACACCACAAACAGCCCTAGATCTACACTTCAAAGTTCAACACAAAAACAAAAAAAAACATGAAAAGCTACCTTGTTTTGATCCTTTCTTCTTCAAGTTTGGTTCGGCTGTTCCTTTGTTTTTTTCTTTTCACGTTTTTGCTCACTTTTCAACCGTTTGGTTCGGCCATTCCTTCTTGTTCCTTTTCGTCACTTTGCTTGCGGCCTTGCTTCCTTTCCGTTCGGTCCTCTCCTTTTCCGTTCGGTTCCTCTTTGGTTCGGCCTTGCTTGGTTGTTTTCGGATTTGTGGTTTGTTGTTTTCGGGTTCCTTATTGTTTTCGGATTTGAGATGTTGTGGCTTGTGGATCCGAAAAAAAATATGTGTTGTTTGTATGGATATGGAAATATGTGTTATTGTTTGTGTGGATCTGAGAAATATGTGTTGTTGTTGTTTGTGAAAGTTTGGATGAAAAAAAAGTTGCTGGAAATTTTGATGTTCATGAATGTTCTTCATGTTCATGAATTTTTTTGAGTTTTGATCTAGAATTTCAGAGAGAGAAAGTGGTTTTGTGTTTTTTGATGATTTTTGACTGATTGTGACTTGATTCTGACACTTCTGACTCTTGGGGACCATTCTGACGCGTGAACAGTACTTTTATAGTACTGAGTCTCTGATACACTGAAAATGACGAAAATACCCCTGCTGTTTCTTGGAGAAAAAGTTGGACAGGACCAATGACAAATTGACAAGTGTACTAAATGACTTAAAATAAATAAATGAATAAAAAAACAGATAAATAAATAACAACAAATAAATAAATGAAAAAACAAATAACTAAATAAATAAATAAAAAGCAAAAACGAAAATTAAATAATAAATAAAAAAAATGTCCCGTCGGAATCCAAAAAATGAGGTATTTTAAAATACCTCTCTGCCGAAATTTCGTCTGATACGACTGAAATACGCGGCTTTTTACGCTAATAAAAATAAAAAACAACGACGTGAACAAAATGAACTTTAAAGACGTAAACTTTACGCTAAATAAAAATACGCATAAAACGCGAGTAAAAATTAAGAAATTGATACACGAGTGACATTAAAATATAAACGACGAAACAGAAATAAATGCGATCACAATACGAATGAAAAACAGATATTACGGGAATTAGCGCGCGAACGACCGACTGAAAACGATCAACGTACGAATAAATAAAAAATAAAATGGTCAAAATTTGGGGTATGACATGAACCATCTTGAGCTTCATCAGAAGCATCTTCATCTTGAGCTTCTGAATTGGGTTCAAGTTGTGGACTTTCATCAGACTTTGGAGTCTGATCAGGTCTTCAGACACCTGTATATTTGCAAAACTTTCAACTAGCTATGAAATCTCACTTTCAGGCTCCTTGTCATCAAATTTGATGTGCATTGATTCTTCAACACATTGTGTTTCTGAATTATACACTCTGTATGTCTTGGATCTTTCAGACTGACCTAAAAATATTCCTCTTCGAGCCTTGACATCAAATTTCTTTAGATAGACCTTATTATTCAGAATGTAACATGTACATCCAAATTGATGAAAGTAAGAGATATTATATTTTCTTCCTTTAAAGAGTTCATATGTTGTTTTGTCCAATATCGGTCGAATATAAATTTTATTTTGAACATAACATGTTGTGTTTATTGCTTCTGCCCAAAAATGTTTAGCCAAATTATTTTCATGGATCATGGTTCTGGCCATTTCTTGTAAAGATCTATTCTTTCTCTCTACAATCCCATTTTGTTGTGGAGTTCTAGGATAAGAGAATTTATGAATAATTCCATGTTTTTCACAAAAAGATCAAATGGCTCATTTTCAAATTATTCAGCATGATCAATTTTGACCTTTAAAATTTCACATCTTTTTCAAACTGTATTTAAGTGCAAAAGTTACTAAACGCATCATATGCATCATCTTTAGTTCTTAGAAATTCATCCCAAGTCCATAAACTATAATCATCAACAATGACTAGTCCATATTTACTTCCATAGATGGATGCATTGCTAACTGGTCCAAATAAATCAGTATGAAGTAGTTCTAAGGGTCTAGAAGTAGAAACAATATCTTTAGATTTAGAAGATGATTTCACATTTTTTTCCCTTCTAACATGCACCACAAAGTGTATTTGAGTGATAGTCAATGTTTGGTAAGCCTATGACCAGTTGTAACTATTTGAGCCTAGAGATTAATCTACAGTTAGCATGTTCCAACCTAATGTGCCACAATCATTTCTTATCATTCACTGATAGACGACTAACTACCTTCTGATTAGCCAGTTCTGAAAAATTAATTTTATAGACATTATTTTTCCTTTTTTCCTTGAACACTATGGATTTATCATTTTTGTTAATTATTGTGAAATTGCTCTTATCAAACATCAAATCATAACCACTATCACAAAATTGACTAATGTTAAGTAGGTTATGTCTGAGTCCATCAACAAACCACACATTCATCCCTCTGCTAACAGTTCCCATAATTCATCTCATACCAATGATTTTTCCAGTCTGGTTTCCTCCAAATCCCATAATTCATCCCTCTTTCATGGTTATGGTTAGGAACGTAGACTTATCTCCTGTTATGTGTAGTGAGAAGCCATTGTCCAGGTACCATGAACTCTGCTCTTCCTTTCCTCCTAAGCATATCTGCAACTTCAATAATTTCAGACTTAGGTACCCATATCTTTATGGGTCCTTTAGGGTTAGTTCTGAAGGATTCAGTCTTCTTTTGTGCCTTATGCTTGAAAGTAAATGGCTTATGTTTGTTCAAGACTTGAGGCTTAGAACCCTTTGGTATTGAATCCCATGAAGTTACAATTGTTTTCCTCCTCTAAAGCTTAGGCTTTAAGAATCCAGACTCTGAGTTCTTCATAACTCGAAATTTAGGTTATGGTCTCTTTAGAATCTGAATCTTTGGAGTCTTAGATTCAGAGTTAGTCATAGTCTAAGACTCATGATTCTTTGACTTTGAAATATTCATAGTCTTAGAATCAGAAGCTTCAGGTTTTGACTGGATCACAATCTCAGATTTAACAGCTTCAGGCACAAAATAAGTTTCCAAACCTTGCTTAATGCAATCAGAGCATGATTTTGAATTAGTTTCACTAAGTTTCCCTTTTGTGAAGCCAATTCCTCTACCATTGTTATGGTATATGCTATAAATCATGGAAGCTACTTTGATTCTGTCAAAACCAGTCACAATAAACTCTTGAAGAACAATGTCTTTCTCACTCAAAGGTTTCTTGGAGCACTTATCAGTCATTTGTTTAAAATGTCTATTTTGATCTTCAATGTTTTCCATTTTCAAACAAGTTTTCTCATATAATTTTAACAAGTTAACATATCTATATTTTAACTCTTTTAACTCTTTGGATCTAGTTTGAAAATGACTGAGAAGTTCTTTGACAAAATCGATAAGTTCAGGACTAGTTTGTTTAGATTGTACCTCATTTTCATCCTCACAGTCTGTTCTAGATTCTGCATCAGAAGTCATTGTAGCTACTAACCCCACATCCACATTTGCTTCATCTTCAACTTCATTTTTCTCAGACCCCGACTCATTGTCTAGATCTTCCCAAGTAGCCATCTGACTCTTCTGGATCTACTTTCTGAAATTGTTGGATTTGAAGTTTGACTTCTTTGGTTTCTCCTTTGGTTTCTCTTTCTGTAAATCAGGAAAATCAGCAATGAAGTGACTAGGTTTCTTGCAGTTGAAACAACCCTTCTGATCTTCTTTTCTTGCTCATTTATAATTGCTGCATCTGCCCAAAAACTTCTTGTTCTTCCTAGCCAAATACTGAAGCCTATTAGAAAGAATAGCAATATCTTCAACAACAGGATCTTCATCAGAATCACAAATAGGAGATTCATCTTTAGATTCATTAGCTTTGAGAGCTTTTGCGGATTTTCCTTTAGACTTTAGTGCAATAGATTTTGGCTTTCTAACATGTTCTTGTTCATTAAGACAAATCTCATGACATTTGAAAGAGCTTATAATATCTTCAACACTTAAAGTATTTAGATCCTTAGCTTCCTCAATAGTAGTCGCCTTAGGTCTCCATTTAGAAGGTAAGCTCTTTAGAATTCTGTTCACATGATCAAAAACTACATAACTTTTCTTCAGAATCTGAAGTCCAAAGACTAAAGTCTAAAACCTTGAGTACATAGTCTCAATGTCATCATTGAAGCCTCTAGATGAAGTTTTTATGATGTTAGTTGTTTAGAATTATATTTATTTGTTTGTTTAGCTTTAAATATTGGTAGTCCAGTTTTTCATTGTTTAGATATGTTAAAACACCCTAGTGTAACTATTGGCATCTTCTCTACTGTGTCCTGTATCAACTTGAATCGATTCACATCATGACTGAATCGTTTCAAAAAAATCTCTGACCTATTATGAATCGATTCACTAAGAGCATGAATCGATTCATGCTTGAGTCGTATCATTCAACCCTTGAGTCGTCTCACCATTCTTTCTGACTCTCTCTGAATCGGTTCATAGGTATCCTGAATCGATTCAAACCCTCATCTGGGAAACTTGAATCGTTTCAAAGATCCCTTGACTTGCATCAATCTTCATATCATCTCCTTCAACCTAGACCTTGATTTCTATGTGTCTGAATCGATTCAATGGTTAAATGAATCGATTCAATATGTTAATTTTGTGCAAAAATTGAGTCTTTTCACTCATTAATATATATATATAACACTTTCCCCCACAACTCCAAAAGTATTGAATCATTTGCATCTATTCTATCTAGGTCTCAAAAACTCATTGCTCATACATTTTCAAGATTAAACATTTTTTCTTAGAATCACTTTGTCTTTGAGTGTATAGATTCTCTAGGGTGCTAGTAAGGATTGTAAGTTGGTTCTCTCAAGAAGATTGATTGGGCTTAATCAAGGCTTCAAAGGAAGTGAATAATCTCATTCCACCTCCAAAGGGCTTGGGGGGTTTTCTAACCATTCTTGAAGTCGAAGGGGGTTCGTTTGCCAGACGTAGTATTGAAGACTCGAGTGAAGAGTTCGAAGGAGTGCACTAGTAATTCAAGGATCCGAAGATTCAAGAAGCACCAAATTCAAGAGATACTTGAAGTTTGAGGGAGTGTTTTTCATAGGAGTTGAAGAATTAGGGTTTTAATTTGAAGGAACTCTTGTAAACATTGTAATCAACTTTTGTTACTTAGTGGATGACCTTGGTGAAGGTGTACTTCATCAAGTGGAGTAGACGTAGCCCTTAGCGAGGAAGAAAAAGGGTGAACTACTATAAACACCGGTGTTTTCTCTCTTTCCCTCTCCTTTTTACTTTTTATATTTCTTGTGATTAATTGAATAATTAATAGGTTAATTGCTAGTGTTGATCTAAGTAGTTTTTCATTGAAAATTAACCTAATTCATTGAGTTAGGTTTCACATTATTCACTTAGATCAATTGATTGCAAAGTCTATTCAATTCTTCAATTACACTTGAATTGTGTTTTTAATTTGGTAGTATAGTAGTTTTGTTCATATAGGTTTGGTTTGAAATTGTATATTGTTTTGCACTTTGCTCAAGGCTTATTAATATTTGATTGTATAACAAGATTTTTATCGTGAATCTCTCAATTCTAAGATTAAATCTTATTGCACATATAATTGCTTTTTGTTGAATCGTTGATTGTGATTGTTCGAGCAAAATTCAAATAGTCGTTTTCATTAAAATCAGTTTTTATCAAATATCCGAAAAATCTTTTAAAAAGCTATTCACCCCCCTCTAGCTTGGTTACTATCTAGCCATATAGACCAACAATCATCCTCTTTTATCCTGAACAACTCATACTGATGGATTATCATAGTAGCTTTAGCTTCTTTGACTTTCTTGTTTCCTGCATAGTTAGAGCACATAAAGGCAAACATTGCTTTAGCAGTTGTTTTATCATTCATCTTCAAGTACTCTTTTTGAGGTAAAACAACAACAACAATGTCTCTGATCTTGTGATGTTTCTTGTACATCTTCTTCTGAGAAGCAGTGTGTTTCTTCCTATCAACATCAGCTCCTTCTTCATCTAAGTCAAAATCACCAACACCATCTTCAAAGACATCCCATAACTTTTCATCTAATCCCATAATGTAAATATACATTTTTGTTTTCCACCAAGAGAAAGTATCAGGATCTCCATTGAACAATGGAGGCTTGCTTGAAGGTGGGGGGAGTTTAATTGTGTTAGCTTTTTCTTCTTTTTAAACTAAGTCCAGAATTCAGAGTCTGATAATGTTCAGATCCTGAAACAATGTTGAGAGTCTAATGCAACTGATAAAGTAAAGATAGAGAGAGAAGAGAAAGACACAAGCAATTATAAATGTTTCTTCCACAATCCGGAAGTAGTCATGTCCCTCTTGCACTTCCAAGGAGAGTTCACGAAAAGCAGAATCTAATTACATATGCTCAAGCACACAAGCAAGGGACTTCAAATACTTAAGCACACAAGCATGAGATTCCTATGCTCAAGCATAAAAGCAAGAGACTTCAAAGGAAACAAAATTACATAGAAAGATGTTTGGATTGAACACTTGATATAAAATCAGTGGTGTTCACAGTACAAATTAGATATAAACTCTTAAGACTCTAGAATATCTAAAATATGAAAGTTGTTAAGAAATTCTAAGTCAACTGATGTGCAACAATTTCAGCAGAGTTTTAAAACAAGTAAATCAAGTAGATAAAATAGTCACAAGGAAGGGGGTTTGAATTGTGACCCTTTAAAAAATTAAACATGTAACTTAAACTTTATTCTCAAGTTTTTGACTTAGAATAGTTAAGTAAGTAAACTGACTTCAGAACGTTCTGAAGTGTTTATGTAGAAACAGTTTAAATATGTAAATGTGTTTGTGTGTGTAGTGTATACTTTATATAAAGAGTATAGGGAAGAGAAGAAGAACATACAAAGATTCATAATGGTTCATCCAATGTGGGATAATCCACTCCTCTCAATCTTGTGAGAGTTTCCAATATGATGCTTGAAATAATCTATCAAATCATGCACCTTACAATCTTAAAGATTTATTGGAATCTTTGTGAGATCAATGTTTTTGCTAAAGCTTCAAACACTCTTATGTTGTTTTCTTGTATGATTTGCAATGATGCAAGTAATGTTGAGCCTTCCACTTTTATTTATAGAGTGTCTTGACCTCTTGTAGCTGTTGGAGGGTGAACAATGGTCTTGTGCCATGTGTCCTGAGCCCCACTAGCTTTTACTTGAAAATATGGGTGAACATTCTGAACATCAAAAGGTTGTTGTGTTCTTGAGGACACATCATAATGTTGTTGTGTTCTTAATGATCTTCAGCTGGGTTCACCATGATCTTCATATGGGTTCATCATGTATCAATGTATGATGAGTTTATGGGTTCATCATATGCATGTCAGATGAATATATGAGTTTTGTCCAAGTGTAGTGTCATTTCACGTACATCAGAATGTTGCTGGACAATGCCTTTCCAGATTTGCCTTGGAATGTGTGTAGGAGAGAGAAAAGTGGATCTGCATCTTCATGCCCATGCTTTGAGGGATTGTGTGGTCCATGTACTGTACCAACTCCCATACGTGTCTAACTTACTGAGTGAGACAAGATTTCCTTTTTGCTTTTGCTTTTGCCTTTTGCTTTTCACATAATATACAGTTCATAAAGCATGTGATGAGCTGAACATTCTGATCATCAGAATATTCCTTTTGTTTCACTTAGGATTATTTGTAAGACTTTCTTTTGTTGTAATCAAACCCTAATAGTGAAACAAAAATGAAGAGCAGTGATTGTTACATCTAGGATGATATTCTCTTTGGAATATTCCTAGTACTTCAAATGTTCAAAGTCTTAAATGATCATTGAAGATCCATTTTGACATTAATCTTGTAAATGCCTTTATTTCTTGATTTATCCATGCCAATGTACTTTACTGAACATTTATTCATGTCACGTGTGCCTTGCATGTTCTTGATAATGTTTTTGAGTTTCTGGGTTTCTATAAGAACAACCTTCTGAACCCTGCTTGAACATTATGAACTCTGAGCAACAATCTGAATTAACTTTATGAACTCAGAGTTAGTTCATGAATCCAAATGTCCTTTGATTTCTTGTATCTTGGTATGATTTAAACCTTGTTCGTGTCTTAGTTAAACACCCAATAGCACAAGTTAAATACCATGGAATTAATCAAAGTCCATTAATTCCTTAATCATCCAGGTTTATTATCTTTAAAATTAATAAGGGATTTTGCCTCAACAGTAAATTGTTGTTTAGTCTCTACTAATCTTCAAGTCTTCATTCCTCTATATAGAGGTGTGAAAGAGACGTTGTAGAGTTTCCAGTACATCAAAGAGTCGTTATTGAAGCTTGATCAAATCACCAATGATCTGTTGCTTGATTTGGTTAATGTCTTAGGAGGGAATAATTTGAAATTCATTCCTTGTTTAGAGAATTAACCAGTAGAGACACAACTGTAGCAATACTATGTGCAGACAAGAGAGTGGAGTAGTGGTTGTACAATTGTACTATTGTCCTTTTCATGCGCTCTTTAGTGAATAAGCATCCAATGCCTTCTAATTTCTTGGAAATAGTTGTTGCTCCAGACTTCTATTCCTTCTGCAGACTTGTGTCTTCAAATAACCAAATATAACTAACTCAAGTTCTTGACTTCAGACTCTGACAAACTTCAGACTCTAGATGACTTCAGACTCTGGCAGTCAGCTTATGATGTTCTTCAGACTCTGATGGTCTTCAGACTCATACTTGCAACATAAGCTTCATTTGTAAATTTCATTGCTCTCATTTGTTCTTCCAGAACCAATACCTTGTTTTATGACTTATAAAGTTTAGTCTATGGTCTTGCACACTTGAACAAACATTAACATATTCAATTGAACTTTTAATACCTTGATATCATCAAAACTTAAGGTGGCAATGTTAAACATTTTGTTCCAACAATTTCTTATTACAAATTGGTCATTTAAGTCATAGAATATTTACATTATCATCCCTCTTTTCTGCCAACTTCGTTAAAAAGTGCTTATAGACCGTTCAACATTATGATGGTAGGTCCAAAAGTGCTTATGACATCAAATATGATTACTTATACACATTTTCTTCTTGTTTTTGAATTTCAAACCTAATTTTACATATAATTATTGATCAACAATATTATAAATCAAGTAATCGGTCCATTTTGTTTTAAGTCAAGATGGAATAACACACCTATAAGCTCTAGTTTTGAGAGCAAAGAATTTGGGAAAACCAACTTAACATTAAATATCCACATAAACACTTTTTGATTGAGTTTGATGAAATTAGGGTAATGGTGCAAATATTTTATGACTTAAAAGGACCAATATGTAACTAAAAAAATGTAAAGCACTAACTTGCTATAAACATGTAACTTAAAGGACCGCAAATGGTATTTGACTTTATATTAAATATTAACTTTTTAATAAATAATTGTTGTTTTTCAATAAAAAAATTTAATTTTAGTTGTTTTAACATGTGCAATATTGCACATGTTAGACAACCTTTTTTTTAATTGAATTAAATCAAATTGCACTAGACATAAATCATCCCTAACACATGATCCTCAATGGCGGAGCTTCACTTGGGCTGAGGTGGGCCACGACCCACCCCTAATTTTTTAATTTTTTAAAATTTAAATACAAACTTCAAGCTGACCCACCCAATTATCTTCACCTTCTTGTGTATGCTTTGTGATTTGTTTAATTTAAGAACAAATATATTTTTGAATCTCATCAAATGGTTGATATTTCATACATGTGAGAAGTGTATAATACATTAATTTTGAGATATTAACCCTAAATATAGCATAATAATTTATATTGAAAGAAAAGTTAATGTAAGTATTAGTTTTGATTCTATTTTATATGATTTCAAATATTTTTAATATATGTTGCATAATTTTTTTATTTTCCACTTTATGTTTAATGCACATTACAACAAAAAAATTTATTTTATATATCATAGTTAATTTCAGTGACCCATCTGGAAAAAAAAACTTGGCTCCGCCACTGTTGATCCTCAGTTATAGTTCCAACCGTAGTTGAGCCAAACCAACATTATCTAAAACTTAAGTGATGCTCAAAACTCTTCATCATTCTGATTAAGTCTAGTTTTATGAGCAAATTAGTTGCAAAAAATCTAGAAAACTAACATAATAAGTGCTTATATCATTAAATCTAATTACGTAAGTGAAAAAAATTAACCACAATTTTGGAAAACTAATTTCAAAATCAATTTTTACTAATTCAAAACTAAAAAGTGTTTATAAATTTCAAAACTAAATTAGTTATACATCGGAAAAAAAACTAAATTAGTTTTCCAATAACTTATCTACATTCGATACTTACCAACTTTTGAAAACTATTTTTAAAACACAAAAACCATAAACTACAAACTTCAAACCAACAACTTTGAAGGAAATATTTGAGACAAATCTACCTTAATGATGACAGGTTATCATACGTTATTTTTAGCATGTTTTTCAGTCATTTTCCATAGGTTTTTCATCCGGAATAAATGAATATTATAATAGTTGCTTATCATTTTAGGACATTTGTAATGTTTTCTATATTTAAAATTCTATTCTTCCTGAAACACAACAATTTTAATTTTAGTGTGTTTTGATGTAATTCACGAAAAAATCATGCAAATCGGCAACGCAAGACATCTGAAGACTTATGAGGACTTTGAGAAGATCAAGAATGAAGATTCAAATGACCTTAAAAGACATTACATAGTGAGAAAATATTTTCCCACATCCCAAAATATTTTATATGGAAGCAAACATTCAAAAAAAATGAAGAAACATGCATTTCAACACCGGATTGCACTCACATGTGCCCCGAGTATGACCATGCACCTAGCACACGAAGTAGGTGCCCGGAGAATGAAAATTCTTTTGGAGAGTAAGTGACCAACATTCGAAGATTGAAAATATCCTGAAAATAGTTTATGCAAGTTGTATTAATTATTATAGTAATCAACGTATGTACTTAATATTTGGTGGTAACAGGATCTCTTGAAAAAATCTAGTTCTTGCATTAATTTTTCTTTAAAAATTTGAATTCATGTCATCATTTTTCTCAGTACATTCTACCAAATTTTTAATGGCTTTCACCACCTCTTTGATCATTAACTAGATGGATTTTCCAAAATATTGTTTAGTATCTGTAACATAATTCTACCGAATACCGATGATTGGCTCATTTTCAGTACTTAAATTTCCGACATTTAGCTTGACTTACCATTCTTCACGTGCTGATGCAAAAGCTTACTGATGGACACATTATATTCATTTTTAAATATATAATTATCTGAACCTATTTTATGGTTTATCTCCCCCCTCAAATGTCAGTCCATCAATTCATCATGCTCACCACTCAACCAGAAGCTCTTTCATCAGCACACACTTATACTTGTACCGTCGTTGCCGCACTCAACGGAACATGTCACTTGAACACTCTTTGATAGGGTTTCTATCTATTGCTACGCTAGATTAACTAAAGACTATATAATTAGGAAAATTCAATACTCATTCATCCATCCTTTTATACAGTATGTGAGACGGTCTATTGTGACCCCTTGATCTTAGGATAAAATGTTGACAGTAAAATAAAGGACAGAAATGATAAATTGACAGCTATGAGTCACTAATAGTCTCTTAGGATAAACTCTAGTACATGAATATGCTAGAATATTATTACTTTGGGCAAGGCAGATTAGTGACATAGTCATTCAGCTTAATGGGCCTAGAGGTTACACGCTTTGGACGACCCACAGGTGTATCACTCTTGGTCAAGAAGACTTTCGACACAAGGAACCAGACAAACCCTTCGTCGAACTTCGGCTCTCATACCACTGTTGGGATACAAGGGGAGCCAGGGCAACCACCCACATCTAGGCCAAAGCAACCACACAAGTAAAAAGAGCATGTTTTTCTTTGATGTGTAAAAGTCATTTATCTACATCTTATTCTTTTTTATTGTTTCTCTCTAAGCTTTTTTATACTTAATTTCCAACAACTTAGTTTCATAGGATACATAGAACTTCAGTCTGCAGATTTCTGTACTTATTACAAATATAGAACACATAGATTCTACTTTTGTGTGTGTGTGATATGTCTGTTACGTTTAGTTAACACTTTCTTTTGTTTAAAGTAACACATGAATGTGGAAACTGTCTAGAGTTATCACATAGTTTATGGATTATGCTCATTGATCTACTCTAATTAAATATGTGTTTCACTGGTGAAGACTTGTTTGGAAATTTGACCCAGGAAGAAGAAGAAGAAACCGAGAGAATTTTGAGGAATGCAAGAAGGCGCAAGAGGAAGCAATTTAATTCTTTAATAAACATCCTTTGAAGGTAACACTTCAAACTCCAATTTCCATGCATCATACTTTTTTTTCTCGGATCAAATATTTTAATGGATTCCTCTTGTTTGATCATTGATGGATCTTCCACCATTGATCAGCTTCCTCGTCTTGTCGGAGTCTCGAATGCATGAAAACCACTGCACACGGCTTCATGCAACTTCTTTACTTCTTTCCATCAAAAGCTTACTGATATGACCCAATTCGAGTAGGAATCACACTCCATAATCCAGAGAGAGAAACTAGAGATAAAAGAAAGGAAATTCATTGTATTTTTCTTTGATTTTAATCCATGAGGCATATAATGCTTATATAGATTTGTACATACTCATAATAAGATACCTACAATGGTTACACAATAGCGCAGCTTAGTAACTAACTAATAGAGTATGCCTAAAAGATTTCTTCTAAATTAAGAGGAGTTAACTATCTTCTAGAACTAGCAGAGTCACCAAATTTATACTCCTTATTATAAATGACGAGTCATACTATCATCTAGAACCATGTGTGTTTTAGTTATTAGATATTTTTTAGCGCATATTTTAGGTCTTTTTTATGCATGAAAATTGAACCTTTCACGAAGTTGTAATTGTGGCAATTTTTTGTGTCCGGCTGGTTTATTATGATTTAGGAATTTAAGAATTGGGCACAAAAAACACAAAGATTGTGCCAATGAATCTTGTTCTCTTATGTTATTTATAGTTGGGAACTCTTCTGTTGTTTATAGTTGTAAAATTACTACTCCTTCTGTCTCATAATATTAGTCGTCGTTTAAGGTTTGTGCACGATTATTTAGGAAATGATTAATTTTGTTGATTTCAATGGTAAAATTAGTAGCATTTACTAAAACATTCTTATTAATTGCAGTTAGTAGAGTAGTTAAGTTAGATGAAATTCAATAAATAAGGTATAATAATAGAAAAATGATAAATGTTGCATTGGTACGGTAAAGTGACAATTATTTTAAAAGTTAAAGAGACTAATTGTGATGCGGAGGGAATATTTGCTTATCAATTAAAAGTAAAGTTATTAATGCCTTTTCCTTATCACAAACATAATAATTCAAAATAGTCTACAATGTTACCTCAAGTTTGACAACTGTAATGGAGTCTTAATACATGATGTGAACATCTTCCCATAGTGATAGCCCTCCCTAACACCGATGGAATTCATAATATATATAGTTGTAAATGTTATTAGAAACCTCCCTGAAAAATTGAAAAGATTTTGAATCGAGAGTTTTAAAACATTAGAAGTAAAGTGAAGGGTGTATTTAGAAGGAGTTGGGGTGTAATATTATTTTTCTTTTTCCAAAGAAAGAACACTGGGCCTAGCCCATTCTCATCCATTATAAATAGAAAATTGCTTTTCTCCCATCACGTTTTGCTAACTTCCTACTGAACTTTCGAAAATATCCTCCATGTGACTTAAGTCACGTAGGTGTTAAACGCAACGTGACTTAAGTCACACTGAAATACAACCTACATGATTTAAGTCACATTGGATTCCAACGTAAGTTAAGTCATGTGTGTCCTTTTAAAGATCAGGCATCAACTCATTTCTTCATTTCCTCTTTCACATCTAAAAATCTCCAAAAACTCTCTCAAATAAACCAAATCCCTAATTTCTTCAAGTTTAAATCAAACAACACTCCAATAACAAATAAGTTTTCATAATCAAACACTATTAACATTTTATGTTTATATGTTAGATTTTCCTCTTAAATTAAAAATTGTTTAGTTTAAGAGTTTGTTTAATTTTTTTTTTGCAATAAATGATACAATTTACATGTAAATGACTTATATTGATTAATTGTTTAGATGTTTGCATGTTTATGCTGTAGTTTTGAGTTTTGGGATTTATGTATAATTTGCACTCCAAATGTTTGATGAAATGTTTGAATGAGTTTTTCGTTGATTGTTTAATTTTTTTTTTATGGTGTGGATCTCAAACTTTGTTCAACACTTAAGTATGATTCAACGGTGGAAACTCTTATTTGTTCAAGGTTCGGGTCAATGTCACGCTAAAGGATCTGAAGGATTAACTGAACGAAATCAACCAAGAACTCAACCCCGGAGACACAAGGAGGGTGGAGGCGCTCAGTATGCACGTCCCCGTTTATTCCAGTCCGAAAAGATAATGTTGACAGACGATGACTGCGTGAGGAGCATGTTCTCTATATATCGTCAGCACTGCATGTTCTCGAGGATTGCGATGGATGCTACGTTGCTGAGATCGCCTGAAGATATTCTCAAGAGTTTGATTCTGTCACAAGATTATGTTTAGGTAGCATCATTATTATGTAGTGTCTTTATTTTGTTGTAATTTAAGATAATTCTTGTTAGTTTGTTGAAGATGTTGGTATTGATGTGTCTTATGAAGGTGAGAAAAACACAAGAAGGGGGGAGTTAAATTGTGTTAACTTTTTTCGCAACTCTTTAGAAGTAAGAATCTGTTTTCCAGGATCAGAGGCTGAACAAGTTTAGGACCTGATGGAAGATCAGAGTCTGTAGCAGCGGGAATGGTAAAGAGATAAAGGAAAGAGAGAACACAAGAAATTATACAGGTTCCTTCCACAGACCGGAAGTAGTCATGTTCCCCTTGTACTTCCAAGGAGAGTTCACTAAAATGTAATCAACAATTACAAGTTGCTCAAACAAACAGTAAAAGACTTCCAATACTCAAGCACACACCCAAGAGACTTCCAATGCTCAAGCACGCAGGCAAGAAACTTCAACACAATTTACAGAAAATTGAATAGAGTTTGAACACTTGATAAACAATCAAACGTGTTCCAATTACAAAACAAAGAGACTCTGTTTTCTGAATAACTTAGAAATTTTAGGATATAAAGTTTGTAAGAATTTCTTAAGTAGTTGATGTGTTCTTGTGACTCAGAAATAATAGCAAATAGCTTAATAAAATGTTCAGAGCCAGTAGTCTATTCTCTAAGTCTTCACTCCCTTTATATAGGCGTTGTAAAGAGACGTTGAGACAATCCAGCACATCACAGAGTCATCTAAAAGCTTGGACAAATGCTGTTGATCTGATGCTTGATATGGTAATCGTCCTTCAATACAGATTTTGAATTCCATTCCTTTTGAGGCGAACTACTGGTAGACACAGCTGCCAATAGTACAAGGTAGTGGAGTAGTGGAAACAGAGTTCGTACAAAGTACTTTGTCCTATTCCTGCATTCTTGTCGTTAAGCATCTCATGCTCAAGTTGACTTTGAAGCTAGCCGTTACTCCAAACGAACATTTCTTCTACGTCGAAATACCTTCAGAAAACCTTCTAAGCAAATCTTCAATTTGCGGTCTTCAGACTCTCTGTAGCACTTCAGACTCTGACGAGCTTCAGACTCTCTTCAGAACTTCAGACTCTCTTCAGCTCCTTCAGACTCTCTTTGTTCTTCAGATTCTCTGAGTCTTCAGAACCTCTCGAAATAGCTTCTGATGATTCTTCAGACTCTCTTGGACTTCAGAATCACAAGCAACAAGCTTCTTAGAGAATTTTGCTCTTCATTTGTTCTTACATAATGCTTTCTAAGATTAAAATCTTGACTAAGATCCTGCACACTTAAACAAATATTAGCATATCCAATTGACAACTTTTAATACCTTGTTATCATCAAAACTAAAAGTGGTATTGCTGAACACCCTCGTTCCAACATCTTATACTTAGCGTAAAGATTTACAAGACTCTTTGAAAAATCAAAAGAATGAAGAGAACACAACATGTATTTTACCAAATCAATTATATATGTTTTCACATCGAAATGGAATGCACCTATAAGATGTTGTTTTTTTATTGATCATGCTCGTATGTCGATTGGAACTTGTCAGTTGGCAGTGCAGTAGGATTAAGTTCAAAAGAATGTATTGAAATGCATTCTTGTTCGTCGCTACTCATCTTATATGAAAGAATTCGATGTGAAAACATATATAGTTGATTTAGTAGAATACAAGTGTTGTGTTCTTTTCTTTCTTTTGAGTTTTCGAAGAGAGCACCAAATCTCTACACTAAGTATAAGACACTTTAATACCAATATTTTGAGCAAACTTTCAAGAATATCATTTAAAACAAACATCACGATGATGCCGCATATTTTGGGAGAATGTAATGTAACGCAGATGAAATTAATACTAAATAAAATTGTGTATTTTTTGAATTGATTTCGTGCACTTGTGCAACTTTATTCAAATTTATTCAATACGCATCTTTATTCAAATTTATTCAATACCAAAATGCGCAACATATCAAAAAACATCCAAAAAAACCAAGACATTATTACAAGCCATTATATTAATCATCTCTCTCGTCACTTAATTCAATTGGGCTGTCCTCGAGAGCTTCTGGGGCATCTGCTATGGCTGCTAACCAAAATAACAGGTTATTCTGCTTCGTTTGATCTTGTTAAAATTGTACACATGCACATCCGCCTTGCTTTTTTGTCCGGTTCCTTCACATTCGATATCGTGTCATGTCACTATGGTTTTTGCTTTCATCTTATCACCCTCTTTTTTTATATGAGCATCACCCTGTTTCTGAGACATATCTACACAATGCAAACATCGGAGATCAAAACCTACTCTAATCCTAAAAATTCTACCACAAATTCCTAACAATTTCTACCACGATTCAAAATTCTACTCTAATCAACATCTAAGAATTCAATCAAATCATGAACATCTAACATCATAAATAAATAAAAACTAAATATGTGATAATTTATTCAAAAAAAAATCTAAGAATTCAATTAAAAAAAAGCAATTGCAATAGGATAATAAACACTTACTTGATTTTGAGATTGTAATTGGCGTTGAATGACTTAAGCTTGGAGAAAAATCGCAACAATAGAGATTAAAACCGCAACAATAGAGTTTTAAAAATTCCTATGTTGTTGTGTTTTTATAAGAGAACCTAACCTGAGTTAACTCACATTGACTTAAGTCAGGTAGCGAGCGTGACTTATGTCACGTTGTTAATACACCTACGTGAATTAACTCATGCACCGGTATTTTAGGTAGTTCGGTTGCGAGTGAACGAAACTTGACGAGAGAATATCAATTTTCTTATAAATATAGACATAAACCCTTAAAAAAAATGAGCCATTGTCACGGTTGTGTTCTCTGTCGTTTTTCTCTCAAACCCTAACAGACATTATGTCTTTTAATGGCAAATCAATACTTCCACAATGCCCTACTCAAGAACAAGCGAGTTGGGTACTAACTTTTCTGGAAGCTGGTCATTCTATTACAACATGCTTATGATTATGCGATTAAATGATATGTGAAAAAGACATGCACCTCCTCCCAAAAAAATCGTCAAAACTTGAGATGAGAAGAGCCGGCATCGTACCGAAAATTGCCAAATGTGCCAATATGCCATATTCAAACAATTCATTCCTCATGGCTCCACATTTGTTTGAATTGAGTACATTTTTTTATTGAAAAATAAATTGTCTAAATTCAAATAATAATCTAGTAATGTCTACTGTAAATGCTTATCACAAAGTTATAGCTGCCAATATCTGACGCTAATACCGCAATTAGGAGCAATTTTTTAACCAATGCAGTGTCACATCATGCTCTCAATTTTGATTTAAAAATTTATAGCAACTGATACAAGCCATTAAAAAATAAATAACTGATATAATTTCCCTTTCATAGATAGGTAAAATATTGCTATTATATGCCCCAAGCTAGAAAGACCGATAATCATGTCTTGTTCTCTTCTTTGGAACCCTAAACATGTCCTATTCTTTGAAGTCTTGGTACTTGGATTTTACAAAATAAAACAAAATAACCATATTTATTAATGAAATTTGAGGCTAAACTCTTCAACTTGCAGGAAGATCCAAAATCCCATTGCTCTCAAATTAACACGTTCACATGGATCTGGCATGAAATGTGCCACTCTTTTCATTCTGCAAGTGTTATATATAGAAGGGCTAGATTGTTCTTTTGTTTTATGCTGCTAAGATGACAACAACAATCTTAGCTTCATATATTGAATATTGTGATTAAAAATAAATAATAACGTGTGATCAATGGAGTGGATATAGCCGAAAAGAATATACTCTTACAACGTTGAACCAAAGTTGAAACTTCAAATGAGGAGGTGATCACATGTCCGACAATATATTGAATAAGGTTATCTTCATTAGAGGGAACCTATAAAAAACTAAAAATAACAACTTGTGGGACTTGTTCCATCTTCTTCAAAACCCAGAGAAAGAGGGTTTAAAAAAAAAAACTTGTGGGACTTGGGATTTATTAGGTTATTACTCTCTCGATCACATAAAAATTAGGGTTAAATATGTTTTTCGTCCCTATAAATATATCAACTTTTTGTTTTAGTCCATCTAAAATTTTCCTTCAACTTTTAGTCCCTATAAAATTTTCAATCTTCACTTTTGGTCTCTCCTTTAAAGTAAACTCATATGTAGAATTCATATTTTTGAATGAGACTTTGCAGAAAAATTCATAATATTATAAGAATCACTCCTAAATGAATTTAGAATTTTTTAACAAAACATGAATTTAATATGAATTTTTATATTTTTTACGGTTAAAAAGTCATATTTAATTTATGTTTTGTTAAAAAAATCTAATATTTTTTGGGAAAGATTTTTACAATATTCTACACATTTCTGTATAATTTCATTAAAAAATACTAAAATTAAATTTAAAATAGGAACCAAAAGTAGTAATTGAAAATTTTATAGGGACTAAAAGTTGAAGGAAAATTTTAGAGGGACTAAAACGAAAAGTTGGTATATTTATAAGAACCAAAATCATATTTCATATTTTAATTTTGCCCAGTTCTTGACCAAAAAAAAATGCGCATTTTTTAAAAATGAATAGTTACATTTATTTTAATGATAAAATAAATATCATTTATCATAATATTCTTAATAAATGTAGTTAATAGACCAGTTAAGTGGAGTAAAATTAATAAATAAATATATATTAGTGAAAAATAATATTACATTAATATTTTAAAGTGATAATTATTTTAAAATAAAAATAAAAATATATATGATACACTTTTTATGAGCCGGCAGGAGTATAAAACCTCAAAAACTCGTTAAACTTGTTCTTTCTATTGTTTACTAACTAGAACTTTTACCCGTGCTACCGCCCGGGACATATAATTTTTAAAAATAAATGATTGATGAAAATGTTGTGCATACTTTTCTTCGTATGGTAACTTGATCGAGTTAAATATAATCACGTATCGTGTAACTTGAGTTTAAGATGATATAATACGCAAAGTCGAAGTATGATATCGTTGTTAATAAAAAGCAAATTAAAGCAACGAAGAAATGGATAATATTTAAATGCATGAAACAATCTATGTTGCATTACTTAACAGCAGCTAGTAGTCACAGTTTTTCCACAAAATATTGATTAGCAGACATACGCAGTATTAATAAGAGGATACAAAAGTTAAGCAAAAATGTAAATCTAATATCACAATGTATGAAATTAGCAAATGATGGTCTATCCAGCAACACAGGCTTATCAAATAACTCACGCATATCTGCTCACCAACAACCTGTATCCAAAATAGAATGTTAAGCTCAGCAGCAAGGATAATGAACTGAACCTTCAAACTGGGAAAACTTAATATGGAACGTCGACAATATAATTGAGTAGCCAAATCAGTGATGGGAGTCCCCTTAATAGTTGACGGTACCGCTAACAACAACACGTACAAATCTAAAACAATGTAAAAGAAAAAATCATAAGTATGATAATAAATTAATTACTAAACATATGTAAAAATTATAATGTGAAAGCATCTTTTATATTAGATAAGAACTAACCTGCATGATAGCTGGTCTTGGTATAAGAAAAGCAGCAACATGATATATGCTTCAGATTTAATTGGTCATAAATTGCGGAAAACTTCATGATATACGACATTTTTTGTAGTGTTGATGCAGTTGTTATCTTCATCTATCAATAAAAGTTTCAATCCGTTCCTGGAAGTTACTCTTGAAACCGCGACATATAGCTGACCATGTGAGAAGACCGGTTGAGGAAGGTATATCCCAACCTTTTGCAGCGATTGTCCTTGGCTTTTATTTATTGTCATTGCAAACGATACAGAAATTGGGAACTGCCTACGTTGAAACTTGAATGGAATCCTTGTATCTGAAGGAGTCAACGACAATCTAGGTATGTAGACTGTATCCCCAATATTGCTTCCGGTTATGACTTTCCCCTCAAGCACGTATCTGCCCATCTTGGTTATTATCAGGCGTGTTCCATTGCAAAGACCCGCTGTTGGGTCTAAATTTCTCAACAACATGACAGGTACTCCGACTTTCAGCTTGATTTTGTGGTTTGGGATGCCGGAAGCATTGATTGTGTTCAAAAACTCAGGTGTGTGTATGTCATCCGGCCTACTTGCCGCTGAGTTGGTTGAAAGGGGGGAATCACAACTCAAATAAGTCTTCTCTTCTCCAGGTATCAGAGACATTACATAATCGTTAATTTCTTCCACTATGGCATTTTTTGGAGTTAGTATAGCTCTATCTTGGAAATACGATGGATCATGCATTTCATCTAGTAATGATGGATATATGGTATCAACAATAGAAGCAATATGATCATCTGAGCTTTGAATGAGAAGATCATCCGGAATTTCTATATCAATATCTTCATCATTGGCATCACCAATACTACCATCACCGATACCTAGCACCCACTCGCTGAATTGTTTTCTTTCTTCGATATCAGAACTCGAAGAACCATGTAGAAGACGCATGTTTGTTGACAGTGTTAGTACCTCACAAAATGGCCATAAGTATGAAGAGTTAATGCCTGCATTTACAATCTCTTGTCTATTAGCTTTAGGTATGACGGGAAGGATTTGTCTGAAGTCACCACCAAGTACCATAACCTTTCCACCAAAAGGGATGTCTGTTCGACCATTGTTTTGAACACGAAGGATATCCCTCAAACTGCGATCTAGTGCTTCAAAACAATGTTTATGCATCATAGGTGCTTCATCCCATATGATAAGCTTTGCCTTACAAACCAATTCAGCTAAAGGGCTCTTAGGATGTATTCCACATGTTGATATCTCATCTACGATAATAGGTATACCGAACCTTGAATGTGCGGTTCTTCCATCGGGTATAAGTAAAGCCGCTATTCCGCTTGACGCAACTGTTAGTACAATTTCCTTCCTTGAGCGTACCGCAGATGACAATGCCCTCCAGATGAACGTCTTGCCGGTCCCACCGTATCCATAAAGAAAGAAAATACCAGGAAGGTTATCATCCACCCTACTCATGATTTTGCTGTACACATTTTTTTGCTCTGCTGTCATGGTAGACATTAGTTTCTGATGTTCAATCTCAAGCATCTGCTGGTTGTAGTCTAGTTCGTCATATATCAATCTATTTCGCGACTCATGTATAAGGGAGACATCTGTTTGAGGCATGGTTGGGTAGTCTTCCTTCAAACTCTTTCCGTGACTGTGTAACAGTCTCTCAATTTCCGCTAGTGTGTAATTCTTCAGCTGGTCATCATCCAACACCAAATCTGCAGGCAATCATTCAATTGTTGTAATAAAACAAAGTGTGAAATGGATTGCTAACGTTATATTTAGTATACTGAATTATTAGCTGCATGATTTAAACTATAATAGACTAATCCACACTAATCCACATAAACTACACGCATACTAAGCATAATATTTGATTAAGGAGTTTCACTATAATGAATTATTCTATGCCTAAGGTCCAATTTCAATCCAATGTAAGTGTTCCAAAGTTGGCGCTATTTAACTATCATGTCTAAGGTCCAATTATTAGCATTAAACAGACATGTTTAACTATGAAATGTTAGACAATCTTAATATGGAATTAGACATACAACAATAAAAGAAATTACATGATGGAATTATATTTTATTTTTTTACATCATAGTTACTGCCTCATATATTAACTCAAATTGAAAATAGTTCCTGCATGTTTTATAATATTATTACCTGGGACACGCAACGCCCTTCTTTGTCGATTTAGCATATCATCACTCAAATTCTGCCAAGTTTTGCTCCATACTACCTCAGGTTGAGAGAATTGGTTTGTTACCAATAATTGCACAAACAATCGGCGCATATAACTGGCAGTCCCCCAGAAAGATGCTTGGTTAATGGCGTCTATAAACTCTTTATCATCATCTAATAAACCCAACGCAAAGCACGCCTCCTTGAATGTATCATACTTGACTCCACCAACTGTGTAAATGTCGTTATAGCAAACAGGACCTTTAACATAGTTAAGCAAGGTCCTGAGATAGAATTTTTCACCACTACCAGGAGCCACGAAATGAATCCTACCAATTGAAAGACCCCTTTGTCGCGGTGTCCATTTGCGTTGCGATGCCTTCCAAGTAAATTTCAACGGAAACTCACCGTAAGTTAGGTCCCTTGCTTCAGGATATTTCTGGTTTGCCTCAAACCATGCTAGGAATTTAGTGTCACGGATATGCGGTTTCTTTATGACATCTGCTATGTCTTCATGATCCTCAAAGACAATAGGCTCTTCACCTTCAAGATGGAAGTTGAGTCGCTCGACAGATGGCTCTCTATAATTGATGTCAAATGAAAAAAATCCTCCATACCGCTTCACATGCAGAGAGATATCTACAATCATAGTACATTTTGATTTCGTCATAACATTGATCTCCGCCTTGGTAGAATGTTGCGGTAACCCGGTCATGACCCTTGTTCACATACTTAAACAAATATTTGATTGATCGAGACTGATTGCACCATTCGACATTGATGTGGGCGTTATACTTCAATAGTAGTTGACGGTTGTAAGGCACAACATATCTGTTGTCGACAAATGATTCACCTTTTTTTATAAACACGCCGTTATCTCTTCTTCTATAAACTGGGTAACCATCTGAATCAATGACAGTGCTGTCGACAAACTTTTTCGGAAAATATTTGGTGCACTTTTTATTGAGCATACATGGTGAATTCGTGTTTTGCGGACCGCAAGGACCATGTATCATAAGGGAAGCAACTATTTCGTAGAGTCTGGGGTCACGATTCTTATCAGGAATTTCAGCTGATATAATCTTGTCAATTTGATTAGGATGAAGACATCGGAACTCAGGACGCAAGAACACTAAGATATGAGCATGTGGTAGTCCGCGCTTTTGGAACTCAATGGTATATATAACTACATAAAATAAAAAATAGTAAAATCATCTAAAGACACCACCATACTTGTAAATCATAATGTTGAATAAATAATGATTAGTATGCAATGTCGAAATACCTGCTTTAACTTTGCCGAAAATTTTCCCCTTCTTTATCTCTTTGATGAGATTATCCAACTTTATTTTGAAAAGACGGCTCACCAAATCAGGGCGATCTTCAGGTTTAAGATTATATTTCTTAAGAAATTCAAGTAACTCCGGCCATTTGTGGTTACACATAAATGTGATAAATAAATCAGGGTAACCGACCCAGCCACAAATTGCCATGGCATCCTGGTAGTTCTGAATCATGTAGCGTGCCCCTCCAACAAACTTTGATGGCAAAACAACTCGCTTCCCTGTAGTGGCTGGACTTGTCTCACCTCTAAGCACGGCTTCGGCAAGCCCTTTGTATAGATCTGCTCTAACCTCTTTTTGATGGTCTCTATACCACTTCAAACGCCACGACTCAATCATGCTGTATGCATCGACTAAAAATTGCTGCAACAAACGTCGGGAAAATAGCAGATGAGATTGTAATATATCCCTTTGTTGAATTTTATACGCAAACCACTCTTTCATTGAAACATAAATACGCTGAATAGGCTTCTTTGTAGATTTATCTGAAAATTTGATGCCTCTTCGGAACCCATCTTCGCCCCTTGAAAATATTAAAGGGTATTGCAATGGCAAATAAGATGTTTCGAACACGGAAATACGCTTTAGAAGACCAGACCGCTCTTCAACTATGACATCTCTTTCGAAGTCGGCTGCATCGTAATCCCCTACAACCAAAGCTGCAACCTCCGAAGCAGTAGGCATATTGTAACGCCTACCATCGTAACCCCTCTTTCCTAAAATCCGCAGCTTGATGTGAGGAGCATCTTCTTGTATTAATGTGTCCCTTACTTGTCTATACGACTTGACATATGAATTTGAGTGGTCAAGGATATGGCGCAACTCATTCACAATATCTCTTTTCATTAAGTTCTTATCATCCTTCATCCTGTCAAAGTAATTCCCCCAAATTTTACAATTAGCATATAAAGAACGGAAACATATAATATTTCTACCAAATAAATGCTTGCTAATATAATCACACTTCAAAATATTTACCGACGTACCCTACTGCTGCCATGCGGTTGCTGAGCTCGTTATCCGTATCATAAATATACAATTGAGCGAACTTAGGTTGGTCACCTTCTTTGGGCAGCAAACTACCAATTTGGTGGTAATTTTCTCCGTTCAAGACGAATACCGGTGGAGCATTTCCGTCGTTTTTGGTTTTGTCAGTAGTTGCTCCCATAGATGTAAAAGCAAACATGCTATTGAACGATCTTATATTTTCCATAAAGAATTTACTTTTCTTGTCGTTCTTATAGTATAGATCATACAGTTGGCGAGGAAGACGTTTAAATGGTGCTATTTCTATACGTCCTTGCATACAACACAGACTAAATTCGGGATTTGTTGTGTCACGATATTTTCCAACCCTTTCCTCATACCACATTAATGCACCACACGATTCACAAACAAAACTTGGCACTCCCACATCAAAATAATCTGCATTAAATTTACCAGGACATAAGTTTGATGTGACTAATATTTAAAATGCTATTTTGATGTGATTATTGTTAACCGGATTGTGATAACAAATGTTCTATATGCATTATTGACGTTAGACATTGTAGAAATAACCTGTGTCGTTGCCTCCTTGCACTTCGTCGTCATCTTCGAATTCATCTTATAAATTGGTTAAGAAAAGCAAAAGTTAGTTTCTAACAAAGAACTTTTAATTATTTTGATATAATGTGTTATATAATTGAAAGTAAATGACAATTTTCACGCATACCGTATTCATTATCAGGTATTTCTTCCCCTTCATTGTTTTCATAACACTCAGCCTCGAAATCTTCATGATGAACGAACCTCAATCCATCATCCTCAGTTTCAGGAATGTTGCCTTCTACATCTGCATCAAATGATTTTCGTTTGAAGTGGTCATGATATCAAACAACCTAATACACCTTGACTGGGAAAATAAAACAATTCATAACTGCAGTTCTGCTTCGATAAGGAAATTACCAGAATTGTTTTCAGGAATGTCGGAAACCTCGCCGTTCTCATTGCACTCCATCGGTAAGTACACAACTTGTGTGAATGCCAACTTGTGTCTATCACGTCGTTCGGCATCTGGTATTGTAGAAACATAACTCATATGATTCCCAAAGAAGTAATTAAGTAACAAAGGAAAATGAAAGCATTACTTATACAAAGGTGTGAATATAAAAAGTTCATATGACAATTTACCATGCATGTTCGTTGGAACTTCATCGTCAGCAACCATTTCACAGCCATCTATTGCCAACGCATGCTTATCCTTTGTTTGTGAATAGTTTTCCTTACCTCCTACATCACTCCATTTTTTCTTCAGAATGTATTTCCCAGGTTTAATAGGTGTGAGCTTCCTCAGTCCAACAGATTGGGATGTGTCTTTTGATTTAGCAGAACCATTAACTATATTTACACATTTAAATAAAATAAATTCAACCATATTAAAAAAAATGGTAGACGGAATACAATATATATAGATCAGTTAAAATCTGAAGTTACCATTAGTAATATCGGACAAAGGGTTCCCTCCACTCTGCACTTTCCGTCTCTTGTTAGGAACCATTTTCAGATATTAGTAAATGAGCAGAGATAGCTGCGGTTTGGTGAAAAGTTAGTACATAATGCTTGCAAAACGTATATGATAGCTTAGATATACATTAATTGGACATGACATATGTTTTGAACAATAATGTGGAAGAATTTTTCTTAATATTGTATACTTTACCTGTGTTCTGAGGATGGAGATTGCAGCATATATGTTTAATTATCTTTTAGAATACTCAGGTCAGGTAGTATAGACAACACAATATTGATACCTGTAATCTGTTTAATGCTAAGTTATCAGTTATATTAAAGTGACCATCCTTGAGCACTGCAGCAATCAATGTCTTCACAACCATAAGAAACTCAACAGTCACATGCTACATATATCAAGGCCTTAACTTATAGTATTATTTACGTATACTTTTAATTTTTAGCTAATTTTCAATTCTGATTTCAGAGCATATACAACAGTAAGCAACAATTGCATCTATTTTTTATTTTTTTTGCAATTATAATTGATTTAAATCCGATAATGTCTAAAATACAATCACTTGTATGTTGTCTGTTAAAAAAATAATGAAAATATAGCACTGCACCTTAATGATACAATTATATTTATTTTTTGGGTTAATAGGTCTTTACCCCTATAATATAGGTCATTTTTGGTTTTTCCTCCTGTAATTTTTTTTTTTATTTACCCCCATGGATTAAAATTTTGTTTTGATTTACCCCTATAAATGGCCAAATTTCAAAAGGTTTATTTTTTTCAATAAATTTTCGATTTTGATTGGCTTATTAGGGGGTAAATCAAAACAATTTTTTTTTACATGGGGCAAATAAAAAAAAATTACAAATTTGAACTATATTTTAGAACCTACCATAATATACAAATTTTTAAAATCATGTTGCATTTACAATGTATTTACGAAATAACCTTAAAGCCAAACTTATATCCTTCAATAATACATTTTTTATTTATATTACATCATAGCTCTATTTTTTTTTAAGTATTTAAAAAAAATACTTTCTTGAAATTATAATTGATTTAAATCCGGTAATGTCTAAATTACAATCACTTGTTTGTTGTCTGTTAAAAAATTAACTTCGAATATAGCCCTGCACCTTAATGATACAATTAGTAATTTTTAGGAATGTTAACTATATTTTAGAACTAAATTAACTTCGAATATAGCCCTGCACCTTAATGATACAATTAGTAATTTTTAGGAATGTTAACTATATTTTAGAACTATATTAACATCGAATATAGCCCTGCACTTTAAAACAATATTTTAGGAATGTTAACTATATTTTAGAACTATATTTTAGAACCTATCAAAATATATTTCTCTGATTGCATATAGAATGATTACGTATTAACCTAAAATTATCTTGTATAGCTTAGGAAAAGAAGTTATGCATATATATTAGAGCCATAAAAGATTAAACTTAAGTATATCATTATTTGCTGCCCAAATAAGTCTGAAACGCATTACAATCATTTTTTTTGATCCAAAAAGAGTGAACTAAATCAAACCATAGGAAGCAACAAAATAAGTCTGAAACAGTTTCAAAGAGACATATAATTAAGAACAAATTGATCCAGACAAAGGACAAAAGCTGGATTCAATTTAAGCAAAAAACATAATATATATTCGGACTGCTATGCATCAAGCATCCTTCTCAATCTTGACACATTTCAGCTTGGCAGGTTTGTTGATAGACCTTTCACCATCATCTTTGGCTCCTGCAACATCAGAATCATCTTTATCAGCAGACCTCTTCCCAGATCCCTTGCTACTTGGTGTATGCTGCCCCACCACCTTGTTAACATCAGACTTGGTTGAGTCACCAGCTTCAATCAATTGCACATTCACAGTTTGTCATGAGTAAATAGATTGGTGTTATAATGTTTATAAGAGAGTAACATTGCAGATGCAAAAATAGACATTATACTTAGTAGCATACCTCGTGCGACAAAGCTTCCTTTTGTTTCAAGGGAACATCAATGTCACCGACATCATCATCAACATCAACGATCTGATAAATATATTACAACCAGAATGTTAAATTAGAAGAGTAATATAATTATAACTGAAAACACCTCTCTACAGCAATCAAAACAATCAGTCACCTTCAGGTCATGACGCTTAATAAACATTTTGATAAGATCGGCATCATCCGATGTCCTTTTAACACCGTAATTTCGCCAGCTGTGAAGCAAGTTACCATCTGTAACCTCAACCTTGAAGAGCATTCTTTTCCCAATCAAAACATCCAAATCATTAGGGTAACCATCGGAACTGCCACCCTGCATCTAACAGTTGTAAATCAGTCGCATGACAAACAAATACATTGGTCACATTAATACGGAGTTGTGAACTTTACGATACCTGGCCTTGTGCATCAATTAGATCTTGGACACTCTTGCCCACATAATTTGAAACATTGCGATCGAACAAAATGAAACTTGTTGATCCAGTATTGTCCATCACCTGGACGTGCAGCTTAAACCTTTTCAAATCATATCGAATTTTCGAACGTTAATAAACAATAATAAAACTAAGGAAAATAAATGAAGCAGTTTGAAAATCTTTAGTGTGTAACACACCTAGGCACAGCATTTCTGCTCTGTTTGCATCTTGGACAGAAAATCCTTCCTGAGATAATCTTAATCCTTCCAGCACATTTGGTGCAGGCATCATAATACCAACCATATTCGGGCTCAATCCCACAAATAGATGCAAGAACAATCACATTACATAACTGCAAAATTAATATGTATATGATATGATCAAAGCAAGGTAAAAAAAACACTATTGTTTACAATAGCATCAGTATTAGATAGTATTATCAAAATACAGTAATTAAAATAGAATGTTAATAATAGCATCAGAATTCATGAATACAAAATCAATATTCCAAACATACAAAATACACCCTACTTCAATCAAGATTCCAAACTCCGTGATTTCAATTTTTTTTTTTTACATATGATGCTAGAGAACTAAATCATAAGCATAAAGAAACGAAAATTTGAAATGTATGCATAGATTCACAACTGTAAAACAATATGCTTAGGAAAAAAAGAAATTATTTGTAATAGGCTAAGTTGTATATGACATGATCAAATATATGCAATTAACATAGATTTTTTATAATAGCATCAGGATGCATGAATACAAAATCATTATTCCAACATACATCAGTTGATTCAATTAGATCCTCTATGGTGACCATTTTTGTCTGCATCATATCATCTGCAAGATGAACAATCAAAGCTCCAGAAGATTGGCTCACACCTTGGGAAAGTTGGACTTCTACACCGTCAATCCTAATTTCAAACAATTAAACATCAACAAATTATATTTCTAACATCAGCAAAACAAAAATAAAAAGTTTCTGGTAATGTTCTTACTTAGCACGATATTCTTTGACAATTGGGTAATCATCATCCAATATTAACTTTGTACCAAAAAAAGCATTAGAGACACCCATGGCACCATAGTATTTTTTAAGTTTGCATAGGTTCAATACCACAACCACAGGAGAGATTGGATCATGCACAGATAAATAAGCATCCATCCTTAAAGCATATTGATCCCACAAAGAACAATGCACTCTATTGCCTCTGAAAAGTTGCAAATAAATTACGATCAAAATCAACATTATACACATGCATGTTTAAATATCAGATTGATACATATGCTGAAGATGTATGGGAATATTCCCACTTACTCGTTGTCTTCAAGGGTAATGTCAAAAACCTTGCTCTTCTTCCCATTCACAACCTTTTCCTTAAGGACATCTTTTTCAACCACATGTCCAACGACATCTGCAGATACGGTAAATTGATTAGATGTTGCACTTTGATTACAAATTTATGATTTTAACTGATATAGCACATAAGTTTTCAACAACTCACCAATATACTTATCCTCTTTAGTCGAATCAATTATCTCTTTGTAAGAGACGAAATCATAATGATACATAGCTATATCAGTGCAGTCAATCTTTGTAAACCTTGTTTTGTCTATCAAATTAAGTCTGAACCTATGTCCAGTGCAGCGGAACTTAGGCTCATTATGGGTGACCAGTACAGTTTCTATCTCATAGCAACCCCCCTCCTCCACTAATGACTTAATCTTAGGCACCAACGTTTTCTTCCCAGAAGCTTGAATCTTCCCCATCTGCGTAACATCATGATGTAAAATTTAGATATTGCATACCTTTATAAAAACACTTAGAAATATAGTGGAAAAATTCAAAGAAAACCATACCTTGTTGTCAAGAAGCAACATGTGGATGACAGATTCTTCGTTAGGGTTGTTGAATTCAGAAACAGTCCAAAGGTTGATGACACGGACACGAATCTTGATGTTAATTTTTCCAGCAACAATGGCAGACACAGGAGTTATAATTGGAGCCATTTGGGTTGTATTTTCGTTTGCCTCTGTTTTTCTTTTAGTCAATGGAAAATGGTAAGGTATTTTCGATTAAGAGGATGTGATTTATAGTTGGAACCAAACATCAGTTACAATGGTGAGTTATGTGACCCCTGCAATACTCCAAAATGAATCAGAATGCATTAAAGGCGCACACTTTACATTAACATAGGAAAACACATTTCTCCACTTTTTAGATAGGTTCAGTTGTGACCTTTTAAAAACCCAAAATATTATGATTGTGAAGTGGTCTGCATTAATACATTGAGATAAACAGTTACACATTTAAAATCTATCTTGGAAAACATCACGTGTGTTATCCCCTCACAATGTGATCTCACTTAATTGGGAATAGACACAAACTGGTTGTGACGTTTTTATTCCTTCCAATTACTAATTTGATGGTGAATGCAAACTATAAGATTTAATCCAACTGGTTAATGCATGTATGCTCATTAAGAGGTGGCTCAACACATATAATATGACATTTCAGTGTTAAACAAAAATTCAATTGATTTATAACCTGTGTGGTAAATGTATTTTTCTCTTTTCAATAAAATTGCATTGACTTATACACTATAGTGTGATAACACACTTGCTGATTGTGACTACAAAAATAAATTAATATACTAATTTGATCGTCCCATCATAACATTTGTTAGTAAAAAAAAAATCTCAATTGATTTAGAATTTGATAAGTAGTCTCAAATTGTCTTTCTTCTTAGTAACTGCACTGATTTATAAACTGACTGGACAAAGTTATGCATGGCTATTATATTGTGCATTTTTAACTCACATGAATTGAGACTGACTATAATTTAGAACCTACCATAATATACAAATTTTTAAAATCATGTTGCATATAGAATTATTACGAAATAAATTTAAATTATCTTGTATGTTTATTAAAAACGGGACAACGTATTTTCCTCCCAACCCTATCCTTCAAGCTTATCTCAAACCTACCATTCCCAACAAACAACATTGATACCTAAGCACCCAGCCTAAGCTTGTAGAAATCACGTAGTGCATGCCATCCCCTAGTCAGGTATATGCCACTTGTGTGCTTCTCAACGTAAACCTCAAACTGATTATTGTGACAATCAACCAAAGTAGCCATACGATCGATCTGGTCACCGAAATCATGAGCGAACATGTTTGGAATAAGAACAGCCCCCTGTCAATTGATAAAAAAAACCTTATGTAAAAAAATATAAACATGAAAAAATAAAAAAACAATGTCATAAATGAATGAAATTACATGCTCCATATCAAACTCAACGACATATGTTCGGTATTTCCGGCGTAGCTCATTAACCAACTTATCGATTTCGGTAACGGGGTTGGGAATCAATGGCGCTGCACAATCATAGAATATCAAATCAGTACACAATTGTGAAATGGAAATATAAATAAGGTTAAGTTGAAGTTGTTATTCTTACCAGTTAGAGAATGATATGATATGAAGGTTTTCAGGTCTATGTTAGCCATAACTTGATTGATAATAACAAAAGTTGTTGAGTTTTTTTTGCATAACAAAACTTGCTATATATACTTCTATATAGCACGCGTATACACAGTAGTATGGCACACATAAGTTGTTGAGTTTTGTTTGCATAGGAAACAGAATAAAAGTAAATGCCCTAGTTAGCTGAATAGTTTTATTAAACAAACAATACCTAATTAAATGCATTGGGAGGGTAATTTGATTTCAAAAAAATTCAATTGTGGAGCCAAAAGTGTTGAATTAGGGTTATGCAATTAGGTTAGCATTGTATGCTAGGATTAGATATAAAGGATGACAGTATATTGGGCTTTGCCCTCTCTTGAACCCAAAAAAAAAAAAAAATACTGTATACACAATGGCTAATTCATCATCAAGAGGGCTCATAAAAAAGTTATTGCTCCACAACCACAAGCAAAAAGTTTTGCTTGAAAATATCTTATATATATTTTTTATTTGTCCTCATAAAAAATAATCATTGCTCGTAGGGATGGCAATTCGACCCAAGCCCATCGGTCACCCGCAAAAAATACCCACAATGGACGGGTAAATACCCGCACTTACGGGTATGGGGACAGGCTCGGGTAATTACCCGCAAACTTGAACGGGCATGGGCGCGGGTACGGGCACTCTAATGCCCAGCCCGCCCCGTAGCCCGCATATATATAAATATAATATTATTTATTTATATATATATATATATATATTTAAATTTATATACCACTAAAATTAATTCATACAAACTTTGAATGCTTTTGATTTGACAAAATACTATTATTTGCAAAATTTTATGTATTGATTTAAATTCAGTTATGTTTCTATTATTTTTTTTTTGTTTTTTTTAATTAAAGTGCGGGTATTGGGCGCAGGTACGAGCATTTAGATGTCCATAGGGTATGGGGACGGGCATTAAAATTGTTGCCCACGAGGGTATGGGTACAGGGACGAGCATCTTTTATAAACACGGGTACGGGGACGGACATTATAGTACCCTGCCCATTGGGGCCCATTGCCATCCCTAGTTGCTCCTATAAAAAATTTTTTTGAAAAAACAAATGTAGAAAGTTATGTAAGAGTTAAATAGAACAAATAAATGCTTATTTTTATCATTTATTCTTTTCATTTTTATCACTCTTTTAACATTAAGCACACACCATAATATATATATATATATATATATATATATATATATATATATCATATTAAAAAGAGCGAGCGATGAGAGCAGAGAGTAGGAGAGAGAGCGAACGTGGTGGCTCCCGGCCTCGCCGAGTGTAGCCACGCCGGCACCTTTTAACATTTAAGCACACATCATAATAAAAAAATATATCATATTAAAAAGAGCGAGCGACGAGAGCAGAGAGTAGGAGAGCGAGCGAACGTGGTGGCTCCCGGCCTCGCCAGGGGTAGCCACGCCGGCACCTTTCACCAAAAGTGAGGCACAATGGGGGGAATGGGGTCCAAGCAGGGTGCCACCAAATGGGGGGATATGAGAGATTGGTTTGAGGTGATGTCGAGACGTCGGAAAGCGCGGCTATAGGTTGATCAAGGATGGGACAGACTGTATCAGGATTTGCAGCAAGGAGGAATGTTTGATCAGCGGCAAGGCAAGGCTAGGGTTACGGTGGATGCGTGTGGACAGCAAAAGGGTAACACTAGGGTTTCTCATGAGGTTTGTACCTTCCATGCTAGGAAACAGATCGCTACTGGTGATGGATTGGTGAGTGATTTTGCGACTGCAACAGTTGATGATCAACATGATGACAACGAGACTAAGAGGTTCGTAACATTCTATATTACGAACCTCTTAAGGAAGGGTTTTGAGGTGTGCGAAATTTTGGATGATGTTTACGTGGATCCGAGGTGTAACGCAAAGGGACAAGTGTATGGCTTTGTTCGTTTTCTTAAGGTCGGGGATGTCAAAAAGATGGTACAGGCTCTGAACAATGTTTGGTTCGGTGACCTCCAGGTTTGGGCAAAGGTAGCGGGTTTACACGGAAAGTGTTGGAGGATGATAGAAAGACCAGTGGTGAGGGAGGTAAGAACAGTAAGGGAGAAAAAAGAATTGGGGTGGGGAAGAAGATAGAGGGAGGAACGGAAGAGGTGATAAAAGTGGGTAAGGGGACAGTGCAGGTGGATGGGGGAGGACGAGGGAGTGAGGTACGGGTAGGGGGAGAGATTGGGGAAGACGAGGGAGTGAAGATGGGGAAGATGTTGATTCGATTGGACAAGAGGGAGGTGAATGGGGTGGCGCAGGTAGGGAAGAAGGGGGTGACGACATCGGGAAGGGTAGAGAAGGTGATGGTGGAGGAAGCTTTCGATGATGGAAAGCAAAAGCAAGAAAAAGACACTTTTATGGGAAGTGCAAATTGATACATAAGTACAAAACGACTGAGGCTGACTTGTCTTGGGAGCTTCGTGAGGTTGTGGCGAAGGTCCGTGATGGGGAGTCTATTCCAATTACTTAAACTAGAATTTCAAATGATGGCTTTGATAATCTGAATATTTTTTCCATGGGACCACACAGGGTATTTATTTCCACTACACAAAATTTGGAAGTGATGTCTGTTATTAATGGTGCAAAGGAATTTTTTGATATGCTATTTATGAATTTTAAACTTGGACCAAAGATTCAATGTCTATTCAGAGAGGTGCATGGGTTCGTATTTATGGGATTATGCTGCATGCTTGGAATGAGGCATTTTTTAAATTATGCATTATGGATTGTGGTTGTTACTTGAGAAGAGATTGTGTCACCATGGACAAGGAACGCTTTGATTATGCGTGGGTCTTAATTGTAACTCCGTCGTTGGAAATTATTAATGTCGTGAATGGCATGTTGTTAGAGGTTAAGATCATTGAATATTGGGGATTTAATTTAGGTGAGGATAATTGTCTGTTTGAGAAAGAAAATGATTCAGTTACTTCTCATTCTGATCATGAAGAAGGAGTAAGAGGGAAGGATGTTTGAAATAATGTTGATTTGATTGTGGCTAAATTAGCAGAAGATGAGGTGGAGGCAGATGGGTGTAGTGTGTATGAGGATGATGGTTCTATGGAAGATAATCCTTCTATTGCTTCCCTAGTGGTCGTAAAGGAGCATATGTTGGTTGAGGACTTGTCAGACAAAGGGGTCGACACTGTGAAGAAGGTACGACAACCGCAAGCATTTGAAGGTGTGACTTCAAACATAATTCACACGACATCTTACCCTGTAGGGAAGGGTGGGACGTCTAACTCGGGTCCTTGGAGTATTAACTAGTTGAATGATCATTATGATGAAGAGTCGTGTATTGTTTTTTCAACAAAAAAAGAAGAAATATAAGTTCAAGAATACTAAGGTAGATGTTTCGAGTGTTTCAGACAGGGTTACTAATAAAAAGAAAAATATTGGTGGGGTTTTGCATCATTCTAGTTTGAAGAAAGTTGCTCGGTTTCCTAGTAAGATCCGGAATGAAATCTTGAAAATTTTGAAGAAAAAAGTTCGTAAGAGGAGTGGGAGGGGTGAAGCACTTGGTGTTGTGGAGGTTGAGTTTCATACTTCTATTAACAATGATTCATCTTCAGCATCAGTGAATAATGATTGCCAACATTTGGTGGTTGTGCACGAAAATGAAAAGGTGGCGGTGGAGGATGTTTGGGGGTAGAGAAGGCAATTGATGTAAAGTTTAATGGGGATCCGGCAAACATGTTTAATGTTCTATCTAGAGTGGGAAGAGGGAATAAGGGAACTGGTGAGGGTGTGAAATAGGGTGGGAATGGAGTGTCGGTGTAGAGATGTCGGAGAGAGGGAAGAGGTGGTGAGGGGAGTGGGGAGGGTGGAGAAGAGGAAAAATGTCAGGACTTTGGTGGGGGAGAAGAGTCCTTCTATCTTGTGTTTGCAAAAGACTAAGATGTCAGTATGTGACGACGCGTTGTGTACTTCACTTTGGGGTGGTACGACTCATTCTTACTCGTATCGTCCTTCTGTGGGGGGCTTCAGGAGGTTTGTTGATCTTGTGGGATATTTCCATGGTAGATGTATGGTCGACTGTGAGTGTAGATAATGTTATTATGATACATGGCCGGTTCGTTCAAGCTAATGAAGAATTCTATTTGGTGAATGTTTATGCGCCGTGTGATAATGGTGTGAAATAGTTGTTGTGGGACAGATTGTCTATGATGTTGCAACAGATATCGTGGAAGAATGTGTGCATTTGTGACTTTAATGTTGTTCGATCTTTGGAAGTATTTGGATGCAGTTATGTCTCAAGTGGGGTTTCCAACTCTTTGGCGGAAATGGATTAAGGAGTGTATAGGAACGGCTTCAGCCTCTGTGCTTGTTAATGGTAGTCCCACGGCGGAGTTTCCACTGAAGCGTGGGTTGCGTTAGGGTGACCCTTTATCACTTTTTTTATTTTTGTTGGCGGCGGAGGGTCTCAATGTTTTTATGAAGGCGATGGTGGATTCGTAATTGTTTACTGGATACAAATTTGGGGCGCAAGACGGTTTGTCTGTTTCCCATTTGCAATTTGTTGATGATACTTTGTTGATGGGGGAGAAGAGTTGGGCGAATGTTCGTGCTTTACGGGTTGTTTTGGTGTTGATCGAAAGTGTGTATGATTTAAAGGTGAATTTTCATAAAAGCATGTTGTCTGGTATTAATATTAGTGACTCTTGGTTGGGGGCAGCATCTACTGCGTTGAATTGTAGGGTGGGGAGGGTGCCTTTTGTGTATTTAGGCCTTCCCGTTTGGGGTGATGCAAGGAGACTAGCATTTTGGGATCCTGTTGTTGCCCGTATTGCGAAGAGATTGTCTATGTAGAATAATAGTTTTTTATCATTTGGCGGTCGTCTAATTCTGATTAAGTCTGTAATGTCTTCTCTTCCTGTGTATGCTCTTTCCTTCTTCAAAGCTCCCTCAAGTATAATCTCTGCTATATAATCTTTGTTTAATAATTTATTTATTCTGGAAGGGGGGGGGGGGGGGGTAAGGATCATAGGAAAACATCTTGTATTAGTTGGAATAATATTTGTGTCCATAAGGAGGAAGGAGGTTTGAGGGTGAGGAGGATGAAGGAATTTAATTTGTCTCTTTTAGGTAAATGGTGTTGGAGGATGTTAGTTGATAGATCCGGCTTGTGATATAGGGTTTTGGTGACCAGATATGATGAGGAAGACGGTTTATTGCTAGGTGGGGCGGCGGTCTTCTGTTTGGTGGCAGAAGCTTGCTCGCCTGAGTGATAGTGGAAGGGGTGTTGGTGGAGGATGGTTTCATGATAGTGTCTCTAAAGTAGTGGGAAATGGGAGGGATACTTATTTTTGGACTGATACGTAGTTGGGTGGTATTGCGTTGGCGGTTCGGTTTAGGAGCTTGTATGAGGTAAGTGTTAGTAAAAATTGGATGGTGGAGGAAATGTATGTGAAGGGTTGGGGGTGGTGGAGAGGCGTGGGAGTGGTGTCAGAGGTTGTAAGATTGGGAGGAGGAGTTGGTAAGGGAGTGTAGGCTACTGTTGGCTAACGTTATTTTGTAGGTTACTACGTTAGATCAATTAAGATGGCGTTTTGATAATTCATGAAGATATTTTGTATGTTCTGTTTATGATATGCTGACTTCAGAAGGTGGTAACACGGTTAATGTGGTTGAAGATTTGATTTGGCACAGACATGTCCCATTGAAGGTATATATTCTTGCTTGGCGCCTTCTTCGCAATCGGTTGCCAACAAAGGAAAATTTGGTGGCTTGTGGTATACTTGCTCAGGATGCACATTTGTCTATCTCTGGATGTGGGGAGGTGGAGACTGCTCAACATCTATTTGTTTCCTGCCCCATATTCAGAGAGTTATGGTCTCATGTTCGTGGTTGGACCGGGGTTGATCCGTTTGACATTTATGATCACTTCTTTCGGTTTTACTTACTTGGCAGGAGGGGCAGCTAAAAGGTGCTCTTTTATGCAACTTTTGTGGTTGTTATGTGTGTGGGTGTTGTGGACTGCGAGTAACAATATGCAGTTTAATAACACCGAAATTTCTATTCATCAGTTGGTTGAAAAGATTCAAATCCACTCTTACTGGTGGACGAAGGCAGCTAATGCGGTTTTTGTGTTAGGGGTTCATAATTGGCTAGCTTGCCCTCTGCTTTGTTTCGGTATAGGTTATATGTCCCTTGGTTTTCGCTTTCAGCTTTGATTGAACTATTGTGTAATTATGGTTGTTTCTTTTAGCACATCTTGTGCGGAAGAAGCGACCTTCTGTTGTTAATATAAGTTTCATTTTTGCCTGTTAAAAAAAAAAGTCATATTTTCAAAAGAAAAGTTTATCCTACATATATTATAGACTATTATTTTAGTGTCCTCGTGAGCTTAACTCAGTTGGTATGAACAATGAATAATATATGCATGGTTTGAGGTTCAAACCCCGGCCACCACACAAAAATATTATAAACAATAATAGGGATTTTCGTTCATAAATTTGTATATTTTATAAATAAATTATAAACTATTTTTTTACCCTAATAACAAATACATACATAATATATGCATGGATCGGGTTCGAACTCCGAACATCCTAATTATTCATCTTAAAAATGTTAATTTCTAACCACTAAACTATTAAAAAAAACAAATATTTTTGAATCTTCTCTTAAGTATATAACAATAGTTAAGCAACCTATCAGCCTTCTTTCAATAGTTGTACGACATGCGAATAGGCATGTCAATAGAAGGGAGTGGAGAGGATCCAAGTCCGAGTGGAGAGTACTCTTCGCCTCTCTATTATTCCCCATTTTATGTATCTATTCTCCACCTAAGGGAGTTTTCTACCACATATCCTCATTCCCACATATCTCCACGGATCATGAAGAATTAAATAGTTCATACAAAACATAGCAACTAATCAACTAAGTTTATATATATATATATATATGAATAACATTTTTTGACCAAAAAAGATAACACATATTTTGTCGAAAGATAATACATATTTAAAATTAATAATATATATTTTTGTTTTTCTAATAATATATACTCCCTCTGATCTCGAATATAAGAAAATTTTATTTTCCTAATTTATTAAATAAATGATGTATATTTATATTGTAGACAATATACATCACTTATTAAATCAACATTAAAAACAAATCTTTTCTTATATTCAAGACAGTAAAGAGCACATTTTTTTTTTTTGGAGTGGTAAATATATGCATTGCATACACACACCTTTATATAAAATAGTATTGTTTTATGGAAAATGTTAACTTGTGCCCTTAAAACATAAGATCTAACATAGTAACTTTTTCTTAAAATGTGTACATTCAATTTAATTTTTCAATTTATAATAAATAGAATGCACAAAATTTAAAAGAATATTTTTACTTTTTGAATTCCTTATCTTGTGCCCTAAAAATACAAGTTAACATGACCTTTTTTTATGAGCGAGGAGTGTGATCCCCGTTTTCACGTGGAATATTTATAATTTTTTACTTTTGATAATTAAAGATATTAACGGTCAAAATTATGCATTGACATATGTGAAGTGGTTGACTTGGAGATGTATTTTGAAACGGATGGATTATTTAAAAATCGGAAGGAGTGTCATTTTTCTTAATAATCATTCATTAATTTCCATGTAGTTACGGTTAGTTATTGACCATGAATTCATGTAATTGGAGCTAATTTTGGACTTGGTCACATGCTCTCTCCTCTAGCTTCTCCCTACCACTTGACCAAAATCCAAAGAAAAGAAAAGAAATTTCAAGTCTTGCCATGTATTGACCAAATAAATTATAGTAAGGCACACAAATTGTTATTACACCCAAACAAATTCTACTTTTGACCACTATTGTTTTTCCATTAGCATTGATTAATGGAAAACACCTCATTTTAGATCATTTATGATAAGAAGAATTATCAACGTTATTATGAATTTATTAATAATAAAGTTTTTTTTTTAAAGATAATAATAAGTTTTATCATTACCCATCATAGAGAAGCATAGAAAATTTCACTTTTTTTTTGGTGAAAAAGCATTGAGATTTTCTAGTCAAAAGTGTATTTGTCGTTTAAATAAATAACTAAATGAGTTTTAAAAAACTATTTTTTATAATTCAAAAAATTATAATAACTAAATATTATTCATCAAAAAAATTTAAAATAAAAGTTACTTTTTCTTCTTCTTTTTTTTTTTGAAGTAAAAGGTAACCTTTTCTTATTAGTTGTAATAGTGAATATATCGCAAAAAGTCTAACATATGAAACGTATCAATTGAAGCAAACACTGGATTATTTATCACCAAAACCTTTTAAAGAAATTATTTATAATTTATAACCGTTCGTACCAAGATTCCATTGACCAAATCAAAACTCATTTATGCTCAATTTATAGTCCAAGGACAAAACCAACTTTACCTTTTTTAATTTCTTTACACAAAATATATGCTCAATCTCAAATTTTCGGGTCCAAAATCATATATTATGCTTAGATCATATTCTGCCACTTTTTTCATTCTCCACTTGTTGCAAATTGTTCACTAATCATAATCACTATCTCATCATGATGATGAACCTTTGATGAAAGAAATTAGTAGTCTTCTTCTCTTTATAACTTAATTTCAATTTTCAAATGTTGTGAAAATAAAAAAGAAAGAAAAAAAAACTTGAGAGATTGATCATCTATGGGTACCAAAAACCTTGTTATGCTGAAAACTCATATTAATTTTCCTAATGATTTTGTCTTTGAAAACTTGATTTGGGCATTTGCTTCTGCATGGATTTTCTTATGCAATTATGTGGTTCATTCCATGGGGTTGATCCTCACATACATATTCAGGTTTGATAAATTTTATTCATTTTTATTTTTCTTTTAAATGCATGAACAATAAAAAAAAAAATTATTCTCCTTCAAAAAAATATTTATTCATTTCAGATATCAAAGGAAAAATGAACAAGTTGTTCCATTTGATTTAGTTGAAGAAAACAATAGAAAGCAATTTGAAGATTATGAGATTGATCAGTTCACTGAAGAGGTAGCTAATTTGATATTTCCAAGCTATGAAGATTTTCATATAGAAAGTGAAGAAAGAGTGGAAGAAACAGAGTACTCTGTTCTGGTGGAGAATGATTGTGATAATCATCAAGATGATGAGAAAGGAAAGGGTGAAAAAGATTGCAGTGTTTTGAATGAAGATGGTGATAATAGTGAAGAAGAAACAAAAGGGTCAGTTTTTATACATAGTGTTTCTCATGATGTTAAGAAAGTAGATGAATTTGAAACAGAGTGCTCTGTTTTTATAAAGGGTGATTCCTATCTTGATCAAGATGGTATAAAGAGTTTGGAAACAATTCATGAAGAAGACGAAGAAGAAGAAGAATCAAGAGATTCTGTTTTCATTGATACTAGTAAGTGTCAATTTGTGCCACAAAAAGATATTGGTGGTTTAGAAGAAGAACCTATGATCTTAAGCTTCTCTTTCCTAAGAAATGATTCTTGTATCAATGCATTTTCTAGCATTGAGAATATCAAGGGTTCTTTGGTTGATGAAAATGAAACTGTTTTGATAAAGGGTGATTCCGATTTTCATCTCGATGGTGGAAAAAGTGTAGAAAATGTTCAAGAAGAAGAAGAAGAAGAAGAAACAAAAGGGTCTAATTCTACAACAAGTAAGTGTCCATTAGTTCAACACAAAGATATTGGTGTTTTGGATGAAGAACCTATGGTCTTAAGCTTTAGTTTCCTAAGAAATGTTTCTTATGATAATGAATTTTCAAGCATTGGAAATATAGAGAAGAAGGAACTATTAGAGCATAATTTAGAGGAGTTTCATGTTTCTCAAGAAGTTGATGAAAATGAATTTGTTAAAGAAAATAGTAAACTTACTTCCAACTCCAATGATGATTCTTTGATATATAAGGTTATAGGTTCTAAAAGTTCTTGTGGAGAATTTGAGTGTGAAAGTGTTAAGGAAGTTAAAAATTTAAAGGAAACTCACTTTTCATGTGATAGAGAAGACGACTCGGCTAGTTTTGTTGAGCGTGAATACGAAAAGGAAGAAACAATGTATGAAGAAGAGTTGGATGAAATGGATTATGAGGAAGATGAAGATGATGAGGATGAATTTGAGTGGGAGAATGATGAGGTAATGGAACAAATCAAATTGGAATTGAAAAATGCAAGACAAGGAGGACTTGCAACAATTTTGGAAGAGGAAGAAGATGAAGATGAAGAAAGAGAATACTCTTCAAAATTTGTTGAAGAGAAAATAAAGCCATTGAGTATTGAAGAGAAGATGGAATACAAAGATCACATTGTTGAAATTCAAAAGGTTTACAAATGCTATGCACAAAAAATAAAGAAACTCGATGTCTTGAATTTTCAGGCCATGCATGCAATAGGTGAGAGCCAAATTATTTCACTTCTTTTTCTATGTTACAATACTTGTATTGAGTTCATATTGGATTTGGATAATTTCAATGATCTGGTCATTTTATTGGCATATTATTTAGAGATTAGAACACAAAGTTAGTCTAAATATTCATTAACGAATTATGTTTGAAGGGTTTATTGGTGGTGGTTGACGTTATAATATAACTTTACACACATAACCAATTAAAATATTTAGAATCGACATATCGATTAATGTTTCTAATTTATGTGACAATTTAAAACATTTTAATTAATTGTGTATACAAAATTATTTTATACTGTCAACATACCCCAATTAAACTCTATGTATAAATTAGATGCAGTGATGTTCTAGTTTGACACTTCAAAATAGCACAATGAAGTTTGTTTTTCAAAATATCTTGATATTCTCCCAAATAGTGTTGTATTTTGTTTTGTGCTGTTTATTTTTTCTATCTCTTTTGGATACTACATGTTTATTTACAGTTAGGTGTTGCTACAAGTTTGTTAATAATGTGCACATAAAGCTACTTTTACCCTTTATATTCTTTGTAGTCACAAAGCCATTGATAGAGGCAAGTCTACACCATAACTTTTCAATTCCACTCTTTGTCAATATTTTCCATTCTTTTTATTTTCCATTCAAAGTCCACCTTGTGCATATATGCATTTGACGAAGTCGCACCATCTTTAGAGACTGATCAAAATCCGACGACACACGTCCTAACTAAATAATCCATATTTAAAATACAAAATTAGAACGTGAATCATCTGATCTTGATACATCAGTTCAAATCAACTATTGTTTGTTTGTGTGAATGCATGGAGTCCAAATTT
The DNA here is from genome assembly GCA_946800305.1 of Medicago arabica. NCBI lineage: Eukaryota > Viridiplantae > Streptophyta > Magnoliopsida > Fabales > Fabaceae > Medicago > Medicago arabica. The sequence goes on from OX326968.1 coordinate 32,214,274, forward strand.
ACATATTATGATTGTTAAAATATAAATATGTGAGTGAAATTTATTGACCCGTTTTCTTCAATATTACAATAATAGTATTTAGAAAATATGTAACATTTCTTATTTTTTAGGTAAGATCTAAAGGTGCATTTGCTTTGAGGTAGTTTTGTTATGAATGTTAAAACAAAAAAGAACCACCTATTCCTTTAAAGTAAATAATATTGTTATTAGTTTTCCTTTGTCATTGACTAATTAAATTATTTGTTTTACCCTTGATGCAGGTCTTCTTCAACTAAAGGACCCTCCAAAATTATTTTTAATGCAAAAATCAACCGTCCAACAAGTCAAGCCTCTAGTGATCCCTCAGAATTTGTGGCCACGCAAAGCTCAAAAGAACAAAATTAACCCAATGTTGAAGCTTGTTAATGAATTGCATAGGGATTTGGAAATTGTTTATGTTGGCCAAATTTGTCTCTCTTGGGAAATCCTATGTTGGCAGCATGAGAAAATCAAAGAGTTGAAAAAATATGATTCTCCAAGACCTCATAGGTATAATTTAGTTGCTGGTGAATTTCAACTTTTTCAAGTCCTTATGCAACGGTTCTTAGAGGATGAACCATTTCAGCAAGGTCATAGGATTCAAAATTATGTCAAGAATCGTTGTGTCATTCGCAACTTGCTTCAAGTTCCAATCGTAAAAGGTGCAACAAAATTTAACTATAACTCGATTATTTATTGCATGCACACACATAACCCTAAGTTAGATGTCGTAGCAATCTAGTTTTAAACTTTTTGACGCATTTGTGGTTACATTGCGAACCTTTATATTGCGTTAAAACATAGCCTCATTAAAACGTCAATATACAACTGCAATTGCGGTTGTGAACAACAATTTAAAATTATGGTAACAAGAACATATCATCGATATTTCAGAATGAAAATGTGTCATGTATTATACACGTGTCAATGTCTCACAATAACGCATGTATTTACATTCAACCTATTTTACTTTTTTAATTATTATCTATGTCTATCTGTTGGTGCTTATCAAGCAACAATATTTTTATTATTCTTTTGCAGATGATAGTACAAAAGATAAGAAAAAAATTAAGTGGGGTGAAGAGGATGGAATTGCTAGTGAAAGGTTAGAAAAAATAATCAAGGAATCCATGCAAGTGTTTTGGAAGTTTGTGAGAGCAGATAAAGATAAAGATGATGAGAATGTGTTCCATAAAGTATTTCATCATCACAAAGAGAATGAGGTTAACGACACAGAAATTTCAGAACTTCTACGAGATATCCAAATCCAGTTACATAAGGTATTTTACTTATTTTCCTTTGTCTAATTACATTCTTTTTTTCTTAAGTAAAATAATTTTTTAACCTACAAAATCACAAACTTTTAAGTTTAGTCTCTATTAAATTTTAATTGAAATTTTAGACATCCATCAAATTTAATTCTTTTAGACTATAAATTTAATAAAGTTTACCTGTCTCGCGAGAGGTCATTTGATTGAGAGTGTCTCTCATCAGGCACGAGAAACTCGTTTCAAGACCTGACACCAAGATTTAAATAAGTTTTCTCTTGTCAATTTTGTTGATGTTCTCCATGCTTATTCATTTTCATAATTTTATATTATGTTTTTTTGCGTCCTGAAAATGATTTCTAGTTGTTGTAGTAATTTAATTGGGATTACTTAAGCTCTAATGATGTCATTATACATAACATTTTGTTGTTCCCGTGAGTTTGACTCAATAGTTGAGGACAATGCATAATAATATATAAGGTGTCGGGTTTGAACCTCTGAATAGGTGAGTTCCAACCACCAGACTACTTGATCCAAAAAAACATAACATTTTGCTTAAATTAATTACTCTTTTTGTCTCTAGTCAGAAATTATTCATTTTTCTTTCAGAAACTAGTTTATTTTGATTGTATGGACACTATCAAATTCTTAAGGAATTATTCATTTTTTATTTGGTTTTAAATATTGTAGAAAGAGAGAAAACTCAAGGAAAGATTAAGAAGTGGAAATTGCATAGTAAGAAAATTCCAAAAACACAATGAGGATCAAATTCAACTGGATCATGAGCAGCTTCTAGCTCAAGTGGGATTGAGGTTGATTTCAAAGGTGATAAACATGAAAAAATTGAGAAAAGATCATCTAATATGGTGCAATGAAAAGTTAAACCAAATCAATTTTGTTGACAGAAAGATTCAAGTGGAGTATTCATTTTTACTTTTTCCTTGTTAACTACATTCAGCTTCTTTAGATAGAGATACATTTTTCTGAGAGGAGATATAGATATACATGTTCATGCAGAATATTACAAAGTTGTATACATAAATTTTGGACGCACCTTACATAATTTCAGTGTGTGTGTTTATTATATACACATCAAAACTGATTAATTGATAGAATACAGTTGCAAATTTTTTATATCAGAATTGTTTCCATTATAGTGATCTTAAATAAAGTTATTTTTTATATACTCAACGGTTTTTTATTTTATTTTTATAAATCAATTTGTTATTAAACCAGGTACTATTGTCAAATATCATACTTCACCCCACCTCATAATATTGATGGTATGGTAAAACTAGGCACTTTTTCTTCTTTAATTTTTAGTTACCAATGACATGATAGCTATGAATAACTGAGATGAGCATTCCCTGCTATCCTTCTAGATATACATGGATTCCTATGTGATTGCATAGCTCATCTGGGTAAGTAATTATGGGGTACAAGACTCGTTTATATGGAGCACAAAGCTCATCTCATGTGGAGTACAAGATCCATCTACACGGAAAGCACATAGCTTATCGAGGCGAATAACTATGGGGTACAAGACCCATACATATGGAGCACAAAACTCATCTCATGTGAAATACAAGGCTCGTCTATATGAAATACATAGCTCATCAAGGTAAATAACTATGAGTACAAGACTCATCCGTATGAAGCACAAATGTGAAGTACAAGACTCATCTATATATATATGAAGCACATAGCTCATTTGATATGGAGATATGGGGTACAAGACCGATCCTCTATAGTTACTTACCCGGATGAGCTATGTGCTCCATATAAATACCTTGTACCTCATATTGGATGAAATAATGCTCCATTGATTTGTATTAATTATCTATATTTTAAAGACTATTTTAGAAAGAAAGCGAATACCATGGTCGATTTTTCAAGTTACCGCGCCGACTAAGAATAATACTCGTTTTTAAATTTGTGTGTATCATTCACTGGGATTTCGTATCTCATTAGAGTGTTGTTTTCGGATTTAGAGACTAAGACGAAGACCGCCGATGACGTCGAAAGATGAGAAGTTCAACAATTTAGAATCGTCACTTCATTATATTAAGTTGATAGTTTGGAAATTAGTAGACAAAATATATGCATAGCACACTTATTTTGGTAGTAGTTACTAAATGCCCAAGTTTGAGTATTTTAATCATTTATGAATTTTCGGTTGTAAATAATTAATTACGCTAACTTTACGAAGTTTGTATATCAAATGATTTGTAATTAATTTTTCGCCCATTTCTACAAAATCATTCTTGATATTTTTCCGCCAACGTTCGATAATTAAAACTAAACAATTGAAAGTTATAGAGAACATATGTGAACTTAAGGTCTTATAATTGACGCCCGGGGTACTGGTCTGGTATTTGGAACCTTAAGGTTCCGTCGAAGGTCAATAATTTAATCTGGCGTATGTGTCGTGGCTGTTTACCAACCCGTGTCCGTCTGTTGGACAAAGGCGTTGTCTGTCCAACCAACTGTGCTAGTTGCGCCTCAACTCATGAGGACCTTCTGCATGTCTTCTTTGACTGTCCTTTTGCTATACAGGTTTGGAACACGACATGGCTTTGGGGTTCGGTGCAACACGCCCTTGCTCACACGGCCTCGGCATCGGAAGTCATTTTCTCTTTGTTAGAACATTTGTCTGTGGGTTTAAAGCAACGTCTGGCAACGGTTATGTGGAGTATTTGGAAACACCGCAACCTCCGTATTTGGGAAGATGCAACAGAAACGAGCGCCACAGTTGTAACGCGTGCTATGAATATGGTGACAGACTGGCAGCTGGCTAATGCACCGGCTATGTTGGCTTCAAGGGTGAATCATACCTCCGTACCGGCCCCTTCGCTGGAGGTCCCCACCTCACATCAACATCGAACAAGGTGGCAACCCCCTGAGGTTGGTAGGTACAAATGTAACATAGATGCAGCTTTTTCTTCCCATTTCAACCGTACAGGCATAGGTATTTGTGTTCGGGATGCAGAAGGTACTTTTGTTCTGGCTAAAACTCTTACTTTTCCCTGCACAGTCTCGGTGGATGTGGGTGAGGCCTTAGGACTACATTCCGCTCTGCAATGGCTTAGTGACATGTTGCTTACCAATGTAGATTTTGAGACAGATTCTAAGTTGACAACTGATGTCTTCCTCTCTAACAGGAACGACTTTTCAGAATTTGGTTGTATTATTTCTTCTTGTCGTTCTTTGTTTACTGCCTACTTTTCTAACTCTAGGGTGGAGTTTGTCAGGAGACAAGCCAACGAGGTCGCTCATGCTCTTGCAAGAGAGGCCACGTCTTTAGCTAGTCCCGTCGTTTATTTCGAGATACCCAATTGTATTGAAACTCTTATTATTAATGAAATGCTATAAGCATGTTTCTTTCAAAAAAAAAAAAAGAGAACATATGTGAACTTGAACTCATATCCGACAATTATGCTAACATTCTGGTCAAGTTAGGTATTTGTGTTGTCGATATGGCAAGGTAATACGTACTATAGGAGGGGTGAATAGCGTTTTAAAAATTTATCGAGTTTGTAGCGAAAGCGTTTTGAAGAAATGCGATTTACGACTTGATGGATTATGCAAGGTTCAATGGCAATGACAAACTTAATAAGACTATGCACAAAAGATAAGATTCACTTGGAATCGAGAGATTCTAAGTAATCTTAACACAATTTAATATTAATAAAATTCACACAAGTTATAAAACAAGTACAATCCCAAAGAGTAATTAATTAATTATACTAAAGAACACAATTGTATAAGTGTTTGATAAATTGACAATGAATTGAAACTAAATGTGATCTAAAGGTGATGTAAGATAAAGCCAATTCAAAGAACAAATTCAAGTTTAATGGTTTAAACCTAGATCACACTCAATCTCTACACTAGCAATTTATCAAGCAATCAAATACATAATTAATTAAAATTAAAGAGGATAGAGAAGAAAGAAAACCCCGAGATTTATAGTGGTTAACCCTTTCGTCCTCACTTCGGGCTAATCCACTCTTCTTGATAGAAAACTTCTCCAGCAAGGACTTCCACTAGAAATATGAATGTTTGATTACAATATGTTTACATAAATTCTTTGAAACTACCCTAGTTCTTCAATTTTCTATGCAATCACTCCCCCAATCGATTCACTAAATGCTTGAAACGATTCAGACAGCAAAAAGACAAGCCAGATGAACTATGAAGATTGATACACATCAGACCAAATTTGAATCAATTCAATGAAGATTGATATGCATTAGACCAAATTTGAATCGATTCAAAAGACCCAGGATGAAGGTTGATACAATTCAAATTGTTTTGAATCGATTCAACTCAAGTTAGAGAATTCTTACGATATGATTCAAGTTGTTTTGAATATATTCAAGTCTGATATGATTCAAGACTTTGTGAATCAATTCAAATACCTAGAAAAAGGATTTTAACATACAAGCATGAGGATTCATATGCACAAGAACACACAAGACACTAGGAATCACATCATCAAATAAACCTAGCTAATGCACACTATCAAACACACAAACCTCTAACAAAAAACAACTTCATCTTCAATTTGTCTAAGTATATCAGTTTGAAAGCATTAAAGCATAGATCGTTAAGGTCTTTTGAAGGTTGTAAAGATGCATGATTACAAAAGAAATGTCATATGGATAACTATTTTCTTTTTTGTTGGACACTAAAAAGGACATTTTAATCCTTTTTTATGTGTCACATGATTCAATGAGGGATAAAAATTCTTGTTTTTGTCCGGTTTCTTGCTAGATGTTTTGTCATGTTTCATGAGACGAGAACTTTAGTAAATAGCCACTTTAATTTCTGACTCTACACTTTACTGTCACAAAGATCCTCGACTTATGATTAAATACAAAGTAGTCCTTGAATGTACACTTATGTTATCAGTTTAGTCCCTGACGTTAAAAACTTATGTTAACTGATGATGTGACAAATATATTTTATGTTAATAAGGCGCATGAGGTGTCACATGGACTAAAGTGAAAGTAGAAAATGATCACTTTGATCCCTTAACCGAAAATCAATATCCCTAAATTGATTCTCAAATCCCTAAATCGTGAATTTAATCCCTAAATCCTTAAATCACTAAATCTCATCTAATTCCCTCTTTTGTTTAAAATCAAGTCTTTCATTAAATACCAAAATCAAATCACATGATGATGGGTGTTGGCGCAAACTCGTCCCAACGAAGTGTTGCTCATTCGTCAAATCCTCACTATATAAGAATAAAATAAACAGAAAACGTTTAAGATGCTCAATAAAGTCTCTGACCGTGCATACTTTCTATATGTTAAACACTTACCTTTTGCATCATTGACTTGCATTCTTCATCCTTGCATATAGCTTGCTCCTTTAAGTTGTAGTTCCTCACAACTTCTTTGACTGTATCCAATGTTTCAAAGTCCATTCTTAGCTCCAAATGAACCTAACAAACTTTGCACTTGAATTGAATTAAACTAAGGGAAAACTTGTCTTTCATTTCCTGTATCCTTAATTTATTGTCTTCTCTGAAAAAAAAGAAGCTTAATTTACTCTCCAAGAAAAAACGCATTTTTTTTATTTCCTTATATAAAATATTTGCTCAATCTCTTATTTTCGGTCCAAAATCAAATTACGCTAAAATCTTATTCTGCCACTTTTTTTTATTCTCCACTTATGGCAAATGTACAATAATCATGTTGAGCTATTATTGTTAATGTAATGAACCTTTGATGTAGGAAATTAACAGTTTTTTTTGCTACTCTTTATATTATTTTCTTTTTGAACCAGACTCTATAATAATAACTTGATTTCAAATGGTGTGAAAAAATAACTTGAGTGATTGATCATCGATGGGTACCAAAATCAATCTCGTACATATTCAGGTTTGATAAAAGAAAAATCATTTTTTTATTTGTTTGTTTTAATGAATTTTTTTTATAAATATTTGTTTATTTTTGAGATGTTTTTTATAAATATTTGTTAAATGCATGGAATGAATAATTTTTTTTTGTTTTTTTAATATATCAAAGAAAAACGAGCAGCTTATTCCACTAGCTTCAGTTGAACAAAATAATTTTTGAAAAAAAATTACACAAAACATGACTATAATATCAAAGTTTTATTTTTTAAATCTGAAATAAAAGGCCCTAAATGTCATTAAATGCTGTATTTTTAATTCCTCAAAATAGAATAATTATTGTTTTGAATCCTTAAAGAATCATCTCTACTATTATTTTTTTGTCACACTATTCATGCCATATAAGCATCACACTGTTGTTGTCTATTTAGGTATGTATGTTCAAAATCTCACACCTATTTTGAGCATTTCATTAGTTTAAGTGTCAAAGTATTTGCAGATACGCCTCCTACAATACCCATATCATTGGGCCTCACCTCAGTCCAGGGTTCCGGCCAAATGCCGCCGTCTCAAGAGCATTCCTTCCATGGATCAGTCATGTAAGTATGAGTTATAACAAATATTGTGTTACTTTTTGTTTGTTATTTTTCATGTTATATTGAAATAAATAAAAAATTATACTTACTTTAGACCTTGAATAGATAACCACACCAATTCGATATATGATCATAAAAGATAGTCTGATGTACTAAACTTCCGCACATACAGGGTCTTAGAAAGAGTCTCGTCATTTGATGTATTATACACATACAAGATCTTAGGAAGAGTCTCGTCATTTGATGTATTGTACATAATTTTACTCTCTTCTTCACAAAAAGAGACTTTTTTAGGACTTTGAAATCTTGATCTTACCGATGTGTCAAAGCTTCTCCATATGTAATTGTTGGTACCAAAATAGCAATTGTCCAAATCAAATCTTGTTTATGCACTAAAGGGACATGATTGTAGGTAGGTTTGTAATCACTTCCCTCTCCACTTCTATTTGTGTATTTGTTGGCCAATGAAAAGAAAAAATAAATCGTGTTTTTTTAATCAATGAAATAAAATCTCGTTTTTGTTCAACGTATTGTCAAAGAAAACAGTCACTTCGCTTTTTATTTCCTAATACAAATAGTTGCTCAATCTCTTGATTTTCGGATCCAAAATCAAATTATGCTCATATCTTATTCTGCCACTTATGGAAAATGTTCACGATTATTAGTATAATAATGAACCTTTGATGGAGGAAATTATTAGTCTACTTCTTTTATAATACTTGATTGATTACTAAATGTAAATTCTTAAGTTTGGTTTGGGTACCAATAACTCATAAGTAAAACTTACTCAAAACAAAGTCATATAATTCTCTTAACATATGAATTGATACCTGTGTATCATTTCATGGTTAGGGGCAGATCTCTTAAGAGACTCATAGATGCAACAACGCCTCCCAATTTTTTTTTTTTTTATAGAAAATTATTAAAATACTCTTGATAGAATTTTATTTAACATACATAGTCTCTCTGGTACCCCCTCAATTCACACATGCAAGAAGTTAAATAGGCTCGTTTTAATTTTCTAAGGCTAGGATAGGCTATCTAGTTGGTAGATAGATATTTGGGCTTTAATTTTGTGTTGGAGTTTTTGCGATGACTTTTTTTTGGATGAAATTATGTATGACTTTTATGAATTTCAATTATAATATTTTAAGTTAATATTTGTCGCTCCCCTAATATTTTGGTCACGATCTGCCACCGCTCATGGTATTTTTGCAAATTGATTTGCACAAATTCCCCTATAATTCCTTGAAACCAACGAATCAAGATAAATAGGTGAAGATCAAAGAAAGATTAAGAAAATGTTGAATGAAAGATAAAAGATCAAGGGGAAAAAAATACGGTGGTGCAACTAATATAACCTTTCTACTTTTTCGCACTATTAATTGATATAACTAATTAAATATTAAGAACTCACATCGAGCAAAACAAATATTTTTCTTAAAAATTAATTGATAACTTACTATACTTAATTAGGTAGTACTTGTATTACGAATCTATACCCTCATATGTACCGATTTTTCACATGACGCATACCACTTACCAACGTGAATTGTGAATTATGTGACTATGATTTAATTTTTTTTTAAATAAATTAATACAAAAAATATGACATATTATTAAATAAATGAATGGTAGATACATATCTAACAAAACATCATAGGTATCATTGTGTTCACCTTATCAAAACCCTTGTTACGTTGAAAACACACATTAATCAAATCAACTGGTGTTTTTGCTAATGAATTTGTTCAAGAAAACTTGATTTAGACATTGCCTTCTAAATAGCTTTTCTTATGCAACTATATCGTTCATTCCATGAGGTTGATTCTCTTAAGTGAAATTCTCTCAATTTTTTTCAATTGTTACATCTAAACCATTAAATATGAGAGAGAAAAGAGATATAAAATTACAAAGAAAAGAGGATATTAGATGTATGGTTCAGATTTATCAATTGAAATTATTTTTTAGAGAACTACACTAGAGTCTCTATTCCCCATATTCCCATTTAATAAAAAAATGATTTTTATTTTTATGAATATTTGGTAAATGCGTGGAAAATAAATAATGGTTCCTTGTTTTGTTGTTTCATATATCAAAGGAAAAACAAGGAAATTGTTCCACTAGCTTCAATTGAAGAAAACAAAAGGAATACATTTGAAGATTATGAGATTGATAAGCCTACAACAGATATTCAAAATGATGATGAGAAAGGAAGAGGGTTCATTGAGTGTGAAAATGAAAAGGATGATTCTTCATCCGATGAAGAAGAAACCGAAGAAGATTTGGAATTTGATAAGTTAATGAAACGGATCAAATTGAATTTGAGGAGCCGAAAACAAGGAGGACTTACGACAATTGTTGAAGAGGAGGAAGATGAAGAAAGAGAGTACTATTTAAAAGTTTTTGAAGAGAAAATAAAGTCATTCATTATTGAAGAGAAAATGAAATACAAAGATCACATTGTTGAAATTAAGAAGGTTTATAGATGCTATCAACAGAAAATGAGGAAACTTGATGTCTTAAATTATCAAGCCTTGTATGCAATAGGTAAGAAGCAAATTATTTTACTTTTTTTTTCATGTTAAAACACTTGGATTGGGATATTTTCTATGTTAAAATTTAAATGTGATTGTGGCTTATTAACCAATTTTCTTCGATGTTATAGTAATATAGTACTTTCTCTTGTCATATATGAGAAAATTCAGTCAACAAAAGTTGATGTATCTAGTGTAAAATTTAAATTTAAAACAGATACATCAAATTTTATTGACCTAACTTTCTTTTATATATCAGACCGGTGAGAGTATTTGAAAAAGTTGTTAGGAAGTGGCTAACATTACATTTCATCTTCTTTTCTTTTTGTTTATTCCTTTCTCCTTTGTCATTGGCTAATTAAATTATCTATTTTACCCTTGATGTAGATCTTCTTCAACTAAAAGAACCTTCAAAATTAATTTTAGTGCGAAAATCTACTTTGCAACATGGAAAACCTCAAGTGATCCCTCACTATTTGTGGTCACGCATAGCACAAAAGAACACATATGACCCAATGTTGAAGCGTGTTGATGAATTGAATAAAGATTTGGAACTTGTTTATGTTGGACAAATTTGTCTCTCTTGGGAAATGCTATGTTGGCAGCATGAGAAAATCAAAGAGTTGAAACAATATGATTTGCAATGGTCTCGTAGGTATAATCTAGTTGCTGCTGAATTTCTACATTTTCAAGCCCTCATCCAACGGTTTCTCGAGGAAGAGCCATTTCAGCAAGGGCATAGGATTCAAAGTTATGTCAAGAATCGATCACTCGTTCGCAATTTGCTTCAAGTTCCAGCTCTAATAGGTGCACAAAAAATAATCATCTTTTTTACTATTTTTTTTAGAGGATTTTTATATTTGTTATTGCAAGCGCACACACTTCCAACCCTAAGTGAGATTTTGTAACAATTTTGTAGCACTAACATTTCAGATTGAAAAATAATTTAGTGTTTGACATGGTATGTGTTAGTGTCTTACACCGAAATATATAACAACATTTAATCACTTATATCTGCTGTAATTAATGTCGGTGTTTATGTGTTAGAATCTTTATTCGCGCCGATGCTTTATATGGCAAAATATTGTTATGATTTTTTTTCCTTCAGATGATGGTACAAAGGAAAAGAAAGAAATTGTGTGGGGTGACAAGGAGGAAGCAATTTCTATTGAAAGGTTAGAACATATAATTAAGGAATCCATGCAAGTGTTTTTGGAGTTTGTTGAAAATAAAGATGATGGGAGTGTGTTCCATAGAGTATCTCATCACAAAGGGAGTAAGCTCAAGGAGGAAGACATTTCAGAACTTCTAGAAGTTATCCGAACCCAATTGCATAAGGTTAATTTTTTTTAATGTAGATAACTCTTTACACACTTAAAGTCCATTTACAAATTTTTATTATGAAGATTTTTTCGCTATAGATTAGCTCTTTCAAATCATAGATTTAAATAGACTTTTGTATGTGATTGATTTATGCTCTCGTACTTCTATTATTTTAAACAGTTAATAGTTAAATTTGTTAGTTGTTACTAAATGTAAGAATTGAACCAGAAACTTCGAGATTTATCATTATCATTTCACTCCTTAACTTTCTCACCACATCTACCAAACAAACCATATATCCTTTTAACTTTTTTTTATCTTCATATTTGTATATTAACATATATTTTGCACGTAAATGATTAGAACTACTTCAATTATGATGGTGTTTTTTCTTGCCAATATTTTGCTTGATAAAATTACACTTTTTGTCTCTCTAAATAAAACTATTGTGATTTCATCTTTCAAGTACTATGCACCATCTATTATGTGCAAAATCACAATAGTTTTATTTAGAGCACAAGTACTTTTTGTCTCTCTTAAAATTACACTTTTTGTCTCTCTAAATAAAACTATTGTAAATGGTGGTGGAACTTATAGTAGATAGACCAAGATAATGGTTATACATTTTTCTTTCAAAAGTGGCTAATACATTTTGGTTTTGTGCACATTATCATATTTTAACAAAATTGTGTTTTAAATATTGCAGAAGGAGAGAAAACTCAAGCACAAGTGGATAACTGGAAATTGGATAGTAAGGAAGTTCCAAAAAAACAAAGAGGGTCATGAGCAGTTGATGGCTCAAGTGGGATTGAGGTTGATTTCAAAGGTGATAAACATGAAAAAGTTGAGAAAAGATCACCTAATATGGTGTAGTGAAAAGTTAAAGCAAATCAAATTTGTTGATAGGAAGATTAAGATGGAGTATTCTATTTTTTTTTTTCCTTGTTGATTCATTCCTTCAACTTCTTTAGCTGTAGAGATTCATGTTCATGCTGAAAATTGCATTGCTGAAAATAAGCAAATCATGACACCAACTACATTTACATACAAAGCATATTGACTTTTAAGTAACTTAATGCAATTGATCGAAATGTGAACAATTGATTTATATTTGTAGTCACTTACCAACTAAATTGTTGTTGCCACAACCGGTGAATAAACATGTGTAGGGACTAAATCATGTTTAATTATTTTGACTTTGGTGTTGATTGAAAAATTTAATTTGTTTTTGACTTTGGAGTTGCTCTTTAAACTTATAGAAAAATGTCATTCATATAAAAGTTTGACTAAATTGCATTTTTGATCCCTTAACTATTTAGGTAGTATCGCTTTGATCCCTTAATTAAAATTTGATTTATTTTGGTCCCTTAACTTCTATCTGTTACACATTTTGGTCCTTTCCGTTAGTTTTAATTCAAAAACGTTAGATTTTCTTCATTTTGTTTTGAAATTTTTCTGAGATTTTTATTGTTGAAGGTTGATGGAGATGATATGAAGATGAAAAAGAGGAGAAGAAGATGAAGAAAACCTAACGTTTTTGAATTAAAACTAAAGGAAATGACCAAAATGTGTAACAGAGAGAAGTCAAGGGATCAAAATAAATCGAATTTTAATGGCTTATTAGATCATTTGGTCCCTTAAGTTATTTCTTATTTTCAATTTGGTCCCATATTTAATAAACATGTCAAATTAGTCCCTCAAATTTTAATCCGTTTGCCAAAAAAATCCTTTCTGTCAAGTCTTTTATTTCCCGTTAGTTTACGTACACGTGTCTAATTTTGTGTGGTAGAAATGAATCTTTACAAGCTGAAAAATTAGGGTTTTCTCATGTACGTAAACACTCTTCTTTCTTTCTCAGATTTCTCTGCAAAAATCTGATCTTTCTCTCCATCTTCGAATCCACCCTTCTTCGAATTCGAATCCCTAATCTTCTTCATTATCGTCCTTCTTCATCTTCGTTCTTACTACATATTTCTCGGAAAAATTGATTTTGTTCGAATCTGAGAGATGTCGAAACAAATGGGACAATCAATTGGTTCAGTGGGTTCGAGCCTGAGAAGAAGAACAATTGTTGAATGTAGGTGTGGTGAAGAAACCGTGATTCGCACTATAACGGATAACGCAAATATAAATTATGGAAAAAGGTTTTGGGGATGCAAAAACTACAAGAATCAATGGGATAAAGGTTGTAGCTTTTTCAAATTGTTGGATGAAGAGGTTACTGATGATAGGGATCTGTTGATTTCGAAGCTGCAGAAAAAACAAGTCAAGTTGAAGAAAACAAGATCATGGTTGAAGATGTCTTTGATTTTTGGGCTTGGAAGTTCTGGGGTTTGCCTGGTTTTAGGGACAGTATTGGTCTGCAAGTGTAGTTGCTCATGGAATAATTTGTATTTGAAATAGTTTTGTTGAAATAGTTGTTTAGAATGAATGAATTTGTAATGTCAGATTGTAATGTATGTCAGTTTGGAATGAATGAAATTGAAATGTCAGAATGAATGATTTTGTAATGCCTATTTTTAATGAATGAATTTATATTTCAGTAATCTATTGTAATGGTAACACTGCAAAATTGAATGAATTAATGAACTAATTATGCATATAATGTTTTGTATGAAAAATGAAAATTGAAATGCCAGAATTGAATGAAAACTTATGCATATAATGTTTTGTAATCTCTGCAAAAGTGATTAATGGACTAATTAGAACTGAAAAATAGTGCACGGTTCTGGTGTAGTTCTAAGTCATACCCTGCACAAATATGATTTCAAATGGTATACATAAACTGTGATTGCACAAATATGATTTCAAATGGTATACATAAACTGTGGTTGCAAATGGAATTGAACTTAATCATATTGCACATAAACTGTGATTGCACTTGGGCATTACATAAGCATTAGAGTTAGAATGTAGCTTGCAACTTAGGCAATACATCATCAAAAAGACATCATAATAGGCATAATAAGTAAATTGTAGCTTGCACTTAGGCATTACATAACATGTATGCACTTAGGCATTACATCAAAAAGACATCAAAATAAGCATAATATCTATAGTGTTCCATGATTCCTACTGTTGGGTTGACACAGAACCCTCCACTCTAACAAAAGTTTTCTTTTTCTTCCTATTTGAACCTTCTGGCTGTAACACCCCGTTCCCAAAAGTCGTATTATTTAATAAATAAATCAGAGTAAACGTCATAACACGGAGTATTACACTTCAAATAATAAAATCTCATAAATAGTAAATATGCTATTTAATTAAACCAACATATAATGTCATAAACTTGCAGCGGATATTTATTCTCAACATAAAATGTTATTCACCAAGATAACCATTCAACAAATACAATCTCAAAGTACGATACATAAGAATTAAGGAAATTATTCGCAATGATCCCCATCCTATATGTATCAGAGTCCTAGACACTTGAGCCATACCTATCAGACGTCGGAACCTGCACTTGCCCACAAGGCGGCAATTCCAACAGAAGGGGTGAGAAACACATTTAATAATAATACTATATAATTTATCAAAATTATTGAAACATTAACAATCATCAAGTCCGTATATAATCATATAAATATATATATATATATATATATATATATATATATATATATATATATACCATTCAACATCATAGTTAATTCTCAACAACAATATCATCACCAACACCAAATCATTATCAACATTAGACACCAATTAATCACCGACGACAACACCCTAACCAATGCAACCCCGACATCAACTAATGCATCATGCAATGTGGTACCAACTACGCGCGTTGAATGCTAAGCATTCCAGGGCATAATCCCCCACCAAATTGGATGGTTAAAGCATCCTAGGGCATAAGCCCCCACCAAGTGAATGATAAACATTATAGGGCATAAGCCCCCACCGGATTGAATGACTAGCATTCCAGGGCATGAGCCCCCACCAGAAAATGATATGCATATGGACTCCATTTGTGTATATCTACATACAACTTCAACAACAACATATGTGCCTAAAATATTTATGACACACTCCCCAACTAGACAACACCAACACTTATTTAAGTTATCAAAGTATCAACATTTCACAAAAGTATACATTCTTACGTAATCCAACATTCAAACACTGCTTTTAGCTTTATAGATAATTCTTATAAATTCATAGGAACTCCTTAGAATGGTTAGAAAAGTCCCTAGAGGCATTTAACAAAATATGGAAAAAGGTCGTACAGGACCTGGTTCGCTTGGAGGTCGCTTACGGTTCGCTTAAGCGAAGCGTCAAAAGTCTGGAAAATACACTATACTGGGTTCAGTTCGCTTAAGCGAGATGGATTTCGCTTAAGCGAAGCAAATGTCGTAACTCAAGATTTGGTTCGCTTACAGCTCGCTTGCATTTCGCTTGAGCGAAGGTTCATGGGTCAATTCTGGGCAACTACAGGACATGTTCGCTTAAGCGAGATTCATTTCGCTTTAAGCGAAGCAAATGTCGTAACTCAGGATTTGGTTCGCTTACGGCTCGCTTGCATTTCGCTTGAGCGAAGGTTCATGGACATTTTCGCTTAAGCGAGATTCATTTCGCTTAAGCGAACGGCTACGATTTTCAGAATGAACAGTACGATTCCAGCATCCAAATTCAACCCAAAATCCCATTTTTAATCCCTTATTCACCCAAAAGTTTTACAAAACATGTTTACAGGTCAAACATAACATATGGCAATCAAAATGGCATAGAATTACACAATTAACAATCATTGTATCACATTTTCATCATTTCATAAACCCTAATTCAAGAACACAATTTCAACAATTATCAAAATTATACAACATTATTAATGAAGGATTCCCACCCTTACCTCGAATTAGCAAAATATACAGCAAAATAGGTTGAAATCTCTCTTCCTAGCTCTTCTCCTAGCTTTCCCTTCTTCTTCTCAAAAACTTTCTTTTTCTCTCTTTTTGTCTGTACGTGAAAATGATACTGGTTCTGTTTTCTTTTGACTTTTTCTTTTCTAACTCCCTTTCTTTTACTCTTTCAACCATAACCTACTCTTTTTACTTAACTCCCCTTTTAATTCCTATTAATTCCACTTAATTCCTTTTTATTCTAATTAATAATTATTTTCTACTCTTTTATCTTAAATAATAAAAATACCTCATAATCAAATATCATATAACAAAATATCAATTCACCAATATCACAGAAAATCATACAAGAATATATTAAAACACCACTTAAAATAATTAAATAAAACGGGCGTTACAACTCTCCCCAACTTAAAGAATTTCGTCCTCGAAATCTTACCTCAAACAAACAACTCAGGATAAGATTCTTGCATCTTACTCTCCAATTCCCAAGTAAGGCTTTCACCAGCAACTCCACCCCAAACAACTCTTACAAGAGGTATCTCTTTGCCTCTCAACTTCTTCACCTTGCGATCATCAATCCTCAAAGGTAAAGTCTCCACTGTAAGGTTGTCTCTGACTTGCACATCATCTATAGGAATAACATGCGAAGGATCCGCTATATACTTCCGAAGCTGTGACACATGAAACACATCATGCAAGTTCGAAAGATGTGGTGGCAAAGCAATCCTATAAGCCACCGTGCTAATCCTCTCCGATATCTGATAGGGACCAATGAACTTCGGAGTTAACTTCTTAGACTTCAAAGCTCGACCAACATCGGTCATAGGAGTGACTCTCAAGAACACATGATCACCCTCTTGGAACTCAAGATCCTTTCTCCGCTTATCATGATAACTCTTCTGTCGACTCTGCGACGCTTTCATATGTTCTCTAATCATCTTAACTTTCTCCGTAGTCTGTTGAACTAAATCCGGTCCCAAAACCACACTCTCACCCGATTCAAACCAACATAGAGGAGTTCTACAGTTCCGACCATACAAAGCTTCAAATGGTGCCATACCAATACTCGAATGGTAACTGTTGTTGTACGTGAACTCAATCAACGGTAGATGATTATCCCAAGCTCCACCTTGCTCAAGTACACACACTCTTAACAAATCTTCCAGCGACTGAATCGTCCTCTCCGACTGACCATCTGTTTGAGGATGATAAGCCGAACTCAACTTCAATTTAGAACCCAAAGCCTCCTGCAAACTCTTCCAAAACCTTGAAGTAAACCTCGGATCTCTATCCGACACAATACTCGACGGAACACCATGCAGCTTAACAATGTCCCGAATATAAATCTCCGCCAACTGAGCCACTGAATATGCAATGTTTATCGGAATAAAATGCGCCGACTTCGTCAATCTATCAACAACAACCCAAATGGCATCATGCCCTCTTTGAGTATTCGGCAAACTAGTTACAAAGTCCATGGAGATGCTATCCCACTTCCACTCCGGCACATCTAAAGGTATCAACAAACCAGCAGGCTTCTGATGTTCAACTTTGGATTTCTGACAAGTCAAACAAGCATACACAAACTGCGCAACATCACGCTTCAAACCAGACCACCAAAATAACTTCTTCAAGTCATGATACATCTTCGTAGCTCCCGGATGAATACTCAAGCTACTTCTATGACTTTCTTCAAGAATCATCTTTTTCATCTCGTCATTGTCAGGAATACATATTCTTCCTCTAAACCTCAACACACCTTGGTCGTCAACCTGAAAATCACCATCGGCAGTAGCAACCATCAAGTCCACAAACTTGACATCAACCTTTTGAGCCTCTTTTATACTATGCAGAAAATCATTGTTAATTTTCAACATGCCCAACTGGACACTTTTAGGCGCCAATTCACACACCAAACTCAAGTCTCTGAATTGTTCAAGTAACTCGAACTCTTTCACCATCATTGCAGACATATGCAATGTCTTCCTACTAAAAGCATCAGCAACAACATTAGCTTTGCCAGGATGGTAATTCAAGCCAAAATCGTAGTCCTTCAATAACTCTAGCCACCTTCTCTGCCTCATGTTCAACTCCTTCTGATCAAACAAGTATTTCAAACTCTTATGATCACTAAACACTTCAAATCGAGAACCATATAAATAATGCCTCCATATTTTTAACACAAACACAACTGCCGCTAGCTCTAGATCATGCGTAGGATAATTCTTCTCATGAATCCTCAACTGCCTTGAAGCATATGCTACTACCTTACCATCTTGCATCAATACACCACCTAAGCCCAACTTGGACGCATCACAATAAACAACAAAAGGTTCATCTGGCTTCGGTAGAATCAAAATAGGAGTTGTTGTCAATCTTTGCTTCAACTCGTTGAAGCTCTCTTCACACTTAGCATCCCACACAAATGCCTTACCTTTACAAGTTAACTGAGTCAAAGGAAGTGCCAACTTCGAAAATCCTTCAATGAATCTTCTATAATAACCAGCCAAACCAAGAAAACTTCTAATCTCCGTAACAGACTTAGGAGTCTCCCACTGTGATACCGCTTCAACCTTCGACGGATCAACTGCAATACCGTTACCAGAAATAATATGGCCAAGAAAACTTACTTCACTTAACCAGAATTCACACTTCGACAGCTTTGCATATAACTTCTTCTCTTTCAGCACCTGCAACACAATCTTCAAATGCTCTGCATGCTCTTCCTCAGTCTTAGAATAAATCAAAATATCATCAATAAACACAACAACAAATTGATCAAGAAAAGCATGGAAAGTTATATTCATATACTCCATGAACACACCAGGTGCATTAGTAACACCGAAAGGCATCACTTTAAACTCGTAGTGACCATACCGCGTCCTAAACGCCGTCTTTTGCATATCTTCATCTTTTACTTTAATCTGATGGTAACCAGACCTCAAATCAATCTTGCTAAACACACGAGCACCCACTAATTGATCCATCAAATCATCAATCCTCGGAAGTGGATACCTGTTCTTTATCGTCACTTTATTCAACTGACGGTAATCAATACACAGCCTCATGCTACCATCTTTCTTCTTAACCAGCAACACCGGTGCTCCCCAAGGTGAAACACTTGGTCGTACAAACTTCTTATCAAGCAAATCCTCCAACTGCTTCTTCAACTCTGCCAACTCAGAAGCTGACATACGATATGGAGCCATCGACACTGGCTTCGTACCCGGAACAAGATCGATAGAGAATTCAACTTCCCTCTCCGGCGGCACATCGGGAATCTCATCAGGAAAAACTTCAGAAAATTCTCTAACAACTGGCAACCTGTCAATCACAGCTTGGTTCTCTAAAGACAAATAAGCCATCAACGAAAACATCAAGTTTCCATCACTTTCTAATTGCTTCAGCTGTTTAGTAGATAAAAACTCTACTCCACTTTCCTCTTCGGCGGAAGAAAAGTACACCGTCTTCTTAAAACAATTAATATGCACATGGTTGTATTCCAACCAGTTCATACCAAGGATTACATCCATCCCCGTCAACGGCAAACATACAAGATCAACATCAAAATCCCTACCATACATGGATATAGGACAACTCTGACAAATAAGAGAAGTAGTCACTGAACCCTTAGCTGGAGTTTCAACAACCATTTCCCCATTCATACTTGACATAACAAGACCCAACTTATTTGCACAATCAACAGCAATAAAACAATGGGTAGCCCGAGTATCAATAATAGCAATTAAAGTTATACCATTAAAGAAACAAGTACCTCTGATGAGTCGATCTTCATTAACCGTCTGAGTACCGGTCAATGCAAACACCTTTCCACTAGCCTGAGCCCTCTTAGGCTTCTTGCACTGCGAACTAAGGTGACCTTCTTCGTTACAATTATAGCAAACAATATCATCATGCTTGCACTCAGCCACTGTGTGTCCCTTCTTCCCGCAACGGAAACACTTTTTCTCTTCACGCTGATTGCACACATTACTCTTGTGGCCCTTCTCGCCACACTTGTAACAAACTACCTCAGCAGGAACATCTCTACCCCTGGGCCTCCTCTCATCTTGCATCCTCTGTTTACCCTTGTTTGCAGGGGCACTGTACGGCTTCAGACGACTCTGCTGTCCTTTACCCCTACGCTCACTCATCACCTTGTAATGAGCTTTGGTATCCTTCTCATAAATCCTACAGCTGCTTACCAAATCAGAAAAGTTTCTAATCTTCTGATAACCAATGGCCCGCTTAATATCAGCACGCAGACCATTCTCGAACTTAATGCATTTGGAAAACTCTGCATTCTCAGCTGTGTAATGCGGGTAGAACTTAGCCAGCTCGACAAACTTTGCCGCATATTCGGTCACGGACATATCACCTTGCTTCAGCTCTAGGAATTCTATCTCCTTCTTACCTCGGACATCTTCCGGGAAATACCTGCTCAGAAACTCTTTCCTGAACACAGCCCAAGTGATCGCAGCTCCCCCATGTCCTAAAACAGGTTGCACACTTACCCACCAGTCATCAGCTTCCTCAGCTAACATATGCGTGCCAAAACGCACCATCTGAACGTCTGTACATTGCATGACCCTGAAGATTCTTTCCACTTCCTTCAGCCATGACTGAGCCCCATCAGGGTCGTACCTGCCTTTGAACGTAGGTGGATGGTTTCTCAAGAAGGTCTCCAACATGCGCACACCATCATTACCAGCAGCATTGTTCTGTTGCTGTCCAACAACTTGAGCCATTGCTTGCAAAGCAGCAGCAAGAGCAACATCATTTCTTCCAGCCATCTCAACAATTCTACATAACAGAATAATTTAGAACAACAACAAGACAATATAAAAATTGTCAGACAACTCTAATGGCTCGACACGACTCTACTAATTGGCCGGACGGACGAACCTGCTCTGATACCAATTGTAACACCCCGTTCCCAAAAGTCGTATTATTTAATAAATAAATCAGAGTAAACGTCATAACACGGAGTATTACACTTCAAATAATAAAATCTCATAAATAGTAAATATGTTATTTAATTAAACCAACATATAATGTCATAAACTTGCAGCGGATATTTATTCTCAACATAAAATGTTATTCACCAAGATAACCATTCAACAAATACAATCTCAAAGTACGATACATAAGAATTAAGGAAATTATTCGCAATGATCCCCATCCTATATGTATCAGAGTCCTAGACACTTGAGCCATACCTATCAGACGTCGGAACCTGCACTTGCCCACAAGGCGGCAATTCCAACAGAAGGGGTGAGAAACACATTCAATAATAATACTATATAATTTATCAAAATTATTGAAACATTAACAATCATCAAGTCCGTATATAATCATATAAATATATATATATATATATATATATATATATATATATATATATATACCATTCAACATCATAGTTAATTCTCAACAACAATATCATCACCAACACCAAATCATTATCAACATTAGACACCAATTAATCACCGACGACAACACCCTAACCAATGCAACCCCGACATCAACTAATGCATCATGCAATGTGGTACCAACTACGCGCGTTGAATGCTAAGCATTCCAGGGCATAAGCCCCCACCAAATTGGATGGTTAAAGCATTCCAGGGCATAAGCCCCCACCAAGTGAATGATAAACATTCCAGGGCATAAGCCCCCACTGGATTGAATGACTAGCATTCCAGGGCATGAGCCCCCACCAGAAAATGATATGCATATGGACTCCATTTGTGTATATCTACATACAACTTCAACAACAACATATGTGCCTAAAATATTTATGACACACTCCCCAACTAGACAACACCAACACTTATTTAAGTTATCAAAGTATCAACATTTCACAAAAGTATACATTCTTACGTAATCCAACATTCAAACACAGCTTTTAGCTTTATAGATAATTCTTATAAATTCATAGGAACTCCTTAGAATGGTTAGAAAAGTCCCTAGAGGCATTTAACAAAATATGTAAAAAGGTCGTACAGGACCTGGTTCACTTGGAGGTCGCTTACGGTTCGCTTAAGCGAAGCGTCAAAAGTCTGGAAAATACACTATACTGGGTTCAGTTCGCTTAAGCGAGATGGATTTCACTTAAGCGAAGCAAATGTCGTAACTCAAGATTTGGTTCGCTTACAGCTCGCTTGCATTTCGCTTGAGCGAAGGTTCATGGGTCAATTCTGGGCAACTACAGGACATGTTCGCTTAAGCGAGATTCATTTCGCTTTAAGCGAAGCAAATGTCGTAACTCAGGATTTGGTTCGCTTACGGCTCGCTTGCATTTCGCTTGAGCGAAGGTTCATGGACATTTTCGCTTAAGCGAGATTCATTTCGCTTAAGCGAACGACTACGATTTTCAGAATGAACAGTACGATTCCAGCATCCAAATTCAACCCAAAATCCCATTTTTAATCCCTTATTCACCCAAAAGTTTTACAAAACATGTTTACAGGTCAAACATAATATATGGCAATCAAAATGGCATAGAATTACACAATTAACAATCATTGTATCACATTTTCATCATTTCATAAACCCTAATTCAAGAACACAATTTCAACAATTATCAAAATTATACAACATTATTAATGAAGGATTCCCACCCTTACCTCGAATTAGCAAAATCTACAGCAAAATAGGTTGAAATCTCTCTTCCTAGCTCTTCTCCTAGCTTTCCCTTCTTCTTCTCAAAAACTATCTTTTTCTCTCTTTTTGTCTGTACGTGAAAATGATACTGGTTCTGTTTTCTTTTGACTTTTTCTTTTCTAACTCCCTTTCTTTTACTCTTTCAACCATAACCTACTCTTTTTACTTAACTCCCCTTTTAGTTCCTATTAATTCCACTTAATTCCTTTTTATTCTAATTAATAATTATTTTCTACTCTTTTATCTTAAATAATAAAAATACCTCATAATCAAATATCATATAACAAAATATCAATTCACCAATATCACATAAAATCATACAAGAATATATTAAAACACCACTTAAAATAATTAAATAAAACGGGCGTTACACTGGCTGTCATGTGGACACTTTCTGGTTTTGCTTCCTCTTCCTTGGTTTTGCACCTCCTGTTTCAGCTTGTGCAGATTGTGTAGTAGCAGCACCTTGTGTATCAGTAGCAACTTGAGCAGATGGCGCACTTTGAGAATTCCTTTGAGTGTTAGCAGTCCTTCTTTGAGTAGACCTTTGAGTAGTTCCAGCTTGAGCAGTTTGTGCACTTTGAGCAGTAGGAGCAGTTTGTGCAGTAGGATCAGTTTGTGCACTTTGAGTAGTCACTGGAGCAGTTTGTGCAGCTTGAGTAGTCACTAGAGCACTTTGACCTTGAGCAGATGAGTTCTCAGATGGTGATGGTGGAGGAGGGGGTGGGAGCTTGCAAGTGGACTTGTTATGTCCACTTTGCTTGCATCTGCTACACTTCATACCCCATCTAGCCCTCTTGAGTTGACCATCATCCTTCAACAATTCACCTGCCTCCTTGTTCCTTTTTTTCTTTGGCCTGCCTGGTTGCCTTCTGATAGGTGGTGGCTGAAGGTCATTGTACTCAGTTCTGCGCCATAAGCTCTGGCCATTAGCAGGGTAGATGATTGGAGCATAGCAAGCTGCATACCTCTCCTTCTTGTAAATGTCAGAAACAAAATCATAAACATTGAGGTCTTGGCTCCTCATGCAGGCAATGGCATGACAACAGGGCAACCCTGTCAATAACCACTTCCTACAGTCACACTCCCACCTTTGAAGATTGACATGGTATTTGTAACCTGTTGAATTCATATGTCTCACTTCAAAGTCAAACTCAGTGCTGCGCCTGTAGACATAAACATACAAAAAATACCATAAGTCACAGCCAGCCAAAAATTCAAATTTATAAGGAGCATATATTACAAATTTACATACCTTATCAGCCAGTTATTAGTGTAGGCTGATTCTCTAGCTATCCTCTTCTTTATGTTGGGAAGCACATCATCCTCATACCTTTCAATTTTCTTCCTATTTGTTTCCCGTTTTTCCATCAAATACACCCGGATATCTTCACACATAGTAACAATTGGCTTTTGTCTAGGAATGACAATTGTTGAGTTGAAAGCTTCTGACATATTGTTGACTAGAGTATCACATTGTGAATTACCTGAGAACTTCCACTTAGACCAATGCTTAGCAGGAATTAGCATAAGGTAATCATATGCAGGCTCACTAATCTCTTTGATCTCTTTCATTACATCAAGGAATGCATTCTCATAAGTTGCTTTTGCTGCCTTCCACATTAATTCCTTCAACTTCTTACCAGGAAACCTCTTTCTAAAGTTATTATAAAGGTGCCTAACACAAAATCTTTGTTCTACACCTGGAAGTAGTTCATCCATAGCAGGCAAGAGACCCTGCAAAACAGTTTAAGGAACAGATCATGAGTAAGCAAACAAAAAAAATAATTTCTAAAAAAATTAGCAAATAACACACTAATAAAACACTATGTTACCTTTTGTTGATCACTTATAAAGGTGTAGGTCTTGCATAATCTGGTTCCACCTAGGTCACCAATCAGGAGTTTCAAAAACCACTTCCATGATTCCTTGGTTTCACCTTCAACCACAGCAAATGCAATTGGAAGCATCTGGTCATTTGGATCTCTTCCAATTGCAGCTAGCAACTGCCCACCATAGTAACCCTTCAAGAAGCATCCATCTAACCCAATAATAGTCCTACACTTAAAAAAACTATCTTTGCAGGCTTTCAAACAAATATACATCCTTTGGAAATGAGGACATAAAACTGCTCCAGGCATCTCAAGATCTTCTTCAGTACCTTGATATGGCATAGTACTAACTCTCACAGTAGACTCAGGATTTGACCTCATCAGCTCATGTGTGTAATCATATATCCTAGTATATTGATCCCTAAATGAGCCATCCACCATATCAATTGCTTTTCCTCTAGCTCTGTAAGCCTTATTCATGTTTATCTCCAATCCCCATTTCTCAATGGTTCTATTCACAATAGTAACCAGCTTCAAATTTGGATCTTCTCTTACTCTACTGTTAAGTTTACTTCCCAACCAGTCAGAATTCAACATCTTTACCTTAAACACCCTACTGCAAGTGTGGAATCTTTGGATCTTTCTTAATTGCCAAGTTTCTTCATTTGGAATCTTAGCACAATATGCCTCAAAATTGCAGTTACCTTTAGAGCCCTTACAGATAACTCTCACCCTCTTCTTATCATTTTTCTTGAACTTTAGAGCCCTTCCAGAATGAATTTCATAGACCCTAATTGCTTCCTGAAATGCCTTCTTAGAAACAAAGTATGTTCCAACTACCCATTCATAATCTCTCATGTTATCAAGCAGCTTAAAAGTCTAGAATCTAACCCTAGGACCCTCATCTTCATCTTCAGATTCACAGCCACTATCTAAATCATCACTGTTATACTCTTCAACATCACTCAAACCAGGATCCCTCAATACACCAGATGGTCTACCTTCCTCAGTTATGTTATTTCCTTCAGCTATCAGATCTTCTTCAAACACATGTTCATTAACTTGTTGTTGTTTCTTTGGTGGTCTTCCTCTCTTCTTCTTAGGCTTACTTCCACTGACTTCTTTACCCTTCTCCTTTGACCTACTCTCAGCACCTTGTCTTGCTTCAGCTACAGCTTCACTTCCTTGCTCTGCAACTTCCCTTTCACTCCTAGCAATTGCAGCTACTTCTGCTTCAGGCCTCCATTCATCAAACACTCTTTCCTCTTGGCCTACTGCATCACCAAAGCCATCTTCCACACAAACTTCCTCTTCTGAGTCTCCAAAATCAGTATCTAGTGCACTGTCTTCCCTTTCCTCACCTAACTCATCCACATAGTCATCCCTATATTCTTCATGAACCCCAAAATCAGAAGGCCCAACATCATTCCATACACCAGAAGGCCCAGCTTCATTACTCCCCATATTTAAAGTTGTTGGCCCATTAAATAGTCTTTCACCCTCCACAGTGGTCCCCACATGTTCACTTTCTTCAAACACAGAAGGCCCCATATTCTGCCTAAGATTCCCTCTTTCATCCACAAGGGTGGGCCCCACATTCCCATCATCATTGGTCCCACACTCCACCTCATCACAGTCCACCTCACCTTCCAATACATTTCCCTCATTTTCCACAACATTTATTCCCTCATTCTCTGCAATATCAGCTTCCACATTAGGCACCCCTTCCTCAAAGTACTCTTCTACATTAATACCCTCATTAGCTTCCTCCTCAAAAACCTCTTCTACTTGAACTCCCACATTTCCTCCCATATTCTCTATAGGATACTCAATCAAAGGATTGAGTTCTCCCATTACCGGTTGCTCCCTTACTGTATGTTCAACATACAAATGCACCCTCTCATGTATCTCTGCAATATACATCATCCTCCTACAACCAATGTCAGACCTTAATCTAATAAGGTCATCCACTAAATTAGGGTCATGGTACCAAAGTGACCTAATCATTGGGTAACCTAGCCTTGTTAAAGTTGATAAAATTGAGAAGTAAGCCTAATAATCTGGTTCACACTCTAGTACTGTTTCAGTGCCATTGTAACCATTATGGTGAAACTCAACAAATTCCCCCCCATGGTGAATTACAAGCAGAAACCTATCCTCCAACTGTTACAAAACCATAACATAACATATTTCAATATAACTATCTAGAAGAAAAAAAACATCCAGAATCAAACATATCCCTAACTTAGGAATACGAAAAAAGGGTTTTTGTATTAGGGTTTTTTACAACATTTTTCGATTAAAAAAGGGTTTTTTAATCAAAACCCTAACCCTAAACTAGAAACTACCCAGAAATACAAAAACCCTAAACCAGATTTGAAACCCTAAATTCGAAAATCAAAAGGATGTAATGAAACTAACCTCGTCGTTCTCGTAATCTTCAGAATCGTCGTCCGGAGCAGCAGCCATGGGTGGATTCGCAACGAATTCGTTTTCTCCTTCTTCGATTTCCTCAATGATCATCTTCTTCCTCAATGACTTTTCGTCTCCCTCTCTCTATTTTCAAAACAGTTCACCACTTCTCTCTCTATAACCTTTTCAGCTTGTATACCTACCACACAAAATTAGACACGTGTACGTAAACTAACGGGAAATAAAAGACTTGACAGAAAGGATTTTTTTGGCAAACGGATTAAAATTTGAGGGACTAATTCGACATTGTCGCGTCATTTTTCAGAGATCAATGCTATTTGATTAGCGTTTGACTCATTTTTTATTTCACGACTGAACTTTTAATTTTTCAAAAGAAAGTGGAAAAAGGTTCAAATACCACATTTATAAGATTAAGGGTTCGGGGGTTGGTTACATAAAGGGAAGGTATTAGCACCCTTTATGTTCGTAGTACTCTACGAGAACCTCTTGATTTTATTTAATTTTTGTGCTATAAACTTGCTTGCTTTAAAAAATGGAATTAGAATGATAAAAAAAAAGAGAGAAGCGTATTATCTACTTTTTTTATTGATTTGGAAGAAAGAATGTCTTTTGCCTACGTACCCGTGAGGGATCAAAACCTCGTAGTTCGGGGTTGAAATTGACGTTTGATTAGTTATGTGTTTTTTATTAGTTTTGAAAAAGGTTTTAAAAATGAAAAACCAAGTGGCAAAATAAATTTGTTTGTGTTTTCTATGTTAAAGGAAAATGGACTCATAATGTAATTAAATTGATTGATATTTGATTAAGAAAGAAATAGAAAAAAGAGGAATCACTCGATTTGTTGATCGAGGTTTATTGTGAAAATGTTTTTTGTGATTTTGATTATTCGCATGTTTTTGTTGTTTTTTTTATATAATAAATAAAAATTAAATTAACGGAGCAATAAAAATAAAAGCGCGTGGATTTTTGTAGTGACGTTGGATCACCACAAAATCCCTAATCTAATTTTTTTGTATTTATGGATATATATATATATATATATAAGGCCGTAAAGAAATAAAAGGACACACACGCACACTTTTCTCATTTATATTTACATTGGACCTAAATACATTCTAATTGTTGGAAAATAAATAACAGTAATTAAAATGCTAAACAGAAATAAAATAAAATGCAAAAATGCTAAAAAGAAATAAAATGCAAGAAAATAAAAGAAAGGGACAACCGAAAGGACAAAAATTATCAAAGGGACAAAAATTCCGAAAGGACTTTTCCCAAGGGACTTATTCGAAAGGGACTTTTCCGAAGGGACAGAAAAAAGAGGGAGAAGAAAAGAATAGCTCGTCAACACAAGCTAAATAGGGAGAAGAGAGAAAAGTTCTTTGACAACTCAAGAGAACTTTTGGTGTCCTTCAAAAGTTAAACAAAGGCTCTTATTTATAGTGACAATTTAATTGATGACCGCTGAAAAAAAAAAATCTGCCAAGATGCATAATTAAATCAAATGTACGTTACTATTGAAAGCACATAAAGATACCAATTAACTTAAACAAAGTCAAAACTTGTTTTCAAAGACACATGCTGAGTGCAACACTACAAGCATTGAAATTGAAGATTATGATAATCTTCCCTTCTGAAAGAAAACATTGACATAAGGATCATTTAAGACCATTATAGCAAAAAGAATGTTGTTGACCAATTCCGAATAGAAAACCGATCATGCCAAAAATAAAATTGTATAAAAGATCAAATATCATACATTATTTAGTTGGTCATGGAAATCAAATTGCTAAAAGCGATATAATCCATTACGCTAAATACATATATTATAATTGATATAATATATAAGCAAAACAATGAACATTATGTCTTTCATGCTGAAATATATACTTTTACAAGCCAAAAATAATTATGCAATTTTCATGATAAATTTTGGCTTTTCATGCGAAAATATTTTCCTCAAAATAAACACGTGAAAGTTGGATCTTAGGTCAAAAATTGGGGTATGACAGATGCCCCTATTTAAGTTTCTTTGTCCGGAGATTTGAAGATGGAATCTTTGATTTGACAGGTCGAAGAGACTTAAATACAAAGTACACCTATTTTTGATCCTAAGATACTATGAATGCATGTGACGCGATTATGAATGCAAGACGGCATAGATGACTCGACTGGGACGAGTAACAACGACGAGATGCCCGAATTCATTGAAGAAAAGGATCTGACTCCTTTAGGGGAATGTAGTTTCACTAGGGAAAACGATTGTCTACTACCGTGTTGGTTTGGAACAATAGTTTAATGAAGACAAAAAATTTAATGACATCTCTGGACCAGACGCACTGGGGATGACGCTCGAGAGAATGACTGGTAGGTGCGGACTGTCCGTTGTTTAGGACTGTCGGCTTGGAAGAAGATCAAAATGTAAGCGGTCCGTTGTTTAGGACTGTCGGCTTGAAAGCAGATAAAAATGTAAGTGGTCCGTTGTTTAGGACTATCGGCTTGAAGGAAGGTAAAAATGTAAGCGGTTCGTTGTTTAGGACCGTCGGCTTGAACGCAGATAAAAGTGTAAGTGGTCTGTTGTTTAGGACCGTCGGCTTGAAGGAAGGTAAAAATGTAAGCAGTCCGTTGTTTAGGACCGTCGGCTTGAAGGAAGGTAAAAATGTAAGCGGTCCGTTGTTTAGGACTGTCGGCTTGAACGAAGGTAAAAAATGTAAGCGGTTCGTTGTTTAGGACTGTCGGCTTGAAAACAGATAAAAGTGTAAGCGGTCCGTTGTTTAGGACTGTCGGCTTGAAAACATATAAAATTGTAAGCGGTCCGTTGTTTAGGACTGTCGGCTTGAAAGCGGGTAAAGTGTAGGCGGTCCGTTGTTTAGGACTGTCGGCTTGAAAGCGGATAAAAATGTAAGCGGTCCGTTGTTTAGGACTGTCGGCTTGAAAGCGGATAAAAATGTAAGCGGTCCGTTGTTTAGGACTGTCGGCTTGAAAGCCGATAAAAATGTAAGCAGTCCGTTGTTTAGGACTGTCGGCTTGAAGGAAGGTAAAAATGTAAACGGTCTGTTGTTTAGGACTGTTGGCTTGAAACAAGATAAAAATGTAAGCAGTCCGTTGTTTGGGACTGTAGGCTTGACAATGATGGGTGACACCTATTGACCAGACACAATGGGGATGACAATTGTGATAAGAGAAGAAATTTTCAAGTCATCCGCTCGATTTGTGAAGGTTTGTCGAAATCCACCGTACCTTGGAAAAGATTGCCGGAATCCATCAGGCTTTATAGAAGTTCGCGAGAATACACTCGACTTTGATAAAAGGTTTGCGAGAATCCACTCGGCCCTTGATAAAGTTCTGCGAGAATCCACTCGGCCTTTGATAAAATGTCTGCGAGAATCCACTCGGCATTTGATAAAATGTTTGCGAGAATCCACTCGGCATTTGTTGAAATGTTTGCGAGAATCCACTCGGCATTTGATAAAATGTTTAAAGGTAGATGCAAGTTGGTCGTTTGTTGGAACTTGCCATTTAACTAATGATGGATGAGGATCGAACTGAAGGACATAACCAAACAAGACTCTGGGTGACTAATGCAATCATGTATGAATGATGTTGTGTATATGTTGTGTATGCATGAATGTATGAATACGTGAAAGTAATAATGTATGAATGAATGAATGTATGAATGTAACTTGTACGACTGTGTAAACTAGATATGACAGGTGACTCGATGAAGCGAGACAAGACAGTTAAGATGGGAAGTGGACCGACATCACAGTACCGACACTCGGCAATCTTCCTTGGATATGATATCATTGTGAACAAAATCATGCCATTGACAGGATGAAGCCCGACATAAGGTAACAACTGATGCCTCCTGGGGATAAAGTCCATTGCTGACCAGAAGTCTGGAAGAAGTCACCATTTGCGTAGAGTGTCAATCCATTGGTATGCCCCAGCAGTCACGCTCCTTTTTGTTTTTTTGTTTTTTTGATTTTTTTTTTTGAAATCCCTAACTTTTGCCTGGACTGCCCCTTCGAGTTTTCAGTCCACCGGGAGTATATTCCTTTTTTGTGCCCCTAATTTTTGCCTGGACCGCCCTTTCGGGTTTTCAGTCCACCGGGACGCTCTCTATTGCCTAAGTCGCCTTTTCAGGTTTTCAACTTAGCGAGCTTTCATTTTTTGTTCTTGTTTTTGGATTGTGACTGCATCTTGCTCAAAGTAGAGGTCCTCTTCATAGTGCTTAGTCATGTTTCTCTTTCGGAGTGTAGCCGTTCTCGAGGCGGATGCTGATGTGCGCTTCTCCTACTCACGAGTTCAAAGAGAGTGTGTTTGTTGTTTGTACTTTTCAAAAGATGTAAAAAAGAGTTTTGTATTTTGAAATTTTTTGCTTCAAGTATGGCCATAAAAAATAGAAGAAATTTTGTAAATTGAATAAATGAGAGTTCCAAATAAATGGGTACGGGCTCAAACTTGATTAATTGAGTGGCGACCTGCCAATGGCATGGCTCCACGGATCTTTGAAATATTTTGGAAAATGGTAAATGTAATGGGAATGGTACATTGAACACGATAACCGCTATTCTCCCTAACAACCTTGAATTGCCCCTGTCTCGAGTCTTTGATTTGTAGGTGCTTCGAATCGGAGATCTTTTGATAGTTGGATGCCCCAAGTGGACTGTGCCTGACTGATGCAGTTACTTTGTCATGATCCTTAACTTTTGCATAGACCACCCTTTCGGGTTTTCAATCTATCAGGATAATCATTTTTGTTAATGTCTCTAATTTTGCCTGGACCGCCCTTTCGGGTTTTCAGTCCACCGAGACGCTCATTTTTGCCTAAGTCTCCTTTTCAGGTTTGCGACTTATCGAGCTTTTATTTTTGACAAAGTATTTCTTGACTGCACCAGCATTCGTAGCACGTGCGAGTTTGCCACCATCCATAGTTGTGAGGGTCATTGCACACGAGCCTTCATAGTTAGGCGTCCTCTTGCCCCTGGAGTATGGTTGGGAAGGTAGTACCTTTTTGGGCACAAAGTCTCCTTCTTGAAATTCACCGGGACGAACCTTCTTCTTGGAAGCTTGTTTCAACTTCTTTCGACGTAGTTGTGCAGGGTCGTCATGCATTGTAAGTTCAATCAAAACTTGAGATTTCAGCAGAACTCCTGTTGACGGGATTTTGATCTTCATGAGAAGTCCAACCTTCATGTCATATACTGATGGAAGAGGGGGGGTTGCCCCTGTTGAAATGTTTATTAAAACACGATGCCCATGTGAGGCAACAATGCCATCTCATGCTGGTCTTTGTAAGTGACTGCCATCCTCTGGGCGATCTTCTTGATTTTTTATTTGCAGCTTTGATGGCTAAGAAGCCTCAGTATGTGAGAGATCTTGTCGGGAATCTCTTCATTCTTCTTCATCTTCAGACACATGGAATTCAAAGTCGAGAAAAAGTATAAGGGTTAATGTGTTCAACGGGCTTGTTTATGTTTAATCTGCATTTATGTTTGATTTTAGAAAGTGAATGATTATATGCAGATATTTGAAAATGATTGAGGAAAAAGATTTTTGGTTTTTTGTGTTACCATTTTTCCAGAAAAAGCACAAAATAAAAACAAAGTCGGGATCAAAACGACCTTTTTATTAATGATGGAAAATACCTGAAGCAAAAAGCCCTACACATGTTCACTTTCGTCTCGGGCGGGACGAAAGGATATTTTTGAAAAGCAGAAAG
Source organism: Medicago arabica (assembly GCA_946800305.1). Lineage (NCBI taxonomy): Eukaryota > Viridiplantae > Streptophyta > Magnoliopsida > Fabales > Fabaceae > Medicago > Medicago arabica. The sequence continues at coordinate 32,247,400 of OX326968.1, forward strand.
CAACAGACAAACATTATTTGAGCAAAAAGCAGTAGAAGGAACGTCAACATCGACCCAATTACGGCAAGTCGCTCCACATGTCATCAAAATGAGGCACCACCTCTTCAGGATATTGATAGATGAGGCCCCATGATTCGGTACTAGATTAGCTTCACACATTTGGAGTCAAGTCTTAGAAGGTCAGACGGTTGGTCCGGATCAAGTTCTGGACTGCCTTCTTTAGTGCATTACAATGTTCGACATCATGTCCAGGTGCCCCTTGATGGAAGGTACAGAAAAGGTCAGGTTTGTACCAAGCTGGCAATCTTGTTGGTACCGGAGGAGGCGCCTGGGTCTGGACTAGATTCTCTTCGAGCAACTGTGGAAGTAAGGCTGCATATTTCACGGGGATCGGGATAAATTGCTTTCTTGAAACCTGTTGTTGCTGATATAGTTGTTGAGGATACTGCTGCTGAGGATATTGTCGCTGAGGATGTTGTGGGAATAATAGTTGACCCTCGGGGGATAAGACGTTGGTTCGGATCAAGTCTCAGACTATATTCTTCAAGGCATAACAGTGCTCGATGTCGTGACCTGGTGCCCCTTGATGGAAGGCACATGAGAGATCCGCTCTAAACCATGCTGGCGATTTTTTCGACACTAGAGGAGGTGCCTTGGTCTGGACCAAATTCTCTTCAAGCAACATTGGGAGCAGCTCTGCATACTTCATGAGAATTGGATCATAATGTGCTCTCCGAGCCTGATTCTGTGGGTTGGGTGGTTGAGGAGTCTGTTGTCGAGGTTGTTGTATGCACAGTGGCTGACATGGTGGCTGGGGGCCTCGTTGGAATTGTGGTGAATCCTTTGTAACCGTCAGCGAAGATACCAGGTTAGTTAATTTCTCAACTTCGGCCCGAAGTGTTGTCACCTCTTCACGAAGCTCGTGGACCTCTTGTTCAAGTTGATCCGTTTTTTGTGTTTGCACGAGGGTTTGCATGTGCGAGTTGAAGTTGAACGAAGACATTGGACCACCTCACTGATGGATTGACCTTTTATTGAAAAGACACAGTGTGAGACTCGGAGTTGAAACTATGAATGCAGAATGATGCATGGTATGTTTATGTAAAAAATAGACATTTTTTTTATTTATCGAAGGACATGCCAAAGTAATTGTAAACATCGTAATGACTATGGTTTTATTTGTAAAGATGTTGCAAGTTGTTCCCTTCTCAAAGGCAAGAAGAAAGCCACGGAAGAAGCCCTTAACAAAAGCAAGAGCTTAGTTTAGATTTTTGAAGTTTTATTTCTTGCTGTTCTTTCTTGCAAGGTCCATAACTTTGATGTTTACAAGAACTTATATTGTCCTTCGATATTTAATGAGAAAAAAGTTTATGAATGAATGCATGTATGCATGATTATGCTAAAGAACAGAGAAAACATGGTGAGGTTAAGTCCATGATGTTGAAGTCAAGGGTGAGCGTGCCATTTGGTAGGGACTATGGTTTCATTTGTACCTGTTTCACGGGTTCTACCAAGTTCTCAAGGTCTACAACCCTCTTTCGAAGATTATTGCACTGTGGAATTTACTTCCGGTCCAAAAAAATATTCATACAAGAGTCTCGCTTGAGTGTAGTATCGCGTATCAACTAGATCAAGATTTACTCATGAATAGCCACCGCACTACGCCCTAAAAAGGCTAAGATGGGTTAAAGGTAACTAAAGGTCCTCAACTTCGACGGTTACTCGAAAATAGTATGCCGAACACGAATACTCATGTCAACATTGTATACTTCCAAGATTCCTCCATTGAGTGGGGTTATCACATGTACCACAACCAAAAATCACTCTTGGTAAGGAACTATGATTATACCACCGTCCTATCTTATGTTTCCCTCAAGTCCGGGTGGGGGACTTATCTCACCACACACGTTAAGGAAGGAGAAAGAAGAAGGAAGAGCATACATACACGTATTTCCATCTTTTATTTTTTGTTTTTGAAGCAAGTTATAGCACAAAATTTAAATAAAGCCAAGTTAGGCTCAACCCTCTTAGGGGAGTCCCCAGTGAAGTCGCCATTTCTGTCGCGTCATTTTTCGGAGATCAATGCTATTTGATTAGCGTTTGACTCATTTTTTATTTCACGACTGAACTTTTAATTTTTCAAAAGAAAGTGGAAAAAGGTTCAAATACCACTTTTATAAGATTAAGGGTTCGGGGGTTGGTTACATAAAGGGAAGGTATTAGCACCCTTTATGTTCGTAGTACTCTACGAGAACCTCTTGATTTTATTTAATTTTTGTGCTATAAACTTGCTTGCTTTTAAAAATGGAATTAGAATGATAAAAAAAAAGAGAGAAGCGTATTATCTACTTTTTTTATTGATTTGGAAGGACGAGTGTCCTTTGCCTACGTACCCGTAAGGGATCAAAACCTCGTAGTTCGGGGTTGAAATTGACGTTTGATTGGTTATGTGTTTTTTATTAGTTTTGAAAAAGGTTTTAAAAATGAAAAACCAAGTGGCAAAATAAATTTGTTTGTGTTTTCTATGTTAAAGGAAAATGAACTCATAATGTAATTAAATTGATTGATATTTGATTAAGAAAGAAATAGAAAAAAGAGGAATCACTCGATTTGTTGATCGAGGTTTATTGTGAAAATGTTTTTTGTGATTTTGATTATTCGCATGTTTTTGTTGTTTTTTTTATATAATAAATAAAAATTAAATTAACGGAGCAATAAAAATAAAAGCGCGTGGATTTTTGTAGTGACGTTGGATCACCACAAAATCCCTAATCTAATTTTTTTGTATTTATGGATATATATATATATATATATATATATATATAAGGCCGTAAAGAAATAAAAGGACACACACACGCACACTTTTCTCATTTATATTTACATTGGACCTAAATACATTCTAATTGCTGGAAAATAAATAACAGTAATTAAAATGCTAAACAGAAATAAAATAAAATGCAAAAATGCTAAAAAGAAATAAAATGCAAGAAAATAAAAGAAAGGGACAACCGAAAGGACAAAAATTATCAAAGGGACAAAAATTCCGAAAGGACTTTTCCCAAGGGACTTATTCGAAAGGGACTTTTCCGAAGGGACAGAAAAAAGAGGGAGAAGAAAAGAATAACTCGTCAACACAAGCTAAATAGGGAGAAGAGAGAAAAGTTCTTTGACAACTCAAGAGAACTTTTGGTGTCCTTCAAAAGTTAAACAAAGGCTCTTATTTATAGTGACAATTTAATTGATGACCGCTGAAAAAGAAAATCTGCCAAGATGCATAATTAAATCAAATGTACGTTACTATTGAAAGCACATAAAGATACCAATTAACTTAAACAAAGTCAAAACTTGTTTTCAAAGACACATGCTGAGTGCAACACTACAAGCATTGAAATTGAAGATTATGATAATCTTCCCTCCTGAAAGAAAACATTGACATAAGGATCATTTAAGACCATTATAGCAAAAAGAATGTTGTTGACCAATTCCGAGTAGAAAACCCATCATGCCAAAAATAAAATTGTATAAAAGATCAAATATCAGACATTATTTAGTTGGTCATGGAAATCAAATTGCTAAAAGCGATATAATCCATTACGCTAAATACATATATTATAATTGATATTATATATAAGCAAAACAATGAACATTATGTCTTTCATGCTGAAATATATACTTTTACAAGCCAAAAATAATTATGCAATTTTCATGATAAATTTTGGCTTTTCATGCGAAAATATTTTCCTCAAAATAAACACGTGAAAGTTGGATCTTAGGTCAAAAATTGGGGTATGACAGACATGTTTATTAAATATGGGACCAAATTGAAAATAAGAAATAACTTAAGGGACCAAATGATCTAATAAGTCGATTTTAATTAAGGTACCAAAGCGATACTACCTAAAGAGTTAAGGGACCAAAAATGCAATTTAGCCTAAAAGTTTAGATTATATCTCTATATAACAAATAAAAAAACACTATATTAAAAAAATAATTATCAAAACGATAGGGTTGAAAATATAAAATACCTGTCGATCTACTAAAATTCTAATTTTACTAATTTTGGACAACTCCATTAAAAGTTGAAGTTTTTTGTTAATTAAAAAAAAGTTATTATTTGTACCCAAAAAAAAAAATCAAAAATTCATGGGTACCCATGGATTCCGCAATACCCACGGATACCCGCATCATGAATTTGCACTAACTAAATTGTCATGATCTTAGCACGCTTGTATTTCCAGTTCTTAATAACTTTTTTTTTTTGTTTCTCAGTCATGTATTATACTCGTTCCTCAAGATTTCTTAAGTCACAAATTTGTTTTGGTATGAACATGAAGTTAAGAGTCTCGCATCATCCAAAAGATGGCCTAAACATATGTTTATAAGTAGGGGTAATTCTCATCTCATAAGTTAATTTTGTGGAGATTGTATTTGATCCAACCATGATTTCTAAGACATGAGTCTTATCAGTGTGCAAATTTGTTGTGGGATTGTCATATTATCAAAATGAGAAAGCTTACACCAACAACCACCAACAAATAAAATGTTTAAAAATGAGTCTTAACTATTTAAAAAGTAAAATTTTAATTTCTTAAAAAAAAAAGTAAAATTTCAATGGGTTCCTTCAAAAACTTGTCTCATTTCTTCTATGACTATGAGGTGGAGTTGCCATCTCATCAACAATATTTTATGAAAAAAAATAAAGGGTTAAATATGTTTTTGATCCCTATAAATACACTAACTTTTCGTTTTAGTCCCTTTAAAAATTTCCTTCAACTTTTAGTCCCTTTAAAATTTTCAATCACTACTTTTGGTCTCTATTTTTAAGTTAATTTTAGTATTTTTTTAATGAAATTGTGCAGAAATATGTAGAATATTGTAAAAATATTTCCCAAAAAAATTTAGAATTTTTTAACAAACATAAATTTAATATGAATTTTTAACCATAAAAAATATAAAAATTCATATTAAATTAATATTTTGTTCAAATTTTTTGGGAGGGATTCTTATAATATTATGAATTTTTCTGCAAAATTTTATTCAAAATATGAATTCTACATATGAGTTTACTTTATTAGAGGAGCAAAATTGAAGATGGAAGAAAATCTTAAAAGAGACTAAAAGTTGAAAATTTTAGAACGATTAAAACAACAAAAAGTTAGTATATTTACAAGGACTAAAAACATATTTAACCCAAAAATAAATAAAGTATATTCTCGGTGTTTTTAGTGTAAAGTGACACATGTTGAATTTGTGAGCGTCCAAGTCTGATAAAAGACTACAACCCTTGGATCTAGGTCACGTTGAAGCCCTCTTTTTATACATCTTCATTCATCACTCATCCTTTCCCATCTCGTCGCTGAAACAAGAAGAAGATGGTTCAAAGGCTTACCTACCGCAGGCGTCACAGCTATGCCACCAAATCCAACCAACATAGGGTTGTCAAAACACCTGGTAAGTGGTAACTAACCTCTCTTCTCTTTGTTGTCGTTTAATACTTGTAGATTTCTAATTGGATTTGTTGAATGCAGGTGGTAAGCTTGTTTATCAGACTACCAAGAAGAGAGCTAGTGGACCAAAATGCCCTGTTACTGGAAAGAGGATTCAAGGGGTATGTCTGTCTTGTCTTTTTATTTTGTTTCTGATCTGGAAAACTTGTTTGATTAATTAGTTAATTTTGATTATTGTTATTGCAAAATGTTCGATGATATGATCTAATTGTAAATATTACGAAGATTGTTAAATGCACTTTCGGTGTAAATTAGTTGCACACTTGTTCAGTGAGAAACCAATAATTTACCGCGCCAATGCATCTTCATTAAACTCATAATGTGAGGTTGTAAATTTATTGTAATAGTCTAAGGGTTTCTTTGGATAAAATGTTTATGAGGGGGGAAGGGAAGTAATGGCTTACTTTTCATTTTGAAATTACGGACACTATAAAATGACTTAAAAATAAATAAATAATAACACGGTAAATGATCATATAATACTTCAACCACACTTAGTTAATTTGAAAAAAAATATCTCATATAGTCCGTAGTTTTAAAAAGGAAGTAAGCCTTTCCCTCCATTCCCCTCTAAACCCTTGATCCAAACACACAAGGATAATATTTTTCGTAACGAAGAATGAAATAATATCCAGCTTGGTTTGATTAGTGACTTTTTTTTTTGTTTTTTATTTTCCATTGCAAAATGCTTGTTGTTATTGATGCGTATAATTGTTATTTTTAATGTAACAATGAGGTTGGACAATCTTTTAAAAAATCAAAACAACTAAATGATATTTCCTAAACTTTTGAGATTTTATATATATAGGCTATTCTGCCTTGTTCAAAAGTTTAGTTCTATGTTGTCAATAGTGCACCAGTGCGTTAATTGCGGCAAAATTGTGGGACCCTATTAGGGTTTTGGGGAGAAATTCCTCAATTTTTTTTAATATATAAATGTCATTTCGAACCCTTTTAAGTCTAATGTTATGTTCTTTCTGTTTTGTTCTTGCTCACAGACAATTGTTATGTTCTTCCTCCTTTTATTTCAAATCTTTTATGTTTTTATTCCTTTTTTAAGTTTTATTGCTTTGAGTATTTATGTCTACTTTGTACACGTGTTTTTTGTCATTGCAATAGCGGTTATCCCTCTATCCAGCTATACCCCTATAGCTTGTTAGGGGGTCGCTACTAGCGACACTATTTGGGATTAACAACGTATGTTTAGTTGTTAATTAACTAGTACTGGATGTGATGGTGGATTGTAGACAGAGTTGTTCATTATAACATCCTGTCTTTGTAATTGTATTTTGTGGAGCTGGTACAGAATCGGTTTGCAACACCTTATTTTAATATAAGCTAAAATGTTGATTTGTGCACCACTTCATTATAGCTGGTCTATTTTAATTGCTATGTCATTTGTATGTTGGTTTTTGTATAGAATAAAACATCAGACATACTAATCACGTAAATTGAGTGAGTTTAAGTAGTTTAAATGACTAGAATAATGAAATTTGGTTGCATCGTCTCCGTATGATTTGCTGATGCACTTTTGCATATATTTATTTATAAAGGTTTTGCCTAGTCTTGAGGTGACAATAGGTAACAACCATTCATCTTACTAAAGAAAGGTCTCAACACTATAGAAAAATAACAGTAAAACAGGTTATAATTTTGCACTTTTTTGTTATTATTAACTAATAAATAATTACATGCATTGCTATAAGATAAATATGTATAATGTTCTATTTACAAATGTCCTAAGCTGCTTGATGTTGAGTCCCAAAGTTGACAAGTACTTATTTTAAAACATCATAACAATTTTACATGCTTCCTCATCAGTCATGTTGGATGGCCTGTCTGTCAAATTATCTAACTGTACCCAGAAAAGGCAGTCCTAATCCCTCATGGTGCCTTGTATAAGTCCTTTATGCATGCCTTTTAGTGCGTTTAACTCCCCTGTTTTTACCTAATAACCTAACTTAGTGATTGTTTTAGTTAAGCGTATTTATGCTACATTGATACTTTTGGGCACTAGTTATTGCTTTTGCATTACTCAGGCGTGTTTTTAATAGTAACTGGTGAAATATGTAAAATGGTTTGAGTCATGAGGCTACAATGCTTATTAATACTTTACAATCGCAGATTCCGCATCTAAGACCCACTGAGTACAAGAGATCTAGGTTACCTAGAAACAGGAGGACTGTGAATCGTGCCTATGGTGGAGTGTTATCTGGAGGTGCTGTTAGAGAAAGGTTTGTTTCGCTTAACTTTTTTGGTTTATATCTTGTATAATTTTCATGATCTACATTAATGTATTTTTTTTTTTTATCTTACATATTAGAAAAATACACTGACATGGCTTAATCATGTCTCTGGTTTTGTAGAATCATCCGTGCTTTCTTGGTTGAAGAGCAAAAGATCGTGAAGAAAGTCTTGAAGATCCAAAAGACAAAGGAAAAGCAAGCTTTGAAGGGTTAAGTTTCATTAAACGAGATAAAGATCTTTTTGAGAAGTTTTAGGTTTGAGTGATTATAGTAAAAGCACAAAATTTATAGAGCTGTTCTCGTTAGTTTTGTGCTTATTTTGCTTCTTTGAACTCATTCTAGTGCAACTGTTAGCTATCCATTGTGATACAGTTTTGTTTGTCTCAATTTTTTCTTGTTGGTTTACTTTTCGTGTTTTTCTCTAAATATACGTTCGTACTCATAATATTATTGCATTTAACATATCTTCCATTCTTACTGCAATTTTACTGCTGAAAATACCGTTTATTTTGTAGCCTGAAATGAAAAGTTTTTGTATACCATTGGCTTTTGCGAAGCACAAGGGTAGAATCTTTTGAGGTGCATTGTTAGTTTGGACCATCTTTGTATGAAGGTTGTGATGTGGGGATGAGGGCATTGGATTTGCATATTGGAAATCAATCTTTTGGATGCTGAAACCAGCTCTACTGAAATTATCACATGTGTGTTTGAAATCACACGAGATGACGAAGTTACGGTGCCACTGGTTTTTTTCTTGAAGCTCTAAACATGCAGTAATGCTTACACTGCTACATTTTCTATATATTGGTTTCCTTTTACTGATACATACACTGTGGATTCTATATCTGAATATGCAGTTTAGCATAAAGAACCGTCAAATAGTGGCTACAACATTGCTATGAATTGTATCGTAGCATAAGTTAAACAAACCACCTTTATTTGGGAGATGTGATTGAAAGCAGTGATACCTGATTTTATTCAATTATTGAACCAATTTGTAAGAATTTGGGTGTTGTGATTGACAGCACTGATACCTAATTTGATTCAATTATTCGAACCAATTTGTAAGAAATGGTAATGGATAGGTTGGTTAAAGCACTCAAAATCTGGATAAGTTAAATTAGCTCACCTGAATTGATACCAAACCTGAGACCTCAAGAAGGAGGACATTTCAAGATTTTAAACTAACACCATTTGGCCAACCCAAGTGGATTTTGTTTCAGTATTAGTGACAAATAAATGGTGAAAGCTAATTTGAAGCCCCGTTAATTGAACAATTTCACGGAGATGGATACCGTTGAATCTGCTTCTCTATTCATTAAACAACATTATGTATCCGCTTTGGATCTGTGATGGATCTTATCCGTGAATAACTGAATATATGTGGGTACAGGTTTTTTTCTTCATCCCTACCGAAGACTATCCCATGTTGGTTCAAACATAAGGTTAGTATCATCAACATATAAACAATTTGGAAAGGAAATGTCTGCAAATATTTTATAGGCTGTGAGATGACCTCCCTCCACTGCCTTAGAAACAAATCTTGTAAGGCCAAAACAGAGCTAATAGGTCTCCTTGTCATGAGTAGAAATAAATTCACTAACCCTCTAGCACGTATAAATGAAAATTGTTGTTCTGACTTCATATACTTCATAGTAACACATGGAAATTCCGTAATTCACTAACCCTCTGGCACATATAAATAGGCCACGCAATGAGCAAGCCTTGTGATATCTTCTACCTTTCGAGTATAAGCACTAAAAGAAAAAAAAAATTAAGTTGGACAAACTATCAAAACATAAATAACGATAAATTATGCAATGTGCATGTAATTGTTGTTCTTGTGCTATTTCCTTCTTTTGATACCTGTCAATTAAGGACGATTTTGCATACGAATCAAGAAAACAACTATATAACCAAGAAAACAACTATATAACTATTTGAATGAAACAATATTAGTATATGTAATTTTTTGAGCGAATATTAGTATATATAATTTAAAATTATGCAGCACAAAATAATATATAATATTTTAAAACAAAATTGACAAAATTAGATCAATAAAACCTGAACAACACAAGAAGGAAATCAACTTATTTTATTTTTTATTTTTTTTCATTTTAAAGACAAAATCAATTAAGAACGAAGAGAATAGTGTTCACATCTCACTGCTTAAGTGGCTTCTATTTGATATAAAAAAAATTGTTCACAGAGAATAGTTTTCCCATGTACGTTTATGCAACCTCAAACTTAATTCATATTGATAATTTAGAATGAAATTTACTATCGACTTTAAAATTTTAGACTTGATTTTCATAATGACTAATGAGATGTAATTTTGATTTCAGAATCAATTTTAAGCCGAATGAAATATATATTTTTTATCAAGTAGTCTAATGACTAAAAATTCATTTTTTAAAGCAGATAAGTGGGGTGTTCAAAGTTCGAACCTCGATCAAAATACAAATACTTAATACACATATTAAACATTAAAATGGATGGCAGTGGTCAACACATGTACGGTACAAGTTGAAGAAGAGGTCTTATTCCAAGGATATGTTTAGTAATTACCGTCATTGATTTGCTTTATCTCTTTTCATTTTCTTTTGAAATTTAACTTCATTACCAAAATTCTATTCTACTGGTCATATTTATAAGCAAAAAATTACTTTTTAGGTTCATTGAATATCCTATGTATTTGGTATATAATCTAGACCAGATACATTATATATTCAGTGAACCTAAAATGTTGTGTTTTGCTTATCAATGTGACCGGAGGGAGTACAAACTCTTGCATTTGCATCTCTTCTCAAGTTACATGAAGTTCAAAGTCTCAAGAAATACAAAAATCCACATGCATATAAATAGTACAGAAATCTAAGTTGAAAAAACGTTAGACTTACTACTCTAGTTCTAGTTCCTATCAAAAGTTACTCCTAAGTAGACAACTCAATTGGTAAACTAAAGAACATTAAAACTAACATAACTACTAATTTACTAACAAATAAACTAGCTCAATGACTTCTAGTTTAATAAATTAAACCCTAAGTATAACACTTGGTAGTAGAATAACTAGAGGGTTCATCAGAAGTACAAGAGGAAGTATCCCAAACAAGACTTGATGACTTCCATGCATCACCAATATTGAAAGGCACACTGAATGGGAATCCAATGGGTCGAACCGTATCCAACTCTTGTTGATCATCGACACGAGGCGCGTTCACATTAGGAATATTAGCCATTAATGGATACCCATTATTGTAATGGTCTTGTAAATTACCAATGTAGTTTGAAGTTGTTACTTCAGATGACATACCTAATAGCAAGGAAGAAAAATCCATTGAAGTTTTGTTACAAGATGTTTCAAGAGGTGATGAGAATACTAAGCCAGTGCTAAGGTTAAGATCTTGATCATTTGAAATTGGTAAACGGTATAAGGGTTTGTAAATCAATGGATCAATAATTGGATTATTATAAGATGGAACATCTAAGGGACAAAGTGTAGTATTACTAGATGAGGTTAAGTGTTGTGTTAGGTTATTGTGGTTATTAGTAGTAGTACTAGAGTGACTTGCAAAGCTAGGTTTCTTTGTTAACATCATGTTTGATGAACAAAATTGGTTATGGTTTCCATCATTGGTTAGAACATTGGATGTTGATGTTTCAAGTAAAGGAGGGACCCATGAGTGAGAGAGTGCTCTTTGAGCTGTTGCATTGGTTTTCTTGAATATCCTGCATATTGCCCAAGATTCCTACAAGTTGAATAGCATTTAATATTAGCCAGTCAAACACTTCAAAATGAAGTTATATATAGAATATAATATAATGTACTTATTTTTTTAACAAGTGGAACTCAAATGTATCACTTTGACATGAAAACAATTGACTCATTTTTAGATCGGCACGTTTAATCATATATTAAATACATTTTTTTTTAAGAAGAATGGTATTTGAACATCCTAATTTCTTATATATCTATTCTAACATTCTATTTCATTTTTATTTCTCGTTTTCTATCAAATCACCAATTTTTTCCTCTCATTAAACCAGAAGAAAGGACATGCATCAAGGGGAAGCATTGACATCACATCTAGGTTGACACCTCGATGAACCCCATCCTATACTGCATCACCAAATTATCACATCATTTTATTTTTTTCTTTTTTTATCTTATAAACATTTTCTATTTTTTAAACATGATGTACTTGATAAAAAATTAGGCTTAGTCAGCTCAATCCCACTAAGTGCATTTTAGGTTAGACCAGATAATCCTAAAACCATAACTTTACTAACTACTCATAATATACTATAAACAATTGGAGGATTATAATCACCCAACATAGAACCTCAGACTTTGCATATATTATGCATTGTTCCTACCAACTGAGCTAAGCTCACGAGAACCCAACTTATATTGTTTACACACACTTAACCTACTCGATTACTTGTCAAATGTGTCGTAATTTTATATATATTTTTATATTTTATTATGCTCTAAACATATACTTAATATCCATTCTAACAAGATCTATCAAATGATACCAACAAGTTCTAACTAAATATAGATTTGGGAAGTAATTTTACTTACATTGGCAGGAATGGTCTTGTCTACATATTTCTTTGGAGATGATGATGAATCTATGAGAGAAGGTAGTCTAAACTCATGCATCATCCAATCAGTTTTTACTCCTTTGGCAGCTCTACCTTTGTAGAAAACTAAGGATTTTTTCAAGCCAATACACTTAGAACCCTCTGAGGAATAAATAGGTCTGTCTGTACCTGTTGCTTTCCAAAACCCAGCTCTTGTTACCCTATTAGGTCTTGCACTGTTCCTGTACTTTCTGTCTCTTGGACAGTAAAAATACCACTCTTTTTCCCCTGTACTTGCCAACTCTATACACAAAATATCACAACCATAGAATTAATTTCTTAATTAGTACATAGATATCAAAAAGTCGATAACAAAAATCCTATAGTACTATATTTGGATAAACAATTTAATCAAACGCTCGTAGCACTATATACAGCATAAGACTTATATATATATATATATATATATATATATATATATATATATTATATAACAAATGATATAATAAAATCAAACTGTTTTTCGTATAAGCTATAAACTGTTTAGATATCCTAAAGAGTTTATGTAAATAAGCTTAAAATAACCTATGTCCATGTCTAACTGTTTTCACAAGCTCTTCTAAATAGTTTAATAAGTGTTTATACTATTAGATAAACTCAAATAAATCAATCGAAAGAGACTCTAAGTATATGTAAGTTACAAATCTAGGTAAGGGATATAAAGTATATGCTTAATGTGGTTGATCTGAGAGAGTTAAAAAGTAAAGTGATAATGAGGTTTCAAAATAATAAACACATCTAGGATAATAATGCATAGTTAATATATTAATAAAGCACTATTATGAGTCTTACTTGGTAGATCCCATGGATCAAATTTATAAATATCAAGCTGCTTGATGAGCTCAATAGGAAGAGGACGTTGCTGAATCTTTTTCTTTAGGTAAAATCCAACAAGTTCTTCATCAGTTGGATGAAACCTAAACCCTGGAAGCATAACCTCTTCAAGTTTCTCACAACCATTTCTCTCTTCCATATCCTAAACTATTTTCTTCTAAGAGTCAAAGAGATCAAGGTTTAAAGCTTTGAATTAAAAACCCTAAAAGAAGTGCATGTGAGAGTTGTTGATGAAAAGAAATGAAAGAGAAAGAGAAAGTTGGTGAGAGTGAAGTTCACTCAATGTGTGAAGTGATTATATGCTTCCTTAGAAGGGATCTGACACCGAAGGTTTAGCCGTCTTTAAAGGATTGTGTGTTTTGCGAGGATCACGTAGGTTTGGTTTTGCTCATATAACACAAGAAAATTAATTAGGGCAAGGCTCTTAAAAAGAGAATATCTACCAAGGAAGTAATAGTGGATATTCATTTCTTTAACCTCAAAGACTTCATTATCATTTCAAATATATGTATATGAATTAAGAAAAGTAATAAATAATTTGTTGATCGAAACAATTATATTAAATTATCCTCGACATTTTTTGAATTATGCAAGTTTTTTTTAACAAGGAAAAATGAAATTATATATCATCCAAAAAAATTTCTTTAGCGCAAAGAGTGCAAAGGAAAAACATAGTACAAAATTATGTTAATTTATCCTTTAAAATGGTATTCCATCGATCAATTATTTTAGCATTAAAAATTAACTACAAAGAGTCCAAATATTTCAACTTTTTTTTCAATAGAACCACACTTTGTAGTTCTAGTCAAATATTATATTAATAAAGTATGTGTTGTAAAGACTATATATATGTCTTATTTTTAGGAAATACAGGAAGTAAATTCTTCTAAATAATGATTAAGTATACTTTAGACAATGAGTTTGACAAAATCACATTGACATTATTTTTTAAAGAAATTTTAAGGTATAATTTTTGCTAAAATCATAGTTACTCGTTGTAATTTCTGATAAACTCACCATCAATCAAAATATATATATAAATTAAACCATTTTTTTCTGTGATTTTCCGAACAACACGAAAGGTAGAATCTCAATACACCAAAGTAGGAGCTTCTAGGGATTAAGATCATATAATTAATCACCCTTTCAACATATTAATCTCATGAAAGTTATTTCTTAAATCCACTACTACAAGCCAAGACAAAACAAAGTTCCAAGAAAATAATATATTTATGCGTTGTGTTTGAAACTTAGAAATATATCATACGGAAACGTGGACCAGCTGAACCGAATTCCAAAATGTAGCTCAAATACATAATTCAGCTCCAACTTCTAGTTAAGCACTTATATTAAATAATTGATTCTGTTCTCAGTATCCGAAAATCCCGTTTCTATTCCATTCCCCAGAGCTTCTATTCCACTGGTTTGTCAGGTTGAAATATTTTAATAACAAAGATTACGTTAATGTCAATTTTTAGATAACAACAAACGGACGTGTGATTAAAGTCTAATACGGTTAAGGGAACCGCCTTTACTCTTATAGAATTTATAATTGATTATTTTAAACAAGTAGTTGGGATCAATCACCGAACTTTAAGAAAGGACGAATCAGAGAACTTGAATTCAACAAAACAATTCTTAGTTAGGTTATATTTACGGTTCATTTGTTATAAATAAAAAAATAAAATAATCACTTTTAAGAATTTTGCATCTGTTTGTTACAGATTTTTTTAAAAAATTATCGAGAGGAGAGAGAAAATATGAATTAAAAAATTAAACTAATTTTGTAACAAAAAAATCCTATAGTTGTATCCAAACAAACTAAATTTAAAAGAAATGATTTTTATCGTGGTAAACAAACGAAAAATAGATTTTGATTTTTCATAAAATCTTTAAAATATAATCTCTAAATTATTTTATGTAAAAATCACTTTTATTTTAATCCGTAACAAACTGACCTTTAATTTATGGCCGAACTTTAGATTACTAGGTCTTTGTAACGGGAGGGTTAACAAAAAAGATAAATTGATTATTTTAGCGTTAATTTACTATCACCGATAAATCTAGCATTGTCAGAATTAGCTTCAAATTTCTGCAACTTCATGTATTATGGGATGTTTACTATTCCTTCGAACTTTCTTCTCACGAGAGACTACTAAATTCTTCCACTTTGTTAACTACAATATTATGGCATTCTTTAATTAATAGAAAAATTGTTATGTTTGTAAGCAGATTTATAATGCACTATTGTGAATTCGGATAATAAAATTACATCAATCAATAAATTTAAATATGTGGAGTAAAAGAAAGAGTGATTAAGAGTAAAGTAGTCTCAAGGAATAATAACAACGAATTTAAATTTAAGTGTGAAACAACACTACAAACAAAACTAATGAAACAATGATAAGAAAGGAGAGAGAAACAAAGCACCAATATTTGTTTACTTAGTTCGGATAAATTTATCCTACATCATAGAAAGAAAACAATTCTCTAATCCACTATAAAATGAGTGATACAAAGATGTTACAAAAAATTAACTTACACGCTCATGAAGAACAAACTCTAATTTCTACCTATTTTTCATGTCACTGAAATCCAAAGTAAATCCTAAGAAAAAACAATAAAGAAAGCTTTTTGTTCCTTCCTCTAATGACATTTCACTACCCAAGAAGTTTGTCAAGTGTTTCCTTTCTCAAAAACTTCTCACCAAAGATATTCAGCCATAAAATTCTCTCAATTAGCTTACCTACATTCCGTCTCTTGAAGCTATCTAAAAAAAAGCAAAATGAAGCCTTATACAGTGTTTATACCTAGGCAAAGTTGTGCCACGATTCTAGACTAGTGCACAATATTGTACATTAATTATTAATAAGATCTAAGAAGGAACTTTTGCTTATAAATAAAATCGGAGGTAGTACTCCCTTTAGATAAATTGTTACCTTTATGTTGTAAAAAACAAAATTGGTTGAGTACCCCCTTTAGACAAACAGTCCTTATACACTAACCACCATAAGCGGCAATCTCACCCATATACCATCCTTGTGTGGCAATTTTTTATTAATTATTTTTTTTGTAAAATCCATGTTACACAAAATTGAAAAAGAAAAAAAAAATTCAGTGCTACGCCTCTCTCTCTCTCTCTCATTATTCAGATCACATCCCTCTCTTCTCCCACCCCTTTATCTCTCTCTTATTCAGATCGAAACCCTTATGGGAGGAGGCTTCTCGATCGCCGATCGTGTTTTTGGTGCCCTCTCTCTCTCTCTCTCTCTCTCTCTCTCTCTCTCTCTCTTGAAGCCTCTAACTAGTTTTTGATGATGTTAACTTGTTTATCATTTTATGTTTTAAGTTGAGGTTTGCTACCTTAGAGCTTGTTAAAGCACCCAAGCCTACGTGTGTCTCAAGCCTTCCTTTTTTTTGCATATCACCTGTCAAAATTTCATATTTTATTGCATGAATCGATTCATACATATCTGAACCGTATCACAAAAGTCTATGACTTTGTGTGAATTGACTCATGACATGTCTGAATCGATTCACTCTGACTTGTCACAAAAATTCATGAATCATATCACCATATGTCTCTGATTTATCCTGAATCGATTCACATTGTTTTGAATCGTATCAACATTCATCATGGGCAGCCTGAATCAATTCAAATATCATTTGACATGCATCAATCTTCATGACATTTTTACCTTTCCAGCTTTGTCATTTAGTGGCATGAATCGACTCACTCATTTAGTGAATCGATTCACTCATTTGTTTTAGCTCAAAATTTTTCTCTTCAACACCTCTACTATATAAACCCTCTTCCTCGTAACTCTTCATTCATTGAATCATTTGCAACTATTCTCTCTAGGTCTCAAAAACTCATTGCACATAAATTCTTCAAGATTAAACACTTTTTCTTAGAATCACTTTGTTCTTTGAGTCACAATGAATCACTTTGTTCCTCGTATATCCGTTTAATTTGTTGTCATCAATGTTTTGTTGATTGATAATAAATTGCTTTGATAGAGTCTTGGGAGATTTTGTTAGTTTCTTAGTAAGAAAGATTGAAAAAGGTTGATGTGACAAATTAATGGAAAAAGTATATCATTATAAGAAAAATTGATGTGGTAATAATTTTTTGCTTTTGGTTGTAATTTACTATTGATCATTATTTGAATTATTAGATATTAGAGTGTAATGATTGGAATATGTGTAACACCCTAAGACCTAGGGTTTATTTTAACAAATAAAAATAATTTATTAATTATACAGGTGCTACATTTACTCACTAGTTCACCATTTTATAAAACAAAGGTCGTAAATAAGCAGCAGAATAGTTCATCAATTTCAAAATTTTGAAACAAGTTAAGTTCTCAACATCATTGGAAAAATAAATCAAAAGTTCTATAAAAAAAACCTAACTCAAAGCAAACATGAATCAAACGACAGAAACCCCTGACTATAGTGTTTCAGATCAGAGCACGTGTTCGACTATATAATTTTTCACTAATAAAATACAACAGAAATAAATTTCCGTCGTCACCTTCTAATTGTCACGCAGTTAGAACTCCTCAAACTGAGTACCTATACCCCAGGAGTACAGACACCATAATCACACAACAACAACAACAAAGGGGTAAGAATTCAGTCTATAACATGTAATTAATACACATGAGCAACATTAAATAATAATTCTATTCAGTTATCGACAATTAAGCACACCATTCACAACTCTAATAAATTTTAACATCACCATTCACACACATCATTCACAACGCACACCAGTTGATCACATCCACATTTATATCCATTATGTAAATCATCTATATCATCTATATGCATGTGGTACCATTTCTACTCGTCAATATTGTATGTCAGAGTTATGTTGCTGAACATACACATCACCCAAATCCTAATCATGATACTCCCTCCGTCCTGCAATAGATGACCCATTTGAAAATGTGCAATTTTGACCTAACTTACTTTGACCATATTTTTCTATTAATATCAAAGATAAATAATATCATATAAGATGTCGTTAGATTCGTCTCGATGAGAATTTTTAAAATATCAATTTTTCATAATATTTTCTAATATATTATTCAAGATATTTAAGCTCAAAATTATGCATTTACATGGGTAATAAGATCAACTGTGTCATGTAGTATGCGACGGAGGGAGTATGATGTATGAAGACTCATCATTAATAGACAATAATAAAACATCACCAATAATCATCACCGTAAGATTTATTTGTCTTATCAATAATTATCACCAATTTATTATATAAGTCATCAATTCATCACCCTAATATATATATATATATATATATATATATATATATATATATATATATATATACTAGAAGCCACCTATGAAGGTGTCTTTTAGCAACTCACATCTCAAGGTGTGATTTCCACTTTTTAGTTATAAGTTTGCTAAAAGACACCTTCATAAAAATTAGTTGGTGTCATAAAAGGTGTCTTTTAGCAAAACCCTATATATATATATATATATATATATATATATATATATATATATTACCAACAACAACAACAATAAAATGTTGACTCGCCTCATAATGACACCATAGTCATCATTTACTCCCGATATAACTACACCATTAAAAATTCATCTAATTAACTTTAAGTAACTTAATATTTTGCCTCACCACTGTTATTATCTCTTAACATTTTCCATTACCTTAGCTCACATCTTCCTATTTTCAATTACATTCGTCTTATCACTTCTCTTAGCAACACCAATTATCTTAAACATTTACACCCTATTGTTCGTTAATTTTAATCTCTTACTACTATATCATTTACCTTTGTCATCATCAATTATCCTAAACCACCACTCCATACCTCTTCTTATAATCGTCTTATGCTTTTTAAACCAATTCATGTTTTAGACTCACTATTGTGTTTTAAGGAACCACTTCTAAAAAACCTAAACTCACTTCCCTCACTTAGGTACATTACTTTGGGACCCTAACGTTCAACTTAGGAAGTCATTTAAGGAATAAAAATAAGGGTTTTCTAAGTCAGGGAAGGGTACACGACCGTGCTCCCTAGGGCACAACCAGAGACTAAAAAAAAATGTGGCAGAGACTTTATCATGGGTCATGCGCCTATATGGCAAAACCGAGCGTGTGTACGAGGTTGCAGAAATCACAGAATTTATGCAATTTTGCTTAGAGGGACCTTTCTTTACTCCATTTTCGACCCTAAACTCACCAAATTCTTCCTCAAACATCATCCCAAGGTTAACCTACCATTTGGACAACAATTTCCTTTCAATCTTTCTTATTAAACACTCTTTTCATGATCCAATTTCCTAATCAATTACCCCAACTTTGGTTTCTCAAATTCAACCTCTCAACAACAACAATAACCCTAATCAACATTAGTTCATCACCAAATATTCACTGTGATTTCCATAATAACAACACCAAAGATTATATAATTTAAAATCAACCTTACAATTGGAAATAAGGATACCCTAAGATGAAAGTTTCCTCCTTACCTCAAATTCTCCGAAAACACAACTTTTGGT
This sequence comes from Medicago arabica, assembly GCA_946800305.1. Lineage (NCBI taxonomy): Eukaryota > Viridiplantae > Streptophyta > Magnoliopsida > Fabales > Fabaceae > Medicago > Medicago arabica. The sequence continues at coordinate 32,267,189 of OX326968.1, forward strand.
TCAATTCTCCTTAGCTAGGGTTTTCCTCCTTTTCTCTCTCCCTTTCTCTGGTCCTTACGTTCAACAATCCTTTTATTCTGATCTTTTATTCCTCTATTTATAGTAATAAAACTAGGTTAACTATTATTATTATTATTGATCGTACCTGATTAGAAGGTGACTACCGAAGCTTCTTTAATGCGGTGGTTGATAGTGGTGAAAATACGTCAGTGGTTACAGGAACAGCGGAGGTGTGTGTACCTGCAGACACTCCAACACTCAAGTCAGTAATGCTTCGGAGTGAGGGTTTAGAAGTGAAAGAGATTATACCTTGGAGGCTGCAAGAAGCCTCATATTTATAGAGGTGGGTGAATGCAGAGTCGTTGTAATGGCACACGTGTGTCCGGTGGTTACGAAATCGGTGGAAGTGTAACTTCCGGTGAGATATTTGTGAGAAAGTGGGAAAGAGACGTTATAGTCTGTTTGAACTGGTCTAAGTTGCTTTGTGCACCCCTTTCGCGAGGAAGGGGTGTGTTGCGAGTAAAATGCCAAATGTAGCATTTGATCTTGATTTGTTATTAGGCTTAAGCAGTTGGGCCTAGGTCTCTGACCGGTCCAGAACAGTAGCCTCCCAAGTTGTGGCTCTTGATAAAGAGTGATGACTTAAGATTGAGCGGGGGATCTGATCGCAGAGGCCTTACGAAGTGATTGAAGCATATCCAGATGAGGTGGGTATCGTGAGGGTATACTCGTCATTGGTGTTGGAGCCCTTTTGGTATCCTGACGACGAAGCATTGCTTGCTCGCCATGAGATACCTCATAACCTATCACATCGGCGATTATGTCGGTTTTGGATTAATGGTGCCGTTCACAAGGGTATGCACGTCATGACCTTAAATAGGCTCGTTTGGTATGACCTTTTGGGTGACATGTCCGCAGAGAAATTGAATAGTTTCTTAAGGAATTCCGCAAAAATTCTACCAGAAGCGAACTGATTGGTTTGAGTAGCTGAGCATGTTCCAGGACTTAGCACAAAGGTGATTATGTCGATGTTAGGGTTAACGACACTGGGCACATGATTTGTGCCCGCTAACCCTTTACGTGCATTCTCCAACTAATGCAAGAGTTGCCATCTAATACCATGCGTTCGACATAGCTATGTTCGCCCATGCAGTACATACGTGGAAAAGATTCCCTCGTCAGGGAGTTGGTCGTTTGTCACTCAGTAATTAATGCCTACGTTTCGAGGGTTTCGAGGGTGAGTCTGAAAGGACATGACTGTTGGTTCTTTGATACCACATGTAAAGGCTATGATAGCACTCGAGTACCTAGCGCCTTGAGGGCGTCTCAGTTTACGTTTCCAAGGTATCATCAAAACCATTGATTTAATTCTGACGTTTGGGAACCAACTGCATTTGAGCAGAACCATTGGATGTGTGGATAAGGGTGATCTAGATCGTTGATTCGCTTTACTAATGAAGAGTTGTATGTGAAAGACTACACCAGATCGTGTTTGCCTATTTTCTGAAAGGTTGCGAAGGAAATATAAATAGGTTCAAACATATGTTTGGAACATTTTACATTTCTTCGTATTTTTAGTAACTCAAAAGTTTTCAGAAGTTCTTGAGAATTTCAGTGCATTTTGGTCCTTCAAACTTTCATTTAAAAGTCCAGTTTTTCATCCATAACACAGGTTCGTTAACTTCTGCATTCCTCTTTCGTTTTTCTGGTTTTGATCATTGTAGTTTTTGTTGTTTTAAAAACTGTAATCTTGTATGAGTAGTTTTATGGTTACTCTGTTACGGTGGTTTCCACCGTTGTTCTGGTGGTTTCCACTGTGTAGGAGGAGTTCTAGGACTTAGATGTCGTATTTTTGAGGGGAAACCACCGGTGACAAGTTTCATCCTTTTTAGGGTATTGATTTGTTGCCATCATGTGGTGGTTGATTAACGATGATCATCCTTCGTTCTTCTCGTTTTAGGATTAAGGGTTTTCTGTAGCCATGACAAGTCTTACAGGTGAGGGAAAAGCGGGGTTGATTGTTTAGATTCACCCTTTTCGTGCTTTCCTTTCAGGTTTAGTCCATGGGAGGTAACCCTAATAGGAATGAGGCCGTCTTGCATGACACTTCCTGGGTAGGAAAGGAGCCTTTGGATGCGATATCCTTATTCTCGTCGGATGGTGCGGAAGAAATCCCGCATCTTTCCGTTGGAAGGAAAGAAGACTTAGAAGTGAATTTTCTGAGGTGGTTTTCAAGGAGATGGGGTTTAGGCTCCCGTTCTCGCCCTTTCAAATCAATTTGTTCTAGTGGTTGGAACTATGTCCCTCGCAGTTGCACCTGAACTCTTATCCCTTTATCAAATTTTTTGACTTAGTATACCAATACCTGCATGTTTCCCCCCTCCAAGGACCTGTTTTTTAGCATCTTTTAAGTTCTGTTGGACACCGAGAAAAGAGATGGGCAAAAGTGGGTCTCTTTTCGCCAGAACAAGAGGCTGTTTGATCCCTTCGAAGAGGGAACATATAACTTTAAATAATGGTTCTTTCTGGTGCGACCACGGGCTGAGGTTTCCTTGAGAAATGTGTTGAAGACAGTGGAGAGGCCTCATGCCAGGGGAGGTGTGGCCTCTACTCGGGTCCCACATTTCCAAATTTTCATGTATTTACACCACTTCCAGCATAAACCCAAACTCTTCAAGTATAAATACACTTGCTTATTGAGCCGGCAAAAAGTAAACCATGATAGGATCCATAGGTTCGTTGACTTTTTTCAGCCTGCTGAAGTAACATACGAGGGTGGTAACTGTCAGTTGGATTCCCACGGGAATTCGCTTATGGTCCCTCGTGCGATCGACACCCGAAGTCGAGTTCTTTCTCCGAGTCCAATGTAGTTACTAGGTCAAAAAAATTTGTTTTTTGTCTTTCCTTTTATTGTTGCTTTGCCTTTTTTAACCTTTTTGCTGGTATGCTCACACAGATTTTGTCTTTGTAGGAAAAATGTCGAATATGCGCTCTCTTTTCCTTAAGGAGAACCAGAAGGTGTCTGGTCAGGGTAGTGGCGATCGCAAGCGGAATGCTCAAAGAGAACGCACATGAGACGCCTGGTTATTTGTGAGGGTGACTTATGACCATATCGAGAAGGACGAAGTTACCTTGAAAAGGAAATGGCTGGCTCAGTCGAGCAAGGGAAATTAGGTCCGGGTTTACTCGGGCAGTAATCCCTCCGAGGATGGGGAATTGTTCGAGCTTCTCAATGTTTGGTCGAAGCATGATAAGTTTGGCCCCCAGTCGTCTCTCCTTCTGAGCGATCCCAAGTTGAAAGTGATTCAAGACTTGAGGGTTGCTGGTAGGAGTCAGGTGATGACTGAGGGGATCATCGGTGCGATGAAGGCCCTCGAGATTGTTGTGGTCTTAAACAATTCCTAGACCGAGGGGATGGTACACTCGAATGTTGTAGCCAAGGAGAGAGATGATGCACCAGACAAAGTGAAAAGGCTCGAGGCTAAGCTGTCTGGTTTCAAGAGTAAGCTCGAGGAGAAGGATCGCAGGTGCTTTACTTTGGAGATGAGATCCATTGAGGATCGTAGGATTCTGAGCTAGGTGAAGAAGTCTCGAAAAAAGTTGGCCAAGGATAAGATGAACCTTGAAGCTGCCCTCCATGATGCCTCCGAATCTGGTCTGAATGAGCTTGAAGACCTGCACGACTTCAGCAGTTATGCTTTGGTGGACATGATTGCAGAGCTGGAGAAGGGCTTGGTGGGTTCCGCTTGACAAAGCTTTGATAATAGTGTTGATCAACTGAAAGTCATGAATCCTGGGGTCGAGCTCTGTATCGAGGGGATCCATTTCCTGAATTTTGTTGAAGACGGTGTGATTGTAACCCCCGGTGAAGTAGATGACGCCTAGGTCTATACGACCTTGTCATTTTTTTCTTTTTCCGAACAATTTTACTTTTTTGCTCGTGACCGGCCTGTGTGCCAATTGTTGGAACAAAGGTGTTCAGCAATACCACGTTTTGAGTTTTGATGATAACAAGGTATTAAAAATTGTCAATTGGATATGCTAATATTTGTTTGAGTATGCAGGATATTAATCAAGATTTGTATCTTAGAAAGTATTTTGTTTGAACATTTTAAGACCAAGACCAAGAGAAGCTTGTTGCTTGTGATTCTGACGATCTGAAGAGTCTGAAGAATCATCAGAAGCTGTTTCAAGAGAGTCTGAAGACTATCAGAACCAGAAGTTCAAGAGAGTCTGAAGACTATCAGAACCTGAAGTTCAAGAGAGTCTGAAGACTAAGCTGAAGAAAATCTGAAGTCTATCAGAACCTGAATACCAAGAGAGTCTGATGATCATCAGAAGCTAAAGTGCTACAGTGAGTCTGAAGCCTGCAATCTGAAGATCTGCTTAGAAGGTTTTCTAAAGGCATTACGATGCGCAAGAAACTCTCATTTGGAGTAACGGCTAGCTTCAAAGTCAACTTAAGCGTGGGATGCTCAACGACAAAGAATGCAGTATAGTACAGAGTACGTGTGTACGAACTCTGTTTCCACTACTCCACTACCTCGTACAGTTTGGCAACTGTGTCTACCGGTATTAAGCTTCAAAAGGAATGAAATTCAAAATATGCATTTAAAGGACTATTACCATATCAAGCAACAGATCAACAGCTATTGATCAAGCTTCCAGAATTCATTTGATGTGCTGGATTGTCTCAACGTCTCTTTCCAACGCCTATATAAAGGATAAAAGACTTGAAGAATTGTTGGACTCTACAACTGAAAAACTACGCTGCTAAGCTATTGTATTCTCACTGAGTCAAACCAGAAACACATCAACAACTTAGATTATTCTTACAAACTGTGTATTCTAGAATCTCTAAGTTAAGCAGAAAAACAGAGTCTGTCTTTGTTTAAAATAGAGTCTTATGTTTTGTAATTGGAACACATTTGATCGTTTGTCAAGTGTTTCAACTCTATTCAATTTTCTGTAAATTGTGTCAGAAGTCTCTTGCTTGTGTGCTTGAGCAAAGAAGTCTCTTAGTTGTGTCTTTGAGCATTGGAAGTCTCTTGCCTGCGTGCTTGAGCATTTGAAGTCTCTTACTTTGTGTTTGAGCAACTTGTAATTGATATTACATTTTAGTGGAACTCTCCTTGAAAGTGCAAGGGGGACAGGACTACTTCCAGTTTGTGGAAGGAACTTGTATAATTTCTTGTGTTCTCTCTTTCTCTCTATCTCTTGTTTATATCCGCTGCAACAGAATCTGATCTCCCATCAGACTCTGAATCCATTCAGACTCTGATCCTGACGAATCAGATTCTTACTCTTCAAGAGTTGCGAAAAGCAAACACAATTCAACCCCCCCTTCTTGTGTTTTTCTCACCTTCAGTTGGTATCAGAGCTCCGGCTCTGTTGTCATAGAACTTAACCGTGTGACAAAAAAGATCCAGAGAAAAACATGTCTTCCAGTGAACCTTTTTATTCTGGTGCTACTTCTGGTGCTGTTATACCATATGACTATGGATCCAATAACAGCAGTAAGAAAGCTGATTATGGAAATATTCCAAAGTTCAATGGTGATCCTGAAGAATTTTCTTGGTGGAAAACCAACTTCTACAGCTATGTCATGGGTCTTGATGAAGAACTCTGGGACATACTTGAAGATGGTGTTAGTGACTTACAACTTGATGACAAAGGTGCTGCCATTGACCGTAAACTCCACACTGCTGCTCAAAAGAAGATCTACAGGAAACATCATATCATCAGAGGAGCTCTTGTCATTGCTATTCCTAAATCTGAATACATGAAGATGAGTGACAAATCTACTGCTAGAGCCATGTTTGCTTCTCTTTGTGCAAACTATGAAGGGAGCAAAAAGGTCAGGGAAGCTAAAGCTCCTCTATTAGTTCATCAGTATGAATTATTCAAGATGAAAGAGGATGAAAGTATTGAGCAGATGTACTCAAGATTTCAAACTCTAGTATCTGGACTTCAGATACTAAAGAAGAGTTACATAGCTTCTGACCATGTTAGCAAGATCCTAAGGAGCTTACCCTCTAGATGGAGACCAAAGGTTACTGCAATTGAGGAAGCTAAGGATTTAAACACTTTAAGTGTTAAAGATCTTGTAAGCTCTCTCAAAGTTCATGAGTTGAGTCTCAATGAACATGAATCTGCAAGAAAGTCTAAAACCATTGCTTTAAAATCAAAGGGAAGATCCTCAAAAGCTCTCAAGGTTGAAGAGTCTGAAAATGAATCTTCTGCCTCTGAAAGCTCTGAGGAAGATCCTGATGTTGCTAAAGAAATGGTTATGCTTTCAAGCAGAATGCAATACCTTGCTAAAAAGAACAAAAGGTTTATGAGCAAGAACAGTGGGAAGGGTTTCAAAAAGGAGGAACATAAAGGTTGTTTGAACTGCAAGAAGCCTGAGCACTTTATTGCTGATTGTCCAGAGTTGCAGAAATTGAAATCCAAGTCAAAAAGGCCAACTTTTAAGTCAAGCAAGTTTAAGAAGCAAATCAAGAAAAGTCTGATGGCTACCTGGGAAGATTTTGATAATGAGTCAGGGTCTGAAGATGATGATGCTGATGGTGAAGCTAATGTAGCTGTTGGATTAATGGCTACAACTGAATCTGTAAAAGAGACACTTGAAGCAGAATCAGATGCAGACTCTGAAAGTGAAACAGAGGTATTTTCTGAACTCACAAGATCTGAATTAGTAGATTCTATCAAAGAACTTCTTGGCCATTTTAAAGCTAAAACCACTAAGTTGAAGAAAGTCAAACAGCAGCTTGATAAGCTGTCAAAAAGACATAATTAAACTCTGTTGGAGTTAGAAAGTTTAAAAGAAGAAAATGATTCTTTGTTGATAAAGAAGTGTAGTTGTAAATACTTGAGTGAGCAAAATATTGCTTTACAAGAATTTATTGCTACTGGAATTGATAGATCTAGGGTTGCATCCATGATCTATAGCACATATTAGAACAGAGGACAGGGTCTTGGATTCATTGGAGGTAGCTCAAATGAAGTGATTCTGAAACCTAGTCCTGATGGCACCAGAGAAGCATTGAAAAATCACTTCGTAAGTGAGTCTGATGAAGTCAACACAGTGACTCATTCAGAACCTATAACTTCAAGTTCTACAGTTTTGACTAAGTCAAAATCTCAGAATGCAAAGTCAAAGGCTCTGAAAAACTTTGAACCTAAGGCTTCAACAATTCAGATTCTAAAACATTCAGAGTTTGATAAACAGACTCTGAAGAAGCCAGAGTCTGAAAAACAAAAGCCTAAGTTTCAAAGAAGAGAAACTGTGAAAACAATGCCAAAGTGTGGAGGAAAACAATGCCAATGACTTCAAGACACACCTTACGAAAGGAATTCAATGGTTCAAGGACTAACCCAAGAGGACCCATGAGAATATGGGTACCTAAGTCTGAAACCGTTGATGCTGCAGGTATGTCTAAAAGGACAAGAAAAGCAGAAGGCTTGGTACCTGGACAGTGGTTGCTCGCGACACATGACAGGAGAAAAGTCTATGTTCCTAACCCTAACCATGAAAGAGGGAGGAACTGTGGGATTTGGAGGAAACTAGACTGGCAAAATCATTGGTACTGGAACCATTGGTAACTCTCTAATCTCTATTAGTAATGTGTGGTTTGTTGATGGGCTTAGACATAACCTACTGAGCATAAGTCAATTATGTGACAGTGGTTATGATGTTTTGTTTAATAAGAACAACTGCACTGTAGTTAACAAGGATGATCAATCCATAGTCTTCAAGGGAAAGAGAAGAAACAATGTCTACAAGATAAAGTTCTCTGAACTGACTGATCAGAAGGTAGTTTTTCTTTTGTCAATGGGTGATAAGAAATGGCTGTGGCATAGACGGTTGGGACATGCAAACTGGAGGTTAATCTCTAAGCTTAGCTAGTTGCAACTAGTCAAAGGCTTACCAAACATTGACTATCATTCAGATGCTCTTTGTGGAGCATGTCAGAAAGGGAAAATTGTTAAGAGTTCTTTCAAACCGAAAGAAATTGTTTCTACAACCAGACCCTTGGAGTTACTTCACATTGATTTATTTGGACCAGTTAGCACTGCATCCTTATATGGAAGTAAGTATGGACTAGTCATTGTTGATAATTGCAGCAGATGGAGTTGGGTTAAGTTTCTGAAAACTAAAGATGACTCATATTCTGTGTTTAGCAAATTATGCATCCAAATTCAATCTGAAAAAGAATTGAAAATTTTGAAAGTCAGAAGTGATCATGGAGAAGAATTTGAAAATGAGCCTTTTGAGGTTTTCTGTGAAAAACATGGAATCATTCATGAATTCTCTGCACCTAGAACTCCACAACAAAATGGAGTTGTAGAGAGAAAGAACAGAACCTTACAAGAAATGGCTAGAACCATGATCCATGAGAACAATCTGGCAAAACATTTTTGGGCAAAAGCAGAAAATACAACATGCTATGTTCAGAACATGATCTATATCAGACCTCTGTTGAACAAAACCGCATATGAACTCTTTAAAGGAAGGAAATCTAACATCTCTTATTTTCATCAGTTTGGATGTACATGTTATATCCTGAACAATAAAGTCTATCTAAAGAAATTTGATGCCAAAGCTCAGAAGGGAATCTTTTTAGGTTACTCTGAACGATCTAAGGCATACAGACTGTATAATTTAGAAACACAATGTGTTGAAGAATCTATGCATGTCAGATTTGATGACAAAGTGCCTGGAAGTGAAACTCCAGAGCAAGATGAAAGTTGTGCAGGATCTCAAGATTCTGATATCAACTCAGAATCTGATCAGATTCCAGAATCTGAAGATACTTCAGAAGCTGGAGCATCCCCTTAAGTTCCTAATGAAGAAGCTTCTGAAGAAGCTCAAGATGGTTCTCAGCAAGCTAGTCAATCCAAACATTCATTCAAATACAAGTCTTCACATCCTGAGGATCAAATAATTGGCAATAAAGATAGTCCCAGAAGAACTAGATCGTATTTCAGACAAGAAGAGTCTGCTTTGGGATTATTATCTGTTATTAAACCAACCACTATTGAAGAATCACTTGGAAATGAAGGATGGATTCTGGCAATGCAAGATGAACTTAATCAATTCAAAAGGAATAAGGTGTGGGATCTAGTAGCTAAGCCTGAACATAAAAAACATTATTGGAACTAAATGGGTGTTCAGAAATAAGCTTAGTGAACAAGGAGAAGAAATCAGAAACAAGGCCAGACTTGTTGCACAGGGCTACAGTCAACAAGAAGACATTGATTACACAGAAACATTTGCTCTAGTGGCAAGATTGGAAGCAATCAGGTTACTTTTTTCCTATGCAGTGAATCACAACATAATCTTGTATCAAATGGACGTTAAGAGTGTGTTTCTTAATGGTGTCATTTCTGAAGAAGTCTATGTCAAACAACCTCCTGGCTTTGAAGATTTAAAACATCCACAACATGTTTATAAATTGAAGAAATCACTATATGGTTTGAAACAGGCTCCCAGAGCTTGGTATGAAAGATTAAGTAATTTCTTAATTCAAAATGACTTTGAAAGAGGACAAGTTGACACTACTCTATTCAGAAAGACTCTGAAGAAGGACATTCTTATTGTTCAAATTTATGTTGATGATATTATTTTTGGTTCAACTAATAGTTCACTTTACAAAGAGTTTTCTAAGGTAATGCAGGATGAATTTGAAATGAGCATGATGGGAGAATTGAAGTTCTTTCTAGGAATTCAAATCAACCAATGGAAAGATGGAGTCTATGTTCATCAGTTCAAATATACGAAAGAGCTCCTAAAGAAGTTCAATCTTGAAGACTGCAAAGAAATGAACACTCCAATGCATCCAACCTGCACTCTGAGCAAAGAAGATCAAGGAACCAAAGTTGATCAGAAGCTGTATAGAGGTATGATTGGTTCTTTGTTATACCTAACTGCATCCAGACCAGATATTTTATTCAGTGTATGTCTGTGTGCAAGGTTTCAATCAGATCCTAGAGAGTCTCACTTAACAGCTGTTAAAAGAATCTTTAGATATCTGAAAGGAACTACTAATCTTGGACTTCTGTACAAGAAATCCTCTGACTATAAGCTAGTTGGATTCTGTGATGCTGACTATGCTGGAGACAGGATTGAAAGAAAATCAACCAGTGACAATTGTCAATTTTTGGGAGAGAATCTGATATCCTGGGCTAGCAAGAGGCAAACAACTATTGCTTTGTCTACAGCAGAAGCAGAATACATCTCAGCTGCTAGTTGTTGTACACAGCTACTCTAGATGAAACATCAGCTTGAGGACTATCAAATAACTGAAAACTGTATCCCAATTTATTGTGATAATACAACCGCTATATGTTTATCTAAGAATCCAATTCTGCATTCAAGAGCAAAACACATTGAGATTAAACATCATTTTATAAGAGACTATGTTCAAAAAGGAATTCTAGATATTCAATTCATAGATACTGATCATGAATGAGCTGATATATTTACTAAACCTTTGTCTGTTGAAAGATTTGATTTGATAAAGAATAATTTGAACATCTGTTACGTCTCTGGTTAATGTGCGCTTCTGAAAACAGAATTCAGACTCTGAAAGATACTCAGAATCTAATTGAGTATCAGACTCTCTTTTGGAGACTCTGGTGAACATAAGCTTCTGAAAGACTCTCAGACTCTGTTAAGGAATCTTAGACTCTCAGAAGCTCGTATAGTGGAAGCATGACTGTTGAGTTTAGTAACACCTGCCCCACTACGGTGACAGTTACTTTTTAGTTCTCAGACGTGGCCTGTCTGTATTGGGTAAAAACTCAAAGGGCAATGATTTTAGTACGTTTAACAAGTAAACCTCGCGTCTTCCCAACACTTTTACGGCTGCATGCTCACTAGTCTTTATTACTCATGTTTGTTTGTCCCCTTCTCTTTCCAAACGGTTTTCTACTCTTTCACTATAAATACCAATCACACACAACTCACTTCACTTATCACACTTTGATTTTTCTCTGAACATTTCTCTTGTTTTCAGTCTCTGAAAAACTTTTTGTTCTCAAAATCAAAACCTAGAAACCTTCAAATGGCAAGTGATCTTATTCAATCTGGTGTGATAATCAATCTGGAAGTTCAATTTGAATCTCCAGTAGATTTCGGTTCCCTCATCAGACATGGTGTAGATGTCTCTTCTCATTTCTTATCACAAGGAATGATGAGCTATTTCGGTATGTTGAATGGACCAACATATCAGGAGTTGGTGAGAGACATCTGTGTCAGAGCAGAAGTTTTCGACAAAGACGACGCTACCATCGAAGAAACTGCTGCAATCATGAACAACCTCTCTTTGGCCGTACAAAGGTCTTGAAATCATGTCTGCTGTGATGGGGATTCCAATCCTTATCACTGAAGAAGTAGTTGCCAGAGCCTGCAGGGTAACTAATGAAGGAAAATTCCAATGGAATGTGGATAAGAAGAGTGAATGGATGGGAATCTGCAACAAAGTCTTATTTGAAGGAAGACCCTCAAATAAGTTGGTAGACATGCATCCTGAGCATAGGGTGCTTCTGAAGATCATACTGGATAGTATGCTTCAAAAAGGTGGAGGAACAGACACTATGTCTGTTGATCACAAGGTGCTTCTGTACTTCCTGATTAAAAAGCACAAGATAAACTTTCCTAGGTACGTGATGCACCACATGTGCTGGGCCATCAGAGAAGGCCAAACTGAATCCAGAAGACAAGTTCTTTTTGGAAGATTAATCTCTGAGATTCTGTATCAAGGAGGCCTCTTGAAGGTCTTGACAGAATCTGGTGTTGTATCAGACGCTCACCTTGGAACAATGACTGGGAGAATCATCAATGGCAAGACTCTCCAATACATGAAGATTTTCAAAAGATTCAATCCTTCTAATCAAGATATGAAGGAATCTTATGTTCAATCAGACTTGATGACGAACTTCCCTCCTATTTCCAAAGAAGACAATCCTGAAGTCCTAGCAAGATTTGTAGTAGATTACTACAATGAAACTGGTAGAATAATCAACTATTCTGCCATTCCTGAGACTGCTGGAGGAGGACCTCTTAAGGTTAAAGGCAAAAGGACCAAGGAAGTTAATCTAGAGGAAGAGGAAGAGAAGCAAGAGCCTCCCAAGAAGAAGAAAAAGTCTACAGCTCTTCCAGGAGTGACTATTGGTGCTTCTGAGACCAGAGCTCCTATGCCTCTGTCTGTCTCTTCTGCATCCAAGGAAATTAAGGAAAGGATTAAGAAACCCAAGGATGAGAAGAAAGCGAAGAAAGACGAGAAGAAGGCAAAGAATGAGAAGAAAGCCAAGAAAGGCAAAGCTGACAGAGATTACAAGAAGCTGGCTGAAGAAATTGCTGAATACCTTGATACTGACTCTGATGGTTTAAGAAAGTCAGATCAAGAAAAGAAAGATGGAAGTGGTTCCTGTGGCTAAGGATGTAGCACAGAAGATAGGTACTTCTGTATCTATGATTGAAGATGAACATGCTGCTGGCAAGGCAATGGCTGCATAAGTTGTGGCTGAAGGACTTAAGGAAGAAACTGTGAAAGAAGCTGCCAAGTTACTTGCATCAGCTCTGAAACAGAAGAGTCAGGTTGCCCCTACAGAAGCTGATCTATCAGAAGCTACTATGTCTGATGCTTCTGATCAGCAAGCCTCTCCAGAAGCTGGCATTGGCACCTCAGGTAACATTGCATTCAACTCACCTATCTCTTCTACGAATCAAGAGTCCTCATCTGATACTGAATCAGATAACATACCCTTGAGCCGTGTCCTTCCATCCCTCAGAAATAAAACCCCCTCTCCAATCAAACCTATATCATCCTTTGACCCACTTGATCCAAGAATAGTTGAATATGTTGATTCAACTATTGACAGAGTCATTCAAGACACCATCATAGTGTCTCTGAACTTACCTTCTGACCACCCTGCTCAACTATCTTTTCTCAAACCACTTCAGGCAATTCAACCTACTGAAGAGCCTAAAGTAACCATTCAATCAACTCAACCATCCCCCCAACATGAGCCTATTTGTGTAGACTCTCCAGACACCCTAGATTCTCTTGAAAGACACCTAGGAGGAGAACTACCAAAGACACCCGCAAAATCCAAAACAACAAAGGCTGCAAAATCTGTTTCAAAACCAGACTCTGTACCCCAACCTTCAGAAAATCTAACCCTAGCTTCAACTGAACCAAACTCTGAAACTGTAGAGGAACCAGTCTCTGAGATTCTGGAACAAGCTTCTAGTGTCATACAAGAACCTGTAACAGAATGCAAAGCAGAGCCTGTGTCTGAAACAGTTACTGAAACTCTTACTGAACCTCAAACTGTTGTAACAAGCTTCCAAACCTTACAAGCAATAGCAGCCTCTGAACCTTCAACTTCTGAACCTTACAACCTCTTTGATTCGTTAAAGATAGATGAGTTTTATGGAATGTCAAACTCTAAGCTCAAGGACATTATTGAGCAAAGGTTTGTGCCTATCCTTAATGTAAGCTATGAGGATAAGTTCTCTAATCTGAAGACTGAATTTGTGGATTTTGTCGCCAAAATTCAGAAGGCCGCTGTAAAAGAACAAGCTGTTGTTCTTGCCAAACATATGGAAGATGTTAAGAAAGCTGAGGAAGCAAAATCTAAGAAGAAAGCTCCTATTCTACGGTTGGAATATAAACCATTCTTTGATGCTGATCAATACAATCCAAGGGAAATAGTGGTTTATGATTCACTAAGGAGAAGACTTCACAGAGTTCAGGAAGAAGCAAGACTTGAGAGAGAAGCTCATCTCAGAAGAACTGAAGCTCTAGAAAAGATAGTCAGGAAACAGCAAGAGGATCTCCAGAAATTGATGGATCACATTGCCAAACAAAACCAACCTTAGTTGCACACTTTTAATGTTTTGTTTTGCTTGTAACTTTATTCTCCTATTTTCTATCATCTTCTGAACTTTTATTCTATGGTTATTCAAGTTTTTGCTTCTGATATATTTTTTATTTTTTTTGCTCTGAATCTTATATGTTTTCGCTCTGAATCTTGTTTCTTTTTTTCTTTAAAATTTTTTTTACCCTCACTTGAAGTCATTTAAAAAGGGAGAGAAACTTGTTTCTAAACCTTTTTGTTGATGACAAAAGGGGGAGAAAAATTAGTGACTTTTACAAACTGTTTGGAGAAAGATCAGTGAGTTCTATGTAAAAGTTAAAGGGAAATTTGCGAAAGGTACTTAGTTAGATTCTGAGCCCCTCATTAGAAAGAATCTCTTCTCAAATTCGGTTATTATTCAGAGATTTGATTAGCATGAATTTAATTAACTTGGATAGAACTTAGGGGGAGCTTACAAACCTCAACTTAAGAACTATCAGACTCAGGGAGAGTCAGAGCTTACAAACCTCAGACTCTGAGCTTACAAACCTCAAACCCTTTAAGTCAACATGATAATTAGATTAACAATAATTGACCTTTTAAATACTGATGTTTGTCATCATCAAAAAGGGGGAGATTGTTGGAACAAAGGTGTTCAGCAATACCACGTTTTGAGTTTTGATGATAACAAGGTATTAAAAATTTTCAATTGGATATGCTAATATTTGTTTGAGTATGCAGGATATTAATCAAGATTTGTATCTTAGAAAGTATTCTGTTTGAACATTTTGAGAGCAAGACCAAGAGAAGCTTGTTGCTTGTGATTCTGACGATCTGAAGAGTCTGAAGAATCATCAGAAGCTGTTTCAAGAGAGTCTGAAGACTATCAGAACCAGAAGTTCAAGAGAGTCTGAAGACTATCAGAACCTGAAGTTCAAGAGAGTCTGAAGACTAAGCTGAAGAGAATCTGAAGTCTATCAGAATCTGAAGTCTATCAGAAGCTAAAGTGCTACAGTGAGTCTGAAGCCTGCAATCTGAAGATCTGCTTAGAAGGTTTTCTAAAGGCATTACGATGCGCAAGAAACTCTCATTTGGAGTAAAGACTAGCTTCAAAGTCAACTTGAGCGTGGGATGCTCAACGACAAATAATGCAGTATAGTACAGAGTACGTGTGTACAAACTTTGTTTCCACTACTCCACTACCTCGTACAATTTGGCAACTGTGTCTACCGGTATTAAGCTTCAAAAGGAATGGAATTCAAAATATGCATTTGAAGGACTATTACCATATCAAGCAACAGATCAACAGCTATTGATCAAGCTTCCAGAATTCATTTGATGTGCTGGATTGTCTCAACGTCTCTTTTCAACGCCTATATAAAGGATAGAAGACTTGAAGAATTGTTGGACTCTACAACTGAAAAACTACGCTGCTAAGCTATTGTATTCTCACTGAGTCAAACCAGAAACACATCAACAACTTAGATTATTCTTACAAACTGTGTATTCTAGAATCTCTAAGTTAAGCAGAAAAACAGAGTCTGTCTTTGCTTAAAACAGAGTTTGTCTGTGTTTTGTAATTCGAACACATTTGATTGTTTGTCAAGTGTTTCAACTCTATTCAATTTTCTGTAAATTGTGTCAGAAGTCTCTTGCTTGTGTGCTTGAGCAAAGAAGTCTCTTAGTTGTGTCTTTGAGCATTGGAAGTCTCTTGCCTGCGTACTTGAGCATTGGAAGTCTCTTACTTTGTGTTTGAGCAACTTGTAATTGATATTACATTTTAGTGGAACTCTCCTTGGAAGTGCAAGGGGGACATGACAACTTCCGGTTTGTGGAAAGAACCTGTATAATTGCTTGTGTTCTCTCTTTCTCTCTATCTCTTGTTTATATCCGCTGCAACAGAATCTGATCTCCCATCAGACTCTGAATCCATTCAGACTCTGATCTTGACGAATCAGATTCTTACTCTTCAAGAGTTGCGAAAATCAAACACAATTCAACCCCCCCTTCTTGTGTTTTTATCACCTTCACCAATGACATTATGCGCCCTTCGTGGTTAGCACCACAAATTATGTTAGCTATATTTTGGTTTTCCATTTTATTTGCTCGTTTCTTCATCGTATTTGCTTGAAAATGTATGTTTTATTTCCAAGTGTGGTGTGCGATCCAAGTGCTCGTTGTGTCAGGCTTTTGCGATGGAATTTGTTTTTAAATCCTAAGTGTTTTTTAGCGATATATATCATCTGTATGTTTTAAGAATAATGATCTGAATGCTCGTATTGTTGCCTGACTTAGATGTATGCCTATAGGATTTACTTTGTATGTAATCTGAGCAATAAATCAAAAGTAGGTTGATATGGTGGCGGTGAGGGCCTACCCCGCGACAATCATTGCTTTATTGTTTAAAATGAAGTGATGAATGGGGTTTTTCCAATGATTACGACCGCCTGAAGAATCAAGTCCTTTAATTCGTTATTTTGAATTAAAGGCGTTCCTTTCCTCCCCAAGTGTTGTTTTGTTTGTTTAAAAACATACACTTGTGCGCTATTTTGCGAGGGGATCTAAGCGTGAGAGTTCTAACTTTTATGCAGGGTTTATTTGTTTGAAGCTTTTCACATCCTAGAGATTGTTTATCCAAATGTGTGTTCGGAGTAGTGTTCCGATTGTATAACGGTGGATGAAAGAAAAATTTATTTAAGTTCAATGCCCCGAGGCGTGAATCACCCATCGTGAACTAGGGTTCTACCTAACAATGCAGAGCAGTGATGTCGCAAGTGTGAGCGAACAAACTGAGGAGTCAATGAATCTGTTTGTATTTAGATGTCATTAATCCTTTAGATAAGTTCAGGATTTAGGGTGGCACATAATTCTTCTTCCATTGTAAATGCTTGTTTGGAGAGAGCGCGAACTTCGTTAGTTTGAACTGAGTGCGTACAAGTTGTTCAACATGTTGCCTTCTAACTGTAGTACCTCTTTAGTTTCTACGTGTTCCATGTTCTAGGAACTAGTCCTTTCTTAAGGTCATCAAGGTCGTAGGCCCCCGTCCCGGTTTTCATTCGAATTATGTAGGGACCCTCCCAGTTGGCAGTGAGTTTCCCTTCTTCAGAATCTTTATGATTCCTTCGTAGGACGAGGCCGCCTACTTCAAATTCTCTTTTGATTCCTTTTTTGTTGTGTCAATCAGCTATTTTTTGTTTAAGAGCTATTTCTCTTAGGGATTCTTCACTTCTGAATTCGTCGATGAATTCAAGTTCCTCACGTAGGTTTGCCGCGTTGGCTTGGAAGTTCGCATCGGCTCCATCTTACAGCTGAGTTCGTTCAGCTCAATGGGAATGACTGCTTCGGTTCCATACGTGAGACAAAAAGGTGACTCGTGAGTAGTTGAGTGAGGGGTTGTTCGATAAGCCCATCGGACTGTATGAAGTTCATCAGTCCATTTGGTTTTGGCTTCGTCCAGCCTTTTCCTTATTCCTCGGAGGACCACCCAGTTTGCTGATTTGGCGGCGCCGTTAGCTTGAGGGTGCTCCACTGAAGTGAAGCTTTGCTTGATGTTCAAATCCCTTAGGTAGTCTTGGAATATGCGATTGGTGAACTGAGTTCTGTTGTCGGAGATTATGAGCGCTGGTACTCCGAATTTGGCTAAGATGTTTCTTTTGAAAAAGCGGAGTACATTTTTGGCCGTAATTTTTGCTAGAGGTTCAACTTCGATCCATTCTGTAGAGTAATCCACAACCACGGCCAGGTATTTCAGTTGTCCGATGGCTTTAGGAAACAGTCCTAGAATATCGATTTCTCACCATGAAAATGGCCAAGGCGAAGTCAATGAATTAAGTTCCGTGGGAGGGGCGATATGCATGTCCATGTCGTTGACACTTATCACACATAGTGACATAATCCTTTGCATCTTTTAACATGGTAGGTCAGAAGTAACCAGCTCATGAGACCATTTTAGCGAGGGCTTTAGCTCCAAGATGTTGCCTGCAAATACCGTCGTGAGTTTCGAAAAGGGTTTCTTGGGCCTCGTTTGGTCCAAGAAACTTGATGTGATGAAACCTCTTATATATAAGGTTCCCTCCAGAAGAGTGAATGAGCAGTCTCTCCTTTTTAATTTCATCCTTTCGTAGGAATCCAAGGGTAGTTCGCCGCTTGTTATGTAGCGAATCAATGGTCCTCGCCAATCTTGTATCTCTAAAATTGCGTTGATTTTGAGAAGATGAGCTTTCTGCCACTGTACTCTTAGTTCAGTCAGGACTTCTTGTATTACGGTTTTGTTCCCGTTTGCAGTGCACGTACTTGCTAATTTTGAAAGAATGTCCGCTCTAGGGTGCTGTTTGCTGGGAACATGGACTATGTCTACTGAGTCAAATTCCTTTATTTTAGCTTGCACTAGTAAAACGTACTCTTGTAGATGCTCTTCCCAGACATGGTATTCTCCAGTTACTTAGGAGACCACAAGTTGCGAATTTGTACAGATTCCGAGTCTCTTGGCTCCCATGTCTTTAAAGATCCGTAGACCTGCAAGGAAGGCTTCGTATTCTGCAATGTTGTTTGTCATCACAAAAGATAGCCCCAGGGACAGTTCGATTATGATTCCTTCGTCGTTCTCGATGATTACTCTAACACCACTCCCTTTGGAATTGGATGATCCATCGACGAAGATGGTCCATATTTCTTCTTCTTTTTCCTTAATGGGGAAAGCCATTTAGGCTATGAAGTCAGCGAACACTTGATCCTTTAGTTTTTTCCGGGATTCTTAGTGTATGTTGAATTCAGATAAATTGAGCGACCACTTCATCATCCTTCCAGCGACGTCAGAGCGACCAAAAATTTGTCTTATGGGTTGATTTTTTCGGACTACAATCGTGTGAGCCAAGAAATATTGTCTTAGCCTTCGAGTGGTTGTTACTAGGGCGAGAGCTACCTTTTCGATTTGCTGGTATCTTGTTTCGGGCCCTATTAAGGCCTTGCTGGTGGAAAAGGAAGGATTTTCCCCCTCCTGTGTCTCTCTGATTAGGACGACACTGACCGCATCAGAGGAGACAAAGAGGTAAAGGTACAATGTTTCACCTTCATCCGGTTTGGACAATACTAGCGGTTGGGAGAATGCGTTTTTGAGGTGTGTTAGAGCACTTTCACACTCGTCGATCCATTCAAACGCCGTTTCTTTCCGTAGAAGTTTGAAGAAAGGAAGAGCATGTTGGCGGATTTGGCGACGAAGCTTGAGAGTGAGGTTAACATATCGTTAAGTGTTTGAATGCATTTTTTGGATTTGGGTGTGGAGAGTTCCGTAAATGCTCGATATTTTTCAAGATTGGCTTCGATTCCTCGTTCTGTTAGATAGAAACCGAGGAACTTTGCCCGCTTGCACCCCAATGTACATTTCTCAGGATTTAACCTCATGTTGTATTTTCTGGTTTGTTCGAACACTCGTTTGAGATGGTCGGCATGATCGATCTCCTCTTTGGATTTTACTATCATATCGTCCATGTAAACCTCAAGAATGTCGCCCATCAGTTTTTTGTCATAGACTTTGTTCATTATCTGTTGATATGTGGTTCCTGCATTTCTTAGTCTGAAGGGCATTAGTCGAAAGTAATAGTTCCTTGATTCAGTCATGAAAGTAGTTTTTTCTTCGTCATCTTTAGCCATGGGTATTTGATTGTACCCAGAATAGGCGTCCATGAATGACTAGAGTTTATAGCCAGACGAATTATCAACTAGTTTATCTATGTTAGGAAGATGATATGCATCTTTAGGGCAAGCCCTATTGACATCGGTATATGCATCCTTGCTGGGTGTGGCGGAGTTTTACGTCAATCTGATGGAAGATGGATTAAGGGCTTTAGTCGCAAAATTGGAGCTTGTGATGCTCTGCATGCTGAGATGTGGGGTCTTTATTTGGGGCTAGATATGGCTTGGAGTGAAAGTTTATCACACGTGATTGTTGAGAGTGACTCAAAAATGCTTATTGATATGGTTACAAACAATTTTAAGATCAATGGAACCATCCCTTCTCTGGTTCGACGTATTCAAGAGATCCTTCAACGAGATTGGCATACGCAAGTTATTCACACTTGGCAGGAACGCAACCGATGAGCTGACTGGCTGGCAAATTTTAGCATATCTTTGGATTCTTAGGATTTATTTGTTTTGGAGACTCCACCTGATGAACTTTAAAGACTCATTTTTAATGATATTTCTGGGGTTTGCATGCCTAAGAATCTGCGTGTAATTTAGTTTTTTTTTTTTTTTCTCTTTTGGGTCTCAGGCCCTCTTTTGTACCAATAAAAAAAGTTGTGACATTAGTTAATAATACAAATCAATTTTTGTTTTGTTTTGTTTGTTTTTATTGGTGAACAATGTAGCTATCCTATATTTTATGTCATATTGTGTTCCAATAAAAAAAAAATTCTCTACTATAGATAGATTGTGCCTCCACGAATTGTGTGTAGGTGATTAGCAAAAGGTCAATTAAAAAGGGAAAAGAGGCGATTAGATAAACCCTGCAAACATGTTCATCTCATAGTAAGGAAGGCATTTAGCCGACTCAAACTGCGTAAGAGAGATTGACGTAAGGAAAGAAGTCGTGTTATTTAAACAACTATTTTATACAATAATTTTTAAGACAATTATAAATTTATAAAGAAAATAAGATAGGGTTAAATAAGTAAATGGTCACCTTAAATTTACCAACATTTGATTTTAGTCTTTTAAAATATTCCTTATAATTTTGGTCCCTCTAAAAATTTTCATTTATGAAATTAGTCTCTGCTCTACATTGAGTATTACACTAGAGCAGAGACCAATTTCATAAATGAATATTTTGAGAGGGACCAAAAGCCTAAAGAATTAGAGGGACTAAAATCAAATGTTGGTATATTTAGGAGGGTTATTTACTTATTTAACCCAATAAGATATTAATATGAAAATCAAAACAATACAGAGAAAATTAAAAACATAATGCATATATATGAGAAAGTTGTCACAAAAATTGTCGTTGTACAAATATAATTTCTTTAAAAAAAGTATTAATCCACGAAATTGTCAACCAACAAAATAAGTGAATATATATATATATATATATATATATATATATATATATATATATATATATATATTTTTTGAAGAAAGTGAATGTTTATATTTGTATACGCAACTATTACAGAATTCCGCCAAACATGAATTAATACACATAAATTCAATAGAAGTAGTAGTACAAGATATGATTATTAAGATATTAATTACAATGAGGAAATGGTGTTCAAATTTGCACACAAAGTGAATGCACACTCAAAGATATGATTATTAAGATATTAAATACAATAGATAATGTTATGCAATTCAGATATTTGTTGTTTGTGAATTTGGCTTGCCATCATGATTTTGAGTTGCAGAACATGTCAATAGGGATTGCATGAACCATCATCTATCTAGTGACCATGCTGATCTGCTATTAGCTGAAGCTGACGATTACGGTACAATTTAATAATTTTTAAAATTAACACATAGAATATAGATAACCCAATTAAAGATGATAAGATGATATGAATCAAGGGACTGAAAGGTGCAGGGGATATCACCACCATAGCATACATATAACTAACGGCGAACCAAACCACTGGACCGAACACTAAAGTGCCGCCTACTGCCCCCCACGGAGTCATAATCAGTATCGCCATAACTGATATCAAAAAGGAAAACACGTTCAAATGTGAAAATAAAATAAAATTCACATTTGACAAGACCGATTTCCCAGCATTTCCTTGGTCAGAAGAAATAGTAGAATCGGAGGAAGTGGTGTTCATATTTTTGTTGGTAGCATTAGCTTGATAATATCCACCAGGGGGACTTAGTACTGATTGATAGGTCGCTGTTGCAACAAGGGTCGCAACAATCAACCAAGTGTTACGTTGCTCGTCTAATAAATCACTTCTAAAGCGACTAACATAAATTGTCACTTTATTCATAATTGTGGTATCTAATCTTAGTTGATCTGCAAGTCGGGGAGCATCGATGACTTGTTCACCGTGTCTTGCTCCAACACTCAACAATATCCTCTCAATGTCTACATTGGCTGCCATGTCCAATGCTGTTTGGTTTTCGTTGTTCCTTGCATTCAAATTTACCCCGCTCTTTACCAACAATCGAAGTGCCTGTGCAGCTACCTGGTAATTAAAGAACAACAGATTTCATTTGTTAGAGATCATTCATAATATGCAAAATTACACCACTTGAAACTAAAATATTCACAAGTAACTATTGTAAATTTGCCTTCATAATACTTGAAACTGAAATCTTCACAGGTGACTTGTTCTAGCTAGATTCACACCACCTATTTCGTTTATATATATGTTTTCTTTCGAACAAAAATGTCGCAACAACTAATTAAAAGGAACAATTTAAGAAACATGATATACTACCTCAGGCTGCTGTGGATGTGGCTCGATCATCAGCGCCGCTAATATGTGCAAAATGGTGTTGCCAATCCCATCCTTCCGATTTAGAATTTTATATTCTAATTTCCTTGCACCTCTCTTGGTATTTTTCTTGAGAAAGCAAACTAGGAGTTCAAGAACCTCATACTGGTTATTTTGCACAGCAATATGCAATGCAGTCTCGCCCCTCACAGTTACGTCTTCAATGGATTCCGGACAAGCCAAGAGGAGTTTAGCTAAAAGTTCATCGTCACCATTTTGACTTACAAAATGAAGAGGAGTCATGCCTTCCCTCCCTTTGAGTCTGACAAGGTCCTTGTTCATGTCCACAAAACAAAGTACCATACTGCTGTGGTTGTTTCGTATAGCCAGGTGAATAGGGCTGAGTCCTTCCAGATTTAGCTTCAAAGCAAACGATGGTTTCAAATTCATAACTTCAATCGCAAACGGGAGGTGCCCCTGTGTTGCTACGATATGTAATGGAGTTTTGACAAATTCATTCGAATCTATAATCTCTAAAATCGATGAATTAAATTGAATTACTCCATAGAGGAGGCCTATATTACCTGCTTCAGCTGCAACATTCAGTTCATGATGAAGAAGTGGAATTGGGTTCATTTTTGAAGCTGCAACTCTTTGCTGTGAAAAATCTACCTGATACTATTAATAGTGCTAATAAATAATCATCTACTACACTCTTTCTTCTCACATTATATTCTATTTGATTGACTTGGTTAATTAGTTGGTTTATTAAATTAAAAAGAATGAAACTATGACATATGCATGAAGGTTGCAAACTTGCAAGTAATACTTCCCTTGTCAAGTATTACTCCCCTTTTCTTATATATACAAGCTCTCATCCTATACGCAAGAAGAAAAAATCATTTAATTAGTGTTATAAGTTGGAAATATTTCTTTTCCTAACTCATGGTAATAAAGATTTTTGAAGTCTGGTACGTGTCTCAAGGTAATCTATCTACAAGGCTTAAACCTTGGGATTAAATCGAACCCAAGTTCTTTTTTTTTTTTGGGAAGATTATGCTTCCAACTCTACCAATACTAGTGGGAAACTGATATGCCCAGTAAGAGACTGATGGAGGTAACAGTGACGGAAAGTGCTCTCACACAGTGGCGATGAGTGTTCGAGGCAGAACAAAAGGTGCTTGCAAACGCACTCCAACACTCAAGTCAGTATCGGAACTGAGAAAGAGTGTGTAAAAAGTGTGGAAAAAGTGAATCATACCTTGAGGGTGAAGTTAAATCACATTTCTATATAGGTGTATGTGAGAATAACTGCCTCTGTGAGATAAGGCGTGTGATTAGCAGGTGGTTAGAGGATACATGTACGGTACCTGATGCATGGAGGCGTTCTCCAACGGAGTGAGTGTACTGATATTGGTGTTCTCCTTCAGGCGATGCGCCTTAGTCGTGTGGACGTTTACTCCATGTGTCACAATGGGATTGGCCATCTGGCCGGTCCAAAACAATTGGCCCCAAGTCGTTAATGTCTTTATGGCGCAATGGCTTAACCATGTGAGGCATTCGGTCGAGGCGCTATCAAATGTCGGCACCTTCGAGAGTTTTGGAAGAACGATTTTTGGCATTTTGTGCTGAAGATGTGGCGCTCTTGACTGATGAGTGGGAGTAGTTGGCATTTAATGCCTTGAACTTAAACATTTAAGACGCGATGGCTATTCAATTTTGATTTTCACGTACTAGCTTTGTGGGTTGCACGCTGTTAGCCTGTATTTTTGACAAGCTACAATAAATGCAGTCAATTAAGTTTGACTTAGGTTTCGAAGAGACCTAAATGAGTTCGACTCACAAGCTGGATCGAGTTTATGAACTTAAATAGATTATGTCGTTCGATGGTGAAGCTTCGACAAGCAAGCAAGATATCGAAGAGAAGTTGGTGCCAGATTAATAAGCCAAGCAGCAGACGCAATTACTGTCGAGAGATGTCATTTGAAATTCAAAAGATGTCTAGAGTAGTTATTAGCGGTTATTTTTGACAATTTTTGTATAGGCAGTTGTTTAGTATAAATAAGAGTTTTTCATAGGAAAAACGGGTCACAATTCAACCACACACAAAACTTACACACTCAAACTATCCGCACTCAAGGAGAAACGAGTAACAAGTTGCAAATGTATGAAATTGTGTACCAATTCACATTCAATTTATGCAATTTAATCTTCGGATGTCTTGCTTTGTCGATTTGCATGATTTCTTCGTGAATTAGATCAAATTGCTATGTTTTGGGAAAACTCTGATTACAAACTCTAATATAGAAAACATTACAAATATTCCGTAATCATAGACAATTACTCTAATACTCCTCCATTTTGTTGGTAAAACCAACTGAATAAGACTGAAAAACATGCTAAGAATAACGTAAGATGACCTGTCATCAGGGTGGCTTAATGCCGGCCTCTTTGAATTTTGTATTTAGACACTCGTGGAAGATGGTTTCTTGTGTGGAGTTGAGTAGGGTGTAGTCAGCGAAACGGGAATGCTAACTCTTCTCCATTTTGTCGTCGTTGTATAGTTTTTCTTTACTTCCCCCCTCCCCGAGTCGCTTATGTTTGAGCAGTTCTTTATCTAGTTTATCTTCGTCATAGTTTGGCTTGGTCATAGTTTTTGGTCGCCTCCGCGTTGCAATGAAGTGAGAGGTAAACTCTCCGCATTTTGGAAATAACTTCAAACACACGACATCATAAACCGACAAAGGAATACATCTAGAAACACACGCTTCTTGAAGCGCAAGCGATATAAACCAAATATTTTTAGATCACACTCGAAAAAGCACATCACTCTGAAGAATGCGAAAGACGGTACGACACCTCATGTAAAGATGTTGTATTATATGTTTAGGACATCTGGTACCCCATCTTGCCAGAACATATTGTTTTAATCAAAATGAAGTCAACACAACATTTATAAACAAAACAATTTTAAAAATATATATTTATTTATGGGTTATTTGTTTAAATTGACCCTGTAAAATACGCAATATAAAAAAAATGACCTTGTAAAATAAAAAATATAAATTATAATCTTATAATTTGATATTCTTCATATTTTTGACCATATAATATACATGTGGTCCAAAAAAGTGATATGGAGATTGAATTTATTCATAACTTTTTTCAGGCATCTTTAGGAAGTTAAAACATAACTTTACACAAAAAATTAATTTTTTCCGACTAGGGACGGATTTATCATTAATTTTTGGCTTAAATGGACTTTTGGCCTCCTATGTTTGTCATCGTAGCAATTTTGACCCCTTAACAAAAACAATGCAATTTTGACCCTCTAATTTTCCGAACTATGCTGAGAAGCCACCACGTGTCCCAAAAAAGGGGTCAAAATTGCAACTTATTTGTAAAGATATGGGGCCAAAAGAGCATATTTATCTAAACATAGCAAAATTAGGGGGTCAAAATTGCCACGACGACAAACATAGGGAGCCAAAAGTGCATTTAAGCCTTAATTTTTATTTCCCATAATCATGAATTTCATAAAAAATTTATAATTAATTCGTATTTTGTTTAAAAACTCCAAAATTTAACAGTAAAGGTTCTTAGATGTTCTAAGCATTCCTACAAAATTAGAGAACATAATTTGACCCATGAGCATATGCTTACTCGAAACAGAATTGCAATTTTGCAAGTTTTGGTTGAAAAATAAAAATAAATCGAAACATCTTTGAAATGCAAAGAAATTTTGTATATCTATGTTTATGTATTTCTATAGATGTTTCTCCAAACAATCAGCTCAAAATTTGATTTTTAGGTTGGCGTTTTCATTAGTTTGTTTTTGAGTTTTTGACGCTTTAAAAAATCATAATTAATCTATCCTTGATTGAAAAATTATAATTTTTTGTGTAAAGTTATATTTTAACGTCCTATATATGCCTGGAAAAAATCATGAAAAAAAATGCAACCTCTAAGTAACTTTTTTGGACTTCAACTATATTACAAGGTCAAAAATAATAAGAATCTCAAATTACAAGGTTAGAATATGTAATTTTTTTTAATGGATAAATATATATATATATATATATATATATATATATATAGGAAAAACGACGTACAACTGTACAAAATACACCAAAAAGGACACACCAACAGGTGCTCCCAACAAACACCAAGGAACAAACCCCAGGAGAAGGGAACCAAGCGCCGCACCAGAAAAACAAACAACAAAAACACAAGAACCACAACAAAAAACAGAAAAAGAAAGTTACACCAAGAAGAGGCAAAACAAACACGACCTCCACATCCCAACAACACACAAGCCGGAACAGAAACAAAAAACAAAGAAACAAACTGCGGAAGCCGGCCAGGAGGGAAGAGACAGAAGCCCCCGCCCAACCCCCCAAGTGAACCCGTATAAAACCGCAACAAAAAACCCTACCAAAGCCAACATAGGACGGTCTGCACCTCCCACTCATGATAAGTGCAGGAACTAGCAGGACACTTAGCTAAAAACCACTTTCAAGCTAAGAGTTTCACTCTATCCAACACAGGCTCCTCATGAGACTCGCCACCAGAGAAAATTTTGTCGTTCCTAGACGTTCAAATGGTCCAAATAACAACATGCCAAACCAGAAACATGTAATTTTTATTTTACGGATCTTTTTTCAGATTTCACATATTTACAAGGTCAATTTCAATAATTAATCCTTTATTTATTAGTTATTGTAATTAAAAAAATATGAACATTTTCGGTAAAGAATTTACATTGAGAACTAAAACATATATGTACATCTAAATTAAGCAATTTGGTGGGCAACAAAAAATTTGTTAAACAAAATATGAAAAAATTTCACCCCATTCATTCATCTACTATACTGAAAAGTTAAAAATAAATAACTTTATCAAATTTATTATCTTGAACTTGTTCATTTACCATAACTATTTGGAAGAAAGTCTAGTATAGGAACAAATACAAATGAAAAATGTTTGGGCACACTCATATGAAAGAAGAAAAATAAATGAGAAAAAATTTAGTTACATCATTCAATTATTTTCTCATTTATTTTTCTCTTTTTTTCATGTAAGTGTGCCGCTTATCTTTTAATTTTGGGGCTAGGGTTAGTCCACCCTTCGTTTTTCTTATTTTGGTTAATAATATATATTTTGGTGTGCTGTACATGATTGTTAGTAATTTGGGTGTCAATATAGTTGAGATAGTTGAGATGAGACACTAAATCAATAATATTATTCTTTTAATATAAAAAAATCTATCAATTACTAGATCTGAGTATGACATGGTGTATTATCCATTATCCATTAAATTAAAAAATACCATGTGATGTACAAATATATTCTCTTAGTGACATTTTTTTTTATGGAAAATTCTGTTAGTGACATGTTAATATTATTAAGGTTGGGCTTCATCCTCATCTGTGGGATTTTCCTTGCAGCGTATGAAATAAACAATAGGAGAACCACTTGGTGTTGTTTTCTTTTTTTAATTCGGTCTGAAAGTCTGATGAAAAATCTACTTCTCCTTGTTCCGAAACAATATGAATCTTTTTATCATTCTTTAACATCTGCAACTTTTTGTTTTTTTAAGAGTTTAATATCTATTATTATCTACTACTAATATAATTAAACTGTCATTAACTAAGTAATTGGGCTCAAGAGATTAATGAGCTCCACCTAAGACAAATTATTTAGGAGAATTTGAGTTTGATTTCAAGGTAAAATATTTTGGTTAGTCTTTACTTACTTCGTGACCGAACTCTTGATTACAAAAGTTTTTTCGTGAGAATCGTCGGGTTAACACACAAAAATGAAGTCCACCATTGGTTAAAATCTCACTAATTTGACAGGTTTCGAATGGGGAAGCTCGTCTAATAGTGCTCTAAGCGCGTACACCAAAAAGGAATCGGGTTAAAATTCCTGAACCGGGACGTGGTGGCTGACGGCAACGTTAGGGAGTCCGAAGACGTTGGCGGAGGCCCTCAGAAAGAGTTATCTTTTATATTTAACAATCTGCCCACCCTAGAAACGGCTCGAATAATAAGAAAAAATCAATGTATTGTGGCATAAATATAAAAAACAATTTATTCTCCTCATTAATCTCACCATTTTTCGTAATACTTTAATCTCTTAATCTTTCTAATTTGCATATATAATAAAATATTATTTAATTGAAGCATTACATTAATGTTGATATTTTAAAGATGATACTGAGTTTTTAAATTTTTTTTTTTTTTATCATATCAATACATAAAAATGTGTTCCCACATATATAAACACATAAAATCTATAAAAAGTGCGATGAAAATATTTAACGGTGTTTTAATATAACATTAAAAAATATTTAGTCTAAAACACTATGTTAATATTGACGTTTTGAAATAGTCATGAGTTTTCAAAATTTTGTCATATCGACTTTCTTATATCGGTTTATAAGAGTTTTCTTTCACTAGTATAAACGAATAAAATCCGCAGCAAATATGATGCAAAATATTTAATTGTGCTTTGTATCTAACATAAAAAATTATCTAATATCTAATAGAAACACTACATTAATGCGTCCCATGAGCATAACTCAGTTGGCAGGGACATACATTGCTATATGCAGGGGCTGAGGTTCGAATTCCGAACACCCCACTTATGAATTCTAGCAACTAGATTATCTGACCAAAAGAAACACTACATTAATATTAATGCTAATATTTTGACATTACTCAATACCTATAAATAAATATTTGTTTCTGCAAATATAAGCATATAAAATCTGCAATATGCACTGTGCAACTATTTAACATTGTTTGGTACATAAAATAAAAATAATATATAATAGAAACACTACATTAATGTTGATATATTAAAAGATGATCATGAATTTTCAAAATCTTATCGTATCGACTATCTCATATTAATGCTGATCATTTTTTCAAAATTTTACCCATTTTAATTATTTTTATATAATTACCGCAATGTTATCCAATCCGGACATATGCGTCAGTATTTTACTAATTAAAATATAAAAGTTCACCGTCTATCTAAAAAAAAAAGTTCACTCTGTCAAAAGAATATAAAAGCTAATAAACAGTCAATGTCATTTTTTATGAATTCTTTTTGTTTTTATTATCTTAATTAGTTTTTTTTGAAGGATTATTATCTTAATTAGTTGTTGGTACTATTTTATACGACTTTGTTTCTGGAAATGGAAAGCCTTAAAAAAATAAAGTAAATTAGTAGTTGGTACTATTTTATACCTAAACTCTGTTTCTGGAAAGGGAAAGCCTAAAAAAATAAAGTAAAGAAAAGAAAGTGGAAGAGAGGATAGTCAACCACCTTACAATGGATGGTTTCTTTAATTTCTTTTATATTTATCAAACTAAAATTATCTACTGGAAAAGATTTTCAAGATTTTGGCAAATTCTCTAGACAACTTTTTTCCACCTTTTATAACACACTCCCTAACCAAAACAAAATAAAAACATCGATCAATTTGACAAGCATTTTTTATTAGTGATATTTGAACAACCATTTGAGACAACTTTTATAACAACTTTATTTTTCTCTCTTTTCATTTGTCAAAAACAATAGAGAGAAAAAAAGGAAGAGAAAGAATAAGATATTGGAACAAAGTGTGTTTAACACTACCACCTTTGAGTTTTGATGATAACAAGGTATTAAAAATGTCAATTGGATATGCTAATATTTGTTCAAGTGTGCAAGACCATAGACAAAAAGTTATAAGTCATTACTTCAAGTATTGGTTCTGGAAGAATAAATGAGAGCAATGAAATTTACAAAATGGAAGCTTGTGTTGCAAGATTCAGAGAATCTGAAGACTATCAGAAGTTGACGTCATCAGAGAGTCTGAAGAACCATCAGAAGCTGGAGTTCATCAGAGTCTAAACACTTGAAGCTGAAGTTTGTTAAAAGCTGTTAATCTGAATGGATATGATTGCAGAAGGAATGGAAGTCTGGAGCAACGGATATTTCAGAGGAATCAGAAGGCATTGGATGCTTATCCTCTTAAGAGCGCAGGAAAATGACATAGTACAATTGTACAACCACTACCTCCACTACTCCACTCCTCATGTCTGCAGTAGTACAAGAAGACAGTTGTGACTACGTTGGTTATTCTCTATTCAAGGAATGAATTTGAAATTGTTCCCTTTTAGGACAATAACCAAATCAAGCAACAGATCATTGGTGATTATCAAGCTTCAACAACGACTCTTTTTGATGTGCTGGCAATCTACAACGTCTCTTTCTCACCTCTATATAAAGGAGTAAAGACTTGAATATTGTTAGAGACTCACAACAATTTTACTAGTACCAAAATTCTGCTGAAATTGTATTCACCTCAAAGTTCACTTAGAATTTCTTAACAACTTTCATATCTTAGAAATTCTAAAGTTTTAAGAGTATGTATCTGGTTTATATTGTGAACACCACTGATTGTATATCAAGGGTTCAAACCTCAAACATTTTCTATGAAATTCTGTTTGATTAGAAGTCTCTTACTTTTGTGCTTGAGCATAGGAAGTCTCTTGCGTTTGTGCTTCAGCATAGGAAACCTCTTGCTTTTGTGCTTGAGTAGTTTGAAGCCTCTTGCTTTTGTGTTTGAGCATTTGTAATCTGATATTGATTTTAGTGAACTCTCCTTGGAAGTGCAAGGGGGACAGGACTACTTCCGGTTTGTGGAAGGAACCAGTATAATTGCTTTGTGTCTTTCTCTTCTCTCTTACTCTTTACTTTATCTACTGCATAAGACTCTTAACTCTGGTCTAGACTCTGAACTCTATCAAACTCTGAACACTGGACTTAGTTTTAAAAAGAGGAAAAAGATAACACAATTAAACCCCCACTTCTTGTGTTTTTCTCACCTTCATAAGAACATAATGTGAGTATGAAAGAGTTGTCAAAAAGTTCACAAAATGGTTGTAAAAACATGGTGAGAAATTGCTCTATTTTTTCATTCCCCTCCCATTCCTTTGAGTCTTTCTTTAATTTCCCTTTTTCGCCTATATCTACCAAACAAAGCTTCAGAGTATGTTTTTGAGACATTGGAGAGTGTCAGCGCCTTAAGAGTCGATTTAGAAGCTTCAATCAAGAACGTTGGAATATTGCCTAATATGGATAATGTCGTTGATAAGACATTTGAAATTCCTTTGCTGCAACTAGAATTATCTGTTAATTCCTTTTGTCATTGAAGTTCTTTGTTTGTTTCTGCACATGATCAGAAGAAGACAAATTGTAATATCTGAGTCTGATAAAGACAGCTTTAGAAGAGGACAAAACATGACTTAGATTACGGGTCCCTCATATTCTTCTATCTCTCAAAGTATGATGCAGTTCTTCAGCTTCCATTGTTTCCAAATGCTCTTATATGTATTCTTCTAGGATCATAACTTAATTTTATTAGATCTATAATATTCATGATTTCCTTGAACCAGTAGCTTGAGAAAAGCATGTCTTCTTAACATAATATGTGCTAATTTTCTTCAGGTTCTCAAGGGCTTCAGATACTTGAGTTTCAAGGCATCCCATTAAGTTGAGTAAGCTTCAACATTATATGCTTTAAGTCTGTCTGAGAACAATCTGAAATTTAGTATAAATAATAATGCTAATATCCACTAGCTTATGATGGTGAGGTGGATGGTCTAGGTTAAAGGTTGAAGAGTTGTAGGAGGTGGAGGCTTCTAAAATTGAGAGAATTTTTGTAGCTGCAGGTGATTGGTTCTCATTTACAGTCATGATCTGGGTAGTTGAGTGAGGAGAGGTTTCTTGTTGTTCAAAGTTAGAGATAAT
This sequence comes from Medicago arabica, assembly GCA_946800305.1. Taxonomy (NCBI): domain Eukaryota; kingdom Viridiplantae; phylum Streptophyta; class Magnoliopsida; order Fabales; family Fabaceae; genus Medicago; species Medicago arabica. Next base: position 32,299,282 of record OX326968.1, read on the forward strand.
TTGGTTAGTGTGGCGTAAAACTTCTGATGAATTGGAAGGTTCAGTGTTTAAGAGTTGTTCAAAAGCTATTTGTGAAGAGATGTGGGTAATTTCTAAAAGTGAGTAAAACACACAAGAAAGGGGGGGGGGGGGGGGGGGGGGGTTAAGTTGTGTGACTCTTTTCAACGATTTATTTTTCTAAGTGTTTAAAACAAACTTGGACATAATCTGATGTTGCAAACTCTGACTCAAGGTCTGAATGCAACGAAAATACATAACACACAGGTAAACGATAAAGATTCAGAGAGAGAAAGAGAGAGAGAGAGAGAAGATAGACACAAAGAAATTTATACTGGTTCCTCCTACCACAAAAGAGTAGTCCAGTCCCCTTGCACTTACAAGGCATTTAACTATAATAACTTAGATTAGAATTTTCTCAAGGACACACCAAGAGACTTCTCAATGCTTAAGCACACGGCAAGATACTTCTATGCTCTAGGATTGTACCTAAAGACTTCTTTGCTCAAGAACACCTACAAGAGATTTCCCTTGCATAAGCACAACTGCATAAGATTTTACCCTGCTTAATCACAACTGACTGAGACCTCCTGGGTGCTCAAGGTTTCACCAAGAGCCTTATATGCTCAAGCATGTAGGCAAGAGACTTTCTAAAATGTTTTCTCCAACTGCAAACAAGTTAATTTGTTCTTACACTCTTTCTAACTAGGAGTGTAAACTGAATAAATGAACAAACTAACTCCTTAGGATTCTAAGATATAAACTTGAAAACAAATCCTAAGTGTTTTGCGCTATTTGATTTAACAAAAATCTGGCACAGAAAAATAGAAGAGTCTTGTCGTTTCTTCTTTAGGTCTTCAACTCCTTTTATAGGCAGTGATTTCAGAGACGTTGGAGAAGAGTTTCAGTGTAAATAGAGTCGTTGAGAAGCTTTGATCAAGAATGTTGGCCCTTTGCCTGATATGGATAATCCCGTTGGAAAGTACTTTAAATTTCCTTTGCTGAAAGGATAATTATATGTTTCTTTTCTCGTTCTTTATGTCCTTTATCTGATTGTACATGTAGAAGGATTAAGACAAAAGAACTGCTCTACCAGATGCTATAATAGAGACAACTTATTAAATAAGACAAAAGTTTACGTGGATTTTGGGTCCCTCGGATCCAAGTAGCCTAGTCAAATTTTGTGTCTAATGTCCATCAGCTTGTACCTATTTGCAGAAGGTGTTGAAGACATCATATGCTTCATTCTTGATTCTAAGGAATTTTACCCAAGTTCACTTGGTGTAGTCATCAACTATGATTGGCTCATACTTATTTCCATTGATTGATGTAGTTTTCATTGGTCCAAATAAATCAATGTGAAGTAGTTCCAAAGGTCTGAAGGTAGAGACAATGTTTTTGGGTTTGAAAATGGTTTGAACAATCTTTCCTCTTTATCATGCTCAACAAAGAGCATCTGAATAATATTGTAGTTCTGGTAGTCCTTTGACTAGTTTTCATTTTGCTAAAGCTTAGAGATTAACCTAGAATTATCATGACCTAGTCTCTTGTGCCAGATCCATTTTTCATCATTCATTGACATAAGGTGAACGATCTTCTAATCAACCAAATCAGAAAAAATTATTTTATAAACATTGTCTTTCCTCTAACCTGCGAATACTGTGGATTTGTCAGATTCATATATCATTGTACAAGTGTCTTTATCAAAGATTTTTTTATACCCACTATCACAAAATTGGCTAATACTAAGAAGGTTGTGTCTGAGTCCATCAACATAGCAGACATTATTTCTAGACATAGAGTATTTACCAATAGTTTCGGTTCCAACGAATTTTCCTCGCTGGTTTCCTCCAATCCCTACCATACATCATTCTTTCATGACCAGATTTTTGGAAAAATGTCTATCTATTGTCATGTGTCGAGAACAGCCGTATCCAGATACCAAGACTAATTCTTTGGCTTTCCTATGAAGCACACCTGAAACAAAAGTAATGTCAATTTTAGGTCCCCATGTATGAATGGGTACTCAGGTTTACTTCTAAAGGAATTTCCCTTCTTGAGACTCATACACTTAGGGCTTTGTTGCTCAGATTTATTCAAGACCTTTGGTTTGGAGGAGAATCTTGAATACTTCTTTGAACTAGAATCTGAGTCCCAACTGGCCATGAATATGACAATCCTTTTTTTTGACTTAGTCAACACCTTGTATTGATTCTTTTGTCCTCGATGGGTTCAGATTGTCTTTCTTTTTAGCCTCTGCATTTGAATGAAATAGCATATTGTTTTGAGTGCAAAAAGAACAATATTATTGTTTTGTCTTCACATGAGTCTGTGTATCCTTAACATACGCACTTGTGAAGTCAATTCCTCTTCCTTTGTTTGTACCAATATTGTAAGATATGGAAGCTAATCTACTTCTGTCAAAATCATCATCACTAGATTCTTCAGATAAACTGTCAAATTTAGGTGAAGACCCGTCATTTTAATTCAAGCTTGAAAGTTCCCTTAACATGAGATTGTCTTGACAGATAGTGATTTTGGCATCTCAAAGGTTTTAGCTCTTCTGATAACAAATTAAATTGTTTTTGCAAGTCCTTTAAGGATCATGATTTGTTTAGGTAGAGCTTTAGAAGCCTTTTGATAGAAGGAATATAATCATTACATATTTGCTCAGGGATTACCTCATCATCTTCATCTGAATATTAGCTTGGTTCTTCTCTAGAAGATGTTGAAACTACTATACCCATATTAGCTTCCTCTTTGTTGTCCTCAGAGTATGTATATTCATCAAGAATCTCCCAGATCACCATGAAGCTTTCCTTGAGCTTACTCATGTAGGTTTCATTTTTAGAGCTTCCCTTTCCTGATTTTCCCTTCTGTGCCTCGGGGAAATCAGTTATGAAGTTACCAGTCTTTCCAGGGTTGAAGCATCTTTTCTGACTGTCTCTTCTGTCCTTGAAGATGGATGTCTTTGAGTCACTACTTCTGCTAGGAATCTTCTTTTCTTAGTCAGTTATTGGAACATATTGGTTAAGTAAGCCATCTCTTTAAAGTTTTCTTCATCATCTAAATCTTTCTCTTATGATTTAGCAGTTTGAAGTGATTTTTTTGTCTTTTCCTTAGAGGTCAAAGAAACAAACTTAAAGAGGTTGTTTGTTTCATCACCTTCAAGTTCAATCTATGACTTTTGAGAGAACTTATTAGGTTCTCCAAACTTAGGTTATCCAAGTCTTTTGCCTCTTGTATGCAGTGACCTTTGGCCTAAACCTTGCAGGAAGACCTTTGGCCTAAGTACCATACGTTTGAAGTGGGATATTGAGAAATTTACCGGAGATAACGATTTTGGGTTATGGAAGGTAAAGATGGAAGCGATGTTAATACAACAAAAGTGTGAGAAACTTTTGAAGGGTGAAGGTGTGTTACCGGTCACCGTGTCACGAGCAGAGAAGACCCAGATGGTGGACAAGGCCAGGAGTGCCATTGTCTTATGCCTCGGGAATAAAGTTTCGAGAGAAGTAGAAAAAGAATCAACCGCGGCATCGATGTGGTCAAAGTTTGAATATTTGTATATGACAAAGTCTTTGGCTCATGGGCAATTCCTAAAGCAACAACTCTACTCATTTAAGATGGTGGAGTCAAAGGCCATCATGGAGAAACTTACAGAGTTCAACAAAATCATTGGTGATTTGGAGAACATTGAGGTGCGTCTTGGGATTCGGGTGCTATGATGGTGTGGTGTTGTTTGGAGGATGAAGAAGGTGATGTCTCTCACCTTGGGATTGATGCCTAGTGGAACAGTGGTCGTCTGGAGAGACGTTAAACACTCAACATCAGCCTAGAAAGGCGGTGGTAAGAATACTCATGATTAGTCTGGAGAGGCGGAGGCAACAATACTCATGATCTACCTGTTGAGGTGGAGTTTCAAGGTTGAAGACATAATGGGATGTATGCATTTGCTAGTTGAGAGGTTGGAAGTTCAGCTTGAGGTGGAGTTGAACACACCGGTAATGGTACGACTATGGAGGACCTTGGGTGCTATGCTCTATGATGAGAAATGGATTTCTTCATGAAGACGGAAGGCATTCCGGAGATTGAAGAATGTATAGCATGGCTTGCGGGATTACCCTAAAAAAAGGCCAAAGGTGATTGGATGCAAGAAGATCTTCAAGGAAGCGGGAGATGTCCTGTGTTGAAGAGATTATGGTGAATGCTTGTGGAACTACCTAAAATTCCTAGCGTAGTTGGACTGCAAGGACCTTCGAGAAGGCGGAAGACATTTCGATGGCTTAATGGGTTAAGGTGTGTACTTGTGGATTACTCTAAAAGCCAAGGGTGATTGGGCACAAGTAGATCTTCAAGGAAGCGGGAGATGTTCCGTATTGAAGAGGTTATGGTATAGTCTTGTAGAACTACCTGAAATTCCTAATGTAGTTTGATACAAGGATCTTCGAGAAGGTAGAAGACATTCTGATGGCTGAAGAGGTTAAGGTGTAAATTTGTGGAGCTACTTGGTGTAGTGGGAAGTAAGGGAAAGAGCAGCATGGTGGTTGATGTTAAATTGACATTATCACTAATTTAGAGTCAAGGTGGAGATTTTTGTGAAAGTGACTCAAAATTGGAGAAATTGAAGTTATGAAGCTGTCAAAATCGGAGCACGGTTTGAGAAATCAGAGCACGATTTTTGGACCAGAATTGGCACTTCCATTCAAAAAATATCGGAGCACAATCTGGCAAAATCATAGCACAATTTTGCGCATATGCATAAAAATAAAACGTATTTTTGGGCCTGATTTTGTTCCAATTTATGAGGGATTTTTTTACTATAAATATAGGCTTTGTATCAGAGTAAACCTTGAGATAGAGGGGGCTGAAACAAGGGTTTAGAAAGGCAACAACAAAACTAGGGTTTGTATAGAGTTTGTCTCTTGAGAACAAACATTAGGGTTCGAGGGTTGATTCACCTTAGGAAACACTATTAGGATTGAGTCTCTTGGTTACAGGAAGAGATTGAGACTTTGGGTAGAATTAGGTGGAAGACTTATTCTTGTAACCCATTGATATCTCTTTTGTAAAGTTACTCATCATTTTAGTGGAACGGAGGGCTACTCTCTCCCTAAGATTAGATCAATTTGGACTGAACTGGGTAAACAAATTCTTTTGTGTTCTCTCTTCTTTTCTCTCGCTTGTTTTCTACTTTTGCTTGTGATTATAACTGTTACCTACTTGTATTGGCTGCTTGATTATTCCTTGCTCCACACATCAAGTATTTATTGGTGTGATTTTTCATCGAATTCGCAACAAGAATAACTATTTTTCTTAGTGGTAAAGGTATTGTTGAGATCAAGTTTGGAGGCTACACTGATGGAAGACATGATTTTCTCATTGGATCTTTTTATGTGTCACAGTTAACTTACATAGCATAGACCGTGCTCTATTACCAACTGAAGGTGAGAAAAACACACAAAGGGGAGTGGTTGAATTATGTTGATCTTTTGGATGTTTATTTTTCTCAGTGTTTAATGCAAACTTGGACAGAAACTGATGTTGCGGATTCTGATTCAAAGTCTGAATGCAGAAAAAATACATAACACGTAGATAAAATATAAAGAGTTACACACACACACACACACACACACACACACACACACACACACACACACACACACACAGAGAGAGAGAGAGAGAGAGAGAGAGAGAGAGAGAGAGAGAGAGAGAGAGAGAGAGAGAGAGAGAGAGAGAAGACAAACACAAATCAATTTAGACTGGATCCTGCTACAACACAGGAGTAGTCCAATACCCTTGCACTTCCAAGGAATTTCACTATAATCACTTTGATTACAATTTTCTCAAGAACACACAAAGAGACTTCTCAATGCTCAAACACACAATAAGAGACTTCCCTTTCTTAAGCGCAATTGCTTAAGACTTACCCTGCTCAATCACTACTGATAGAAACTTCCTAGGTGCTCAAGGTTTCACCAAGAGAATTACATGCTCAAGCACGCAGACGAACATTTTTCTAAAATGTTTTCCCCAACTGCAAACAAGTTAGTTTTTTCTTACACTCTTTCTAACTAGTGGGTGTAAACTGAACAACTGAACGAACTCACTCCTTAGGATTTCTAAGACATAAACTTGAAAATAAATCCTAGTGTTTTGCACTATTTGATTTGATAGAGTTTTGGAACAATAAAATATAAGAGTCTTGTTACTTCTTCTTCAGGTTGTCAGCTCCTTTTATAGGAAGTGATTTGAGAGATGTTGGAGAAGAGTGTCTAGCGTAAAAAGAGTCGTTGAGAAGCTTTGATCATGAACATTGACTTTTTGCCTTATATGGATAATCTCGTTAGAAAGTACATTGTATTTCCTTTACTAAAAGAAGAATTATCCGTTTCTTTTCTCATTCCTGGTGTCCTTTGTCAGGTTGTACACTCGACGGAAGAAGACAAAAGAACTGCTATACCAGATGCTATTTTAGAGATATCGTACAAAATAAGACAAAAGTTTATGTGGATTCTGGATCCCTCATATCCAAGTAGCCAGTCAGATTTTGTGTATGACGTCCTTCACCAAATCTGTGGAGATCACTCCCTAGCTTCTGTGAACCATCCTTCTTCCGAGAACGTTGACTAATGGTTGACCTTACGGTTGATCTTTCACCATAGTCTTTTAAGCTTCCCAATCTCTTTCTGATGCTCTTCATATGTTCCTTCTACATGCTAAGCAGATCTTGCACACTTAAACAGATGTTAGTATATCAATTGTTCTTCAATAATTTGTTATCATCAAATCCCAAGAGAACTTGTATGAACTATTCTTGTTCTAACATATAGGATATGAAGGTGAGAAAAACACAAGAAGGGGGTTGAATTATGTTAGTTTTTTTGTTATTTTTAACTGAGTCCAAAGTTCAACTTTTGATAGAGTTCCGAACCTAAAGCAATGTTCTGAGTTAAGTGTAGCGGATAGAAAAGTGATAGAGAGAGATAAGAGAAAGACACAAAGCAATTTATCATGGTTCCTTCTACAATCTGGAAGTAGTCAAGTTCCCTTGTCACTTACAAGAGATTTTTAACTATATCAATCATATTACGATTTCTCAAACACAAGCAAGAGACTCCATATGCTCAAGCATACAAGCAAGAGACTTCTATCAAACAAATATTACAAAGAAAATTGTTTGGATTTTACACTTGATATACAATCATAGGTGTCCACAATATACAACACAGTTCAGACTTTAGACTTAAGAATTTCTAAGATGTGAAAGTTAATAAGAAATTCTAAGTGTTTGATGCGTAATAAATTTGACAGAGTAATGGCACTTGTAAAATGTTGTAGAGTCTTGTAAATTTTTCAAGTCTTCAATCCTTTATATAGATGTTGAATAGATATGTTGAAGAGTACCAACACATCAAAAGAGTCATTTGAGAAGCTTGACCAATCATCATTGATTTGTTTCTTGATTTGGTTTTTGTCCTATGAAGAAATGATTTTGAATTCTTTCCTTGATAAAGGAGACACAATTGCAACTTCGTACAAAGCACATATGAATGTTGGAGGAAGTGGTCGTACATTATGTCCTTCATTGTACTACAATGAAAGTGACATCCATTGACCTTTTGAACTTCAAAACTTCCATAACTTGATCTTTAGAACTACCATTGCTTGTCATCCAATAATTTTTCACCTTTGGTCTTCAGCTATATCTAGAGTCTGGTTTTCAGAGTCTGAGGTCCAGCTTCTGGGTGATCTTTAGATTATGAATGCTCCAGCTTTTAGGTAGTCATCAGAGTCTGACTGCTTTAGATTTTGAATTGAAACTTGGCTTCTCTTGAAAATTATTTTCTCTAAAATTGTTCTTTCATAACCAATACTTTGATTAAGACATTATAAATTTTAGTCTATGGTCTTGCACACTTGAACAAATATTACCATATCCAATTGATCTTTTAATACCTTGTTATCACCAAAACTCAAGAGGCATATTTACCTTAAGCTTAGCTAATTCACCAAGAATCTTCACCCTCTCCAATGAATCCTAGATTCCTCTTCACTTTTCTCCAAATGGGTCTTCCTCTTTCTCTTTTATTCTTCTCTTCTCTCTCAATTCTCTTTACCCTCTCTATTTGTGAAAGTGTGAAATGTTCTAACCCTAATTTCCTCTCATGAGTTAGCTATATATACTCAAACAATGGGTTAGGTTACTACAATTCATAATGTACCTATAAACTCTTACCACTTAATTCTAAAAAGTTACTACACACTTAACTCGCTAAAACATCGTTTATTTACCACATCAAAATAATTACCGCAAGCTACTACTAACTTAGTAAAAATAATTATTCACACTAAAATATTATATATTATAAAATTACTAATTTCTCCTCGCCTCTCAAATTATCAAAATACCTTCATTCCTAAAAATTACCAAAATACCCTTCTCGCCTAGAAATCCACTTATCCTAAAAAAATAAAAAAAATAAATGGGTATGATGGTAGATATGTGCTCTTTGTAGTGAGCGAAAGGTTATTCTCTTTTAATGTCTAGTATAGTATCAAAATCTTGAAATACCCTTGAAAATGATCTAGAAAACAAAATATCATTGACATTATATTGTTGTTTAGCCCTTTGAATCTGAGTCTAGTTGTGTAACTCATCCCATGATTCACCAAAGTCTACAACTTTTGATTTATTGCCGAGTAGAAAGAAGAAAAGAAATTAAGACCTCAATTACTAATAATCTAAAGGAATAAATCCATAAATTTTAAAAATCCATAAGCTGAAATAATACATCCTAAAGGAATGATTCCCTCAAACACATGGAATCACCCTTAAAGATACTCATAATACATCCATAAGAAAGCAATAAAATCCATAGAAAAAAATATAACTTAAACAAACCCTCAATGTCACTATCAAAACGAGGGTACAAAATCCCAAACATAAAATAAATATTTGGCATGCAAACCAAACAAGCAGTCTCATAGAAATAGTCTTCAAGAAAACAACATGAAATATTCTCTCCATTATTCTTCACCTTCTGTTGCTGGTGCTTCTGTCCCATCTTAAGCGCACAAACATGAATAAAGAAAAGTAGTGAGTAATCGAGTTACATAAAGTATAATTGCAAATTGGTTAAACACAACTACATAGTTTTATTTACACATATGCATTTATTCTAATACATATGCATTGACACACAACACTTTTACTTTACTTTTACTTTACTAGTTCAGGTCCACCCCTGATAACGACACAATGTACATATCGACGTAGCTCATATTATTCAGATTTCACTTTTTCACATAACTCACATATCTTATTAAACAAATAGGTAACATTATCATAATACACTCAAAATATTTACTCAAGTACAACACTTAATATTAATCACATATAGAAGCATGATAATTTCACAACATAACATCATCCAAAACTGTAAATATCATATAATTGCAACACATGATTTAATATAAAGTGCACAATGCCTTAACAAAATTATAATAAAACTTTAATAGATTATTTTACTACACAATTCACAAAGGAAAAGAATAATGAACTTACCCACTTAAAAAAATTGGATCTAGAATGAGGAAGCTCTATGAGGTTCTTAAACCCTTTAAAAATTAACATCCATTTGAGAGATGAAAAACCCTAAAAAAAATATAGGTTTTCTCTACTCTAGACTACTTTAAACTATCACAAAGAATCTCACACTAATTTTAAGGATCACACTCGCACGAAATACAAATAATTCTTATCCAACTGCCACACTGGAAGGTGGTGTGCCAATCTAAAGAGGTGGGAGGCTTAGGAGTTAGGGATGTTAGTGTGGTAAATTTGAGTCTTCTTGCAAAATGGCGATGGAGGTTATTGCAAGATAATCAAGCACTTTGGAGGAGTGTCCTTGAAGAGAGATATGGGGCAAAGGTGGGGGAGTTGATGGAAATGGGTGTAGACCCGTGGCCGACGAATGCTTCACGGTGGTGGAAAGATTTGATATCGCTTTCAAAGGGGTGGGAGGAGGATTGGTTCAATAAGGAGGTGGTGCGTTGGGTGGGAAATGGGGCTAGTACAAGTTTTTGGAGAGGAGGTGGCATGGAGAGGAGGAGCGTCTTTTATGTTGAAATATAATAGACTTTTTCTATAACAACAAATAAAGAGGCTACGGTCCAGGAGTTGTGGAGGTATAACTTACATGGAGGGGAGTGGGTTTTCACTTGGAGGAGGAATTTATTTGTGTGGGAAGAAAATCTAATAAATGAGTTATTGAGTGACCTGGAGGGTTTTGTGGGGTGTGAGGTGGAAGATTCGTGGAGGTGGAGGTTGGAGGAGGACCATTCTTTCTCGGTTAAATCATTGTATGTGAAGTTGGTAGAGAGGGAGGCTTTGGAGGTAGTTCGGTCGGAAGGGGAGAGGAGGGTGTTCCGGAAAATTTGGAAGACCGGGGCACCATCCAAGGTGATTGCTTTTGTTTGGAAGGCTCTTTTAGACCGTATCCCGACTCGCGTGAACTTGGAAAAACGGAATTGCTTACCAAATAATATTGGTAATAATTGTGTTTGGTGTGGCGAGATGGCCGAGCTCGTAACACACATTTTCCTTCATTGTGATATGGCGAGGAATGTTTGGTTGAATTTAATGATGTGGCTTGATTTGAATTTTGTTATGCCGCCAAATCTCTTTATTCATTGGGAGTGTTGGAGTGGAGGGTCAATGAATAAAAAGGTCTGAAAAGGTTTGCGTATGATTTGGGAGGTAGTCATTTGGGTGCTATGGAAAGCGAGGAATGAGCGTATTTTTAACGAAGTGGTGGTATCGTGGGAAGAGATGGTGGAGGAGGTGAAAGTAACTTCTTGGAGGTGGATTCTAGGTAGAACGACAATTCCGACTTGTATGTTTTATGAGTGGAGTTGGAGCCCTCGGGAGTGTTTGTTGCGTTAAGGCGAGGCTGCCACTTTCTCTGCTGTTTTGGCCAGCTGTCCTAGCGGTTTTTGTTGAGACAGCGCTGCCTGGCTACTGTCATGACAGTCCAGCAGCGCATGCTGTTGTTATTAGCCAGCTTTGGTTATGTTTTTGGGGCCTTTTCTTTCAATTTTGGCTGGTCCAGTAGGTACTTTGCTGGGTTTATATGGTGGTATAGCTATGGAATTGAATTTTGGTGGATTCATTAGATTTCAAGATCATAACTTAAGCCATTTAGGTGTGGTGGTTGGTTGTTTTTTGGTTTTTGCTTTCCGTAGGTTTTTCTGCGGTTGGCTATCGGGTGATGTTACGCCTATATGCGGCATCTTTGTATTGTTTTTCTCTCTCGGTCTCTTAGCGCCTTGCGAGAGTTCCGGTTTAATAATATTTGCCGTTTTCAAAAAAAATTACAAAAGATAGTTATGCACAATTAAACGTGTTCACACATAGGAAATAAAATTACATTTTCACACAAATCGCATATCCTCATAATTAAAAATAGGCTTTAATATGTATTTCGTCCTTGCAATTAGGGTCGTTTAAAAATTGGTTCTTGTAATCGCTAATCCTTGCAATATGTCATCCCAAATATTAATCAATTAAAATTTCGTCATTTGACCCAGTTAATTACTACCACGTGATCAAATAATTGACTAGAAGGTGCGAAATTACCAAAATACCTCTGCGTTCTTTCCTCTCCAATTCCACCACCACCGTCACCTCCTGATCTGAAAGCAGGGGTATTTTGGTAATTTCACACCTTCTAGTCAGTAATTTGATAACGTGGCAGTAATTAACTGGGTCAAAGGATGAAATTTTAAATGATTAATATTTGGGAGGGCAGATTGCAAGGATTAGCGATTACAGAGACCAATTTTTAAACGACCCCTAATTGTAAGGACGAAATACATATTAAAGCTTTAAAAATAAAAAAACTAGCGGATGAAAAAATGGGTGTTAAACATATTTCTACCTGTATTGTTATCCAAACCTCCAAAATTTCTTTCAGAAAGACACATATCAGCACCACCATTAGGATTTTCAAGTGGAGGTATCTTCAAGCCTCTGCCGATATTATTATCAAAAGCTTTAAAATTTCCTTCAGAAATTAACACATCAGAATGGCTATCAATAGCATTTTCATGTGGCAGTATCCTTGTGTTGCTTTCCACATAGTCATCAAAACCACTACTCCTATAATCAACTTCCTTGATCAAATCTAATTGTGGTTGTTGGTTCAAAACTTTTGTTACCCCAGAATCTGGACCATTTTCATCGTCTAAAGCACAAGCCATTGGTGGTGGAGAAGGAGGAGGATTATTAAGAGGCAATGCCACATTTTGAAATCTCATATCGGCCTTTCTAACCATTTTAAGTTTTTCCAGAACAAAATTAATCAAGCGATTTTTCACACTATTATCAAAATCATCTATAGACTTACCTTCATTTTCTATTTGATGCATGAAAACTCCCATTAGTATCTCTTCATTCTCTTTATTGATTTTGGCTACTTCCGCTTCAAGTTCTTTACCCTTTTCCACCAGATAAGTCAATTGGTCACTCATATTTCTGGATTGGACTGACACTGACATTGACTCAAATTTGTGTACTAGGTCTTCTGACAAATCATGAGATGATGATATTGAAGATCTTGTATCATCTGGACATGCTTCTATACCACATAAGCTTGTCACTTGTCCCCTTTCTTTGAACCACTTGTTCAATCTTGCCTCATACCATCTCTTTCTACGAGTAATCTTCTCAATCAATTTGGATGAGATCTTCTTTTTTCTGATTCCAGCCATAACTTTGATTAGGTGATATTTTCTTTTCAATTTTTGTTTATATCATACTCTTCTTAACATACAATAGAATGGTTCAATGAATCTTTGTCGAATTAATACACGTTATTTTTACACGCAATTAATTATAGGGTTAAATATGAAATATGTTTTTGGTCCCTATAAAATTGAGACCTTTTAAATTTAGTCATTACTTAATTTTAATAGTTCTTTTAGTCCTTAAAAAAAATTATGCACCCAATATTAGTCCCTACTCAATTCAAATATGTTTAATATATGTTTAAACTCTTAAGATTTTGAACAATTTTCTGCATACGTGTTAAGAACGTTACTAAAAGTTCCTCCGCAAAAAACTTATCGTAAAATTTGATTTCTACGTCCATATTTTGTTATTTTTCATCTTTATCTTTTATTGTTTTAAAAAATTCATATTAAATTTGTTTCACATTGAAAAAGTCTAAATTTTAGTAAATGAATCTTTCATATTGTTCTAAACTTGTCTCAAAAAAATTGTTTAAAAATTCAACAGTTTAAGAATAATTAAACAAACTTTATTTTAGCAAGGACTAAAATTATAAGTAATTTTTTTTTTGTAGGGACTAAAAGAACTATTAAAATTAAGGAATGATTAAATTTAGAAGTTCCCAATTTTATGGGGACCGAAAACATATTTAACCCATGATTGTATTTCAACATAAGTCAAAAGTTAAACGTTGTTAATTTCTTTAATTAATATATGATTAAACAATAAAAGGAGCTTTATAAAAAAGAGTAATAATAAATTTTCAAATCTTTTGATGACTTTTCATTAAAATTTCCTTATTATTAAATTAAATATTTATATTTACATTAAAAATTGTATTTGAAATATTTAATAAGCGTTGAATAAAATAGATTCTCTTTAATTATAAGATGCAACATGGGGTTGATGTGTAAAGTGTGAGTTAAAAATGTCACGTTTAATCAAAAGTAGATGTTGAACAACATATATATAAATTTAAAGACTCATTTCCTAATTCCTTAAGGTTTTAAGTATTGATGTGGTGCTAAACTCCCTCGTGTGGTTGTTCCTGTCCAAATATAAAAATGTATATTAGTATATTAAGACTTTCTTGAAAGTTCCAACATTAAATTGAATTTGACCGCTGTACCCAAAAAGAAAATTGAATTTGACCACAACATTAAAAATTTCAACTTAAATATTTAATGAGAATTGAATATAATGTTATTTCTTTTACTTGTAAGATACTTCATATTAATTATGAAAAGAATCGATCAATTTTTTTTTACTTGCAAGTAAAGAAAATTTGTTTAAATTTAATAACATTTTTCAAGGTATACATTGTAAAAATTGAAATTTTCTTATGTTACATGTTGAAACAAAATTGGTTTGTACAATTTCTCTAGAGTTTTGATGAAAACAAAGTATTGGAGGACAATTGGATATGTTAATATATATATTCATGTGTGTAGGGCAATCAATTAGTTTTAAACAAGGTCTGAACATGTATAAGAGCATCAGAAGCATAAAAGAAAAAATAGAATATAGTAGAAGATATGAAGAAAGGTCAATCAGAAGTTAACATCTTAGATCAGAAGAAACGAAGTCACTCAGAAGCTGAAGATCTGCATTAGACTCGGAAGACATCCAGACTCCAAAGAACAGAAGACCCATAGGGACCCAAAATCCACATCAGATTTGTACTTTTTTGTAGATGTCTCTATCTAGACTCTGATAGTACATTTTGTCTTCTTCTGACCACGTCTAGAAACAAACAAATAACTTCAAGGTCAAAGAGAATGAACGAATAATTTCAGTTTCAATAACGGACTTTCAAATGTCTAATCAACGAAATTATCCATATCAGGCAATGTCCAACGTCCTTGATTGACTTTTTAATGACTCTTAATTTGTTGGCACTCTTCTCCAACGTCTCTCCAATCATTACCCATATGAGGAGCTGAAGACTTGAAGAACATTAATAAGACTCTGCTATTTTTATAGTGTCGTTACTCTGTCAAATCAAAAAGTGCATAGAACACTTAAGAATTTCTTATAAAAGTTTGTATCTTAGAAATTCTAAGTATTAGAGTTTGTTATGTTTTGTATTGTTTACACCTCTGATTATATATCAAGTGTAAGAGCAAATTTGTTTACCTGTAAACATTTATAAGTCTCTTTCAGTTGTGATTGAGCATTTGAAGTATCTTGCGTGTATGCTTACATTTGGAAGGTTCTTGGTTGTGTCCTTGAGCAATTTGTAATCAGTTGTGATTATAGTGAAAATCCCTTAAATGTGCAAGGGGACTCGATTACTCTTGGATTGTAGGAGGAACCAGTATAATTGCTTTCTGATCTCTCTCTCTCTCTCTCTCACACACACACACACACACACACTAATGGGGTAGATCCGCAAGTGTATAATTTACCAATGTAGTAATAAAGATATCGTTCCGACATGAAGTTATGAATTTGATTGACTTTCAACAATGATTAGGTGAGAGTTCAAGTTGAAAAGATTGGATTTTTTATTTAAAAGAAACTAAAATAAAAAAGGCGCCTTGGGATTATTGGCTTAGGTTTAGGTTTAGGTTTTGATGATAGTTTAGGTTTATGGCATTGTTGTTTAGTTTAGGTTTTAATCGCCGATTTGTTTATGTAGACATGTCTCAGAATCAAAATCAAGATAACATTCAGTCAAACAAAAAAGAGGGTGATGAGAAGAAGAAAGAAAAATCGTCTATGACATGGCACGGAACCGCATGTGAAGGGTTCCGTAAAAAAGAAGGATTACAATCATTCAAAGTTGAGGAGGAGTGGAAGGACATGATATTTTGGTCCTCAACCAAAAGCAGGTGTCGCAGGGACTGCCGAGGACAACCTGATTGACTTGTGCGACAAGGAAGATGACTCAATGTAATGGCTTGAAATGCCTAATTGTTTTGGATCTTTTTTTATATTTCGCGCGTATTTTGCTACATTTTGCTTGACATTATGATACTTTGAATAAAATTGCGTTTTGAATAATTTCGATTAAGTCGCGTATTGAATAACTTCGAATAAAAATTGTGTAATGAATAAATAAATAAATTCGAAAAGTGAATGAATAAATTATTATTCCATTCAAAACAACATGTATTATAAAGAATCAACTATATATATTATCACATCGAATTCCCTCATATAAGACAGGTCATCACATAGAATGAGGTCAACTCCGTGATACAAATTTATATGAAGAACTCGATATCATAACTTAAAAGTTACATTACATTATATTACATAAAGTTCCTAAATATGTCATATTATTACATTACATAACTTTCGGGTTGCACCTTCCAACTACAACAATTGTCTTACCTCTGAAATAGCAAATTCAAAATTCTTAAACTCCAGGACTCCAGCATTCACCCGACACTTCCATTGTTCCATTCAAAAGATTAAATTCTTCTTAGGCTTGGTTTAAATGACGGTATCCAAGTGTCAAAAAAATGAGGTCCATTCCTTGACACTTCAATACTTTCATCTAAACAAGCCTAAGAAGAATTTAATCTTTTGAAAGGAACAATGGGAATGTCGGGCAAATGTTGGAGTCCTGGCGTTTAGCAAGTTTAAATTTCCATTTCAGGGTAAGACAATTGTTGTAATTGAAAGGTGCATTCCTTACCTAATGACGATCCCTACCTAATCACGATCTTTTGGAGGAATCAAACTTTTGATGATATCTTCAATTGATCTCACCAACGTTGCACGCATATCGATCCACTGGAACATGTTGTGCTCCCAAAACATGCTCGTCACATTTTCGTCGTTCGTCAATTTCACTCAAGTGAATGATATTCTCCCATCGTCGAGCGTTGGACGTTTATACCGAACATATTCCACCTTCTTTGTGTCTCGGGGGTTGACTCCTTGATTGAATTTATTCAGCTGATCCTTGAGACCTCTTAGCATTATTCCAAGGCACCGAACCTTCAACCTCGGAGGTTCTCCGCCGTTGAATTGTGCATGAACGTCGATCAACCCGACCATTGTTTCAAATCTACACAATAAGAAATTAATAACAATCAATAAAAAACTCATTCAAACATTTCATCAAACACTTGGAGTGCAAATTATAGATAAACCCTAAAAATCATAAAAATAACTCTAAACTCTAAAAAAAAACATAAAAATACAAAAAGTGTAACAAAATTATTCAACTTATATCTACTCTTAAAATAAATCATATACTCTTACATGTAAATCTACTTAAAAACTAGAATAAAATAAATAAATATAAAACACCAAAATAAAAAATAACCCTAAAATTTTAAACTATAACATAAACATCATGCAAACATTTTAACTAAATTAATCAACTAACATCTACTCTAAAAATGAATTATAACATGTAAATCTACTCAAAAACTAAAATAAAATAAATCTACTCAAAAACTAAAAATTAAAAACATTTATAACAACTAAAATGTAAGTTAATAGCATTATAATTACTTATGATTTTTTGGTTGGGTTTTTTTTAGAGATTTTTGAGAGAGATTTGAAAAAATTTTGGTAAAATGAGAGTAATAATGGATGAGAGGGCTTCTGCCAGATTTGTAGAAGGATCGCATCGACAGTTAACTGCCGAAGAAACCTCAACAGTTAACTGCAGTTAGTTTTGAAATTCCTCGGCAG
Source organism: Medicago arabica (assembly GCA_946800305.1). NCBI lineage: Eukaryota > Viridiplantae > Streptophyta > Magnoliopsida > Fabales > Fabaceae > Medicago > Medicago arabica. The sequence goes on from OX326968.1 coordinate 32,316,728, forward strand.
TTAACTGCAGCCGGTGTTGAACTTCCTCGGCAACTAACTGCCGCGGGGGCATTTCGTCTTTTACATGTGTGTCTCAACTTTCTTAAATGTGTCATCAGCAATTTCTTAATGCATTGGAAATTAAAATGTTTAATTTTTTAGTGAATAATTTCCTAATTGGTATTCTTAAAAGTGTCCGTATGATACACGTTAGCAAGAACTAAAAACAAATAATAACCCGTAAAAACCAAGTAACAGGTACTGTATTAATAAAAGTTGAATGTTGAAACCGAGGTCACCGGTTGGAAAAATAGCACATGCCACCAAAATATTTTTAGGGTTTATATAACATGCGCAATTTTCCAAGTTTTTGGGAAAAATAGCATGACTCTTGGCATATGTTAAAGCAACCAAAAGTAGCAAGTTTTTGTTGAAAATAACAATAAAAATTATTACTCCCTCCATCCCAAATTATATGACTCTTGGCTCTTTGTAATCAGAGTCTGCAAAAAAAGTTCAAATTCATTGTATATATTTACTACCATGATCAAATAATTGTTATCGTTCTAACATTTTACAACAAGTAAAAGGAGCATAAACATACAAATAAAATGGATCCGAGTTCTGCATGATACATACTCCACATCTTTACAAAAGAGAGAAAATTTTCCTATCTCTGCAATAATTCTTTGATGTCATATCCTTGCAACTGTATATAAAATCAGGGGAAGCATTCTTAGTAATAAGTAAAACGCCTAATTGCAAATACTAACTTGATTTGGGTTGCCAGTAAAGCAGGATAGAAATTCCTACTGTCGGAGAAAGCACACACTCACGCAGTCCGTAAGTTGGAACTGTTGGATGAAATTGGACGGCTCAGGATTTCAGGTTACCATGCTTAAATATCAGTTGTCAGATCTTCATCCAATGATTCCGACTTATTGCATGAACGTGTGCTTTCTCTGACCGTAATGATTTGAAATCCCAATAAAGACTAGCAACACATGCATAATGTTATACACTATACCTGGAGAACAGTGAGAAGTAATATAACTCCTGAATTCCAGAACGCATGGATAGTGATAGGAGTGAGAAGGTTGCGAGTTTGAGCATATGAAATCCCTAAAGCACTCCCTAGAAAAGATGTCACAAATTTATGTTGTTTTAGATACACAGTAGATGGATGAAAAATTGCAGCATTCAAGACATATTAGAGTATGTTTACTTCCCATTTTCATGTTTTTTTTTTACTTCAACTAGTAACCATAAGAGAATATAGATCCACCGTTTTTCTCACCGTTCTCTTTTGCAATTTTTGGAACCAGGTTTAGCATTTTTCAGAAATATTGAAAATGCCAAAACACTGATATCATTGTTTCTAAAATTGCACTCTTCCTAGCTTCCCTTCCAATCTTCTCTCTAGGGCCGGTTATTAAGGCGTACAAGGAGACTAACAGTACATTGCCTCGAAATCTCGAGGGCCCAAATTTTGGTACTTTATTTGGTAAATTTTTAGTATTTTGATATAATTTCTAGGGCCCAATTTTTACGTTTAGAACAGGGTCTTTAAAATGTTTAAGATGGCCCTGCTTCTATAATGAATATATGTTTTTTTGGGGGGTAGTTCTACTGGGTTGAGCTAAGTAAGGGATAAGGAGTTGGAGGAACTGGGTTCAAACCCGAACAAAGGAGAAAAAACTAACATAACAACTAACTACTAACACGTGCCGTTCAAGAAAAAAAACTAATATATGTTTTATAAAATATTTTCACAAGTAAATTAGCCTTAGATATTTTTCCTTGTTTTATCCTATCCCCCTTATTCAATATTTGTACATTCAGCATCTACCCGAAAGTTATATATGAAACTTGTTTATTGGCATTTCATAAGATCATGTTTTTACTTTATTTCATGTATTTATTAACATAATAGTATAATAACTTCCTTCAAAAAACAAAGACAATACCTAGAACAAACAACTGGGGAAATTCACCAGGAGTGAGATGAGCAAGGGCAAACACAGCCGCACTAAGGATGATAGCAACTGGTGTAGGAACCCTGCAATGAGATTAATAACGAATTAGAAATTTTTTGCCCTTTGGTAACAATGACACAAAAAGCAATAAAATTGCCACATTTTGAATATTTAGTGAAGAATTCAAACCTCAGTTTGAGCAATAATTGAAGCAAAAGGTGGACTTAAAGGAGAAGATCTATATGGAAAGACCACCTAAAGTTGTTGCTTGGAGGAAATTAGGTTGTTTTGTAGGTCACAAAAATCCTTTTATGGTTTATACAATCACCTTGAGTTAGGGTTAGGGTGGTTAAGATATCTAGCACTTCAGCACGATTCATTACGACAGAGGCCATGTTTATTATTTATTCGGAACCATGATATAGGTATAAAGTATCCACCGCCATTTAGCAGAGAGTAAACCATCTAGACAAAATTTGTCCAGACCATGTTGATCCCAATTCACATTCCTCGGTATTCAGGGCTCTATCAAATTACAAGTTAATATCATTTTGTATTCTTCGATGCTCTAATGCCAAGTTGGACAGTTTCAATTATTGTGTTAGACCTATGAAGCACAGACTCAGACACGAACACCAAACACAGACAAGTCAACAAGACTATACAATTACCTTATTCAATTATTATGTTAGACTATACAATAAAACTACCTAAGGAAACTTTGTCAATAATAACTAATAATTGCAATAACATCAATGCAAACAAACTCGTGTCCTTTTGTTAACATCAACACCAGCAAACTCATGTTCTTTTGTACAAAAAATATATTTTGTAAGCTCAAGCTTATGTAAAACAAGAATAGTTGGGGTTTTATGAACCAAAAGTTTAGACCATACAAAATATCTAAACCAACCCCCTACCAACCCATCCATCCCCCCCAATATATAGGTATTTTAACTATGTCCCATATATAAAGCTCACCAATTGTCAGAAACAGAAACACAACACAAAAAAGAAAACAAATATTAGACAGTACAATGCAAACTTCATTATGGAACCTAAATAAACTTTTCCTTCATTGATGACAGCAAAGAGAGGCTGCACTTGTAAAAAATCATTTTCAATTATCTACCCATTCAATATCTAATTCAAAAATTAAAGAAAAAAGTCTTACTTGTGAGGCAAGCTGCGTTTCTTTAACCAAGATATATGGAAATGAAACAAAAAAGTTAAGAGCAAAAAAGTTTATTAAGAAATTACAGGGAACTAAATGTAAAAGGAAAAGACATAGAGACAATCAATACCATTTAGTTAGGGACGTCATAAAAAAGCCTCGGAAAACTGTCTCCTCAAGAAGTGGAGCAAAAACGCCTGTGATGCCCACCAAACAAGCAGTGCTACAATGAAAATAAACACAATCAGTCACTTGCTTGAGAATCTCGGATATGGAACCTAAATGAAAACGTTTTGACAATTCTTCTTTCTCAATTGATAGGACAATTATGATTTTAAGTTCAATTCACAACAATTGTTAATCACAAAAATTATATTTTTAAATGCCTCTGCAACTGAAATGCAGTCAGTCACATAAGCAACATTTTACTGCAAGTTTGGTAGTCGAAGTATAGCTGCTAACAAAGCCACAATTAACAATAAGAAACCTAGATACCTTAAAATACCTGATACTTGAAGATCCAATCAATGGAAGCAAGCGAACAAGAGCATCAGTCTGAAAATCAGTTTATAGAAGCTAGTAAGAGGTCTCCACAAGGTTGAAAACTCACAGAAAACTAAAAATAGGCTTGAAAGGTGAGGACTAGTCAAACCTTATAAGAACTAAAAAGGCTATATCTCTATGCAATATCTAGCCTAACTCGACTTCACAAAAACTGACTTGTAAGGTGAAGGGTACCCACTACTTGGAACCATTATTGAAGTAATATCACTATCAAAACTCTCAATACACCCCCTCACACCAACTAAAAACATATTTAAACCAAATAAGAATTACATTTATGTCTTCCTTTGAATGATCTAAGATAAATTATTAACCTCTCTTTCTGGGGTTTCTCCATTAAAAAAGGACACAGCAACTCCTGTCAATCCAATGGAAACTAGAGCACCAACAAGTCCAACTCCTGCCCACAAAAGCCAACCCTTTTGAAGATTAAAAGGCTCCCTCAAATCTGCAAGAAAGTTTTTACCGTTAAATGGAAGTAAGCATCAGCACATAGCATAGTATAATTCATCTAGATATAAGCCAGTTGCAAACTGAACAATAAACCAACAAGCTGCAAAGTGAACTTAATTAAATTATTAATACTTTCTTACTAGTTTTAATGACGTCAATCACTACTTGAAAAGTTCTCAAGTTATAATTACCATATTTGAAGAAGCCTTCAGGGAGTGGTTGGTAAGTGTTGAAAACACTATATATGATCCCAAGTACAGCAGCAGTTGTGATGCTGCCAAATAATAATAATAATAGAAGAATATCAGAATGTAACCCTGAACTTCATATAATGCATTTTTAACAGCAAAAAGAAAATTGAAAATTATTAGGTACAGACAGTAGAAATGTGTTTTATACTTTCATTGTTTCAAGATGGATCTAGTTGAATCCATACATAGGCCAACTAGTTAAAAAGACAAAGGCCTAAAGTTAAAAGCAAATGATACAACGAAACATTAAGACATGTGAGTTTTGAAAAAGAAAATAATCAGTAGATATGGTAGTAAATGAGATCCGAAAACTTAATGCATCTAGCTCCCTGCCATGAGCATCATGTGAAGCAGCTAAAGATAAAACAGTAGTCTGGATAAACTTCTATATGATATGAAATCTCTATCTGGTAACTAATAGACTCATACAAATTAAAACTACTTTTAGTACTTCAAATTTTCATAAGTCAGTTAACTTCTCCATAAGCACCTATATAATTAAGAGTAACTGTTTAACAACTTTCTTTTTCTCAATAACCTCGCACTCAGAAATATACGAGGAAAAAAAAAGAATAAAAAGCAAAACTAAGGTGTCAATAAGCTAGAAGCTGAGCTTCAAAAGCCAAACCGGACCAAAATGTCAAATTCACAAATTCCTAACAAGTCAATGACCAAATGAAGTGAAATAAAAATGAGGAAGTTGTTTCACAGTTGTTCAACTTCCAGAATTACAATGGTTGAGTTGAAAGAATTGCCATACCCCTGATCTATAAAGAGTAACTCTGCCTTTTCATCTAGACTTAGCATATCAGGATGAATTCCTAGATATGGTAGAGCTGTTGCCTCAACCAAACCTGTCAACACAAAACTGCCTGGGAATAAATTAATGGCTCAAACTTAGGAACATGGAAAGTAATATAACACGCAAAAACTGTGAAAGAACACAAAATGATGATATCAGGAATAAGTTTTTAAATTCCTCAATCGCAGATCGTGAAAAATAGCAGTTTGTTCAAATTCTGCTTGCTATAATGATATAGCACTGCTATAGCTGCTATATATATGACAACACGTTATACTTAATAGCAAGTATTTGACAATGCTATAGTAATTTGTTTAAATTTCGCTACATTATAGCACCTCTTTGGCCGCAATTTGACATTACTGCCCAAGTATTTGCATTATTACATCTAATACATGAAACATTTTACGAATTCATAACAGCTATTTAAAACTCACCCCAATCCACAAGCAAGAGATGTTAATGAAACTGTTTGCCACTCCCAAGGTACCTCCCATCGCCTAAGAATAGGCCATTCTGATCCAGAGTCCTGAAAGAAGAACAATGCAATTCATATAATCTATACGCATGCAAACAAAACTAAACAGAAAAAAGACCTCTAACTATAGGTGTTATTGCATTAAGTTCAAATTCACTCATGATAATAGAATCTAATCATAATGGTTGAATATATAATGGAGATGGAACAAAATGAAATGAATGGAGGCAAAAAAGTATAATGGAATAAACTAAAGTTATTGTTTGGATATTTTTATGATGGAATAGAGAAAAAGATAGTTTCATCCTATGACGCATTGACACAGACACTAACATTGGACATGGCAATGACACTAAAACATCGACACCGGTAATAGTAGACATTGCTTCAATTAGATGTGTCGGTGCTACATATATTTCATCACTTTCTTACAAAATTAAAATGGGTATCAATGATATGAGACTAGTTCATGCCCATAGTTTTAAATTACAGTCCACAACCGCAATATGACGGTTTTAGAGCTCTCTGCAATGGCATCACAACCGCAATTTTGTCTGTTTGATCACATTTACACGTATTTTACCACAATATAAAGGTCCGCATTGCAAAATACAACCGTGACCGCAATACTCAGACCCATTTGACACAATCCAAACAATGTATGATTCCATTCAATCCCTTTCCATCAGTCCAAACATACAATACAATACAACACTAAAATGTACTTTTCTATTATTTCCTTCAACAAATTGCATACAAACTATGTTGCACCGACAATTCTGATTGAAGGTGTGCCCCAGTGTTCGACATGTGTCATTTCCTCACAATTTTATCGGTGTCGATGTTTACGTGCGTCATAGAGTTATAGCCATTTTAGTTTTATTCAACAATCATGCAAAACTAAAGGGCATAAACAAAGAAAAAAACAAAGGGAGGTGTTAAAAGAACAAAGAGGGGTGTTAAAAGTAAGCAAGCACCTTGTCCTGTAATTTGGTGTCAGATTTGTTGTCTCTAGAGTTGAAGAAGCAAACTGAGGAAAGACTCCTTTTAGAATTCAAGTTAGAAAGAAATGCAGAGGTTTGATTTAAGGATGAAAGTTTGTGTGAGTGGAAGAGGGTGCATGGTAGAAGTGATGATGGTGAATAAAGTGAAGAAGTAACAACAATTGAGTTTGAAATTGAAACCATTATTGGAATTCAAATTTAATGGAATGAATGAAGGAATGGTACTACTACTCGTAGTATTGTTGTTGTTGTGCACAGTGCACACTACCAAGCAAGAGACAGCAGGGGGATAAGGCTAGTAGATAGCTAGACTTGGATTTCTATCAAGTTGAACATTATTGTGAAAATTTGTTAAATCTTGTTTTCACTCATGTAATTAGTTAGTTATTTAGAGAGTAAAGTGTCTCTTGTTAATCCAGAAATCTTATCTCAACCTGTAAAATGCTCGAAATTGTTAAGTCGGATGTCATGATCGTGATTCGAACCCCGGTAACTCAAGCATTATCCTTTCATCAAGTTGATATGTTATAAGTGTTGATATGTGTCACATTAAGCGACACTAAATTGAATCCACGTGAATGCTATATTATTCTCCTTTCGATCATATTTATAAACAATAAATAACTTTTGAAAGTTCATTGAATACTAATGTATTTGGTCTATATATAGACCAAATACATTAGTTATTCAATTAATCTAAAATGTTATTTTATTTTTTTTGGAGAGAGTATAGTGTGTATTGATAGAGAAAAAATTACATTAAGCCGTGTGAAACTCTTAATGACTACTTCCTCTTGTTACATTTATAAACAAATTTTACTTTTTTAGATTCATTAAATAATTGATGTATATGAACCATATTATAGTCCAAATACATCAGTTGTTAAATGAATCTAGAAAAACAAAATTTGCTTATAAATGTGATCGGATAGATTACTTTTTTTCAATTTTCTTTGATTATCTTATCTCTAAATCCCCATAATCCCTGAATCTAAAAATCTTCAAATATGAAAGTGAGGGAAAAAAGATAAAAATAGAAAGAACGAAAATAAGGGATTCAACCCAAACAATCGGTATATAAATTTTTAGAGTAAATTACACATTTTTGACAATTTTTTTTATAAATTACACCTTTTACGTCACCTCCCCTAATACTCTCTTCGTTAAAAACGAAAGGTTTAACGCTAAGAAAATGTAGCAGTGCGATGACTCCTCTATACAATATGCTTTGTTGTCGTCACATAGCATTTTAGCGTTTTTTTTTTTCTTTCTTGATAGTGTCATATACTTCATTTGATTTAGTAAAAAAAAATACATCCATTTGATTTTCTCAAAGATTTTGAATACTTCACAATTTATTTTTTACATAAATCAAGAAAATCAATAAATTTTATTATATTAGATTATATTATTTGTTTTTTTCTTCTTTTTTTGAGGAATTATTTGTTTTTTTCTTGTATCATTAACCATTTATTATTCCATCCACCTATTGCTCTTCTTGCAATAAATAGTTAAAATATTATGATAAAACAATACTTAATATTACATTAAGTTTTGAAAACAAAAAATAAATAGCGACAACCTTTCTTAAAAAAAATAAAAAAGATAAAAATGAACAGAAAGCATAATTTTTAAGGAGCAAAATGATGGTGGAGGCTTAGGATACTTCAAGATGTGTGGTCACATGAATGATGTGGTGATGGATGGGGGCTTAAGAGCTTCTTTGTGATGGAATTGCTTACATATTAGAAAATTGCTCACATCGAGTATTTACTCGGATGCACTTCAAATTACCGAAAATGTATCCAACAATAGTTAACTACCGCTCGCTTTTGAACGGAAGTTAACTACAGTTTTCTAAACAGTAATTAACTACCGTGCATGTTGAGAGCATAATCCTTTTCAAAATGTTTGGTACAAAAGGTTGTTTTGAAGAATGCAAAGAAGGGGTTGAAAGGGTTGTTGACAAAGCTGAAGAAGTTGTCTATGCCGCACACAATACTTACATTTTTCAACAGTTTGATAACAAGAATAATACAAAGGTTGATTTTTAATACATCTCATATGAGACCTTCATCTTTTTAATCAACGTGTTTCAACAGTTTGATAACAAGAATAATACAAAGGTTAATTTTATGCTGTCAAGACAGAAGCTACAACACTAGTTAAGTAAATGTTAATAAGATTTATTTGCACAAATTACAGTTCCACTTTGAAACTACAGTGCCAGAGATATGGGAGATACCATGGGTAATGTTGATATATTGGTTGCTGCTATTGGAATTGGTGGCACTATTACATTCACCGGACAATATTCGAAAATGCCCAAAGCCCTTGCATTGACTTGTGAATCCACTTCCTCAAAACAACCTCTGCACCAAGTGTGTAAAAGGATTCTGCTCGCAATATGACCGGTAGTTAATTATTGTTCTGGTGAACGGGAATTAACTCTCGTTCTCTTTCGAACGGTAATTAACTATCATTAGGGGCATTTTCAGCGGTTTGAGGTGTCTCTGGGCAAAAACTGTCTAAAGAGCAATTTTATACATATTATAAAAGAATGAGTAGTTCTGAATATATGGAGTTGATTTGATGATCAACTTATGAAGGTGGTGGGTAATGGTGAAGATATGTTTTTGGTATCGTCCATGGTAATGTTACACCAATATATTACTTCAGCTCTCATTCAAACTTCCCTCTACTGTTATAACAATCAATAAGTGATCCCCATATTTCATAACACTTCATTTTATCGAGACCAAGCACATTCAACTGGCATTTTCAACACACCACTACCACACTTTCCCTTTCGCACAACTTCAACACATCCATTCTCTAACAAGGGAGATAATACTTATACAACCACATAATCGCAATTCAGTTTATTACATCACATCAATTAGTACTGAAAATTTAGTCATGTTGGTTAATTTCATTGCTGAATTCTGGATCTTTATAAGTATCACTTCATTCATCGAAAGAACACTTTTTACATGTCAACTCCATTAATAGACTAAAGATAAGTCAATTCAGGAAAGAAAGAGAAAACATAAAGCTCTCTTTTCACTTTCAATATAAAGAAGTTATCTCAAAAAGCACTTTCAATATAAGGAAGCTATCTCAAAAAGCTGTTTGTATTTATCGGATACAAATGATTTCACCTTCATGTTTGGTTTCCCATCACCTCCTGGAGAAAAGCGCTTCACCCCGATGACAGTACTCAAACCTGCACAATTAAATTATTTTATCCTACAGTAAGCACGTGTTTAATTTCACAATCAAAGCAAAATTAATTAAACAGATACACATCTCAGGTGTCATCATTATGCAGATCTACACATAATAATGGCTAAGCCAAAGTCCAAAAATATAGCTTCATAAGCTTCACCTCTATGGGCCTGTTTGGATTAGCTTATTTCAGCTTATCTACAGGCACAAGTTTTGTGAGATTGTTTGGGAGAATTTATGAAAACAGCTTATGACAATTTTCATAAGCTTTTTTCAACTTATTTTCATAAGTTCTCCAACAACATAGCTTATAAAAACAATTTAATGTTATTTTACCTTTTGCTATAAAAATAGCTTATCCAAGCTTATACATAAGCACTTGTCACGATAAGCGCTTGTGCTATAAGCTGCAAATTAGTAGTTTATCGAAACAGGCCCTAGTCTAATCACACGTCTCCCCCATCAACAAATAAAAGGTTTGGCCAAATTTACAAATATAACAAAATACTACAATTGTACTCACTCTCATGTACACGGCCATACACCATTCTTTCCCCTTTCCAATATTCTAAAGGCCTTGTCCTGAACCTTTTGCTTCTCCTTACTCCAGACTCCCATGATGTACCATCATCTGGAAAGATACGATTAAGAATATAACTTGATAGCAAACGAAAATTTTGAAAATTAAAGAATGAGATAAATGACAAGTACAAACCTGCAAGGCTCATCCTGCGCTGAAGTCTCTTCTTACCCTTGGACACTTTCTGTGCACATACTTTAACTCTCTTTTGCCCATTAACAGGTGCCACAGAACCAACTGTGTTTTCCTGTATCAGAAGACAGGGATTCAATTCTAAAAGCAACTAGCCAAAAAAAATAATATTGCCATCAACCAAAATCTAGAATAAAATTCCAAGGCTTATTTAGGTATAATTATTTTCGTACAATTGTAATTGTGTATCGTAGAACCAATTAAACCCTATTACATATGTGCTTTAGCATGATCTGGTAAAAAATAGCAACAAACAAAGGAGTGAAATTTTGTCACATGTAACTCATTAGAGTGAACATATGGAAGCCCCTAATATGCACCCTTTGGAGAAAGCTCCACCCATGAACCTTTTAGTTCAACCTACTAGACCAGGTAATCTAACCGGTTGATAAAAAAAAATGAAAAATGAAAAATGTTGCCACTTTGTTTCATACAGGTGAATGGCCCTTTTACAACCGCCGCTCCCTTCGTCTTTGCCTCCAACATGCACACATTTTAGATTTTATTAAGTTTTAATATTCACGGTTATGAAAAATCATTTTTTAGGAGGATGTGTAGATTACTTTTATATTAATTACTCCATAGCACTAGTTCCACTCCATTCATTACTTAGCCTTTTCCAACTTCAAAGCTCGACAGGTGTTAAAATGAGTTTTCATCTTGTTTTGACATGGTTGAAACAGTTTTTAGCATGTTTAATTTAAGATAGAAGGTACTAAATCAGTATTGTGAATTTTTACCAAATCTGATTTTACAAAGTTTTCAGCAGAAATCAGATTAATAGTAATTAACTGATTAATAATGTGGTGTACATTATTAGCTGATTAATAATTATTAAGCAAAGAAACAGGTTATCAAAATCCGAAAAGTACTTGGATATGTGATTACATCGAAGATGAGTAGATTACACACTATATGGAGAAGAAGCAATGGAAAAGAGAAGAATAAGAAAAAAATTAAGTTAACAAAATTGAAACATGCTATAACAGCTCGTATTGGAGAGGTCCATGCTTGAACCCTTTAAAAAGAGGTCCATATTAGAGGGACAACATATATATATATATATATATATATATATATATATATATATATATATAGTGTTCAATTCTACAGAATCTATTTTCAACCTGAACTGTATAAAACAGTTTATTTTCCTTTAAATAGAATAGCATGGAGGGAACTTAAAGTTTGGGGATAACTAATTAAGTTTTACGGCCTTGCTAGAATGATCTAATAAATTACACTTGATCACCTACCCATTCCAGAAAATAAACTGATAGTATTATATCATATTTAACTTGCTACTTTACATCCTAGGGGTAGAGCTCGTGGAAACATGCAAGATGACCACTGTATATTTATTTCAAAGTTTGACGTCGACACGTGATGATGATGGTATTGATTTTGATTGTTTAAGGGGAAAACCTCAGAAAATTCATATGAAAAGGAAAAACTTCTTCAATACAATAGATTGTATGAAAAATGTTACTTATCTAATTAAGCTGAAGTGCTATTAAATGATAAATTGAATTGTTAAGATACCCACAGTTTGAAGAATGAAGTAAAAAAAAAGAAAACCAGCAAAAGCTAGGAACCTGTAAACTCAGTTCTGGACCATCAGTGGATCTTCCAGACCTTATGTCCATAGAATTGGCTTGATGCTCATCTAGATTTGAAGCATTTGATTGATCAGCTAATGCATATCACAAGTGAGTTAGTGACATCAAAGGTACATGAACACTAATTTAAAACCAAATTCTTCTATAATTTCAAATCAGAGGAAAAACCTATATTTACAGAGTTCATACATTGTTATAAAAAGTTCAGCAACAAAACAATAACAATAATCAAATCTTTGTTCCACTAAGAAAGGACAGCTACATATTCAAAAGATAACATTGAGCTTTTTGATAAATAAACTTAGAGTAAGGCCTTATGAAATGTTGTGAATATATACATACCTAGTGGAATCACCAAGTTCACATTTGCATCATCTGTTGGTAGAGAAGCTGTAAATTCATGCATATCTTCTGGAAGCTGTAATACAAAACTCACTCAGATTTCAGAGTTAAAACCTTTGACAACAACTTAAGATTATTATTAAACTAAATACACAGGTAACATACGTTGTCCTCGGATTGGTAAGGTTCATTTGGCTCAAGATTTTGCCTTCCTACTATGTCATCCATAACTCTCTTTCCCATACCACTGCCTCCAATATCTACATCCATGTCAACAGGAGGTTCATTTGAGTCAACATTAGCATTAAACTCAGGTTCCCTTGAATTATCCAGCATGGACTTTTGAAGAGTACTGGTGCGATTTCTGACAGGATTGTCAACTGAACTTGTCTCACTAACTGCAATTTTATCTTCAGTTAAAGGTGCATTAACTTGTTCTGATGACTTCCTCAAATCTTCTTCCTTTGATTTTTCAGAAGTGTCCAGAATTGTATTTGTCTCACCAGCAGCAATAACATCTTCAATTACAGGTGCATTCAGCGCATTTGCCGGCTTACTAGAACCAACAATATTGACTTCCTGATTTATCGTATCAGGTGAAGAGTTTCTTGTAGGTATATGATCAATTTCATGAGCTGAAAATGGATCCACTGATGGCTTTGACCGTAAAATCTGCTTCTGCAATTTTGAAAGCGAAGCAAATGGACTTCTTGGTGGCGTGGGGGAACCTAACTGCTTCTCAGTGTATCCTACATCCCGCCTAAGAGGTGTCTTAGTATCTATTATGTTCAACAAATTATCTATGTTGGATAAAGCCTTTCTTGGCTTAGACGAATTCCCTCGCAAAGATTTCAGATCAATCGGTTGGCTATCTGGGAAGTCTGGCACAGAAAATTTCTCGAAAACAATGGATTTGATATTTAACCTCTCCTGCAAAAGATTCATTGCGCCATCCCCTTCTAGTTCTTCAGAGTTACAAGTCAGCAATCCTTGTAAAATGTCATTGCCTTTGTTCTCTTCAACAGCTGGTGAACCTGCCACAATCAAGATCGTATGAAATATGCAAAATAAGGGTGACATAAAGGTACTGATATCAGAAGGAAAATAAAACAACTGTAGAAGAATAACTGAATATGATCCACACAAGGATAATCGAGTCTGGCCATGTTGGGAAAAGATGCATTCACTCACCAGCTACTTCATTATCCAATGATACAGGTGAACCATCGCCTGTGTCAGTGTTATCACAAACAGGATCTAGACTGTCAGATTCAAACGCCTCTTGAGAGGATAGGACATCAACATTATTGTCCAAAGTTTCTTGGGAAAACCTATGTCTGTATTTAACTGGCCTGACCAATATAACATGAAGACACATCAAACAACCAAGAAAGAATGACAAACAACATAATCGCAATGGAGTCTGACTGTTCAAAAAGTAAATACGGCTGGTACCCCCGATTAAACCCTGGAAGTCCCGGTCGACGTTCCCGGGGTTTAGTTGAATCTTGATTTGGCTCAGAAGATACAATACCCAACTGCTTTTGCAATTCTCTTCTTGCGTCTATCAAATCAAACAGCAGAAGTCAACAACAAGCAAAAGAACAAGCATCCATGGTGCAATCATGAAAATAAACTGAACGCCACTTACTCTCCCGCCGTTCATGGGCCAAGAAGAATTCCTCAGGATCTTTATGATCTTTTATGTCCAGACTCGGTAACAAATCCTCAACAGAGGGCCTGTCAAATATTGAACACATGAGAAACATGTACCCAAATAAAATTTCAAAATCAACATTGAGACAAATAAAAAGATCATTAACAGAGAAACATGTACCCAAATAAAATTTCAAATTCAACATTGAGACAAATAAAAAGATCATTAACATCAGGTAAGCTTTACTTTTTGGTCGGCTTAAGCGAGAAACGCGGACGTGCACGATTGAGGCCTAAACCCGGTCTCCGTTTTCGACGAAATTCTTCACCCTCTTCCACAGCAAAAACATCATCATTTTCCACATCTTGAGATAAATTTTCTGCATTGAATCCCAAATTACTCTGTAATATGGACTGTCCCTGCTCTGCAAGTCTAGTAGGACTTCGCAAGTCCTATACAAACATAATAACAAACACAGATCTAAGTTATTAATCAATACTAACACAATAATTTACTACTTTAATGCTACATTAATAAATGCTAAAAGAGCAAACAATTATTTTAGTCCCTGGATGTGTAAGGCGTTGTCACTATAGTCCTTAAATGTATCAAAATTGCAAACACATTCCTAGTGCATATTTTGTTAGTAATTTTATAGACTAAAAGATCATTGAAAAACACATTTGAGGACCAAATTGAGAACCTAAAATCAGATTCAAGACTTGTGGATGTGTTTACAATTTCGATAGACTATAGTGACAATGCCTCGTACACATTCAGAGACTAAAATGGTTGTTTACCCAAATGCTAAATTAAAACTAAAATCAACTCCAATTCCTTGTAACTAACAACCATTTCAATCACAGAACTAAAATCAACTTCAATTTCTTGAAACTTACAACAATTTTCCATAACCCTAATAACAAAAATTAAACTAAAATCAACTCCAATTTCATGTAACTAACCACCATTTCAATTACAGAACTAAAATGAACTTCAATTTCTTATAACAAACTTCGATTTCCATTACCCTAACAATTACAAAACTAAAATGAACTTCAATTTCTTGTAACAAACATAGATTTCCACTAACCTAACAATTACAAAACTAAAATGAACTTGAATATCAATTTCGTGTAACTAACAACAATTTCAAATTTTCCACTAACATAATAACAATGAAACTAAAACGAACTCGAATTTGTTGTAACAAACTAGCAACGTTAATGAAATTTGGAACTGAAAAGGAAAAAAAAGAGAGAGAAGAGAAAAAGGAGCTACCATGGATCTGAGATTGTTGTGAATGGCGTCGAGATCGTGAAAGGGATTGGAAGAAGAAGAAGAAGATGGAAGAGAAAATGTTGAACGAAAGAGAGAAAGACCAGAATAGTTTGCGATAGGATCAACTACTTCACTTTCGTGCTCCATTCATTCAATGCTTCTGTTCTTTCCGCTTCCGAACTAAATTCAAATTTTGGTTTTCGCCAATTACAACGTATCCATTTTAAACTAGTACCAGCCGCTGCACTATTTTATATGAATAAAAAATAGCAATGTTATATCTTTAGAAAAATAATATCAAGAATTCTTCAAGAATAAAGAGCAACCAATCACAATGCACTATTTGCCACAATTCAAGAAGGTGTGGCTGAAAAATAGGAAGTGAACAAATAAATCATGCAATTAAAACTTGCCAACAATTTCTTGAAAAATTCTTGATGCTATCTTTCTAGATAAATAGCATTTTCCAAAAAATAACAAAGGTGGATTCTAGAGTGATGGTTTAATTAAGTACCTCACCGTGAACCATTAAAAATCTATCATAAGATTTAAGCAATGGTTCATATTTTTTCAAATGTAAAAATGAGAACATGTACACATTTCTCACATAATCTTTAACCCCCACCATCAACAACCAATTAGGTTTCTCTTCTCCCTCATCGAACATTTTTTTGGATGTCGTCTTACACCGGCATGTTGAGTTTCCGTCCTTATTCACAAACACTGTCTCATTATGTTGGTATAACAAAAAAAATGCAGAAAAAGGATGTTTGCCGTGAAGTATTCCCATCCATGGCAGATTATCAAAGTAGGAATACAAAGTTCCATTTGAAAAGAGGAAGAGAGTGAAGGTTCAATCTTGTCGGGCCAACACCATCGTCCTTTTATATTCTTAATCATTCATGGATATTTCATATCTTATAGGGAGGCTTCTTTTGGAGCATTAATGGATACTAATGAAGGAGATATATGGGTAATATTGTGTGTGGAAAAGTGTAGATTTTCTTCTTTTTCTTTTTAACAGATCTAAGCCATTCATTAAATTTAATGGTATATTTTTAATGGTTCACCGTTGAGGGACTTAGTTGAGCCCTCACCCTAGAATCCATATATATATCGGTATTAATATGAGTAAAAATATAGAAATGATTATAAATAAAAAAAAAGTAGATTTCTGTTTTAATATACTAGTGAAAAGACGTGTTTCCGCTATTTTTATTGCACAGACGTTTGAAATTATGAACAGTGTTTTTTATGAAATTTTGATATTGATTAAAATTAAAAATATAAATATTTGTTGCTTAACAAACACTAATTATGAATATCTATTTCAATTTCAATGACACCAACAATATAACAAAAAATATAATCTTTTTTTTAATGACACCAATAACAATCTTTATTATAGAAAAAGTTAAGTTGTTTAAGAGTATAATTGAAATAATGTAAAAGTAAGTATAAATATATTCATCTATTTTGTTACGTTTTTTAAATGATAAATGAAAAAAACACACATATAGATAAAAATATATCGATGTGTAAATAAAATAAAAATAAGGTACTTGTATTAATATTTGAATAAAATTATAAACACGTGTATAAATTTAAAAAAAAAAAAAAAGGTATTCGTATTGATATATGAGTAAAAATACAGACACATGTATAATTACAACAAAAAATTAATATCATCGTATTGATATATGAGTAAAGGTATAAACACATGTATAAATTAAAAGTTAATTGTACTTTTCCACCCTATCTTTTGACAATTGTGCGATTTTGCACCTCATGGTTTTAAACGAGCGACCCCTTTATGATTTCAAGGTCCCCATGATTTTAGTGATGATATGTCTGTTTTTTTATCATTTAATGTGTGCCACGTGTGTAATTATATTTATTAAAAACCAAAAAAATTGGAATTTTCAGA
This sequence comes from Medicago arabica, assembly GCA_946800305.1. NCBI lineage: Eukaryota > Viridiplantae > Streptophyta > Magnoliopsida > Fabales > Fabaceae > Medicago > Medicago arabica. The sequence goes on from OX326968.1 coordinate 32,334,235, forward strand.
TTTTGAGGAAGGGAGTCACGTGACCCTTTTCATACCCTCACAGAATCCGAACAACCCTCACAATCAGAATCCCTAATTTTTCATATTGTTCTCATCTTCTCTAATGGCTTCCAATCATAAACCCTTTGTGTTCATCTCCTCCCAATCAAAACTCTAATCATCTAAAGCATTCAATCCTGTTTTTTTTTCTTTCCGTAAACCCTAAGCGAAGATGAAGAAGGAGACATCAACGAACAACCGTGGAAAGGCGAAGATGAAGAAGGAGACATCAACGAACAACCACGGAAAGACAAAGATGAAGAAGACATCCACAAACACATTGAAAAACTTTGAGAACTACTGCTGTATTTAGTTCTGCTGTTGTTCCTGTGGTTTTGTGCTTTTGTGATAGCAGGCCTGGTGTGTGTTTTTGCGGGTCCCTGCTGGTTTTTTGGTGTCTGCAACAGCTGCAGTTGCGTTTTTCACTCCCTGATGCGGCTGTGTGTACGTTAGTCTGTGTGCCCCTTCAGGTTTGGTGTGTAGCCTGAGGGTTTGGTGTGTGTACGTCAATCCTAAACATACAATCCCTCTAACAAGTTTTTGGTTCATATTTTGTAGCGAATCAGTTTTCTTCAACAAAGCATTTATAAGCTTGTATGGTTTCATATTCTGCATCATTATATCTGAGGGCTTCCATGTTTACCACCATTCCCTTCATTGTATCATCTTTGAGCATGAAAAAGTAGTGGTCTGTTGGTCTCAACATGTAGTGATATGTTGGCATTGTTACAACATACAAGGTATGAGAAACAAGGCATGACAAAGCAAGCAAAAGGGAAGCAAAAAAGAGGAAGAAACTGGAGGTGGCAGGAAGTCAAAGGAATGGGAAAGAAGATAGAAATTAAGGATTTCAGAAAGGAGATCACGTGACTCCCTCTATTTAATTCCCAAAATAATAATTTCTTTTGTTTTTAAAAATATGATTTACACACATGACACAAATTAAATGCAGACACGTCATCAAAAAACGAACACATCATCACTGAAACATATGGGGACCTTGAAATCAGAAAGGGGGAAAAAGATAGGGTGCAAAATCGCTCATTTAAAACAATAGGGTGCAAAATCACACAATTGACAAAAGATAGGGGGAAAAAATGCAATTAAGCCTTAAAAGAAATTAGATACATGCATTTGTTTACCGGTATTTTTGGTAAACAAGGATACTAGTTTTAAAAGTTAACTAGCAACAAACCCATGCTCTGCACGGGTTAATTCGAAGTGGGGGTTACGCATCAAAGCGCATTGCAATACTATATGAATTGAGAAAAAATAAATAATGATAAAGCCGACGTTAATGATAAAAGGGTAAATTACTTTGACTTTCCTTGAGATTTTCTTAAATAACACAAGCACCCCTTCTAATTTTCAAACACGTCAATCTCCCATCATTTTATCCATTTCAATAAATTTGTAAATATACAATTTAATTTCAGTCATTTTGGTTTGTTTGTATCTGTTTTCTCTTTTCACAATTAAGTTAAATGAGATTTTATTTCTTGATTTGTTTGTATCTGTTTTCTCTTTTTAAAATTAAGTTAAATGAGGTTTTTTTTCTCGCAATGAAGAAACAATAACAACATTTGTTTTTGCCACCAAATAGAATCAAATATAGGCAATTACATTTGAGATCAAAAGAGAATACAGAGATGAGAAGAATTTTAGTGGATGAACATTGTGGTTGATCAATGAAAATGAAATAATCTTCGATATATCTGTTTTATTACATTAGAGTTTAAAAATTAAACCACTTTGATTGAGGAACAATAAGTTGAGAAAAATCACCAAGTGAAAAATGGAAAGAAAAAATTGTAGAAAATTAAATGAAGAAGTTAATTGGTCAAAATAAATAATGTTTAAACCCTGTTATATTATAAGAGAAGTGTTTGTCAAATTGAAAAAAATAAAATAAATTGGTGTTTAGTTAAACAATAAAGCAGATATTTTGTTATTTAAGAAGACCTTAAGGGAGGTTAGTGTCATATTATGTAAAAATACTTAAAATAGTAAAGATGTCGCTATGAGTCCCGTGTATGAATTGTAACAACAATATTATTTAGTGACTCATTTAATATGTTTTCATTTTTTTATAGTCATTTTTCTAAAAGATATAATAATTAATGATCTGCAACAATAAAAAAAAATCATATTTTATAATATGACATGGTGACCTGACTTCTTTGATTCTCTGTTGTTTTCAAATATGTTGAGATATGCAGGTTTTAAAGTGTCTTGTTTGTCTACACTCTGGTTCTTCAAGATCGAAAGAGTTTTTATGCTTGTTGATTTGTTTAGGGAGTCTTGACACTTGAATTTTGATATTGTGCTCACGGTCGATCCATCAATTGTTTTTCGCAGAGGTCAACTTTTCATTTTTTTTGTAACCAGGTTTCGTGCCCGTGTACAGGTTCGCTTCTTGATTAATGCATTTTGTTACGATAGATTTGGATCGATCCACTTGATCTGATTTATTATGCGGCATCCCTGTTTTTTGCTGTACATGAGTCAGGTCTAATGTCTTCGATCTCTTTATCTATTTTTTAATTAATATATTTTTTCTTTTGACAAATAAAAAAAGATTAAAAAAAACAAAGGCAAATTATTTTTTGAAAAAGAAGCAAACTTGAAAATGTGTAATTTTTTGAAAAGTAGGTATATGCCTTGTAATAAATATTTTGTAATTTTTTTAACTCTTTAGATATTTAAAAGTTGAATTATAGGAAAATTTGTTTTTATTGGGATTAAGATTAAATTTGTTTGTTTTTAAAAAATATATTAAGTTGGTGTGTTTTATTGAGTGAGTTTGTTTTAATTTGTTTTGAAGAGAAAAAACATATGGGGAAGTTGAAGCAAAAAAACACAAGAATATAATTTTGATGATGTGTCAAATTTAAGAGGGGTAAAATTTTATTTTTGGTAGACATTAATTTCATAATTAAAGAATAGAAAAGAATAGAAGATTGTATTTTTTTTTAACTCTTGATATTTAGAAGTTGAATTATAGAAAAATTTGTTTTGATTGAGATTAAGATTAAGTTTGTTTGTTTTAAAAAAAAATTAAGTTAGTGTGTTTTATCGAGTAAGTTTGTTTTTATTTGTTTTTTGAAGAGAAAAAATAGGGGAAAATTGATGCAAAAGATACAAAAGGATATAATTTTGATGATGTGTCAAAAAATTAAGAAGGGGTAAGATTGTATATTTGATAGACATTAAGTTTCATATATAGAGAATAGATAAATTGCAAGATCAAACTAAAAATCCTAGGATATGTTGTGCAATGTTTTTCCAAAAAAGTGTTTGAATGTTCATCATATTGTTGAGTTTTAATATGACAAAGCCGAAGGTAACTGTCATTTTCGAAGTAAATCAATAAGTTGTTTTAGAATTTAAAGTAAAAGATTTTAAAAGTAAAAATAAAGAAAATTAAAAGAAAGTAATTGCATTTCATTAATGGATAAATGGTTCAGCAAATCAATGTTACGTACTGTTGGAATATTGGTGTGATCTTGGAAGAAAAATTGGAAGATTAAACACCAAATAATTATACTTTGATCTAATGTTGTGTGAATTGAAAAAAACATGTGTGGGGGTCCCACATAAAATAGAACACACACATTAGTAGTGTTTAAATTGCGGTATTTAATTTTATATACTTGATAATGAAAAAAATAATAGTAATTATTATTTTTATTCGTGAACTAGCGGAAAGACCGGCACTATCGTGTCCATCTGTCTGTTTTTTTACTGCGCTAACGCATGCGATTATTTTATTATGTTTGTTTGTATAATTTTGTTTAAAAATTTAAAATTTTAAAATATTAATTGAAATTATTGATATATTGATTTATAAACAAAATATTGTCAAGGCATATAACAAAATTATTTATGAACTCAACATATTTTAGTTTGCCTGCATATAAAATAATGATCATTTATTGTTTATTCTAATAGTAGTTATACCACATAACTTAAATGTATAAATGACATGTTATGTAAAAGAAACATCGCTATGATTGCGATAAAAGAATATCTTTAAAAACTACATTTTTCGTAAAGTCTCCATCTTCTCCTTCTATATTCCCTTCTTTAATGAGAACTTTTGTTGAATTTTGGGAAACTCATCTTGATAAAGCTACATATAATTGACCATGGCTGAAAACATGTCATGGAAGATAGATTCCGACATTGTGAATGGTCTGCCCTTGTGACTTATTTATGGTAATTGCACAACTTAGTCTAACGGAAAACTGTTTTCTACTAAGCACATAGGAAAGTCCTGAACTCGCATTTGTTTTTAATTTAATTATAGGCAAGAATGCTCTTTTTTCAGCATTGCTTCCTGTTAGGATTTCCACATCCAACATATTCTTAAATAAACCACGACATAACAACCGTGTCCCATTACACAGGCCATATCTAGGGTCTATGTTTCGCAACAACATCAAAGGTGCACCTTTTTTTACCTTTAAAATATGCGGTGGGATACTTCCTTGAGCAATTGAGTTTAAGAATTCATGTTGATATAAGTTATGAGTATCCCCTTCAACCTCGTCAAATGATAACAAATTATGTTCGTCTCCTGGAAGATTGATAATTATGTCATTCAATTTTTGAACATTCATTTGCAGGTGTAATTATGGCTCTTTCGACCATATACGATGAGTATCATCCATGCAAATCTAATTATGGAAAAATATGATCAATAAGAGTTTGTATTGACTGTTCTCCTTCCCATGGTAATGTAATTTGAGGAGGTATCATCACCATATCATTGGGTTTGGTAGGTTCAACATTGTCACCAATCCGCATAAGAAATTGTGCAAATTCAAGATCATTTATCGATCACGTATTTTGTACCAAATGTAGGACCTTGGTATTAGCCTACAAATAAAACCTAATAATACATGCATATATCATTTGTGCCTTACTATCTTTTTGAATAATTGGATATATTTGACGAAAATCTCCACCCATGATACTTTTCCACCAAATGGAGCATCACAGTCTAAAATATCTTTTAGTGTTTGATAATGCTTCTAAATTGTATCTTTTTGTCATTGGGGCTTTGTCCCAAATTATGGCAGCTCCTACTCTAATAAGCTTAGCAAGATCTTTTTGCTTTTTATATTGCAGATGGAATTTGGTTGTACATCAAAATGTAAATTAAATCGGGAGTGTGCAGTACTACCACCCAGTAATAATGTTGCAGCTATACCATATGAAGCGGTTGCTAAGACAATTTTTCTTCTATTTCTCAAAGTTGCCATAAATGCTCGATAAAAGAATGCTTTACCTGTCCCCGCCTGGACCATCAACAAAAAATACTTGACTTTGTTTACGATCAATGACATTCATAACGTTAGAGGATTTAAAGTTAAATCTTTAACATTATTTTTTGCTCACGTTTGTTACTAATCTTTTTTTAGAGGATTTAAAGTCCAATCTTTAACAATATTTTTGCTCACGTTTGTTACTAATATTTTTTTAGAGGATTTAAAGTCTAATCTTTAACAATATTTTTTGCTCACGTTTGTTACTAATATTTTTTTTAGAGAATTTAAAGTCAAATCTTTAACAATATTTTTTGCTCACGTTTGTTACCAATATTTTTTTAGAGGATTTAAAGTCCAATCTTTAACATTATTTTTTGATCACGTTTGTTACGTTTATTTTAATATTATTTAAATTAAATTTATTCTTATCTATTTGTTTCATGTGTTATTTGTATTTAAAATTAAGTGTATTTTTGGAAAGAAAAGTCCAACCCAAAAGTGCTGAAATGGGTAGTTTTCTTTATATATAGTATATAATAGTATTGATATCACTTGTCATAAATTTAACTTATGGTGGTTGTGATAAGAATAAGAACAAGAATTCCATTGAATTTTTTATATTTCCTTCATTCAAATCCAATGAGTTGGTTTCCTCCACTCTTGTGGATTTGTTTCCGTTTGATCTTATCCACAAGTGTTGTTGAACTGATTAATGGATAAGTTCCCTTTTGATCATATTTATTAGAGTAATTGTTGCCGCAATTTTTGCTAAAACAGTTACAAAATATCTATATAAATAGAGGACTCCACTCAGTTCAAAAACTAGACCAAAAAGTTTCTATTGAGTTGTCGAGAACTCTTTCTCTCTTCTCCCTCCAGCTTGTGTTGACGAGCTATTCTTCTCCTCATCTCCTTTTTCTATCCCTTCATAAATAAGAGTGTTCTTAAGACCTTAGTCCCTATTCGGTATAATGTCCTTTTGGAATTAAGAAAGATCTTAAAAAATAGTCCCTTCAATAATGTACGTCCCTTTGGAATAATGAGTACTTTTAAGATCATAGTCCCTTTTTGGAACAATAATGTCCCTTTTCTAATTGTGGAGGAATTAAAAATTCGAAATGGTGGTATCATCATATTTGAGTGGTCGTAGTGCCATATTGATATTTTGAAGAAATTAAAGTTAGACTGCTGGTAACACCATATTTGACTGGTCTCAACACCATAACATAGTGGTAACAATACCATATTAAAGTGGTTTCAGTATTAAAGAGTGGTCTTAGTACCATGTTTGAGGGTGTAAATCTTGAAAGGTTTTATACAATACAGTAGTTAACCGCACAATTGTAGCTGAGTTTGTTTTATCCTGGAGGCGGCGTGATTGATAGTTTGCATTGCATAATTTTGAGCAGGGCCACAAAACGTCTTAAAGAGAGCGTTCTGGTCGTGACTCAACCTAGTAACAATGTCGGTAGATATTCATTTTATAATTTGGAAATCCAAATACAATAGTTTGGAAATCCAAAAACAACACATACATTCTACACTTGTTTCTCTCTACGCTGGTACTTTAAGTTTCTAGAACTTTTGATAAATGATTTGTGACCAATTTTTCCAATGAAAAACTAGTATATATACATAAGAAAATAACTAAAATGGCCCGGTCCCAAACTGTATGTCTTCGACTGTTTTGGCTTGCTTTCCACGTGTATGGACCTTTGATCTTGCCTCTCAAGAGAGGATTTGAATCTCCTTCCAGTCGAACCCAAAGGCTAGTCGAAATCTTCTTCTATCGAATCTTGGTAAATTCAGTTGCATTCAACACATTCATAGAAACTTTCCTTTGAGTTGACAAACTGTCTGTCGAAAAATAACATTTAAAAATATAAGCTAACAAATTGCCTCCAAAAATGTCATTTTCGACTGAATTAAATGACGGAAAAGATTGACATTTTTGAAATCTAATGTTTCTAAGAAAGATGACATCATACTCTTCATGACATCATTCAAAAACTTGTCTTTTCAATTCTAATCATCATTATTAGGACACTTTAAGGATTTAGTGGGCCACCCCACTCACTTTGAAACCACAACTATCAACATAAGGTTAACTGCATGCCGCCACTACTTCCTAAATTTCGACCAACGTGGCAGTTTTTTACCGGGCTATAACTCAAAAGGTTTCTTAACCTTTTCTCTTTTCAGAAAGTATAAAACCTACATTTCTTCCTTCTTTAGTCAAAGCAATGGGGAAAAAGCTTGATTTGCCACTTAAATTTGAGATTAATCTTCTTAAGAAGTTGATTTTTGCCAATAAAGATTAAAGTTCCTTTTTGGTTGAAGGGGGGTTGGTGTCCAATATTGCTTTGGTCTTGTTCTGATTAATTTTAATTCCTTTTTTGTGTACAACGAAACCCAAAAAGTCAAATGCACGCACACAAAAGGCACATTTTAGTAGATTCATTTTCAATCCATATTTTCTCATTCTTTCAAATGACTGTCGAAGGTGGTCTAGATGACCAGTTTTCGACGAATATTTAATACTAATGTTATCAATGTAAAATTGCATAAAATCATCAATAAAATCATGGAACATTGAATTTGTTGCTCTTTGGTACGTAGTACCGACATTTTTAAGATCAAAAGGCATCACTACCCATTCGTATGTGTCCAAGGCCCCTGTGCGTTGAAATGTTGTTTTCGACGCATGTAACGCCCATATTATAAGTGTCTAGAATAAATAACACGTGCGTTATAACTGATACTGGATACATTAACATTACAATACAGAAAACGACATAAGTTAAGATTCGGATACATAAACTTGTCAAGTCATATGATACATTATTGATCTACATTCAGTCGACTGAACACATGTGATATAGTTCACTACAACACGAATATACAACATAACATAGTAGAAAACGAAAGACATAAAAAGCTGGATCCATCACGGCACGATCACTCTGAAGCCTTCTCCTTACCTTTGCCTCGAACAACCTGAGAACCTGAACAAAAGAAGGAATGGGATGAGACATAATGTCTCAGTGAGTTCTATCTAAGCCCTAGGCTGAGGGTAACCACGGGGAAGTCCTAAGGTTACCGCGTGTCTACAATACAACCGATTGGTTGATTATACGTGTGTGAACTCATGTATTCCTAAACGATCATGCAGGGTACTAGATAGTTTTCACTTGAGACTAACTTATATCGTTCATGTCATGTTATTTCTTTCATTCATAAAGATCACATATCATTGTGTCATAAACATTATGTGAATTAGTTTTACGGAGTATATCGGGTGGAGTAACCCCGATTACATTCCCTTGCATAACGACGAAAGCCTAGCTAAGGTTCGACGGACTCCCTCAGTGTCGTGCGGGCCTACCTTGCGGAGCGTGTCTCGTTCCCATGACGTGAACCTCTTGTATCCCCCTGGCGTGAATAACAAGAGACACGACACCTACATAATATTGTTTTAATCATATGCTTTCATGTTCATGTTACGCTCTAAGACGTAATATCCTACATGTTCTCGACTGCTAGGTCGAGGCACTAAGGTTTCCAAGCCTATACTTGTTGCTACCCGATCATAACAGCCTAATATTCATGTGACACGTACGTTATTGCTTGGTTTCATACATCCCAAGTATTTGATTATTTTTAAAAGTTAGGTTTAGGGTTTTACATGGTATTCTATTAGGTTGGTAGTTCTTCTTGAGTTGTAAAAAGTTTCCAAGAATGTTTCAAGTGGCAAGGCAATTGATTAGAAGTAATTATAAACTAGTTTCAAGTAATGAAATGCCTGGCATATTTCGCTAATGACGAAATGCTCTAGATTTTCCAGAGACTTTCGTTATTAGCGAGTTTCATGGAACATCCTGGAGGTTTTTGCTATTGGCGTGGCTTCTCTATAAAAATTTCGCTGATAGCCAAATTCACGACATTAGCGAGTTTCTTGGAACTTCTTGGAGAAGTTCGCTATTAGCCAAGAATTCGCTAATGGCGAATTTCTTCAGGAAATTTGCAGAATTTGTTTTCCTTTAAACAGACAACCATCAGTTCCGAATACAAGTTAAGCCCTAAACGTTTAGCATGCATAGGATTCAAGGGAACATATTGAATGGCATTATTTAACACCAATTCAACAACAATCATACAAAATCATGAACATTTCAAGATGATATACTAAAACTAGCATTTTCATAATTTCACACACAGCCATAACATAATCCCAAGGGTGAAGAGTTCTACCTAAGAACTCACCTACATAATTTGAAATGAAAAACAACTTCTTGAGTTTCAGCAAGATCCTCACTACATGCAACTATCCTTAATCAAGATCCCTATGTTGGAACAAAATGTGTTTAACATTACCCTTTGAGAGTTTTGATGATATCAAGGTATTAAAAATTGTCAATTGGATATGCTATAGGTTCTAAAAGAACAAAAGAGAGCTAAGGAATCAACAAAAAGGAAGTTTGAAGCATCTGAAGAGAAGTGCTCCTAAAGTTAAGTGCTTCTGAAGTGATGACATCATCAGAAGCAAGTTCGTCAGAAGCATCTCATCAGAAGCTGAAGATCACCAGAAGCTAAAGTTCATCAGGAGATGCAAGACTTAAAGCTTCAAAGGCTGTTCAATGGATTTCATCTCGTCTAAGCATTTCATAAGACCAGAAGAATGAAGTAATGGCTATTTTGAAAGGATTTGAAAGCATTGGGTGCTTGTTCTTTAAAGAGCGTTGACAAAGTACAATTGTACGAAGTGTACAACCACTACTCTGTTTTCGTCTCTGCTACAAGACAAGAATAACAGCTCTGCCTGCAACAATGTTCCTTCACATTTGGAATGGATTTGAAATTGATCCTTTTATAGGACAATAACCATATCAGGCAAAAGATCATTGGTGATTGATCAAAGTTTCAAACGACTCTATTTTGAAGTGCTGGCAATTCACAACGTCTCTTTCACACCTCTATATAAAGGAGTGAAGACTTAGAGAATGGAAAGGACTCAACAACAATTTACAAGTGCCAAAACTCTGCTGAAATTGTTCTACATTCAAAGGTTCACTTAGAATTTCTTAACAACTTTCATATCTTAGAAATTCTAGATCCTAAAGAGTATGTATCTGATTTGTATTGTGAACACCACTGATTGTATATCAAGTGTTCAACCTAAAACATTTTTCTTTGTAATTCTGTTTGAATAGAAGTCTCTTGCAGTTGTGCTTGAGCATAGGAAGTCTCTTGATTGTGTTCAGGAGCATAGGAAATCTCTTGCAATTGTACTTGAGTAATTTGAAGTCTCTTGCTAGTTTTAGCAGTGAGCAGTTGTAATCAGATATTACATATTTAGTGAAATCTCCTTGGAAGTGCAAGGGGGACAAGACTACTTCCGGTTTGTGGAAGGAACCTGTATAATTGCTTTGTGTCTTTCTTCTCTCTCTCTCTCTCTCTCTCTCTCTGTTTTTATCCGCTGCGTATAGTCTTGAACATCACTTCAGGAGCAGAACTCTATCTGTTTCTGATCAGTGTTTTCAGCTTAGGAGAAACCGAAGAAAAAGCTAACACAATTCAACTCCCCTTCTTGTGTTTTTCTCACCTTCAATTTAGGAAAAGTGTAAGGGAAAGTCTTTAAGTAAACATGAAATTGCTCTTTAGGATTTGATTATATCTGGTATTGACAGAAGCAAAGTTGCTTCAATGATTTATAGCATTTACAGAAACAATGGTAAATGGATTGGATTTTCAGGAGGGAAACCTAATGAAATCAGTCTTAAAGCATGTTGTGAATGCATCAAGGAAGAATTGAAAACCTTCTTTGTACCTGAAGGTGCTAAGTTTGAAGCTGTAGTTCAATCAGAACCTGAAGCTTCCAGCTCTAAGGCTAAGATTACTTCAAAGTCAAAGAACTCTAAGCCAAAGGCAATGATAAATTCTGATTCTAAGACTTCACAGATCAAGATTCTGAAGAGATCAGAACCTATTCCTCAGAGTTTGTTGAAACCTGAATCTGAAGTCCTGAAGCCTAAGTTTCAGAAGAAGAAAACAGACATTGCTTTTGGGGAATCAAAACCAAAAGGTGTTAAACCTAAGGTAATGATTAATCAGAAGCTATCAAATTTAGAATACAAGGCACAAAAAGTGAAGAGTAAAGCTTCCAGTACTAACCTTAAAGGACCCATAAAGAAAATTTTGGAAGCTTGATCAATAACTGTTGATCTGTTGCTTGATATGGTAATAGTCCTTCAAATGCATATTTTGAATTCCATTCCTTTTGAAGCTTAATACTGGTAGACACAGTTGCCAAACTGTACGAGGTAGTGGAGTAGTGGAAACAGAGTTCGTACACACGTACTTTGTCCTATTCTGCATTCTTTGTCGTTGAGCATCCCACGCTCAAGTTGACTTTGAAGCTAGCCGTTACTCCAAGTGAGTGTTTCTTATGCATCGAAATGCCTTTAGAAATCCTTCTAAGCAGATCTTCAGATTGTAGGCTTCAGACTCACTGTAGCACTTCAGCTTCTGATGATCTTCAGACTCTCTTGGTCTTTAGGTTCTGATAGTCTTCAGACTCTCTGGAATTTTTAGGTTCTGATCATCTTCAGACTTATTTGAACTTCAGATTCTTTTAGTCTTCATGACTTCTTGACACAACTTCTGATGATTCTTCAAACTCTCTAGTTCTTCATAATCACAAGCAACAAGCTTCTCTTGGTCTTGCTCTCAAAATGTTCAAACAAAATACTTTCTAAGATTAAAATCTTGATTAAGATCCTGCATACTTAAACAAATATTAGCATATCCAATTGACAATTTTTAATACCTTGTTATCATCAAAACTCAAAACGTGGTATTGCTGAACACCCTTGTTTCAACAATCTCCCCCTTTTTGATGATGACAAACATCAGTATTTAAAAGGTCAATTGTTGTTAATCTAATTAACAGGTTGACTTAAAAGGTCTGAGGTTTGTAAGCTCAGAGTCTGAGGTTTGTAAGCTCTAACTCCCCCTGAGTCTGATAGTCCTTAAGTTGATGTTTGTAAGCTCCCCCTAAGTTCTATCCATGTTAATTAAATTCATGTTTAGCATAAAAAGCTGAATCAAATCTTAGAATAATAAAAGAATATGAGAGAAGATTCTTTTTAAATTAAATTGAAGAATTTAATTTAATGGGGCTCAGAATCTAACGAAGTACCTATCGCAAACTTCCCTTTTCATCAGACTTAGCATGAATAACTTAAAAAAAATACTCACTGATCTTTCTCCCCCTTTTGTCATCAACAAAAAGGTTTAAAGACAAGTTTCTCCCCCTTTTTATACGACTTCAAGTGAGGGAATTTTTTTTTTTAGAGAAAATGAGAAAAGAAGATTTAGAGCAAAAACATATTAGAGTCTGAAACAGGACATATTCTAAGTAGAATACGGTAGTTAGACTTAAGATGTACTAAGATAAATATAGCAAGATATATCAAAAGCACAGATAATTGAAGTAAAAAAAAATTGAATAACACGAAGTAAAAGTTCAGAAGATAATAGAAAGCAAGCAAATAAGATAACAAAACAAATTAAACACTAGGTGTGCAACTAAGGTTGGTTTTGTTTGGCAATGTGATCCATCAATTTCTGGAGATCCTCTTGCTGTTTCTTGACTATTTCTTCAAGAGCTTATGTTCTCCTGAGATGAGCTTCTCTTTCAAGTCTAGATTCTTCTTAAACGCTGTGAAGCTTCTTCTTAAGCGTATCATAAACCATTGTTTCTCTTGGATTGTATTGATCATCATCAAAGAATGGTTTATTTGCCAATTGCAGAACAAGAGCCTTCTTCTTAGCCTTTGCTATCTCAGCTTTCTTAATTTCTTCCATATGTTTGTCAAGAACAACAACTTGTTCTTTTACTGCAGCCTTCTGAATTTTGGTGACAAAATCCACAAATTCATTCTTCAGAGTAGCAAATTTATCCTCATAGCTTACATTGAGGATTGGCACAAATCTTTGCTCAATAATATCCTTGAGCTTTGAGTTGGACACTCCATAAAAATCATCTATTCTCAACGAATCAAAGAGGTTGTGAGGAATAGGAGTTTCGTTTGGCTCAGATGAAGCTGAAGGTTCAGAAGCTACGATTGCTTGTAAGGTTTGAAGGCCAGTTACAACAGTTCGAGATTGGGAAAGAGGTTCAGTAACTGTTTCAGACACAGGCTCTGCTATGCATTATGTTACAGGTTCTAGGTCAGGTATGACATTAGAAACTTGTTCCAGAGTCTAAGAGACTGGTTCCTCTACAGTTACAGTAACTGGTTCGTTTAAAGCTAAGGTTTGAATTTCTGGTTCAGGTTGAGGTACAGAGTCTGGTTTTGAAACAGATTCTGTAGTGTTGGTTGTTTTGGATTTTGCAGGGGTCTTTGGTAGTTCTCCTCCTAGGTGTCTTTCAAGAGAATCTAGGGTATCTGGAGAGTCTACAAAGATTGTTTCATGTTGAGGAGTTGGTTGAGCAGATTGAATGGGTTCTTCAGGTTCTTTAGTAGGCTGAATTGCCTGAAGTGGTTTGAGAAATGATGGTTGAGCAGGATGGTCAAAGGGTAAGTTCAGAGACACTGTGATGGTGTCTTGAATAACCCTATCAATAGTTGAATCAACGTATTCACCTATTCTTGGGTCAAGAGGATCAAATGAAGAGATTGGTTTGATTGGAGAGAGGGTTTTATTTCGAAGGGATGGAAGGACTTTGCTCAGGGGTATGTTATCTGATTCTATTTCAGATGAGGGTAATGACTCTTGATTCGTAGAAGAGAAAGGTGAGTCAAATGAAATGTTACCTGATGTGCCAATGCCGGCTTCTGGAGAAGCTTGTTGGTCAGAAGCATCAGTCAGAGTAGCTTCTGATTGATCATCTTCAATCATAGATACAGAAGTACCTATCTTCTGTGCTACATCTTTAGCCACATGAATAACTTCTATCTTCTTTTTCTTGACCTGACTTTTTTCTTCATCAGAATCAGCATCAAGAAATTCAACAATTTCTTCAACTAGCCTTTTGTGATCTCTGTCAACTTTACCTTTTTTTGCTTTCTTCTCATCCTTTGCCTTCTTCTCGTCCTTTGTTTTCTTCTCATCCTTGGATTTCTTTATCCTTTCCTTAATTTCCTTGGATGCAGGAGAGACAGACATAGGCATAGGAGCTACGGTTTCTGAGGCACCAATAGTCACTCCTGGAAGAGCTGTTGATTTGGACTTTTTCTTCTTCTTAGGAGGTTCTTGCTTCTCTTCCTCTTCCCCTAGATTGACTTCATTGGTTCTTTTGCCTTTGACCTTAAGAGGTCCTCCTCCAGCAGTCTCAGGAATGGCAGAATAGTTGATTATTCTACCAGTATCATTGTAGTAATCTACTACAAATCTTGCAAGGACTTTAGGATTGTCTTCTTTGGAAATAGGGGGGAAGTCCATCATCAAATCTGATTGTACAGAAGATTCCTTCATATCTAGATTAGAAGGGTTGAACTTCCTGACAATCTTCATGTATTGAAGAGTCTTGCCATTGATGATTCTCCCTGTTACTGTTCCAAGCTGAGCGTCTGATACAACACTAGATTCTGTCAAGACCTTCAAGAGGCCTCCTTGATACAGAATCTCAGAAATCAATCTTCTAAAAGGAACTTGTCTTCTGGATTTGATTTGGCCTTCCCTGATGGCCCAGCTCATGTGGTGCATCACGTATCTTGGAAAGTTGATTTTCTTCTTTTTAATCAAAAAGTACAGAAGCACTTTATGTTCCACAGACAGAGTGTATGTTCCTCCACCTTTCTGAAGCATGCTGTCCAGAATGATCTTCAGAAGCATTCTATGTTCTGGATGAATGTCTACCAACTTATTTGAGGGTCTTTCTTCAAATAAGAGTTTGTTGCAGATGCCCATCCATTCACTCTTCTTATCCACATTCCACTGAAATTTTCCTTCATTTGTTACCCTGCATACCCTGGCAACTATTTCTTCATTGATAAGGATTGGAATCCCCATCACAGCAGATCTTATCTCTAGACATTTGTACGGTCTCAAACCCATTTGCTTTCTGTTCTTGCCAACCAAGGAAGGGTTGTTCATGATTGCAGCAGTTTCTTCTAGGGTTGCGTCATCTTTGTCAAAAAACTTCTGCCCTCACCCAGAGGTCTCTAACCAATTCTTGATACGTTGGTCCATTCAACATACCAAAGTAACTCATCATTCCTTGTGATAAGAAATGAGAAGAGACATCGATACCATGCCTTATTAAGGATCCGAAATCAACTGGAGATTCAACTTGAACTTCCAGAGTCTCTTTGATGATATTCATTGTTCTGGATTTAATCACATAGGATTTTCCACTTTTGATGATCACACCAGATTGAACGAGTTCACTTGCCATTTGTAAGGTTCTAGGTTTGATTTAGAAAACAATATTTTTCAGAGACTAAAAACAAATGAGTAGTTCAGATAAAAAATCAAAGTGTGAAAAGTGAAGTGGGTTGTGTGTGATTGCTATTTATAATGAAAATGGAAAACCGTTTGAATAAGAAAAGGGGACAAACAAATATAAGCAATAAAGACTGGAGAGCATGCAGTCGTAAAAGTGTTGGGAAGACGCGAGGGTTACTTGTTAAACGTAATAAAATCATTGCCCTTTGAGTTCCTACCCAATACAGACAGGCCACATCTGAGAACTTAAAAAGTAATTGTCCTCGTAGTGGGGCAGGTGTTACTGAACTCAACAGTCATCCTTCCACTAATACAAGCTTCTTAAGAGTCTAAGTTTCCTTAACAGAGTCTGAGTGTCTTCAGAAGCTTATGTTCATCAGAGTCTCCAAGAGAGAGTCTGATTCTCAATTAGCTTCTGAGTAACTTTCAGAGTCTGAATTCTGTTTTCAGAAGCACACATTAACCAGAGACATAACACATGTTCAAATTTTTCTTTATAAAATCAAATCTTTCAGCAGTCAAAGGTTTAGTAAATATATCAGCCCATTGATGATCAGTATCAATGAATTGAATATCTAGAATTCCTTTTTGAACACAGTCCTCATAAAATGATGTTTAATCTCAATGTACTTTGCACTTGAATGCAGAATTGGATTCTTAGATAAACATATAGCAGCTGTATTATCACAATAGATTGGGATACAGTTTTCAGTTATTTGATAATCCTCAAGCTGATGTTTCATCCAGAGTAGCTGTGTATAACAACTAGCAGCTGAGATGTATTCTGCTTCTGGTGTAGACAAAGCAATAATTGCTTGCCTCTTGCTAGCCCAGGATATCAGATTCTCTCCCAAAAATTGACTATTGCCACTAGTTAATTTTCTTCAGAGTCTGTTTACCAGACTCTGAATTTTTTAGAATCTGAATCATTGAAGCCTTAGGTTCAAAGTTTTTCAGAACCTTTGACTTTGCGTTATGAGATTTTGACTTAGTCAAAACTTTAGAATTTGAAGCTTTAGGTTCTGAATGAGTCACTGTGTTGACTTCATCAGACTCACTTACAAAGTGATTTTTCAATGCTTCTCTGGCGCCATCATGACCAGGTTTCAGGATCACTTCATTTGAGCTACCTCCAATGAATCCAAGACCCTGTCCTCTGTCTGATATGTGCTATAGATCATAGATGCTACCCTAGATCTATAAATTCCAGTAGCAATAAATTCTTGTAGAGCAACATCTTGCTCACTCAAGTATTTACAACTACACTTATTGATCAATAAAGAATCATTTTCTTCTTTTAAACTTTCTAACTCCAGCATAGTTGAATTATACCTTTTTGATAGCTTATCAAGCTGCTGTTTGACTTTCTTCAACTCAGTGGATTTAGATTCATAGTGACCAAGAAGTTCTTTGATAGAATCTACTAATTCAGATCTTGTGAGTTCAGAAAATACCTCAGTCTCACTTTCAGAGTCTGCATCTGATTCTGCCTCAGGTGCCTCTTTTACTGGTTCAGTTGTAGCCATTAATCCAACAGCTACATTAGCTTCACCATCAACATCATCATCTTCAGACCCTGACTCATTATCAAGATCTTCCCAGGTAGCCATCAGACTTTTCTTGATTTGCTTCTTAAACTTGCTTGACTTAAAGGTTGGTCTTTTTGATTTGGATTTCTCTTTCTGCAACTCTGGACAATCAGCAATAAAGTGCCTAGGCTTCTTGCAGTTGAAGCAACCTTTTTGGTCTTCCTTCTTGAAACCCTTACCACTGCTCTTACTCAGAAACTTCTTGTTCTTTTTAGCAAGGTATTGCATTCTGCTTGAAAGCATAACCATTTCTTTAGCAACATCAGGATCTAGTTCAACCTCTACCTCTCATTCAAGCTCCTCAGACTTAGATGATATTCCCTTAGGCAGAATATATCCAACTATTCAAAAAGGCCTTTCACCATTTACCAAACTCCACAAAAAGCCTGCTGATAACACTCCATTTGAGCCTATGTATCCAAACATTATTGAAAGAATTAGTGATCTGGCTCAAATGAGATTTAAGGTTTGTGAAAGACTACCTTCTAAGCATCCTTTCCAACCACTCATTATTTAACCTCTAAGTTTTGTTCCCTCTGATGCAGATGTTATAGGTGAATCATCTTCTAACCTTAATGATGAATCATCTTCTCATCCACCCTCAACCAACCAAACTTCTGAAACAGATGTCTTAGAGAATCTGGTTAGTCATTATTTTGGTGAACTTCCAAGTGTTGAGTCTAACCTACATAAAGCCTCTGAGGTAGCTTCTGATGAAGTTACTTTAGAAATCCCCCAACAACAAGCACCTAACATACAAAAATCCCCTGAACAAACTGCTTATGAACCTGATTTTATGATCACATCAGAAGCCTCTAATGTTGAAACTTATGTTTCTGATCATTCTTTAGAGACAATTATTCATCATCCAAACTCCACAAATAGCCAACTTTCATCCTCAAACTTAGCCATTCAACCTTGTGCTCTTGCCAAAACAAATATCCCTTCTCCACTCACCCTGTTTCTAGATTCTACTATTTTAGCAGATGTGTATGAGAATATCTTTCAGAAGCTCAACAAGCTGATCCAAACTAGAAGTGATCTAGTTCATCAAGAAGGCTATGAGAAGCAATGGAAAAGGTTAAAAGAGAGAGTAGACTTTGTGTTGACTGAGCTTCAGAGAACTTGTCTGGATGCTCAAGACTCTGCTCAACAAAAGCTTCAAGATTGGCTGAAGGGAGTTGATCACAATCTGCAAGAAGTGAAAGTTCTAAGAACTTGGGTGCAAACTCCTCTTTGCTTGAGAGAAAGGAATGCTAATGATTTCATTCCAATAGGAATACACCCAAGAGAGTTGAATGTCAATTGGTTGACAAAGGTGAATGTCAGTCCAGTTTCTTTAGAACTAGCCCTGCTGCAACGGAATGCTGAGTTGGAAACTCAAAACAGGCAGCTAAGGAAAGAACTTCAAGAACAAAAGCTACTTCTGATTGAATACAAATCTTCTACAGAAGCTAAGCTGGAAGAAGCAAAAGTAAGGGAAAAGAACTTGATTAGAAGCAATGAAGATTTCAAGAGAGAAATGAAGAAGCAACAAGAAGAGACAAACAATATGCTGAAACAGATGATGAACATGTTCCAGAAACAAGCCCAACCCTAGATTGCACACCCTTAGCTTGTTTTGTTAAGAATATTTAGTTTGTATCTTTGCATAGTTTATTCTTCTGAATGTTTGTTTATATGCTTCTTTATTACTGCTTCTAATTAATATTATCTTACTTCTGAATATTATGCTTATGAATTTTTTCTCACTATCTTTTTCTTATCTCTTTCTTTTTGTCTTTATTTTTTATACTTTTTGTTGATGACAAAAGGGGGAGTAGATGTATAGTATATATAGGCTCTGAGCCCCATTAATTTAATCAAGTTAAATTAATAGGACCTTCTTCTTATCTCTTAGTCTATTAATGTGAGAATATTCTGAGTGATATATTGTTTTTAATGACGAATTTAATTAACATGGATAGAACTCAGGGGGAGCTTACAAACCTCAAACCCTATAGTCAACTTGATAATTAGATTAACAACAATTGCACAATTTAAATACTAATGTTTGTCATCATCAAAAAGGGGGAGATTGTTGGAACAAAATGTGTTTAACATTACCCTTTGAGAGTTTTGATGATAACAAGGTATTAAAAATTGTCAACTGGATATGCTAATATTTGTTCAAGTGTACAGGACCATAGACAAAAATTTGACATCTGAAATAGGTTCTAAAAGAACAAAAGAGAGCTAAGGAATCAACAAAAAGGAAGTTTGAAGCATTTGAAGAGAAGTGCTCCTGAAGTGATGACGTCATGCAAGTTCGTCAGAAGCATCTCATCAGAAGCTGAAGATCACCAGAAGCTAAAGTTCATCAGGAGATGCAAGACTTAAAGCTTCAAAGGCTGTTCAATGGATTTGATCTCGTCTAAGCATTGCAGAAGACCAGAAGAATGAAGCAACGACTATTTTGAAAGGATTTGAAAGCATTGGATGATTGTTCTTTAAAGAGCGTTGACAAAGTACAATTGTACGAAGTGTACAACCACTACTCTGTTTTTGTCTCTGCTATAAGAAAAGAAAAACAGCTCTGCCTGCAACGATGTTCCTTCACAATTGGAATGGATTTGAAATTGATCCTTTATAGGACAATAACCATATCAGGAAAAATATCATTGGTGATTGATCAAAGTTTCAAACGACTCTATTTTGAAGTGCTGGCAATTCACAACGTCTCTTTCACACCTCTATATAAAGGAGTGAAGACTTAGAGAATGACAATGACTCAACAACAATTAACAACTGCCAAAACTATGCTGAAATTGTTCTGCATTCAAAGGTTCACTTAGAATTTCTTAACAACTTTCATATCTTAGAAATTCTAGAGTCCTAAAGAGTTTGTATCTGATTTGTATTGTGAACACCATTGAATAGAAGTCTCTTGCAGTTGTGCTTGAGCATAAGAAGTCTCTTGGTTGTGTTCAGGAGCATAGGAAATCTCTTGCAGTTGTGCTTGAGTAATTTGAAGTCTCTTGCTAGTTTTAGCAGTGAGCAGTTGTAATCAGATATTACATATTTAGTGAACTCTCTTTGGAAGTGAAAGGGGGGCAGGACTACTTCCGGTTTGTGGAAGGAACCTGTATAATTTCTTTGTGTCTTTCTTCTCTCTCTCTCTCTCTCTATCTGTGTTTATCCGCTGCGTATAGTCTCGAACATCACTTCAGGAGCAGAACTCTATCTGCTTCCGATCAGTGTTTTTAGCTTAGGAGAAACCGAAGAAAAAGCTAATAGAATTCAACCCCCCCTTCTTGTATTTTTCCCACCTTAACCCTAACTTGCCAAGACTTTTGAAAGGTTCAACTAGCCAACATCGTCAAGCTTGAATCCATTACCAATCCATCTTACTTGTTTGAGGAAATTCAGAGGTTGAAGAGTGTTCAAGGAAGGTTAGGGTTCGAAATTCCTAGAGAGAAGGAGGAAAGTTTTCTTACTTGGAAATTCTAGAGAGAGAAGTGCACAAAACTTATAAAGGATTCAGGAACAAAGTCACTTAAATACTCATTAGGTTCAGTTACTAAAACGCCCTTCAGATTACTACGCATAAAATACGAGTTAACAAGTAAGACACAGAAACTAATAAGCGGGATATTACAACACATCTTCCTCAACAATAAAAATTTGATTATACCCAGAGTAACCATCAAGCATATTCAAATAATCAAATTTTGTTGCTGAGTCAACTAGCATTTCTGTCATTGGCATAGAATATTCATAATTTCGTGTAGTATTATTTAAATATCTAAAGTCTATACAGACTCTTAGAGTCCCATTTTTCTTAATAACATGAACTATATTAGATAACCATTTGATGTACCTTGCAGTTCTAATGAACTTGCTTTTTAAGAGTCTTTCGATCTTTCCTTTGATCTTTGACATAATCTTAGGTGTAAACATTCTTGGAAGTTGCTTAGTGACTTTTTGTCTGATCGAATTGGTAATTTTAACTCCACCATTTCCCTGCTTAATCCAGGCATTTCATTGTAGTCCAAGGCAAAGCAATCTTTGAACTCTATCAAGAGTTCAATGGTTTGTGCCTTTAGGTCTGTATTAATCTTTGAACGTATATAAGTTGGCCTCTTTGTTAACCCATCTCCCAAGTCAATTTCCTTTAAGGGATCTTGAGCTTAGAGTCTTTTAATAGAAACTAAAGGATCTTTTTCAAAGCCTAGAGGCCCATCATCATAAATACAGTCGAGCCTCTACCTCAGCCATTTTTTCATCAGACTTAGCATTAGAGCTGTCAAAACGGGCCGGGCCGAATGGGCCAACCCGAAAGCCCGAATAAAACGTAGGGCTTGGGCCTAAAAATTACAGCCCGAATAAATTCCGGGCCTTTTAGCCTGGCCCGAAAATGCCCGTTACCCGTTTGGGCTAGCCCGTTCGAGCTTCGGGTAGCCCAGGAAAAAATTACAAAGTTGGGTTCAGTTTGGTGTTGAGTGTAACACCCCGTTTTCCCAAAATGTAAATAAACATGAATTATATCAGAGTGCATCATAAACAGGATGTCACATAACGTTCTTCAAAAATCATTTAATCATAAATAGGGTTAAAATCCACTATTTAATTAAACACCTGCTTTCAATAATTAAAACAATGTCGCAGCGGAAAAATATTCAATGTTTAAATCAATACTTGGCACTAAGGCCTCAACATCAACAACATAATAAATTCTAAATTAAAAAGTGGTTCAACATCAACTTTTAAAAAGATACGTAACAAGGGAAAAACAAAACATATAAATATCCCCATCCCGTTACGTATCAGAGCAAGACTTCTATGACGACACAGGGATCAACTCACATCAGCGGTTACTCCTGGTTATCTGCACGCTACCCACGAAGAGGCAACATTCAAACAGAAGGGATGAGATTTCACATTCATTAATAATAAGCAACAATTCATAAAGAAGATTTAATCAATATAAAACAGCTACAGATAATCATCAACAAGTACTTCGTATAATTTCAGATATAAATCATTAATTAACTTCCTTCACCAATGCAACAACAACGACTCAACAATGCAACAACAACGACTCAACGAATGCAACAACAACGACTCAACAAATGCAACATAATTATGCATGTGGTACCAACAGAGCGTCAAACTCTCAACATAATGTCGTAATTCGACTTGACAGGCATCAAACCCCCAACTTTGACAGGCATCAAGCCCCCTACGTTTGACAAATGCTTATGCAATGATACGACTCAAAAACGCAACAACATTAACATCATTTAATCATAGATTCAACCATAAATCAACAACAACATATCAATATGATTCACCAATTCATTATCAAAAGAAAACTAAGTTTGATTCAACAAGACATAGATTTAATACTCTTAAACATTCTAATTAAACTCATAGTACATAGGATTTAAAGCTTGGAAGCAAACCAAAAGTTTCGGGTTGATTTAGAAGCGGTTATGCTAAATTTTCTTAAAAGTCTTCCAAGACCCACTTGGACCCACTTGGAGTGTTTCTATCATAATTCAAAATCCACAAAACATTTTCAAGTCAAACCAGAGCCATTGGAAAGCTAACTCAATTATCTAAAACGTTCATGTTTACACCAAAGGCCAATTCAAAACAGAAATGTCTGTAAAAGACTTAAGAACGCGAAACAAAGAATGCTTTCACTGTGCAATTTCGCTAATAGCGAATTTCTGGCTGTTAGCGAAAATGTTCCAGACAGATTTCGCCAATAGCGAGTTTCTAGCGAGTTTTCCCCTATTGTTACGGTTTTTACACCATTTTTCACCCAAAAACTCAAATTTAACTCCCAAAATTGATAGAAAACATTGCCTACTGATAATCTACAACCTAAACATCAACTTTCACATTAATTCATGAGATTACCTATACTTTCAACAACCTAATTCAATTCAAAAACCTAACTTCTACAACATCAAAAATTCAACAACAACAAGATTAAACATTTTTTTCCAGAATTATATACTTATGATTAAAGAAGGTTAGTCCCACCCTTACCTTAGATTGGTTGATTTACATATTTCTACAAGCTTCTCCTCTTTATCTCCCAAAAACTGCTTCTACGTGCTCTTTGTTTTTCTCCCAAAACTGTTTTCTTGTTCTAACCCTAATTCTCTAATGTTCTCCTCTATTTATAACCTCTCCTACTCTTAACCTAACAAATTCCTCCAATTACTAAACTACCCTTATGCCTCATTAAATCTAATCTAATTAGATTCCTTCACTTTTTATATCATAACAACCTACTAATAAATTCTAAAAATCATCACATAGCATCATATATCACAATTATTCAAATAAAATATATAAAAAGACACTAAACTCGATATAATAAATAAATAATAAAAATGAGGTGTTACATTGAGTCTAAAAATCTAACATTATAACTAAGTCCAACATATATTCTATTAGGAATTAGGATAAAATGTATTGAGTCTAGTAATAGTTTATAGCATATGAACTACATCTACATGTCAGTGCAACTGTAAATAAAAACAATGTCTTGAATTCATCGTAGTATAAAACAGACAAAACATAAACAAAGAAAAAACAGAACTGTGAATGGGAAACAGGTCACCTAACGCTTAGAAAGTGCAAAAATCTCACACTATAACCAAGTCCAACATATATTCTGCATATTACATGTTTTATAGCTCGCTATAAACTGTGTAATTATTTGAATATAACTCTGTAATTTGATTATGTTTTTTTTAGCTTGTGCAAGTTCAAATGGAATTAGGATCATTAAAAGATTTTAAAAAAAAGGTGTGTGCGGGCTGGCCCGTTAGCCCGGAAGCCCGTATAGGGCCGGGCTCGCGCTCAATTATTCCAGCCCGTATTTTAACCAGGCTTTTTAACCCGGTCCTAAAAAGCCCGCAATCCGGTCGGGCCGGGACGAAACGGGTCGGGTATCCCGTTTTGACAGCTCTACTTAGCATTAATGGTTTCGACAACCATTTTTTGTTGAATTTCAGCCTCCAAGGCCGCTTTTAACTTATTTTAGACTGCATAGGTCATAATCTTGTCCCACACACTAGGCTCAAACATATTGATTTTCGTCAATTATCCACCCATTTGGTGGAATGACTCCCTTCTTTAGGGAATCCGTTTCTAGAACCTCCCTTTCCCACAAAAACCTATGTGTAGGATAAAGTCTCACATGACAAACATTTGTCTAGTCAATGAAACCAGAATCTGCAGAAGAACATGGTGCGATGTTTTTTAAGTTTTTGTTGAAGGTTTTTTTGGTCACATGATTAACCACAACCATAAAGTAACTTTGGTCTGCTTTTGTGGTTGGCCATATCTTTAGAGTTAAAATCCTCCTTTATGTCCTCTACTTCAGACACTATATCATACTCATCATGAAGGATTGCTACCAAATTGCACATAACATCAAAATCTAGCTCTGAGTATAGAAAGTCAGAATCCATGTCCCCATCTTCGACATGATTCTCCTTTACTGGTGGCAGTGGAGGAGAGATTATTTCTTTGATTGAACTTTTGGCCATATCGACAACTTTATTATTTCCCTTAGGATCATCATTGACACCAACAAACTCCAAGGTAGAAGCCTTTTCTGTCTTTGATATCTTCTCCATTGAGTCCCTGTCATTAGATTTTTTCCCATGTAATTATTTTTGTAGTAAAACATCTTGGACTCAATTGGGTTATTTGTGCCAGTAGCACTAGTGCTACACTTCACCATTTTTCCTTTATGAGGATGAATGACATGTCCAGTCTAGTGGACCCCTTTCTACACAGGTGCCTTAAAGTTAGGCACAAAGGATTTGTTTCGACCATTTTTTGGGAAGGAATTTGTGGTCGAACAAGAGTTTGTGAATTGTATGAAACTCTTAGTAAAACAAAATGTTTGGCTATTATTAGTCCATTTCTCCTCTTTTTAGACTGGAGCTTGAAGTTCTCAAGGCTCTTAGTAGCCTTTTTGTCAAAAGAGAACTACTCCTGGGCATAACATGACCTGAAATTTGTTTAGTTTGTAACTGTAAAGGAAATCAATCAATTCATCCTAATCCATTGGGTAAGCCACATTCATCTTCTTAGAGAATTGTTACTCATGTGGAAATTTTGGGGCCTTCAGTAGCCTCCACCACCAAACAGTCACCAATTTCAGTACTGGCTTCGATTGTCAAGTTTTTGACAAAATTAGTGATTGCTTCTACCATCATACAATCCACTGGCCTGGGTCTGGATACATAACATCTGATATTTGTAAGGGGTTATCATCAATTTGGATCTGAGCCTTGGCTTTGTCTCCTCCAATTTTCATCTTTCCCTCATTTAGAGCCTTCTGCACCATATCCCTGAAAAGAACATGTTGGAACAAGAAGGGTCTTGTACAATTCCTATAAGGTTTTGATGATGACAAAGTATTGAAGAACAATTGGACATAATAATATTTGTTCAAATGTGTAGGTTCATATAAATATCTATCAAGTGTTGAACAAGTATGAAAGCATCATAAGCACAAGAGAAGCTCAAAGACTTCAGTAGAAAATCTGAAGAAAGGTCAACCAGAAGTCAACATACTGGATTAGAAGAAAAAGACACCTCTTCAGAAGTTGAAGAGATCATCAGACTCAGAAGTTCTAGTAGGAAGCAGAAGACCCCATCAAACTTGGAAGACCTTCAGACTGCAGAAGCACCTAAAGGACCCAGACTCCTGTCAGCTATTTAAAGGATTTGAGCACAATTTTGTCTTCTCCTGACCACGTGTAGAAACAAACAAAGAAATTCATAAGCAAGAAGAATAAACAAATACTTCATGTTTCAACAAAAGATTTTCGAATGAATATCCAACAAAATTATCCATATTCTGCAATGGTTCAACGTCCTTGATCTAGAGCTTCTTAGAGACTCTTTATGTGTGGGAACTCTTCTCCATCTTTTCTGAAATTCCTGCCTATATAAAGAGCTGAAGACCATGAAGAAAATTAACAATACTCTGCTATTTTAATTGTGACACTACTCTGTCAAATCAAATAGCGCATCTACACTTAGGATTTTGGTTTTAACATATGTAATATTAGAAATCGTAGAAGTTGTAAAGAGTTTGTTCGCTTTGTTCAGTCTACACCATAAATTGTTAAATAAGGCGTAGGAACAAGTTTGTTTATATTTGATGTAAACAAACAAAAGTCTCTTGCTTATTAATTTTGAGCATATAAGCCTTTTGCCGAAACCTTGAGCATGAAAGTCTCAATCAGTTGTGATCGAGCATCATAATTCTTAATTAAGTTGTGATTAAGAATAGAAGTCTCTTAGGGAAGCCCTTTGAGAAAAAGAAGTCTCTTTCCTGCGCTGTTGAGCAAAGGAAGTCTCTTTCTTGCGCTCTTGAGCAAAGGAAGTCTTTTGGACTTGTCCTTGAGCATTGGAAGTCTCTTGGTAGTGACCTTGAGCAAAGAAATTTCTTGGAATTGTAAGAGGACTAGACTACTCCTGTGTTGTGGGAGGATCTGGAATAAAATACGCTTTCTATATTTTGATTATCTTTATTTAACTTGTGCATTTGAGTGTTGTATTTAGTCACAAGATAAATATCAAGATCACAACTGAGATTGAAACATTCTCACATTTAAAATCAATGGTCCAAATTCAATTGATTAAACTTTCTATTGGGACAAAAATACAAATGTATGAAGCATGTACATTTTTGGCATTATAAGCAAAAAGCCATTTGTGAAGGAACATGGAATACATGAACACGGTTTGGCAAAAAAAAAAATTGTCTAGAATACTGATGGTCGGATTAGGCAAGTGTACCAAATCGTTTACTGAGTAGCACCTGTTGATCGCACAGTGATTCTTACGTGCGGGGCCTTACTCTCTCTGTTGATTTCGGTCTATCTCTCCAATAGAGTTGCACTTATTGGTCACACGGTGATCCTTACGTGTAGGGTCTTACTCCCTCAAAGGTAATTGAAGCATAGGCTTAAATTGACATTCCTAAGTTTTGAAAGGTATGGTGGCCAGTGTTCCTAAATGGTTTTCCCATATATGAATCTTGTAACATCCCGAACGACTTTAAGCATTGCTGACTGACCCTACAAACCAACACGAATCTTTTCAGCATGTTTTGTCCTCACTCGCACGCTTACTAGGAAACTTCCCGGTAGGTTGTAATGTAACCCCCAACTTCTATTAAAGCAATAAAACGCGAATAATGCAATTATTCAAGAAATAGACATTACGTTCTCCAAATATCTCCAAAAATGCATATTAAAATTTCTCAAAAACTTCGCAGCGGATAAATAGCATACATCACCAAGTAGCCATAGTATAAAGATCAGATACAACATCAAATAACTCCAAATATCCACATATGGATAGTCTCAACAACATAGTCAATCTAAAATAAATATAGACTGACAACCTACATCAAAGCCTATACTAAGACTCTAAAATAGATAAACAGAGGAAGCTCCCGCTATCCTCGAGCAACTCACCAAGCAAGTTAAAAGATCAATCTTGCACGTCATCTACCCATTCATACAAATAGGTAGGCGGTCAACCCAACGACCACTGGGGGTTAGCTTCACATCAATCATAATCAAGAATAAACAATTGAAAAGATATTCATTGAATTAAACTTCAAATAATTAAACAAAAGATAATTCACCTTCAACATCATTCATCAACACAAACAAGGTTCATAACATCATATATAAGTAAGACACCAATCACACCAAGCACATACACAATTAGGACTCATGTCACACTATGTTATGCACCTAGACACGACTTCTACATGCATGTGGTACCATCAACAACAACAGGTCGTCACCTCATGATGCAACAAACACATCATATAATCATTGAATACAAAGTATTCAAATCACACCATTGGATATAAATATCCTAAACCACCTCCACTCGATGTAAATATCCTAAGACTCATGAGGCATGAACATATGGCGCATTATACATATATTCAACAACACATTCACCAACATTATCACCATTAATTAACATATATGTGTTCATCAACAATATCACCATTATCACAAATCAACAACTTCATACAATTTCTCACAATCAAAACAAAGGAGGAAAGTACATCCCATCATGATAAACGTCATGTTCAACACCTATTAATCATTCATACATCTTCATACAATCATATCAAACTATTCACAAAAGATTTTCAAGGTATCCGGTCTTAAAGACCCTTTTTGACAAAGTTCGTCTATCGTTTCACAACCTTAAAACAATTGAGACAGTTGAATCAAAACTAAGCAAATAGACTCTAATGCCTCAACTATGTATACACTTAGATCACATATAAGTGCAGTTGTGCATACATGTGCGTTTCATCGGCCAAATGCGAAAAATCACAAGGTTCACAAAGTTCGCCTCACTTTATCATTTTTCAAAGATTTCAAGTTTCCAAAGCAAAACCAAGTTAAATACCATGATTCCCGTCCAAAACATTTTTACAAATCATAACTAAAGTAAACAAACTTAGTCCCATACTAACACTTCGAGAAAATGAATTTTCGGAAAAAGTGCATTATTGAACATTCTTGAACAATATACAAACAAACTGGATTTGATCCAAGAAGCCAAGTTCAATCCAATTAATTTGATGTTTCCAAAGGTTTCCAAAGGTTTTAGGAATTAATTTGGTCCGTAAAATAGCGACCGTTAACCCGATTTCAATTCCGTTTTCGCCTACACGTTCTACTCAATTAATCCTATCATTTTTTTTATGGAAAACCATACTTTCACATTCTCAAAACAGCCTATCCCATAATCACCTATTTCCTAAAAACACTTAAAATCACTTTTACACAAAATCCCAATTTCTTCCCAAACGAGTTCTCAACACCAATCAATAACCAAAAACAGAAAATAATTATACTATAACTCATCATAATCAACTTGTTTCATTCATTAAAAATCATCAACACCAAAATTCAACTTAATTCACCATTTTCACCAAAACTCAACAACATCCAACAACAACACACCAAACATGAATAAACTCATGAAATCTCTAACACCCATAGCATAATTTATCATTACTATCATAACACAACATCATTCAAGACATACTTCTAAAATTTCGTCAACAAACAACAACCACAACTTCATTTTCACTTATTTAAGCAAAAATAACAAAGTACTCATATCTATACATCTTAAGCATGTAAATTCAACATCAACAACTTAATTATCATCAAATTTACATACCCAAACATTGCATCAAAATAAGAGCATGAATTTCATCAATTAAATTCGTAATAATCACCTTTCACAATTAAGCACTTATGAATTGAGGTAGAAAAGAGATTATGTTAAAATTTAGTTGTTCTACAAACGAGCAACCTTATCAGCATCTACCTTACCAAGGGTCGAGGAGAATGGTTCTACTAGGTTGATTTACTTCCCGAAGTCACTTGTTTACTTAATTAATAACTAGATAAATCCTAGGTTCAACAAATTTTACTTAATATTAGTAATGTCACCTCCTAAGTACTTATTACTAGGGTCAACTCGTTTTCGGTATCTTTCGTCTAGTTACTAACTAATAACTTCCTAGATGGACATATATAAATATCGATATTAGGCCCTCTCACTACCTAAGTACCTAAACTAGGGTTTTGCTCCTAAGGAAATAAATCTAACATAATAAAACTATATAGCAAACAGAAAATAACTAAATAAACGACATTAAATTATATAATTATCCAACAAAATAAATAGAGGTTCATCTTAGAACCCTATCCTAAAAAGATTTAGTTACTCATGGTAACTAAATGACTAATTATAAAATAAATAAAACTTACCCTAAAAACTTGGGAACGTAATTCCTCCCTTTGTAAAGTCTTATGAGGCCTCTTGAATCTTCATTCTTCATCTTCCCAAGGACCACAAAAATATTTGGATGTCTTTGCTTTGTCGATTTGCATGATTTCTTTGTGAATTACATCAAAATCACCCTAAAATTGTTATGTTTCGGGAAGAACAGAATTACTGACTCAAATATAGAAAACATTACAAAAGTCCTAAAATCATAGGCAATTGCTCTAATACTCCTCTTTTTGCTGGTAAGACGTACTGAAAATGACTGAAAAACATGCTAAGAATAACGTAAGATGACCTGTCATCACCCTTATCTCTTATTCATTTTACTGTTCCCAAATAAGTAACGCGAATTGTTTTGTTGAAACGACAATCCCTGTGGATACAATACTCTACTTATTAGTTGATTACTTGATAAATGATTTGGTACACTTTCCTAAATTTGACCATCAATCACAACATGTAGATTGTTGTTGAATGCTTCCAATTCTATTTGATATTCTTCCCTAGGTATCGAAATTGCAAAGTTATTTCCATTTACACTACATTTAGGTAGCTAACTATGAGGGATATCACACACATTGTTAAGGGCTTGAGCAAAGGTTTTATTGGAAATGGGTTTTGATTTTGGGATTGTTTATGGTGCGATCGTTGAATCATCAAAATTGGAAAGAAATTGAAGGGGATTAATATAGGTTTGGTCGTCATTGTGTGGTTGTATGTGATGGCCGTGTATGGTTAGGTGAGCTTACAAAGGTGAAGATGAATTGTAAGTTGATCTCTAGAGCAAATCATGATTTTATTTCCTTTTAACTATTGTATACTAAATTTCTAAGAACTGATTCTATATTTAACTTAATATAATGTCGAACTTAACTATCAAGTCAAAATTAGTGAATTCGTGGAAATTCATTAGTATTTTGCTAGTTCCTATTATTAAACATTGATCAATAATTTGATGCTAACAAGTTAAAGGATTAAAATAAAATTTGAAATACATATAGTTAAAAGCATGTAATCAATATAAAATATGTACCTATGACCCTAATTTTTTTGGACTAGGTCATGTGTGTTACACTGGAAGTTGGAGGGACTATCAATTATTACTATTTTTTGTTGTTGTGCTTATTATGTTCTGGAGATTAAACAACAGAACGGTTAAAGTTAACATTGGGATTAAGTAAGGCAAATTTCAGAAATTCTTTATTATTTTCCAAGTCATCTAAATAATTTTCAGCCATTGTCACCCATGCCTCAATTCCCTCATATGTTTCCATCAACACAATTGTGTTTGGAGTAGCTTCTTTTGTACCACCTCTTTGTGCAATCCATAGAGGCTTCCCCCAACCAAAATCAATCTCTTTGAATCCCATATTTCCCCAACTTGTGAACACAAACGAAATTGGATTTTTAGCCATTCCTTCAAGCATTAATTTAGCACACTCATCGCTCCATAAAAAGCTAGGATCACTTTTCACTTTTAGAAACAATTCCTCATTAACATTTCCAATTTCTTCTTCCAAAAGTTTAACCATATCACCAGTACTAGTGTTTTTGTTGACATTATCACAAACAACCAATGCTGGCCATATTAAATTTCCTATTGAATTTTGCAACACATTCTCTCCCATCCTTCTCCTGATGTCTACAACATGTAAATTCACCACTTGCTTCTTACTTTCGTCACACAATTCCTTCATGCATGCTACAATCATGTGTTTACATATAAATGAAGACACAACCTTATAGGAAGTAGGTTTTATAATTCCTTCATGTTTTGAAATTTCCTTCATTTGATTTATTGATGTGTTATCAAACAAAAATCTTCTTATAGAGCACTTGACTTCTATCTCTTCTCCTTCGTTAATTTTCAACACACCTGATCTAACACCAATGGTGTTTCTTGGAGGAAAAAATGAAGAAGCAATTGATAAATTTGGCTCACAAATTCTATCCCTTGAACCGTTACAAATAGAAGACCATGTTTTCAAGAATATACTACAAGAATATGCATCTAGTATTGTGTGGAGATTACACAAGCCAATAGCTATCCCACCACACTTAAAAAGGTTAACTTGGACTAATATTTGAGGCAATACTTCATTGTAAGGTTGTGTTTTGTTTGGCTCACAAGGAAGCAATTTGTTTAATAATTCCAATTTTGGTGGACTTAGGAACTCTTTCATTTCCATGTTTATTGAAGCTTCCATGTAAATTGCGCCTTCATCGTTGCAATCAATGGAGAATATATCACTTCTTCTTCCACCAAGAGGATAGAAAATTGCTAGTGCCTCAGATAGTGAGTTCTTTAGCTTTGTTGATACATTTGAGAATGCTTCCTTGTTATTAGTTTTGTGATAAAATATGATTAATGGAAAATAGGTGTTTAGTTGAAACACATCAAACAAACATAGTTTGTAGGTTTTTTGTTCGCTTGATGTAGGAGATGATGGTTTGATGGTTTCTATTGATGTAACATTGATTTCCATGGTTAGAAGCTAGAGCTTATTACAAGAATTGTGTTCTTCCTTATGTGTTTATATATTATTTATTTTGGTGAACGCTAAGAATGTTAAATCAAAAACCACAACTTATTAATTATTATTAATTTTGTATTCATAATTTATTTTGAAGAAGTTGATACTTGATGTTATATAATTAACTCCAATTTATCAAGATTAAACTGCTCATATACATGTAACGTATGTTCGGTTTTACATTCAATTTTTGTTTATCATTCTCACACTCAAAAGCAATTTCTTCATTCTATCACTCAAAAGCAATTTCACCATCACCAATTCTCCATGAAATTGGGGTCTGTTTACCTTATGAAAATATTTTCTATTTTTCATTTTTAAAATATGTTTTAATTTTAACTTATTAATAAAAATATGTGAGTCTTTTAAAATAATTCATTATGATGGAGAGAAAATAAAATTTTAGTTTTTTTCTTTCTAGAAGAAGATAAAATTCTAGTTAGAGATGGTACATTTTATGAAATAATGAAAACAAATTTTGGTAGCATTTTTATTGTTTCAAAAGAATTTAGACTGTTGTTTACTTATAAAGTATTTTATTTTCTGTCTTCTAAATTCTAGTTAAAGATGGTAAATTTACACGTTGAACGATAGGAGTATAAGTGTATATTTAGTTATGTGGTGAACATAATTGATTTTTTTAGAAACAAGTTAAACAAAATTGATTTATGTTTTGATGCAATGATGCATGGTTGATTAAACAGATTCTTCTTTGGTTTTCGTATTTCTTTTAAATTTATTAGTGACAAATTGTTTATATATTTTGTCACTTAAACAAAACTGGTGTGAATTAATTTTTGTAAAAGTTACATTATTTATAACGGACTTTCGTGAGACTTCAAATTTTTTTTTTTTCTTTTCACATTGAATAGTTTGTTTCAAAAAAGACAATCAATAGTTAATTTTAACAAATCTGTCTTTTTTATAACTTGGTAGATGAGACTTATACAAAAAAGTTGAGACAATAAGAAAATTGTAAATAATATAAAAAGTTGAAGTTGCTCACAAGCCAACACGTGATATTAAGGACATTTTGGGGTTCCTTCAATTTTATTTTATTTTTGGGGTTTTTCATAACATCTATATTTGTTTAAATACTCTTATCTTTAATATATTATATACATAACAACATGGATTAAATTCAAACACTTTAGCATAATTTTTTTTTAAAGAAGCATACAAATAAATTGGTGACTACATAACTTGCATTAAAAAGATAAGAGATAATTGATTCACACTCTTAAAGATTTTAGGAATCTTTGTGAGATCAATTTCTTTTTTCATAAGGCCAGAGCAAATGACATCAAAAAGAGCGACTCCCAACTAAGTTGGTATCCAACTCTAACCTTTTGTCAAATAC
Source organism: Medicago arabica (assembly GCA_946800305.1). Taxonomy (NCBI): domain Eukaryota; kingdom Viridiplantae; phylum Streptophyta; class Magnoliopsida; order Fabales; family Fabaceae; genus Medicago; species Medicago arabica. The sequence continues at coordinate 32,368,352 of OX326968.1, forward strand.
TAATAAATATTATTAAAAAAGGAGAAAAAATACATAAAAAAACTGGGGGACATAAACTTTACCAGTTTATCCACAAAATGTAGGTATACCCAAATGAGTGATATGAAAATTAAAAACAACACAAATGGATCAAAGCAACCTCCTTAGAGGTCTAGATTGTGGTGAATGGACCATCTGTCAACACGGAGCAGATCCACGTACCATCCTCTCCCTGCAAAGTACAACAAGTTAAACACTCTTTTGAGTCACAAAGCAAGTACCAAATAAGATACTCCTTCCGACGCGGGGAGTAAAACCACCATCCAGAAACATCTGAATCAACACATCAGTTCGTCCCTTATCAGACCTTGAAGAACGACGACAACTTTGAGGAAGACGACGACAGTGGGTTGGGAATTCGAGCTGAAGCTTGACCGCCGAAGAAGAAAACGTCTAATCTGACACGACTGCTCAACAAATCGGTTAGTGAACCCGATCGCCAACACGAAAAAGGATTCACCCACCACCCACTGAGTCGGCCCAACATCAGCAAGTCTCCATAACCATTGTTGTTTCAACCGATGATATACTCATTTTTTCATTGTTGAGTAAATATAATGCACTTATTGATGTGAGTGACTTCTAGCTTATCCACTTACGTGATTCCTCTTCTTTTAACAAAAACTCAAGTGCAAACATCAGTATATCACCATTCATAAAACTTATCATTTATTTCACGAGGTTTGTTTTCATTAAAATATTCATCAAAAATATTTTTTCTTCAACAATCTCCTCATTTTTATGATGATAAACCTTTTGAATAAATCTTAAGTTCTATGATGGATATAATAACAAATGTAAGAATGTTCATAGACATACAATTAAACTCCCCCTAAACACATGCAAGAGTTTAATTCTTATCAAACTAATTAAACTCCCCCTCAATATATGCAAAAGTTTAATTCATAACATTCTTCATTAATTAAATCCATTTTAGATTTTTCTCTCCCATAATGCATATATCTCCTTATCCTAGGTTTTTCTACCATCATATATATATCTCCCCTTTTTGTCATCTATCAAAAAGTACTAGGGATGAAATGAAGGAAAAGTGGCATAATCTTGGAAGACAAGAACCGATATTGCATGTAGGTTTTATGTAATTCATAAGTGCATTCACATATCAAACTCTTGGTTTAATTAAAGCACATTGCAGGGATCATGAACAATCATTATTTCAATCAGTTTGTAAACAAGACAAGAAAAATGATAACATATGCATCCGTTTCAACATATTCAAAATATGAAATATTTTTCTCAAATTTGAGAAAATGTTTTTGTCTTTGGTTTCAATGATTTTGAAAATATTGATATTTTCAAGTATAGAAAACTCCCCCTAGGTTTTAGAGATGAATGTCCTATTACATTTCAAATCTTTTGATTTTCTAAGAAAATAATTATTTTCTTTTACTTATTGTCATAGCAGACAAGTTTTTTATTTGGCCAAAGTCATGCTCATAAGTTAGAAAATGATTAACTAACCTAAATTGTAGCATTTAAACGAGAAAAGACCAATTAATCTTATTCAGCAATTTCTGAAATCAAGTATTTGTGGAAGCAGTGAAATCAGAGTTTAGAAAAAAATCTTTCTCTCTTTACAATATTCTCATCTTGGAAATATTGCTGAGTTTTTCAAATGATAAAATTATTTGAAGTATCATTCAATGCAAGAGAATTTCTTTAAAAGAAATCAATTACAAGCAACAATTTTTTTTACACAGTTTGTGGAAAACACACATGTTTACAATCAAGTATATAATCATGTTTACTTTCATTTGTAGCTGTGTGTGAGTGATACCTTTTAGGTGTTGATCTTTCAATTTTTCATGCTCGAAAAGTATGTTAAACACTTAAGGTCAAATTGCAGAATAATTTTAAACAATTCATTTATTCACAAACACATATTGATATGTCAATGATGTTTACAACTCTATCTTTGTCTCCAATTTTTGCAATTGAAGTAAGATAATTATTCAACAACGCTTAAACACAAAGTTTTATGCTTAAAACATGGCCAATATAAGTTTAAGAACAAAATATGCACACCTTAGATTTTTTTTTTGAAGATTATAACAAGATCACACACAACATCAAAATGAAGATCAAGTGTATACTGTGTTTTTGTTGAAAAATCTTCTAATGATAAATTCAAAATTAAGATCCATTTGAAATCATGTTTGAAGAATGGTATTTTCATAAACCATATCAAAATCAAATTTCCCCTTTTTTATTTAAAGAAAATAATTTCAAAATCAAGAAAATATTATTTATACAATGACATTCTTCTTCTTCTAATTCTTCTTCTTCTTCGTCTTCTACGTCTTCCTCTTCGTCTTCCTCTTCTTCTTCTTCCTCTTCTTCCTCTTCCTCCATCTTCTTCCTCTTCCTCTTCTTCTTCTTCCTCTTCCTCTTCTTCCTCTTCTTCTTCGTCTTCTTCTTCTTCCTCTTCTTCCTCTACTTTCTCCTCTTCGTCTTCTTCTTCCTCCTCCTCCTCTTCTTCTTCCTCTTCTTCTTCTTCCTTCTCTTCCTCTTCTTCCTCTTCCTCTTCTTCCTCTTCTTCTTCTTCTTCTTCGTCTTCCTCGTCTTCCTTTTCCTCTTCCTCCTCTTCCTCTTCCTCTTCTTCCTTCTCTTCCTCCTCTTCCTCCTCTTCCTCTTCTTTGTCCTCTTCTTCTTCTTCCTCTTCCTCCTCTTCTTTTTCCTCCAGGTTGCTTTAGAATGTTTAGGGTTGAGGTAAATGGATAAAATTCGAAAATTCTGCACCTGCTGTCTGAAGAAATTCGCTAATAGCGAATTATCTTGCTATCAGCGAAAATCTCTAGCAAATACCAGTAGGTTTCGCTAATGGCGAGCTTAGGATAGCTTCCAGGCATGTTTCGCTTTTAGCGAAATTCTTTGGAAATGACTTCTTGATGTATTTCGCTAATAGCGAACTTAACAGGTTGTTTGCTTTTCTGTTTACTTTCTCCAACTTGGTTAAGGCCATGACATACTAGTCTAGAACCTTGATCTAAACTTTGTAATCTAAAGAAAATGATCCTCAATCCCTAAGCTTATAACGTGTAATCTTGGACTCTCTATCGATAAAAACTTGCTAGCACACATGTGAATATAACTTGCGGGAAACAATGAATGGCATCCTTAATTTTAATGAGAACCATTGAGCCTCGACTTAGTAGTTGAGAAAGTATGTTATTACGACACATAATGTATATCAAGTTATAAGTCAGACTTGATCATAGCTTGGTGTGTTTATGCCGTGAATCGATTTATAATCTTTTCATATATGAATAAGAATGTTAAGTTGTGATTTGAGTTATAAACTTTCATACATGAACAAGACGAATATGCAAGCATTTTACCGTCAACCGGGTAGGTCACGGACCCGTGGTAAATAAGTAACAAGTTATCAGTTAAGTTATCATATTTAACTAAGACTATAAGGAAGATGTAGGTGTCGTGTGTAACGCCCTATTATTTATTTAATTATTTTTATTTGAGTTTGGGGTCTTTTGTTGATTTAATTGATTAACTATGATATTTGTTGATATGTGATGTTTTCTTTTAAGATTTATTAGTAGGTTGTTATAACATTAAAAGTAAGGGAATTTTAAAAGATTAGATTAATTAAGGGTAGTTTGGTAATTAGAGGAGTTTGTTAAGTTATGATTAGTGGAGAGTATAAATAAGGGAGAACACTAAGGATTAGGGTTAGAAACCAGAGAAGCAGCTTTTGGGGAAAAATAGAGAGAACGTGAAAATACAGTTTTGGGAGAAACTTGAAGAGTTCTGAAAAATCAATCAATCTAAGGTAAGGGTGGGACTAACTTTCTTTAATCATGAACATATGATTCTAATTAGATTAATCTCTTGTTATTGTTGAAAATTGTTGTGGAGAAATTAGGGTTGAATTGAATTAGGATTGTTAAAAATCTAGGTAATCACATGAATTAATGTAAAAATTGCTGTCTAGGTTGCAGTCTATCAGTAGACAATGTTTCCTATTAAATTTGGGAGTTAGGGTGTCGAAAATTGGGTTTTTGAGACAATTTCTGAATTTCTGTTCGTGCTGTTCGTAGTCCTGTTCGTTGTCGCTCGCCATATCGAGCGATTATTCTCGCCCCGCGAGTAACAGTTAACTTGCCATGGCGAGTAGTTTTAGTCGCCTCGTGAGTGACCCAGTTAGTCACTCGCCACAACGAGCAGTTAGCTCGCCACGGCGAGACCTATGCTGAGAGCAACTACTAGCTCGCCACGACGAGCAATCTCACTTGCCACAGCGAACTGCTTGATGGCAGACTGCCACGTTTCGCGTTTTTGTGTCTTTTTCGCATGTTTCTGTTTTGAATTGGCCTTTGGTCTGAATATGAATATTGTTGTTGATTAAATTATGTATCCAGTAGCTTTGGTTTGACATGAATATCTTTTATAGATAATTTATTATGTGAATTACGATGTCACAAGTTGTTGCATGTCAGAGTCTTATCATTGCATAAGCATTTGTTATAGTTGAAGGCTTGATGCCTTGTTGACGTTGAAGGCTTGATGCCTTGTTATTAGTTGAGGGCTTGATGCCCTGTTTAGTCGAATTACGACATCTTGTTCAGAGCTTGACGCTCTGTTGGTACCTCATGCATATTATAATGCATTTTGTAAGTTGTTGTCGTCGTTGCATTATTAAGTTGTCATTGACATATTGTTGAGTTGTTGTTGCTGCCGCATCATCAAGTTGTTGTTGGTATTGTTAAGTTGTTGTTGTTGTCGCATCATCAAGTTGTTGTTGCTATTGTTAAGTTGTTGTTGTTGCATTGATAAATGAAATTAATTGATGAAAATATCTGAAATCATATGTAATACTTGTTGATGATTGTTGCGGCCATAATATGTTGATTAATTCTTATTATGAATTGTTGTTTTTTATTAACGAATGTGAAATCTCACCCCTTCTGTTTGGATGTTGCCTCTACGTGGGTAACGTGCAGATAACCAGGAGTAGTCCACTGATGTAAGTTGATCCTCGTGTCGTCATAGGAGTCTTGCTCTGATATGTAACGGGATGAGGGTATTCAATTGTTTTGTCTTTCCTTTTAATTACGTATCACCTTTAATATGTTGTTGTTGAACCATTTATTTGGAAGTTTTTATTATGTTGATTACGTTGAAGCCTAGTGTCAAGTTTTGACTTTTAATGTTGAATGATTTCCGCTACAATAATATTTGAATTATTAAAAAACAGGTGTTTAATTAAATAGTGGACTTTAACCCTATTTATAATGAAATGATTTTTGAAGTATGAAATGTGACATCATGTTTAAGGTGCACTATGATGTATTTTTGCATTTATTTATATGTTGGGAAAACAGGGTGTTACAATTGGTATCAGAGCAGGTCGGTCCGTCCGGCCAAGTAGATTGAGTCGTTTGTGTCGTGTGTTAGCATAATTCTGTTTTGAATTCCCTAACATATAACTGTTGTGTAGTAAATCGAGATGACTGGAAGAAACGATGCTGCTATAGCTGCTGCCTTGCAAGCTATGGCTCAAGCTGTGGGGCAACAATCTAATGCTGGTGCTGGAGGTAACAATGGGGTTCGAATGTTGGAGACTTTCCTGAGGAATCATCCACCTACTTTCAAAGGAAGATACGATCCTGATGGAGCCCTGACATGGCTCAAGGAGATCGAGAGAATTTTTCGAGTCATGGAATGCACCGCGCCTCAGATGGTGCACTTTGGCATACATTGCTTAGTCGAGGAGGCTGATGATTGGTGGGTAAGTGTTCGTCCGAACCTGGAGATCGGAGGTGATGAGTTCACTTGGGTTGTGTTTAGGAGAGAGTTCCTGAATAGGTAGTTTCCGGAAGATGTTCATGGGAAGAAGGAGATTGAGTTCCTAGAGCTGAAGCAAGCTGACATGTCAGTCACGGAATATGCTACTAAGTTTGTGGAATTAGCCAAGTTTTATCCGCACTACACTGCTGAAACTGTTGAATTCTCCAAGTGTATCAAGTTCGAGAATGGTTTGCATGCTGAGATTAAGCGGGCAATTGGGTATCAGAAGATCCGTCAGTTTTCTGAGTTGGTAAGCAACTGCAGAATTTATGAAGAGGACACCAAAGCTCACTATAAGGTTATGAATGAACGAAAAGGGAGGCAACAACTAAGTCGTGGTAAGCCTTACAGTGCTCCTGCTGATAAGGGCAAACAAAGAATGAAGGATGAGAAGAGGGTGAATGATGAAAAGAAACCTGGAAGAAGGACATATTAGTCCTTAGTGTCCTAATCCTAAGAAGGAACAAGTTAGAGGGAAAATGTTTGCTTTGACTGGCACTCAGACAGTTAATGAGGATCGTCTGATCAGAGGTACATGTTTTATTAATAGTACTCCCTTAATTACTATTATAGATAGTGGTGCTACACATTGTTTTATTGCTCCTAACTGCGTTTCGAAATTGGGTCTTGATGTGTCATTTATGAATGAGGAAATGGTTGTCGAAACCCCAGGCAAGGGTTCAGTGACTACCTCTCTAGTATGTTTGAAGTGTCCTTTGTCGATGTTTGGTAGAGACTTTGTTGTAGATTTAGTATGTTTGCCGTTAAGTGGGATGGATGTCATTCTAGGTATGAACTGGTTGGAGTACAACTATGTCTATATTAATTGTTTTAGGAAGACGGTGCGTTTTTCCTCTGCTGAAGAAGAAGAAGGGGAGACTGAGCTCTTGACTACTAAGCAGATGAAACAATTGATGTGTGATGGAATCCCGATGTTTTCTTTGATGGCGTCCCTGTCCATTGAGAATCAAGCAGTGATTGATAAGTTGCAAGTAGTATGCGAATTTCCAGAAGTTTTCCCCGATGAAATTCCTGATGTGCCGCCAGAATGGGAAGTAGAGTTCTCAATTGATCTTATTTCGGGTACGAAGCCTGTTTCTATGGTGCCTTAACGTATGTCAGCTTCTGAATTGGCTGAGTTGAAGAAGCAGTTAGAAGAGAGTCTGAAGATCATCAGAAGCTGAAGTGCTAGAGTGAGTTTGAAGCCTACAAACTGAAGATCTATTTAGAAGGATTTCTAAAGGCATTTCGATGCATAAGAAACATTCACTTGGAGTAACGGCTAGCTTCAAAGTCAACTTGAGCGTGGGATGCTCAACGACAAAGAATGCAGAATAGGACAGAGTACTTGTGTACGAACTCTGTTTCCACTACTCCACTACCTCGTACAGTTTGGCAACTGTGTCTACCGGTATTCAGCTTCAAATGGAATGGGATTCAAAATATGCATTTGAAGGACTATTACCATATCAAGCAACAGATCAACAACTATTGATCAAGCTTCCAGAATTCTCTTGATGTGCTGGATTGTCTCAACGTCTCTTTCCAACGCCTATATAAAGGATATAAGACTTGAAGAATATGTTGGACTCTACAAGTGAAAAACTATGATATCAAGCTATCGTATTCTAACTGAGTCAAACCAGAAACACATCAACAACTTAGCAAATTCTTACAAACTGTGTATTCTAGAGTTTCTAAGTTTATCAGAAAAACAGAGTCTGTCTTTGTTTATGTTATTGGAACACATTTGATTATTTGTCAAGTGTTTCCAACTCTATTCAATTTTCTGTAAATTGTGTCCGAAGTCTCTTGCTTGTGTGCTTGAACAAATAAGTCTCTTAGTTGTGTCTTTGAGCATTGGAAGACTCTTTCCTGTGTGCTTGAGCATTTGGAAGTCTCTTACTGTGTGTTTGAGCAACTTGTAATTGATATTACATTTTAGTGAAACTCTCCTTGGAAGTGCAAGGGGGACAGGACTACTTCCGGTTTGTGGAAGGAACCTGTATAATTGCTTGTGTTCTCTCTTTCTCCCCCCTTCTTGTGTTTTTCTCACCTTCAGTTGGTATCAGAGCTCGGGCTCTGTTGTCATAGCACTTAACCGTGTAACAGAAAAGATCCAGAGAAAAGCATGTCTTCTAGTGAGCCTTCTACTTCTGGTGCTAATTTTGGTGCTACTATACCATATGACTATGGATCCAATAACAGCAGTAAGAAAGCTTATTATGGGAAAATTTCAAAGTTTAATGGTGATCCTGAAGAATTTTCTTGGTGGAAAACCAACTTCTATAGCTATGTCATGGGTCTTGATGAAGAACTCTGGGACATACTTGAAGATGGTGTTGGTGACTTACAACTTGATGACGAAGGTTATAACGCCCTATTTTTATTTAATTATTTATTTAATTAAGCTGAGAGTCTTTTGTTGAATTTATTGAATTTGCTGTGATATATGCTGATATATGTTGATATATGTTGAATTTAGTATTTGTTGGTAGTAGATGTTGTTTTGTTATATTTGGTGAAGAAATATAATAAAGTTTGTTTAAGAAAAATAAAATAAATTAAGTAGGGATGATTTGGTAATTAGACGAGTTTGTTAGAAAAGATTAAGAGAGACTATAAATAGGAGGGAGTGGTAGAAGATTAGGTTAGAAACCAGAATTAGAGAAAACAGAGAGAACGTGAAAGTGCAGCTTTTGGGAGAAAACTATAGAGTTCTGTAAAACCAAGAAAATCCAAGGTAAGGGTGAGGCTAGCTTTCTTTAGATTAGTATATGAATTCTGAAACTAATTTGATCATAATGTTGTTGATTTATGTTGTCTAAGAAATTAGGGTTGAATCAATTTAGGTTGTCAGAAGCTTAGGTATCCGTTGAATTAATGTAAGGACTGTTGAATAGGTTGTAGATAATCAATAGATGATGTATCCTACCAATTTTGGGGAGTTTGTATGTCAAAATTTGAGTTTTTGGGGCAAATTCTGAGTTGTTGTTCGTACTGTTCGTCCCCCTGTTCGTCGTCGCTCGCCACAACGAGCGATTATCCTCGCCTCGCGAGTAACTCCATTTGTCACTCGCAACAGCGAGCACATGGCAGGGAGTCACCCTCTCTTCGCCACGGCGAGTAGTTCACTCGCAACGGCGAGCACATGGCAGAGAGTCACCCTCTCTTCACAGCGAGTAATCCCACTCGCCACGGTGAGTAATCCCACTCGCCACAGCGAGTTAGGCAGTAGGTGTCTCGACCTTGTGTCTTTGAATCTGTTTCTGTTTGGAGTTGGACTTAGGTTCTAAATTAGGAAATTGTTGTTGGTTAAGTAGAGGATTCCAGTAGCTGTAGCTGATAAGAAGAGTCTTTCGTGGATGTTTGATTAAGGGCATTATACGCTAAATAGTTGTATGTTGTTTAAGTTGTGTCATTGCTTGTTGTCCAAGTTGTATTGTTGCATTGTTGTTAAGTGATCGTGTCGCATAACCATTGGTCTAAGTTGAGGGCTTGATGCCCTGTTAAGCTGTTAAGTTGGGGGCTTGATGTCCTGTTTAGTCAAATTACGACATTCTGTTGAGAGCTTGACACTCTGTTGGTACCACATTGATATATATACACTGCATATTGTTGCGTTGTTGTCATGTCGTTGTATAGTTGTTGTTGTTGTCGTTGATGCATTGTCGAGTCATCATTGTTGCATTGTTGAATGGTCATTGTTGTAATTCATTAATAATTGTTAACTAAAAATCACATGAAGTTCTTGTTAATTAATAAATGTTGTAGTTGTATGTTGATTAAATTCTGATTTTTGAATTTATTGCTTATTATTAATGAATGTGAAATCTCACCCCTTCTGCTTGAAAATGTTGCTCTTCATATGAGGAACTTGCAGGTGATCCAGAATAGTGCAGATGTGAGTTGATCCTCGTGTCGTCATAGGAGTGTCGCTCTGATATGTAACGAGATGGGGGAATATCATTTATTATGTCTATCTTTATTAATTACGTAACTTATTGAAGTTGTTGTTGAACCATTTTGACTGGTATTTTGAATTACGTTGACGATGTTGAGGCCTAGTGCCAAACTTTGAATTTTAAAAGTTGATTAAGATTAAGTTTTCCGCTGCGATATTATTTAATTGTTTGAAAACAGATGTTTTATTTAAAAACGGGTTTTAAACCCTATTAAGTTGAAAACATTTTTGAAGTATGAAAATGTGACATCCTGTCTTATGTTGAACTCTGATAAATTATGTATTATTTTACATGTTGGGAAAACGGGGTGTTACAATTGGTATCAGAGCAGGTCGGTCCGTCCGACCAAGTAGATTGAGTCGTTTGTGTCGAGTGTTAGCTTAATTCAGTATCGAATTTCCCTAACCTGTTCTCGTTATGTAGTGAGTTGAGATGGCTGGAAGGAACGATGTTGCACTTGCTGCTGCTTTGCAAGCGATGGCTCAAGCTGTGGGTCAACAGAACAATGATGGTGGTAACGACGGTGTTCGCATGCTGGAAACCTTTTTGAGGAACCATCCACCAACCTTCAAGGGCAGGTATGACCCTGATGGAGCGCAGACATGGTTGAAAGAAGTTGAAAGAATCTTCAGGGTTATGCAATGCACTGATGTTCAGATGGTGCGCTTTGGCACACATATGCTGGCTGAGGAGGCTGATGATTGGTGGGTGAGTGTGCAACCGGTTCTAGGGAACGGAGGAGCTGCGATCACTTGGGCTGTGTTCATAAGAGAGTTTCTGAATAGGTATTTCCCGGAAGATGTCCGAGGTAAGAAGGAAAACGAATTCCTGAAATTGAAGCAAGGTGACATGTCAGTAACGGAGTATGCTGCCAAGTTTGTTGGGTTGGCAAAGTTTTACCCGCATTACACCCCTGAGACTGCTGAGTTCTCTAAGTGTATCAAGTATGAGAATGGTCTGTGTGCTGAGATTAAGCGGGCCATTGGTTATCAGAAGATCCGCTAGTTTTCCGAGTTGGTGAGTAGCTGCAGGATTTATGAGGAAGACACCAAAGCTCGCTATAAGGTTCTAAATGAGCGGAAGAGTAAGCAACAACAAAGTCGTGGTAAGCCTTATAGTGCTCCTGCTGATAAGGGCAAACAGAAAGTGAAGGATGAGAGAAGGCCAAATGATGAGAAGAGGACTGGGAGAAGAGATTCTCCTGCTGAGATTGTTTGTTTCCGATGTGGAGAGAAAGGTCACAAAAATAATGCTTGCAATATGGGTGAAGTGAAACGGTGTTTCCGTTGTGGCAGGAAAGGGCATACAATTGCAGATTGTAAGCATGATGAGATGGTTTGTTTTAAATGCGGTGAAGAAAGACACATTAGTCCTCAGTGTCCTAATCCTAAGAAGGAACAAGTTAGAGGGAAAGTGTTTGCTTTGACGGGCACTCAGACAGTTAATGAGGATCGTCTGATCAGAGGTACATGATTTATTAATAGTACTCCTTTAATTACTATCATTGATACTGGTGCTACGCATTGTTTTATTGCTGCTGGTGTTGTTTCAAAGTTGGGTCTTGATTCGTCTTTTATGAATGGGGAAATGGTTGTCGAAACCCCAGCTAAGGGTTCAGTGACTACTACTCTTGTGTGTTTGAAGTGTCCTTTGTCAATGTTTGGTAGAGACTTTGTCGTAGACTTAATATGTTTTCCGTTGAGTGGGATGGATGTAATTCTGGGTATGAATTGGTTAGAGTACAACTACGTTTATATTAATTGCTTTAGAAAGACGGTGCGTTTTTCCTCTGCCGAAGAAGAAGAAGGAGAGACTGAACTCCTGACTACTAAGCAGTTGAAGCAGCTGATGAAGGATGAAATCCCAAATGTGCCGCCTGAGAGAGAGGTAGAATTCTCAATTGATCTTATTCCGGGTACGAAGCTTGTTTCTATGGCGCCTTACTGTATGTCAGCTTCCGAATTAGCTGAGTTGAAGAAGCAGTTAGAAGATTTACTTGATAAAAAGTTTGTAAGACCGAGTGTTTCACCTTGGGGAGCACCTGTGTTATTAGTTAAGAAGAAAGATGGCAGCATGAGGCTGTGTATCGATTACCGGCAGCTGAATAAAGTAACAATAAAGAATAAATATCTGCTCTCGAGGAGCGACGATTTGATGGACCAGTTAGTAGGGGCCTGCGTGGTCAGCAAGATTGATTTAAGGTCGGGTTATCACCAGATCAAGGTGAAAGATGATGATACTCAGAAGACAGCCTTTAGGACTCATTACAGACACTATGAATATAATGTGATGCCTTTTGGTGTTACTAATGCGCCAGGAGTGTTTATGGAATATATGAACCGTATTTTTCATGCTTATTTGGATCGTTTTGTTGTGGTATTCATAGATGATATCCTGATATACTCCAAGTCCGAGGAGGAACATGCCGAGCATTTGAGAATTGTTTTGTAGGTGCTGAAAGAGAAGAAGTTATATGCCAAGTTATCTAAATGCGAATTATGGTTGAACGAAGTAAGTTTTCTTGGTCACATTATTTCTAGTAGAAGTATTGTTGTGGATCCATCTAAAATTGATGCGGTATCGCAATGGGAGACCCCGAAGTCGGTTGCCGAGATTAGAAGCTTCTTGGGTTTAGCAGGTTATTACCGGAGGTTTATTGAAGGATTTTCCAAGTTAGCAATTTCGTTAACTCAGTTGACTTGTAAAGGCAAAGCTTTTGTGTGGGATGTTCAATGTGAAAACAACTTTAATGAATTGAAGAAGCGCTTGACGACAGCACCGATTTTAATATTACCAAAGTCTAATGAACAATTTGTTGTGTACAGCGATGCGTCTAAGTTGGGCCTAGGTGGCGTGCTTATGCAGGATAATAAAGTAGTAGCTTATGCATCAAGGCAATTAAGGATTCATGAACGTAATTATTCTACTCATGATCTGGAGTTGGCTGCGGTGGTTTTTGTGCTTAAGATTTGGAGACATTATTTGTATGGTTCTAGATTCGAGGTGTTCAGCGATCATAAGAGTTTGAAGTACTTATTTGACCAGAAGGAATTAAATATGAGACAGCGAAGGTGGCTCGAGTTGTTAAAAGATTATGATTTTGGGTTGAATTACCATCCGGGTAAAGCTAATGTTGTTGCAGATACCTTAAGTAGAAAAACCTTGCACATATCTGCTATGATGGTTAATGAGTTAGAATTACTAGAACAGTTCAGAGACTTGAGTTTGGTTTGTGAAGTGTCGACCGAGAGTGTGAAACTGGGAATGTTGAAAATCACCAACGAATTTTTGGATAGTATTAGAAAATCTCAAAAAGAAGATGTGAAGCTGGTAGACTTAATGGTTGGAAGTAATCAGACTGATGATGGTGACTTTAAAGTTGATGATCAAGGATTATTGCGATTTCGAAATAGGATTTGTATTCCCGAAGACGCAGAGATGAGAAAGGTGATTCTAGAAGAGAGCCACAGAAGTAACTTGAGTATTCATCCGGCAGCTACAAAAATGTATCATGATTTGAAGAAGTTGTTTTGGTGGTCTGGATTAAAACGTGATGTGGCACAGTTTGTGTATTCGTGTTTGGTTTGTCAGAAGTCGAAAGTGGAACATCAGAAACTTGCTAGGTTGATGACACCTTTAGATGTGCCAGAGTGGAAATGGGATAGTATATCCATGTATTTTGTGACGAGTTTGCCGAATACGCCTAAAGGGAATGATGCTATTTGGGTGATTGTTGATAGGTTGACGAAGTCAGCTCATTTTATTTCGATTAACATCAGTTTTCCTATAGCTCAGTTGGCAGAAATCTACATCCGTGAGATTGTGAAGCTGCATGGTATTCCATCAAGTATTGTATCAGATAGAGACCCAAGATTTACTTCTAAATTTTGGAAGAGTTTGCAAGAGGCTTTAGGTTCTAAGTTGAAGTTGAGTTCGGCGTATCATCCGCAGACATATGGTCAATCGGAAAGGACGATTCAGTCATTGGAAGATTTGTTGAGAGTTTGTGTACTTGAGCAAGGAGGGACTTGGGATAGTCATCTTCCGTTGATAGAGTTCACGTACAATAACAGTTATCATTCTAGTATCGGAATGGCACCTTTCGAGGCTTTGTATGGTCGGAGATGCAGAACTCCGTTGTGTTGGTTTGAGTCAGGGGAGAATGTGGTTTTAGGACCAGAAATTGTTCAACAGACTACAGAGAAGGTAAAAAGAGTTGACAAAAGAGTTATCATGATAAGCGTAGAAAGAACCTTGAGTTTCAGGAAGGAGACCATGTGTTTTTGAGAGTCACTCTGGTGACGGGGGTTGGTCGTGCATTGAAGTCAAGGCAGTTGACTCCGAGGTTTATTGGACCGTATCAGTTTTCGGAAAGGATTGGAACGGTTGCTTATAGGGTGGGTTTACCACCGCATCTATCGAATTTGCATGATGTATTTCATGTGTCACAACTTCGGAAGATGTTGCAGATCCATCTAGAGATGATGTGCAAGTGAGAGACAACCTTACGATCAAGACCTTACCAGTGAGGATCGAAGGTCGTGAAGTGAAGAAGCTAAGAGGCAAGGATATACCCCTTGTGAAAGTTGTTTGGGAGGGAGCGGCTGGTGAAAGTTTGACGTGGGAGTTGGAAAGTAAGATGCTAGAGTCGTACCCAGAGTTGTTTGAAAGAGGTAAATTTTCGAGGACGAAAATCTTCTAAGTAGGGAAGAGTGGTAACGCCCTATTTTTATTTAATTATTTATTTAATTAAGCTGAGAGTCTTTTGTTGAATTTATTGAATTTGCTGTGATATATGCTGATATATGTTGAATTTAGTATTTGTTGGTAGTAGATGTTGTTTTGTTATATTTGGTGAAGAAATATAATAAAGTTTGTTTAAGAAAAATAAAATAAATTAAGTAAGGATGATTTGGTAATTAGACGAGTTTGTTAGAAAAGATTAAGAGAGGCTATAAATAGGAGGGAGTGGTAGAAGATTAGGTTAGAAACCAGAATCAGAGAAAACAGAGAGAACGTGAAAGTGCAGCTTTTGGGAGAAAACTGTAGAGTTCGGTAAAACCAAGAAAATCCAAGGTAAGGGTGAGGCTAGCTTTCTTTAGATTAGTATATGAATTCTGAAACTAATTTGATCATAATGTTGTTGATTTATGTTGTCTAAGAAATTAGGGTTGAATCAATTTAGGTTGTCAGAAGCTTAGGTATCCGTTGAATTAATGTAAGGACTGTTGAATATGTTGTAGATAATCAATAGATGATGTATCCTACCAATTTTGGGGAGTTTGTATGTCAAAAATTGAGTTTTTGGGGCAAATTCTGAGTTGTTGTTCGTATTGTTCGTCCCCCTGTTCGTCGTTGCTCGCCACATCGAGCGATTATCCTCGCCTCGTGAGTAACCCCAGTTGTCACTCGCAACGGCGAGTACTTTGCTCGCAACGGCGAGCACATGGCAGGGAGTCACCCTCTCTTCGCCACGACGAGTAGTTCACTCGCAACGTCGAGCACATGGCAATGAGTCACCCTCTCTTCGCCACGGCGAGTAATCCCACTCGCCACGGCGAGTTAGGCAGTAGGTGTCTCGACCTTGTGTCTTTGAACCTGTTTCTGTTTCGAGTTGGACTTAGGTTCTAAATTAGGAAATTTTTGTTGGTTAAGTAGAGGATTCCAGTAGCTGTAGCTGATAAGAAGAGTCTTTCGTGGATGTTTGATTAAGTGCATTATACGCTAAATAGTTGTATGTTGTTTAAGTTGTGTCATTGCTTGTTGTCCAAGTTGTATTGTTGCATTGTTGTTAAGTGGTCGTGTCGCATAACCATTAGTCTAAGTTGAGGGCTTGATGCCCTGTTAAGCTGTTAAGTTGTTAAGTTGGGGGCTTGATGCCCTGTTTAGTCAAATTACAACATTCTGTTGAGAGCTTGACGCTCTGTTGGTACCACATGCATATATATATATACCTTGCATATTGTTGCGTTGTTGTCGTGTCGTTGTATAGTCGTTGTTGTTGTCGTTGATGCATTGTCGAGTCATCATTGTTGCATTGTTGAATGGTCGTTGTTGTAATTCATTAATAATTGTTAACTAAAAATCACATGAAGTTCTTGTTAATTAATAAATGTTGTAGTTGTATGTTGATTAAATTCTGATTTTTGAATTTATTGCTTATTATTAATGAATGTGAAATCTCACCCCTTCTGCTTGAAAATGTTGCTCTTCATATGAGTAACTTGCAGGTGATCCAGAATAGTGCAGATGTGAGTTTAAAAACAGGTGTTTTATTTAAAAACGGGTTTTAAACCCTATTAAGTTGAAAACATTTTTGAAGTATGAAAATGTGACATCCTGTCTTATGTTGAACTCTGATAAATTATGTATTATTTTACATGTTGGGAAAACGGGGTGTTACAAAGGTGCTGCCATTAACCGTAAACTTCACACTCCTGCTCAGAAGAAGATCTACAAGAAACATCATATCATCAGAGGAGCTCTTGTCACTGTTATTCCTAAGTCTGAATACATCAAAATGAGTGACAAATCTACTGCTAAATCCATGTTTGCTTCTCTTTGTGCAAACTATGAAGGGAGCAAGAAGGTCAGGAAGCTAAAGCTCTTCTATTGGTTCATCAGTATGAATTATTCAAGATGAAGGAGGATGAAAACATTGAGCAGATGTACTCAAGATTTCAAACTCTAGTATCTGGACTTCAGATACTAAAGAAGAGTTAGATAGCTTCTGACCATGTTAGCAAGATACTAAGGAGTTTACCCTCTAGGTGGAGACCAAAGGTTACTGCAATTGAGGAAGCTAAGGATTTAAACACTTTGAGTGTTGAAGATCTTGTCAATTCTCTCAAAGTTCACGAGTTAAGTCTCAATGAACATGAATCTGCAAGAAAGTCTAAAACCATTGCTTTAAAGTCAAATGGAAGATCCTCAAAGGCTCTCAAAGTTGAAGAGTCTGAAAATGAATCTTTTGCTTCTGAAAGCTCTGAGGAAGATCCTGATGTTGCTAAAGAAATGGCTATGCTTTCAAGCAGAATGCAATACCTTGCTAAAAAGAACAAGAAGTTTCTGAGTAAGAGCAGTGGTAAGGGTTTCAAGAAGGAAGAACAAAAAGGTTGCTTCAACTGCAAGAAGCCTGGACATTTTATTGCTGATTGTCCAGAGTTGCAGAAAGAGAAATCCAAATCAAAAAGGTCAACCTTCAAGTCAAGCAAGTTTAAGAAGCAAATCAAGAAAAGTCTATGGCTACATGGGAAGATCTTGATAATGAGTCAGGGTCTGAAGAAGATGATGCTGATGGTGAAGCTAATGTAGCTGTTGGATTAATGGCTACAACTGAATCAGTAAAAGAAGCACCTGAGGAAGAATCAGATGCAGACTCTGAGAGTGAGACTGAGGTATTTTCTAAACTCACAAGATCTGAATTAGTTGATTCTATCAAATAACTTCTTGGTCACTATGAAACTAAATCCACTGAGTTGAAGAAAGTCAAACAGCAGCTTGACAAGTTGTCAAAAAGGCATAACTCAACTCTGTTGGAATTAGAAAGTTTAAAAGAAGAAAATGATTCTTTACTGATCAAGAAGTGTAGTTGTAAATACTTGAGTGAGCAAGATGTTGCTCTACAAGAATTTATTGCTACTGGAATTGATAGATCCAGGGTAGCATCTATGATATATAGCACATATCAGAACAGAGGACAAGGTCTTGGATTCATTGGAGGTAGCTCAAATGAAGTGATCATGTAACCTGGTCCTGATGGTGCAGAGAAACATTGAAAAATCACTTTGTAAGTGAGTTTGATGAAGTCAACACAGTGACTCATTCAGAACCTAAAGCTTCAAGTTCTAAAGTTATGACTAAGTCAAAATCTCAGAACGCAAAGTCAAAGGTTCTGAAAAACTTTGAACCTAAGGCTTCAATGATTCAAATTCTGAAAAAATCAGAGTCTGGTAAACAGACTCTGAAGAAACCAGAGTCTGGAAAACAAAAGCCTAAGTTTCAAAGAAGAGAAACTGTGAAAGGAAAGTTGGATCCTAAACTAACAGGTTCTAAACCCAAAGTTTGGAGGAAAACAATGTCAATGACTTCAAGACACACAATACAAAAGGGATTCAATGGTTCAAGAACTAACCCTAGAGGACCCATGAAAATATGGGTACCTAAGTCTAAAATTGTTGATGCTGCAGGTATGTCTAAAAGGACAAGAAAGGCAGAAGGCCTAACCATGAAAGAGGGAAGAACTGTGGGATTTGGAGGAAACCAGACTGGCAAAATCATTGGTACTGGAACCATTGGTAACTCTCTAATCTCTATTAGTAATGTGTGGTTTGTTGATGGACTTAGACATAACCTACTGAGCATAAGTCAATTGTGTGACAAAGGTTATGATGTTTTGTTTAATAAGAACAACTGCACTGTAGTCAACAAGGATGATCAATACATAGTCTTCAAGGGAAAGAGAAGAAACAATGTCTTCAAAATAAAATTCTCTGAACTGACTAATCAGAAGGTAGTTTGCCTTTTGTCAATGGGTGATAAGAAATGGCTGTGGCATAGACGGTTGGAACATGCAAACTGGAGGTTAATCTCTAAGCTTAGCAAGTTGCAACTAGTCAAAGGCTTACCATGCATTGACTATCATTCAGATGCTCTTTGTGGAGCATGTTAGAAAGGGAAAATTGTTTAAAGTTCTTTTAAACCAAAAGAAATTGTTTCTACCTCTAGACCCTTGAAACTACTTCACATTGACTTATTTGGACCAGTTAGTATTGCATCCTTATATGGAAGTAAGTATGGACTAGTCATTGTTGATGATTACAATAGATGGAGTTGGGTTAAGTTTCTGAAAACTAAAGATGATTCATATTCTGTGTTTAGCAAATTCTGCATCCAAATTCAATCTGAAAAAGAATTGAAAATTTTGAAAGTCAGAAGTGATCATGGAGGAGAATTTGAAAATGAGCCATTTGAGCTTTTCTATGAAAAACATGGAATTATCCATGAATTCTCTGCTCCGAGACCTCCACAACAAAATGGAGTTGTAGAGAGAAAGAACAGAACCTTACAAGAAATGGCAAGAACCATGATCCATGAGAACAGTCTGGCTAAACATTTTTGGGCAGAAGCAGTAAACACAACATGTTATGTTCAGAACAGGATTTACATCAGACCTCTGTTGAAAAAAACAGCATATGAACTCTTTAAAGGCAGGAAACCTAACATATCTTATTTTCATCAGTTTGGATGTACATGTTATATCCTGAACAATAAAGTCTATCTAAAGAAATTTGATGCCAAAGCTCAGAAGGGAATCTTTTTAGGTTACTCTGAAAGATCTAAGGCATACGGACTGTATAATTCAGAAACCATATGTTTGGCAAGAGCGACAACTTGTTCTTTTACTGCAGCCTTCTGAATTGTAGTGATAAAATCCACTAATTCATTCTTCAAAGCAGCAAATTTATCCTCATAACTCACATTGAGGATTGACACAAATATTTGCTCAATAATATCCTTGAGCCTTGAGCTTGACATTCCATAGAACTCATCTATTCTCAATGAATCAAAGAGGTTGGGAAGTATTAGCGTTTGGTTTGGCTCAGATGAAGTTGAAGGTACAGAAGCTAAGACTGTTTGTAAGGTTTGGAAGCTAGTTACAATAGTTTTAGGTTGGGAAAGAGATTCATCAACTGTTTGAGACACAGCCTCTGCTACGCATTCTGTTACAGGTTCTGGGTCAGGAATGACATCAGAATCTTGTACCAGAGTCTCAGAGACTGGTTCCTTTTCAGTTACAGTAACTGGTTTGTTTGAAGCTTCGGTTTGAATTTCTAGTTCAGGTTGAGGTACAAAGTCTGGTTTTTCAACAGATTCTGTAGTCTTGGTTGTTTTGGATTTTGCAGGGGTCTTTGGTAGTTCTCCTCCTATATGTTTCTCAAGAGAATCTAGGGTATCTGGAGAGTCTACAAGGATTGTTTCTTGTTGTGGAGATGGTTGTGAAGATTGGATGGGTTCTTCAGGTTCTTCAGTGGGCTGAATTGCCTGAAGTGGTTTGAGAAAAGATGGTTGAGCAGGATGGTCAGGGGGTAAGTTCAGAGACACTGTGATGGTGTCTTGAATAACCCTGTCAATAGTTGAATCAATGTATTCGCCTATTCTTGGGTCAAGAGGATCAAATGATGAGATTGGTTTGATTGGAGAGGGGGTTTTATTTCGAAGGGATGGAAGGGCTCTGCTAAGGGGTATGTTATCTGATTCAGTTTCAGATGAGGGTGATGACTCTTGATTCGTAGAAGAGAAAGGTGAGTCAAATGAAATGTTACCTGAGATGTTAGCTTCTGGAGAAGCTAGTTGTTCAGAAGCTTCAGACAAGGCAGCTCCTGATTGATCAGCTTCTACAGGGATAGCAGGACTTCACAGTCTCATCTCTTAGACCTTCTGTCACAACTTCCGCTGCCATTGCCTTGCCAGCAACATGTTCATCTTCAACCATAGATATAGAAGTACCTATCTTCTGTGCTACATCCTTAGCCACAGGAACAACTTCTTTCTTTCTTTTCTTGACCTGATTTTCTTCTTCATCAGAATCAGCATCAAGAAATTCAGCAATTTATACAACAAGCCTTTTGTGATCTCTGTCAGCTTTGCCTTTCTTGGCTTTCTTCTCATCCTTTGCCTTCTTCTCGTCCTTTATTTTCTTCCCATCCTTGGATTTCTTTATCCTTTCCTTAATTTCCTTGGATGTAGGAGAGGCAGATAGAGGCATAGGAGCTATGGTTTCAGAGGCACCAATAATCACAGCTGGAAGAGCTGCTGATTTAGACTTCTTCTTCTTCTTAGGAGGTTCTTGCTTCTCTTCCTCCTCTTCTAGATTGACATCCTTGGTCCTTTTGCCTTTGACCTTAAGAGGTCCTCCTCCAAGAGACTCAGGAATGGCAGAATAATTGATTATTCTACCAGTCTCATTGTAGTAATCTACTACAAATCTTGCAAGGACTTCAGGATTGTCTTCTTTGGAAATAAGGGGGAAGTCCATCATCAGATCAGATTGTACAGAAGACTCCTTCATATCTTGATCAGAAGGGATGTACTTCTTGATAATCTTCATGTATTGAAGAGTCTTGCCGTTGATGATTCTTCCTGTTACTGTCCCAAGTTGAGCGTTTGCTACAACACCAGATTCTGTCAAGACCTTCAAGAGTCCTCCTTGATACAGAATCTCGGAGATCAATCTTCCAAAAGGAACTTGTCTTCTGGACTTGATCTGGCCTTCCCTGATGGCCCAACACATGTGGTGCATCACATATCTTGGAAAGTTAATCTTCTTCTTTTTGATCAAAAAGTACAGAAGCACCTTATGATTCACAGACAGAGTGTCTGTTCCTCTACCTTTCTGAAGCATACTGTCCAGAATGATCTTCAAAAGCATCCGATGTTCTGGATGCATGTCCACCAACTTATTTGAAGGTCTTCCCTCAAACAAGAGTTTGTTGCAGATGCTCATCCATTCACTCTTCTTATCCACTTTCCACTGAAACTTGCCAAGGTTGGTTACCCTGCATGCCCTGGCAACTATTTCCTCGTTGATAAGGATTGGAATCCCCATCACAGCAGATCTTATTTCTAGACCATTGTACGGTCTCAGACCCATTTGCTTCCTGTTTTTGCCAGCCAATTAGGGGTTGTTCATGATTGCAACAGTTTCTTCGACGGTTGCATCATCCTTGTTAAAAACTTCAGCCCTTACCCAGAGATCTCTAACCAGTTCTTGATATGTTGGTCCATTGAACATACCAAAGTAACTCATCATTCCTTGTGCTAAGAAATGAGTTGAGACGTCGATACCATGCTTCATCAAGGATCCAAAATCTACTGGAGATTCAACTTGAACTTCCAGAGTCTCTTTGATGATGTTCATTGTTCTGGGTTTAATCACATAAGACTTTCCAGTTTTGACGATCACACCAGATTGAATGAGTTCACTTGCCATTTGTAGGGTTCTAGGTTTGATTTTGAGAAACAAAGTTTTTCAGAGACTAAAACGAAAGAGTAGTTCAGAGAAAAATCAAAGTGTGGAAAGTGAACTGGGTTGTGTTTGATTGTTATTTATAAGGAAAGTTGAAAACCATTTGAAAATGAGAAGGGGACAAACAAACATAAGCAATAAAGACTAAAGAGCATGCAGCCGTAAAAGTGTTGGGAAGACGCGAGGGTTACTTGTTAAACGGAATAAAATCATTGCCCTTTGAGTTTCTACCCAATACAGACAGGCCACGTCTGAGAACTAAAAAAGTAACTGTCACCGTAGTGGGGCAGGTGTTACTGAACTCAACAGTCATCCTTCCACTAATACGAGCTTCTTAAGAGTCTAAGTTTCCTTAACAGAGTCTGAGTGTCTTCAGAAGCTTATATTCATCAGAGTCTCTAAGAGAGAGTCTGATTCTCAAATAGCTTCTGAGTAACTTTCAGTGTCTGAATTTTGTCTTCCAAAGCACACATTAACCAGAAACATAACACAGGTTCAAATTTTTCTTTATAAAATCAAATCTTTCAACAGTCATAGGTTTAGTAAATATATTAGCCCATTGATGATCAGTATCAATGAATTGAATATCTAGAATTCCTTTTTGAACATAGTCTCTAATAAAATGATGTTTAATCTCAATGTGCTTTGCTCTTGAATGCAGAATTGGATTCTTAGATAAACATATAGCAGCTGTATTATCACGATAAATTGGGATACATTTTTCAGTTATTTGATAATCCTCAAGCTGATGTTTCACCCAGAGTAGTTGTGTACAACAACTAGCAGCTGAGATGTATTCTGCTTCTGCTGTAGATAGGGCAATTGTTTCCTGTCTCTTGCTAGCCCAGGATATCAGATTCTCTCCCAGAAATTGACAATTGCCACTGGTTGATTTTCTTTCAATCCTGCTCCAGCATAGTCAGCATCACAAAATCCAACTGGCTTATAATCAGAAGATTTCTTAAACAGAAGTCTAAGATTAGTAGTTCCTTTCAGATATCTAAAGATTCTCTTAACAGCTGTTAAGTGAGACTCTCTAGGATCTGATTGAAACCTTGCACACAGACATACGCTGAATAAAATATTTGGTATGGATGCAGTTAGGTATAACAAAGAACCTATCATACCTCTATACAGCTTCTGATCAACTTTGGTTCCTTGATCTTCTTTGCTCAGAATGCAGGTTGGATGCATTGGAGTGTTCATTTCCTTGCAGTCCTCAAGATTGAACTTCTTCTTGTCTGAAATATGATCTTGTTCTTCTGGGACTATCTTTGTTGCCAATGATTTGATCCTCAAGATGTGAAGACTTGTATTTGAACGAATGTTTGGATTGACTAGCTTGCTGAGAACCATCTTGAGCTTCTTCAGAAGCTTCTTCATCAAGAACTTCAGGGGACGCTACAGCTTCTGGAGTATCTTCAGATTCTTGAATCTGATCAGATTCTGAGTTGTTATCAGAATCTTGAGATCCTGCAAAGCTTTCATCTTACTCTGGAGCTTCACTTCCAGGCACTTTGTCATCAAATCTGACATGCATAGATTCTTCAATACAATCGAAGAGAAACAATGGTTTATGATACTATGAAGAAGAAGCTTCACAGAGTTCAAGAAGAAGCTAGACTTGAAAGAGAAGCTCATCTCAAGAGAACAGAAGCTCTTGAAGAAATGGTCAAGAAATAGCAAGAGGATCTACAAAAATTGATGGATCACATTGCCAAACAAACCAGCCTTAGTTGCACACCTAGTGTTTATTTAGTTTTGTTTTGCTTGTACTCTTATCTGCTGTTTTTTCTTTTGGCCTCTGAACTTTTACTTCGTTACATTTATTTAAGTTTTTGAATCTTTACTTCTGGATAGTTTTCTACTTCTATTTATCTGTGCTTCTGATATATCTTGTTATATTTATCTAAGTACGTCTGAAGTCTAACTATCTTATCTTACTTAGAATCTGTCTTGTTTTAACAGACTCTAATAAGTTTTTGCTCTGAATCTTCTCTTCTCATTTTCTCTAAAAAAAATTCCCTCATTTGAAGTCTTGTGAAAAGGGGGAGAAACTTGTCTTTAAACCTTTTTGTTGATGACAAAAGGGGGAGAAAAATCAACGAGTGTTTTTTTTAAAGTTATTCATGCTAAGTCTGAAGAAAAGGGAAGTTTGCGATAGGTACTTCGTTAGATTCTGAGCCCCATTAAATTAAATCCTTCAATTTAATTTAAAAAGAATCTTCTCTCATATTCTTTTAATTATTCTGTGAGATTTGATTCAGTTATTTGTGTTAAATATGAATTTAATTAACATGGATAGAACTTAGGGGGAGCTTAAAAACCTCATCTTAAGGATTATCAGACTCAGGGGGAGTCAGAGCTTACAAACCTCAGACTCTGAGCTTACAAACCTCAGACCCTTCAGTCAACCTGTTAATTAGATTTACAACAATTGACCTTTTAAATACTGATATTTGTCATCATCAAAAAGGGGGAGATTGTTGGAACAAGGGTGTTCAGCAATACCACTTTTGAGTTTTGATGATAACAAGGTATTAAAAATTGTCAATTGGATATGCTAATATTTGTTTAAGTGTGCAGGATCTTAATCAAGATTTCAATCTTAGTAAGTACTCTGTTTGATATTTTGAGAGCAAAATCCAGAGAAGCTTGTTGCTTGTGATTCTGAAGATCAAGAGAGTCTGAAGAATCATCAGAAGCTGTTTCAAGAAGTCCTGAAGACCAAGAGAATCTGAAGTTCAAATGAGTCTGAAAATGATCAGAACCTAAAGTTCAAGAGAGTCTGAAAATGATCAGAACCTAAAGTTCAAGAGAGTCTGAAGATCATCAGAACCTGAAGATCAAGAGAGTCTGAAGATCATCAGAAGCTGAAGTGTTACAGTGAGTCTGAAGCCTACAAACTGAAGATCTGTTTAGAAGGATTTCTAAAGGCATTTCGATGCATAAGAAACATTCACTTGGAGTAACGGCTAGCTTCAAAGTCAACTTGAGCGTGGGATGCTCAACGACAAAGAATGCAGAATAGGACAGAGTACTTGTGTACGAACTCTGTTTCCACTACTCCACTACCTCGTACAATTTAGCAACTGTGTCTACCGGTATTTAGCTTCAAAAGGAATGGGATTCAAAATATGCATTTGAAGGACTATTACCATATCAAGCAATAGATCAACAACTATTGATCAAGCTTCCAGAATTCTCTTGATATGTTGGATTGTCTCAACGTCTCTTTCCAATGCCTATATAAAGGATAGAAGACTTGAAGAATATGTTGGACTCTACAACTGAAAAACTACGCTATCAAGCTATCGTATTCTAACTGAGTCAAACCAGAAATACATCAACAACTTAGCAAATTCTTACAAACTGTGTATTCTAGAGTTTTTAAGTTTATCAGAAAAACAGAGTATGTTTGTGTTTATGTTATTGGAACACATTTGATTATTTGTCAAGTGTTTCCAACTCTATTCAATTTTCTATAAATTGTGTCAGAAGTCTCTTGCTTGTGTGCTTGAGCAATGAAGTCTCTTAGTTGTGTCTTTGAGCATTGGAAGACTCTTGCCTGCGTACTTGAGCATTTGGAAGTCTCTTACTGTGTGTTTGAGCAACTAGTAATTGATATTACATTTTAGTGAAACTCTCCTTAGAAGTGCAAGGGGGACAGGACTACTTCCGGTTTGTGGAAGGAACCTGTATGATTGCTTGTGTTCTCTCTTTCTCTTTATCTCTTGTTTATTTCCGCTGCAATAGACTCTGGTCTTCCATCAGGTTCTGAATCCATTCAGACTCTGATCCTGGAAAACAGATTCTTACTCCTCAAGAGTTACGGAAAAGTAAACACAATTCAACCCCCCCCCTTCTTGTGTTTTTCTCACCTTCAGGTGCCCGTGTGTTCAGTAAGATTGAGTTGAGGACGGGCTACCACCAGATCAAAGTGAAAGATGATGATATTCAGAAGACAGCCTTTAGGACACGTTACAAACACTATGAATATTCTGTGATGCCTTTTGGTGTTACTAATGCGCCTGAAGTGTTTATGGAATACATGAACCGTATTTTTTATGCTTATCTGGATCGTTTTTTTGTTGTGTTCATAGATGATATTTTGATATACTCCAAGTCCGAGGAGGAACATGCCGAGCAGTTGAGGATTGTTTTGCAAGTGTTAAAAGAGAAGAAGTTATATGCCAAGCTATCTAAGTGCGAATTATGGTTGAACAAGGTAAGTTTTCTTGGTCAAATTATTTCTGGTAGTGGTATTGTTGTAGATCCATCTAAGGTTGATGCGGTATCGCAATGGGAGACTCCGAAGTCGGTTACCGAAGTTAGGAGCTTAAGATTTGGAGACATTATTTGTATGGTTCTAGATTCGAGGTGTTCAGCGATCATAAGAGTTTGAAGTATTTATTTGACCAGAAAGAATTAAATATGAGACAACGAAGGTGGCTTGAATTGCTAAAGGATTATGATTTTGGGTTGAATTACCATTCGGGTAAAGCTAATGTTGTTGCAGATGCTTTAAGTAGGAAAACTTTACATATGTCTGCTATGATGGTTAAAGAGTTGAAATTACTAGAACAGTTCAGAGATTTGAGTTTGGTTTGTGAAGTGTCGTCAAAGAGTGTGAAACTGGGAATGTTGAAGATCACCAACGATTTTTTCGATAGTATCAAAAAAGCTCAGAAAGTAGATGTGAAGTTGGTAGACTTAATAGTTGAAAGTAATCAGATTGATGATGATGACTTTAAGGTAGATGATCAAGGAGTATTGCGATTTCGAAATAGGATTTGTATTCCTGACGATGCTGAGATGAGAAAGATGATTCTGGAAGAAAGTCACAGAAGTAATTTGAGTATTCATCCGAGAGCTACAATAATGTATCATGATTTGAAGAATTTGTTTATGAATGTTTAATCCGTCAGAAGTCAAAAGTTGAACATCAGAAGCCTGCTGGATTGTTGACACCTTTAGATGTTCCAGAATGGAAGTGGGATAGCATATCCATGGATTTTGTGACTAGTTTACCGAATACTCCAAAGGGAAATGATGCAATTTGGGTAATTGTGGATAGACTGACGAAGTCGGCTCATTTTATTCCGATAAACATTAGTTTTCCTATACCTCAGTTGGTAGAAATCTATATCCGTGAGATTGTGAAGCTGCATGGTATTCCATCGAGTATTGTATCAGATAGAGATCCAAGATTTACTTCTAGATTTTGGAAGAGCTTGCAGGAAGCGTTAGGTTCTAAGCTGAATTTGAGTTCGGCGTATCATCCACAGATAGATGGACAGACTGAGAGGACGATTCAGTCGTTGGAGGACTTGTTGAGAGTTTGTGTGCTCGAGCTGGGAGGAACTTGGGATAGTCATCTGTCATTGATTGATTTCACTTACAATAACAGTTACAATTCTAGCATTGGAATGGCACCGTTCGAAGCGTTGTATGGCCGGAGATGCAGAACTCTGTTGTGTTGATACGAGTCCGGTGAGAGTGTGGTACTAGGACCTGAGATTGTCCAACAGACTACCGAGAAGTTTAAGTTGATTAGAGAAAAGATGAAAGCGTCACAGAGTAGGCAGAAGAGTTATCATGATAAGCGTAGGAAAGATCTTGAGTTTCAAGAAGGAGACCATGTGTTTTTGAGAGTACAAGGTTTATTGGCCCGTATCAAATTTTGGAAGGAGTTGGGAAGGTTGCGTATAGAGTGGGTTTACCGCCGCATCTATCGAATTTACATAATGTATTTCATGTGTCACAACTTCGGAAGTATGTTTCAGATCCATCTCATGTGATTCCAAGAGGTGATATGCAAGTGAGAGACAACCTCACGATCGAGACCTTACCAGTGATGATTGAAGGCCGTGAAGTGAATAACCTAATAGGCAAGGATATACCCCTTGTGAAAGTTGTTTGGGAAGGAGCGGCTGGTGAAAGTTTGACGTGGGAGTTGGAAAGTAAGATGTTAGAGTCGTATCCAGAGTTGTTTGAGAAAGATAAATTTTCGAGGACAAAAATATTCTAAGTGGGGGAGAGTTGTAACGCCCTATTATTTATTTAATTATTTTTATTTGAGTTTGGGGTCTTTTGTTGATTTAATTGATTAATTGTGATATTTGTTGATATGTGATGTTTTCTTTTAAGATTTATTAGTAGGTTGTTATAACATTAAAAGTAAAGGAATTTTAAAAGATTAGATTAATTAAGGGTAGTTCGGTAATTAGAGGAGTTTGTTAAGTTATGATTAGTAGAGAGTATAAATAAGGGAGAACACTAAGGATTAGGGTTAGAAACCAGAGAAGCAGCTTTTGGGGAAAAACATAGAGAACGTGAAAATACAGCTTTTGGGAGAAACTTGAAGAGTTCTGAAAAATCAACCAATCTAAGGTAAGGGTGAGACTAACTTTCTTTAATCATGAACATATGATTCTAATTAGATTAATCTCTTGTTATTGTTGAAAATTGTTGTGGAGAAATTATGGTTGAATTGAATTAGGATTGTTAAAAATCTAGGTAATCACATTGATTAATGTAAAAATTGCTGTCTAGGTTGCAGTCTATCAGTAGACAATGTTTCCTATTAATTTTGGGAGTTAGGGTGTCGAAAATTGGGTTTTTGGGACAATTTCTGAATTTCTATTCGCGCTGTTCGTAGTCCTGTTCGTTGTCACTCGCCACATCGAGCGATCATCCTCGCCCCGCGAGTAACAGTTAACTCGCCATGGCGAGTAGTTTTAGTCGCCTCGCGAGTGACCTTGTTAGTCACTCGCCACAACGAGCAGTTAGCTCGCCACGACGAGACCTATGCCGAGAGCAACTGCCAACTCGCCACGGCGAGCAATCCCACTCGCCACAGTGAACTGCTTGATGGTAGACTGCCATGTTTCGCGTTTTTATGTCTTTTTCGCATGTTTTTGTTTTGAATTGGCCTTTGGTCTGAATATGAATATTGTTGTTGATTAAATTATGTATCCAGTAGCTTTGGTTTGACATGAATATCTTTTATACATAATTTATTATGTGAATTACGATGTCACAAGTTGTTGCATGTCGGAGTCTTATCATTGCATAAGCATTTGTTATAGTTGAAGGCTTGATGCCTTGTTTACGTTGAAGGCTTGATGCCTTGTTATTAGTTGAGGGCTTGATGCCCTATTTAGTTGAATTACGACATCATGTTGATAGCTTGACGCTCTGTTGGTACGTCATGCATATTATAATGCATTTTGTAAGTTGTTGTCGTCGTTGCATTATTAAGTTGTCATTGACATATTGTTGAGTTGTTGTTGCTGCCGCATCATCAAGTTGTTGTTGGTATTGTTAAGTTTTTGTTGTTGCCGCATCATCAAGTTGTTGTTGATATTGTTAAGTTGTTGTTGTTGCATTGATAAATGAAATTAATTGATGAAAATATCTGAAATCATATGTAATACTTGTTGCGGCCATAATATGTTGATTAATTCTTATTATGAATTGCTGTTTATTATTAACGAATGTAAAATCTCACCCCTTCTGTTTGAATGTTGCCTCTACATGGGTAATGTGCAGATAACCAGGAGTAGTCCGCTGATGTGAGTTGATCCTCGTGTCGTCGTAGGAGTCTTGCTCTGATATGTAATGGGATGGGGATATTCAATTGTTTTGTCTTTCCTTTTAATTACGTATCACTTTTAAGATGTTGCTGTTGAACCATTTATTTGGAAGTTTTTATTATGTTGATTACGTTGAGGCCTAGTGCCAAGTTTTGACTTTTAATGTTGAATGATTTCCGCTGCAATATTATTTGAATTATTAAAAAACAGGTGTTTAATTAAATAGTAGACTTTAACCCTATTTATAGTGAAATGATTTTTGAAGTATGAAATGTGACATCCTGTTTAAGGTGCACTCTCTTGTTATCCACACCAGGGGGATGCAAGAGGTTCAGGCCAGGGGGACGGGACACGCTCCGCAAGGTAAGACCGCACGATACTGAGGGAGTCTGATGTGCCTCAGCTAGGTTTTCATCGGTTTATCAAGGATTGTACTCGGGGTTACTCCGCCCGATACACTCTGTAAAACGAATCAAGATTAATGTGTTTGTTCAACGCTAACCTAATTTAACAGAAACAAATTTTGTATTAAGTTTATGAGTTATGACATGTCACCAGACGTGTAAGCCTATGCAATATAAGATGTTATACATATATGATACGAGCTTGATATATATATATATATATATATATATATATATATATATATATTTATATTGCAACCATGTTTAAGATTATATAGCAGGACAAGACCATGAAGTTGAAACGTAGACGATCTTAGGATCCCTCGATCGTCCGGTTAGATTCGTGTCATGAAAGTGTTACATTTAGGTCTTGATACGTTTAAATGTATCTCGACATAGCGGTCCTAGGATCCCTCGACAGCCATGATACATAAGATATAGGTAAGACCTATAACTTAAGTCTAGAAAAATCTATGACGAATTTAGAGTGCACAACCGTCTAGATAAGCATCATCCACACACGTATAGTCAACCGGCAGGTTGCAGTATAGTCACGTGGTAACCCTAGGTTTTCCCCGAGGTTACCTACAGCCTAGGATTAGGTAGAACTCACTGAGACATTATGTATCATCCCAATCCTTATTTGTTTCAGATTCAGCAAGTGGTTTAGCAGGATGTAGCAAGTTCGTGGCCGAGTGGATAATCTGCAAGGACTCATTCGTACCCGCTGCAGGATGCTCTTATGGATTCAGAAGTGTTTCTATATGTGTATTGGATAGGTATATTGTATTTTGTTTATGTACGAACGCGATTTGCTGTATATTCATTCGAAGTAATAAAGTTGTAAATTTTGATGTATCCAGTACTGATATTAACGCACATGCTAAACTTTTTAGATACGTTTAGTGTGGGCGTTATAGACATCTAACTTTGGTTTATAGTTTTCTAAATCAAACTGCCCAATTATTATAAATAACATCTAGAAGGAAAGTAACGTTAAATCATGTTGTCGTTTTTTGATAAAAAAAATAAAATCAAAGTCAAATCACCTAAAAGAAAACTATCAAAATTTATATTGAAAAGACTTAAATTACATCTTAATTTTTATTTTTGACTTTGATTTTGATTTAATTTTTTGGTCAGAAAAACGACAACTTGCCTTAATATTACTTTCCTTCATAATGTTTTAATTGGGCTACACCTTTGACGTAAAATAGGAAACGGTTCAGAAGTCATATGAATAGAGGAAACAATTATTTTTATTTTTGACTTTGACTTTGAATTTATTTTTTGGTCAGAAAAACGACAACATGCCTTAATATTACTTTCCTTCATAGTGTTTTAATTGGGCTACACCTTTGACGTAAAATAGGAAACGGTTGACAAGTCATATGAATAGAGGAAACAATTATATTTTTTAAATAAATATTTTTTTACAAACAATCCTTTAATTTAAAATGACTTAAAATAGTGGAAATTGATCTTTTGTCATTTTAGTCAAAAACTAGTGGATGTATGTTGTTAACTTGCTCCTTATTCTTGCTAGGTGAGTGTGAAATAAGATCCCAATGTGTGTGTGTGTCTGTTACTCTTTAATTTTCTACTTTTAAAATCAATTCTTGATAGTATTTCCTTTTTCACTATTCTCTCTTATATTTGTCATTCAAGGTTGGTGACAACACAACAATTCTAGGGATCAAGATTTTTTGCAATTACAAGATAGTGACAATATGCAATCAGCAGTCTAGACAACGTCTGATCAAGATCGAACGATTTATATTTCAAACTCGAAATTTAATATTATACAAAAAATCAAAATCCACCTTAAAATCTAATTCATCGAATCAAAATCAGACGATTATGTTTAGCTAAATGAAACTAATTGTATTGATGCAATGATTGCATCTAATCCTAATCCCATTTCTAGAAGATCATTTTATTTTTTGCAATATTATCTCATCCTTATCCCATTTCTAGAAAATTGGTTCATTTTCTGCACATATCATCTGATTCTTATCCCATTTCCAGAGGATCATTTCATTTATCGCACATATATATAAACCTATCACATTACTCACTAATTCACTCAACCCTATATCCTTGCAACTCGAACCCTAAGTTAGCTGCTATGTTCTGCTACTACATTTTCCTTGCTCTTTTTTTTCTCTCCCTTCTATTTTTCAAGAGAAAAATACTAACTCATAATCCCAGAAACCATAACAAATCACACTTCTCCGCTTCTACTCACACCCCTCCTTCATACCCTATCATAGGTTGCCTTATCTCTTTCTACAAAAACCGCCACCGTCTTCTAGATTTTTACACCCATCACCTCTCTAATTCTCCAACTCAAACCATCCTCATCAATCGTCTCGGTGCTCGTCGAAACATCATAACTGCCAACCCTCTCAACATTGAATACATCCTCAAAACCAATTTTACCAATTTCCCTAAAGGAAAACCCTTCACTGAAATCCTCGAAGACCTCCTCGGTTGCGGAATATTCAACGTAGATGGCAAGATATGGTCAAAACAACGCAAATTAGCCAGCCACGAATTCACAACAAGGTCCCTCAAAGACTTTGTTGCGAAGACACTTGAAGATGAAGTTCGACAAAGACTTATTCCATTGCTTGAATTTGCTTCTAATGGTAACCATATTATCGACATGCAAGATATTTTAAGGAGACTCACATTTGAAATTGTGTGTAAAGTTTCACTTGGTTATGATCCTTGTTGTTTGGATTTATTTAAACCTTTGCCACCTCTTTTGTCGGCATTTGACAAAGCTTCTGAGATAAGTGCAATGCGTGCAACTTCTCCGATTCTTTTCATGTGGAAGATCAAGAGGATGCTCAATATAGGGTTAGAGAAATCACTTAAAAAAGATGTTAAACTGGTTCACGAATCGGTGATGGAGATAGTACAGAAAAAGAAAAAAGGAA
Source organism: Medicago arabica (assembly GCA_946800305.1). Taxonomy (NCBI): domain Eukaryota; kingdom Viridiplantae; phylum Streptophyta; class Magnoliopsida; order Fabales; family Fabaceae; genus Medicago; species Medicago arabica. The sequence goes on from OX326968.1 coordinate 32,401,157, forward strand.
TTAGTGAAAAAAACATTTGTGGTATTGATTTGTTGACAAGGTTATTAGAGGCAGGGCATGATGAAATAATGGTGAGAGATATGGTTATTAGTTTTATCATGGCAGGGAGAGACACCACGGCGGCGGCGATGACATGGCTTTTTTGGTTATTGTCAAACAATCCAAGCAAAGAGGAGTTGATTGTGAAAGGACTGAGGGGAGTTTTTGGAGGAAAAATTAATGATGATGATTTTGAGTTTATTAGGTTTTTTGATTACGAAGATTTGAAAAATATGGAGTATTTGAAAGCCTGTTTATGTGAGTCAATGAGGTTGTATCCTCCGGTGGTGTGGGATTCGAAACATGCTGCCAACGCCGATGTGTTGCCGGACGGGACTAGGGTTCATAAAGGTGATAGGGTGACTTATTTTCCTTATGGAATGGGGAGGATGGAGGTCTTATGGGGAAGAGACTGGAATGAGTTTAAACCAGAACGATGGTTTCATGAATCTGTCAGAGAAGGGAATAATAATAACAATAATGAGGTTTTGAAATATGTGAACCCTTACAAGTTTCCAGTTTTTCAAGCTGGTCCAAGAGTTTGTCTTGGAAAAGAGATGGCTTTTATTCAAATGGAGTATGTTGTGGCTTTGATTCTGTACCAATTTGAAATTAGGCCCGTGTTAGCTGACCAACCAGTTTTTGTTCCTTTTCTTACGGCTCATATGGCTGGTGGGTTCAAGGTAAGGGTCCATAAAAGAGTTTGAAATGAAAAGTATAGGCACAAAATGAGATCTTAATATGTGTTGTACATGCTATGCTGGCATATTTCAATCTATTAATTGTTTAACCTCTTTATTTGTTTTTCTCATCGTAATTTTAGGTCCTTCTCTTTTTTAACACATAATATATTTTCATAAAGATTAATTTTGATTATTGCAGATTGAATGTAATCGAAATAAAAAGAAGTTAATGTGTTGTTTCAAATTTATAACAACTATCATATTATCTCCAATTATTTTCATATTGGTTAAATATGTTTACTCTTGTAATATGAGTGAATTTTGGCTTACCTTCTATAAAAAAATCTTTGGATTCCAACTCAGTAATTTGAAGATTCTTTAGATTTGAACCCTGATTTCATATGGGTGTAAACTTAAGCTTATGTGGCACCCTGATAAAGCTTTATTTTAAAATCCACATGGTTTTTCATTAGTAAATTAATTAAAAAAGGGTTAATATATATTCCCCCTGTAAAATAGGTGAGTTTTGATTTACCCCTTGTAAAATAAAAAGTTTAGATTCCAACACTATAGTATAAAGATTCTTTGGTTTCGAACCCTCGTTTGTTCTGACTGTATATTTAAGCTTATGTGGTACACTAAGTCAACATTTTTTTATTAAGTGAAACGTTGACTGTGTAATTATTTTTCATTTTTAATATTTTTGGATACATGTGCCATTTTTGGCTGTAATTTTTTTTAAAAACATAATAAATGCTTTTCATATCTCTCTCTCTATATATATATACATATATATATATATATATATATATATATATATATATATATATATATATATATATCGTTCTCTTTTCCATCAAACATCAACATAAATAAAAACAACATCTGTCATCTTCATCATCCCAACCGAAGCAAAACCAAATCAACAACAACAACCTACATACCCCTATTTACTCTTCTTATTCCTTCTATTTTTTCCATCAAATCAAATCAATAGCAACAAACCTCCAAAGTCCGTTTGATGCCCAAAATCATCAAAATCAACATCTATTAATTTGATACATTTTGTATAATCTCCCTACAGTCCTAACTATCGAATCCAACAAAAACAACTTCTAGCTATTTTCCTTCACAAATCGGAACACCAAACCTTCCTTATTGGTACTTATTCATAGATTTGAACCTCTCCACAACTGTTTATTCATGTTTTAAACATGCATTTGGACCTGCATCCAAAATCAAAACCAATGGCAATCATAACAAGACAATATCAATAGGAATCAAAACCAAATTTGTTTCCTTATATGAATTGGAAAAGGCGTGTTCGTGGACCTTCATGTTATTTGATTTTTCTTCTTCTGGGTTTCTTTAAAAAAATTAAGATTAATATCAAAAGGGTTTATGGAATAGTGCTTATGGGTATATAAGTGTTAATATATTTTTGTCTTCTCCAAATAAGTAATATGTTTTCCTGGGAGGCATTATGGAATGTGTTCTTGTATTATTCAAATAAGTGTTAATTTGTTTTTTTTTATTATGTTTTTTATGACATCTTCAATGCCAAATTTGGGTTTCATTTCCAGTTCAATGCCATCTTCTATTTTGGATGAATTCATGGTTTTCTAAATGAATTTTTAGATAGAAAAATAAAACAATGAAAGATGGTTTATAGATGTGTGTATCTTGTATTTGTGATGAACGTTTGACGATTTACCTGCAAGAACTTCGATCCTCATGTTATTATGAGAGAAAAGAGTGAAAGATATTGAAAGGTATATAAGTGCGTGCCTTGTATTTATGATGTAGGGTCCTTTTATAGATGTGTGTATCTTGTATTTGCGATGAAGGTTGGACGGTTAATGGGAGGTTGTTACAGATGATGCTCTATATTAATGTCAATTTTATTATTCTCTACATGTAGTTAAGTTACATTATGGATATGTCCAACTTGTCATTGAGGCGTTTGTTGTGTGGAAGACATCCTACGTTATTAGAAAATTGTTGTTCCCATTTCAAACAAAGCTAAGAAAAACCACGAAATAACAACTTTAACCCCATCGGTAGTTAGCTACTGCCAACTTCTTTTCATCGACAGCTAGCTACCGTCAGTTCAATTCCATCGGCAGTTAGCTGCCATTGTGATCTTGTTTCTCCAGAACTCCACATTTCATCAAGGTATGCTACAAAATCAAACGATCAAACAATACATGTAGAAAACCATAAATGAGTGAATAAAAATGATAAGGAAAGGTGATAAAAGGGAAAAGGCTAAGAAAAACAAAAAAGCATCCATATTTGACGCATATTTTATGCTTCTTTTTTAGTTTTTAAGAGGAGTAGTAGGTTACTACAGTAGAACTATTTGTCTTTTTATTTTGACAGAAATATACTTTTTTTAAGAGACCATTTTTGGCTCTTAATTTTTTTCTTTTTTCTATTTTTTTGTGTAGATCCATGGTCATCTACATTTTTTCATTTTTTTTTTCTTTTTCTGACAAATGTGTTCTACTATTACCCCACCCCAAACTTAAGATGTTGTTAATTCCAAAGAGCAACCCCAAACTTAGTTTCAAGGCATGTGAAATCGTAAAAAAAAAAATTACCTATCTAACTCCAAGTGAAATCAAATAGGGTTCATGTAAGTGCAGGACTGTGACAAGATTTGTCACTAATAAAGAAACTAAAATTTTCGTCTGGAGGCTCAGAATGATTTCACAAAGGATAATAAGAATATAATAGGGTGGCTTGAAAGGCTCTAGGTACCAAAGAAAAATTGCCTCATGTGTAAAATAACCTAACCTATCGTCCGTGAAGAACGGCTGCAAATTCAAGCAAAAATAGCATTCATATGGAACACTCATAATATGTATTTGAAATATTTAAGTATCTAACAACCTAGAATGGATATGGAAGTATTTGGCTCTGAATTTCACCGGTTATGTTATTCGGAAAAGAGTAGGTGATTCTATAAGTACCTTCACTAGCAAGCCCTAGAAATTTAACTTCTGTTCAAACGAAGGAAACGATACTCTTTGAATGAATGGATAAACTAGCCTCTGCCTTTGCCTTAAATGCTTTGAACGAATACCTAAGACTAAAAAAAATTAAGCCTAAAAGGGAAGATTGTAAATGTAATGCAAAAGAAATAAATTTTTATTAGATAATACTTGAAAGAAAAAGCAACAGAAAAAGTAAAGAAATTGATTAGTCAAGTCATCTCAGCTTAGCAAAAATAAAAAATGCGGAAAAATAAAAATAATGGGTTGCCTGCCATTCAGAGCTTGTTTAACGTCTGAGTCCCGACGGTCAATAGGTTGCCTCATATTCAGCCTTTCTTTTGATTAATTAGCTTGACGAAATAGGTTGTCTCCTATTCAGCGTGTGTTTAGCATCCCGAGGCTGGTGGATATGTCTAACTTGTGCTATGGAGCCCATGTCCTTCAGGCTCATTGATTTCTTCCTCCTCCTCGAAGTCATAGTCGCCATCTGATGGATACCATCTTGCTTCCTCTTCTTCGATTTTCCATTAGGCATAAGCATCTACCATTTTCTTGAAAGGCTTCCACTCGGGTGTTTGACTTACATCATCTTCTAAATAAGTCACAACGAACACTTCATATAGCCTTAAAGTATGGATGGTAGTTTTCCCTTGTTCACCATCTAATATTAAACCTCCTTGGGCGAAAAAGTTTTTGCCGAGAATTAGCGGAAAATCGTATCTCCCTCTGGTGTTTGCAATCATGATGTCTAAACAATAATCGAAGCCACCAATGTTAATTTGAAAATTCTTGAGTATGCCAATAGCTTTTTCTGATTTTCCATTAGTGTATCCTATTGTATAAGGATATGCTTCTACGGATCTAATTTCTAACTCCCTTGCCTTGGTCAAGCTCATTAGGTTAGCATTTGCTCCTCAATCGCATAATCCTTCCCCGATATATTCTCCATTAACTTTGATGGGTAGAGTAAAGCATCCTTCACCATTGAACCTGTCTTCAGCCGGTACCTCGTTAGTGTCGTAATATTCGCTAGTCATTAATAGGATTTCTTCCTTAGATGAAGTGGCATTAGTCTTCAATAATTCTTGACGAAATTTCATGCAGCATGGGCTTTCCTCAGCCATTTATTTGATTGGCATCACTATTCCATATTCTTTTTAAAATGTGATACAAGGCATTAAATTCTAGTTGTGCGTTGTCGCGTCATTTTTCGGAGATCAAGGCTATTTGATTAGCGTTTGACTCACTATTTTATTTCACAACTGAACATTTTATTTTTTAAAAGAAAGTGGAAAAAGGTTCAAATACCACATTTTAAAGATTAAGGGTTCGGGGGTTGGTTACATATAGGGAAGGTATTAGCACCCTTTATGTCCGTAGTACTCTACGGGAACCTCTTGGTTTTATCTAATTAATGTGCTATAACTTGCTTAGTTTGAAAAAAATGGAATTAAAAATGATTAAGAAAAGAAACCTAATTATCTACATTTTTTATTGATTTGGAAGGACATGGTCCTTTGCCTACGTACCCGTGAGGGATCAAAACCTCGTAGTTCGGAGTAAAAATTGACGTTTGATTGGTTGTGTGTTTTTTATTTGTTTTGAAAAAGGTTTTAAAATGAAAAGCCAAGTGGCAAAATGAATTTGTTTGTGTTTTTTATGTTAAAAGAAAATGACTTAGAGTATGATTAATGTCGATTGCAATTTTTGATTTATGAAAGAAGTAAAATAAAAGGATCACTTGATTTAAAAAATCAAGGTTTGTTATGAAAATGTTTTTTGTGTTTTGTTATTTGCATGTTTTTGTTGTTTTGAATGATAGTTAAAACTAAAAGCTAAACTAACAGAGCAGAAAAGTAAAACGTAGGTACCACATGGTGGCGTTGAACCACCACGAGGACCTTTAACCTAAACTACCGAGCATAAAATAAAGCATACACCCACACACGCACCCATGCACCTAAACTATTACATTAAACCTATTAATACATGCTATGGTCTGCGGAAAATAAAAATAAATTACATTAAAGCCTATTTATATTCTAAGATTTGTGCCCTAAACTACGAACTAAATTAAGAAATGTGCAATGCTAAGAATTAAACTAAAATGCATGAATTATTTATATTTGAACCTAATATACAAACTAATAATTGAAAAATAAAATGATAATAATTTAAAATGCAAAAGTAAATTAAAGTATCATAGAAATGCAATTAAAATAAAAAATGCATGGAAGAATAAAAGTGATGAAAATAGAAAAGAAAAGGAATGAAAATGAATGAATGCAGAAAGGGGGTGTAAACAGTGATTATGGAGGTGCAGAGAACAAAAAAAGGAACTGAGATGGGCTTTATGGACGGGCTGGGGGCCGGTTCGGTTCAAGCCTGGGTCGGACCAGGAGAACCGAACCGGTTCAAGGGGGGTATATAACGGGTGTAAGCCCCATTTTCCTTCATTTTTGCAAATTATTTCTCTCTCTTCTCTTTCCCTCTCTTCTCTCCTCTCTTCTCTCTTGCTTTCTGGGTTTCTTCAAGAACATGAAGATTCCGGCGAGTGTTCATCAACACCGCCGTGAATCCAAGTCTCCGGCGCGGTGGTTGGCCGGCCAGAGTGGCAGCGCCACCGCGTCGGACCTAAAAGGTCTTTCTTTTTTTGATTTTTTTTTAGCTCTTTCTACTCCTATTCATCTCCTAATTTCGATTCTTAACCTAAAAGATCTTAAAACAAAAGCCAGAGGCCTAGATCTACAAAACACAAAAAAAAAAAAAACGAACTACCTTTGTCTTTGATTCGGTTTCGAGGCTTGCGGTTCCGTGTGTGTGTGAACGATTTCGATTCTGACGGTGTCCGGGGTGTTTGTGACGTGACCGGATCAGATGTGTGGCTTCGAGTTGATGTTGTTTCTAGATCTGTTGCTCCCCTTTGATTTGCGTTTGCGATGAGTTTGAGGGTCTGATGTCTGGGTTCGCGCGTTGCTGATTGAGTATTGGTTTATGGCACTTTGGTTGTGAAAGTTTGTTGTTGCTCATGAATGGTGTTTTAGATTTTGCAGGTTTTTGGCTGGTTTTTCTTTTATGAATTTTCGGCCCCCTTACTGTGTCTGGCATGTTGGAACAAAAGTGTTCAGCAATACCACGTTTTGAGTTTTGATGATAACAAGGTATTAAAAAGTTGTCAATTGGATTTTGCTAATATTTGTTTAAGTATGCAGGATATCAATTAAGATTTGTATCTTAGAAAGTATTATGTTTGAACAATGTTAAAGAGCAATAAATCCAGAGAAGCTTGTTGCTTGTGATTATGCATCGAAGAGAGTCTGAAGACTGTATCGAAGAGAGTCTGAAGACTGTGCCGAAGAGAGTCTGAAGACCATCAGAATCTGAAAACCAAGAGAGTCTGAAGACTGTATCAGAGTCTGAAGACCATCAGAATCGGAGAACCAAGAGAGTCTGAAGATTATCAGAAGCATAGTGCTACAGTGAGTCTGAAGCCACAAATTTGATGATCTGCTAACAGTGATCTCTACTGTATTGCGATGCAATAGAAACTCTCTAATGGAGTAACGGCTAGCTTCTAAGTCAACTTGAGCGTGGGAAGCACAAAGACAAAGATTGCAAGCCAGTACAGAGTACGTTGTACGAACTCTGTTTCCACTACTCCACTACCTCGTACAGTTTGGCAACTGTGTCTACCGGTATTAATCCTCAAAGGGAATGGAATTCAAATGATGCTATTGAAGGACTATTACCAAATCAAGCAACAGATCAACAGTCATTGATCAAGCTTCAAAAATCATCCTGGTGTGCTGGATGACTCAACGTCTCTTTCCTACGCCTATATAAAGGATAGAAGACTTGAAGAATTGTTGGACTCTATAACTTGAAAAATTGCATTGCGCTGCGTTCGTATTCAACTGAGTCTTAACAAAAGCACATTATCAACTTAGATTCTTACAAACTGAGCATTCTAGAATTTCTAAGTTTCACAGAAAAACAGAGTCTGTCTTTTGTGTAAAACAGAGTCTGTCTTTGTTGTAATTGAAACACATTTTGATTGTTGTCAAGTGTTTCAAGTGTATTCAATTTTCTGTAATTGTGTAAAAGTCTCTTGCTTTTGTGCTTGAGCAAAGGAAGTCTCTTGGCTGCGTCCTTGAGCAAAGGAAGTATCTTAGTTGTGTCTTTGAGCAAGGAAGTCTCTCGCCTGTGTGCTTGAGCAAGGAAGTCTCTCGCCTGTGTGCTTGAGCAAGGAAGTCTCATACTGTGTGTTTGAGCAACTTGTAATTTGATATTACATTTTAGTGAACTCTCCTTGGAAGTACAAGGGGGACAGGACTACTTCCGGTTTGTGGAAGGAACCTGTATAATTGCTTGTGTTCTCTCTTCTCTCTATCTCTTGATTATTCCGCTGCAATCAGAACCTAATCTCCTATCAGACTCTGATCTCATTCAGACTCTGAGTTTAAAGGAATTAGATTCTCACTCCTCAAGAGCTGCGAAAAGCAAACACAATTCAACCCCCTCCTTCTTGTGTTTTTCTCACCTTCAGTTGGTATCAGAGCTCCGGCTCTATTGTCATAGCACTTAACCGTGTAACAGAAAAGATCCAGAGAAAAACATGTCTTCCGGTGAAACGTCTTCTTCTGGTGCCACTTCTGGTGCTGCTATACCATATGACTATGGATCCAATAACAGCAGTAGAAAGGCTGATTATGGAAAAATTCCTAAGTTCAATGGTGATCCTGAAGAATTTTCTTGGTGGAAAACCAACTTCTATAGTTATGTCATGGGTCTTGATGAAGAACTCTGGGACATACTTGAAGATGGTGTTGGTGACTTACAACTTGATGACGAAGGTGCTGCCATTGACCGCAAACTTCACACTGCTGCTCAAAAGAAAATCTATAAGAAACATCATATCATCAGAGGGGCTCTTGTCACTGCTATTCCTAAAACGGAATACATGAAGATGAGTGACAAATCTACTGCTAGAGCCATGTTTGCTTCTCTCTGTGCTAACTACGAAGGAAGCAAAAAGGTCAGGGAAGCTAAAGCTCTTCTGTTAGTTCATCAATATGAACTATTTAAGATGAAAGAGGATGAAAGTATTGAGCAGATGTACTCAAGATTTCAAACTCTAGTATCTGGTCTTCAGATACTGAAGAAGAGTTACGTAGCTTCTAATCATGTTAGTAAGATTTTAAGGAGCTTACCCTCTAGATGGAGACCAAAGGTCACTGCAATTGAGGAAGCTAAAGATTTAAACACTTTAAGTGTTGAAGATCTTGTAAGCTCACTCAAGGTTCATGAGTTAAGTCTCAATGAACATGATTCTGCAAGAAAATCCAAAACCATTGCCTTAAAATCAAAAGGAAGGTCTTCAAAGGCTCTCAAGGTTGAAGAGTCTGAAAATGAGTCTTCAGCTTCTGAAAGCTCAGAGGAGGATCCTGATGTTGCAAAGGAAATGGCTATGCTTTCAAGCAGAATGCAGTACCTTGCTAAGAAGAACAAGAGATTTCTGAGCAAGAGCAGTGGGAAGGGGTTCAAAAAAGAGGATCAGAAAGGTTGCTTCAACTGCAAGAAAACTGGACATTTTATTGCTGAGTGTCCAGAACTGCAGAAGGAGAAACCCAAGTCAAAAAGGCCAACCTTCAAGTCAAGCAAGTTTAAGAAGCAGATCAAGAAAAGCCTGATGGCCACCTGGGAAGATCTTGATAATGAGTCAGGGTCTGAGGATGATGATGCGGATGGTGAAGCCAATGTAGCTGTTGGACTAATGGCCACAACCGAATCTGTTAAAGAGACACCTGAGGCAGAATCAGATGCAAACTCTGAAAATGAAACAGAGGTATATTCTGAACTCACAAGATCTGAACTTGTAGAATCTGTCAAAGAGCTTCTTGGTCATTTTAAAGCTAAGACCACTGAGTTGAAGAAAGTCAAACAACAGCTTGATAAGCTGTCAAAAAGACATAATTCAACTCTGTTGGAATTAGAAGATTTAAAAGAAGAAAATATCTCTTTATTGATCAAGAAGTGTAGCTGTAAATACTTAAGTGAGCAAGATGTTGCTCTGCAAGAATTTATTGCTACTGGAATTGACAGATCAAGGGTTGCGTCCATGATCTATAGCACGTATCAGAACAGAGGACAGGGTCTTGGATTCATTGGAGGAAACTCAAATGAAATGACTCTGAAACCTGGTCCTGATGGAGCCAGAGAGGCGTTGAAAAATCATTTTGTAAAAGAGTCTGATGAAGTCAACACAGTGACTCATTCAGAACCTACAACTTCTACTTCTAAGATTCTGACTAAGTCAAAATCTCAGAATGTTAAGTTAAAGGGTCTGAAAAACTTTGAACCCAAAGCTTTAAAGTCTCAAACTCTGAAGCATTCAAAGTCTGATAAACAGATTCTGAAAAAGCCAGAGTCTGAAAAACCAAAGCCTAAGTTTCAAAGAAGAGAAACTGTGAAAGGCAAGTTGAAACCTAAACCAAACGGTTCTAAACCCATGGTATGGGAGAAAACATTGCCAATGACTTCAAGACGTAACTTACGAAAGAAGTTCAATGGTTCTAAGACTAACCAAAAAGGACCCATAAGAATATGGGTACCTAAGCCTGAAATTATTGATGTTGCAGGTATGTCTAAAAGGATTAGAAAAGCACAAGGCTTGGTACCTGGACAGTGGTTGCTCGTGTCACATGACGGGAGAAAGGTCTATGTTCCTAACCCTAACCATGAAAGAGGGAGGAACTGTGGGATTTGGAGGAAACCAGACTAGAAAAATCATTGGTACTGGAACCATTGGTAACTCTCTGATCTCAATCAGTAATGTGTGGTTCGTTGATGGACTTAAACATAACTTACTAAGCATAAGTCAATTATGTGACAGTGGTTATGATGTATTGTTTAATAAGAACAACTGCACAGTGATTAACAAGGATGATCAGTCCATAGTCTTCAAGGGAAAACGAAGAAACAATGTATACAAGATAAAATTCTCAGAACTGACTGATCAGAAGGTAATGTGCCTTCTGTCAATGGGTGATAAGAAGTGGCTGTGGCATAGACGTTTGGGACATGCTAACTGGAGATTAATCTCTAAGATTAGCAAGTTACAACTTGTCAAAGGCCTACCAGACATTGTCTATCACTCAGATGCTCTTTGCGGAGCATGTCAGAAAGGGAAAATTGTCAAGAGTCCCTTCAAGCCGAAAGAAATTGTTTCAACTTCCAGACCCTTGGAGTTACTTCATATTGACTTATTTGGACCAGTTAGCACTGCATCCTTATATGGAAGTAAATATGGACTAGTCATTGTTGATGACTACAGCAGATGGCGTTGGGTTAAGTTTCTAAAAACCAAAGATGATTCATATTCTGTGTTTAGTAAATTCTGCATCCAAATTCAATCAGAGAAGGAATTGAAAATCTTGAAAGTCAGAAGTGATCATGGAGGAGAATTTGAAAATGAACTGTTTGAGGTTTTCTGTGAAAAACATGGAATTATTCATGAATTCTCTGCACCTAGAACTCCACAACAAAATGGTGTCGTAGAGAGAAAGAACAGAACCTTACAAGAGATGGCTAGAACCATGATCCATGAGAACAATCTGGCTAAGCATTTTTGGGCAGAAGCAGTAAACACAGCTTGTTATGTTTAGAACAGAATCTATATCAGACCTCTGTTGAACAAAACAACATATGAACTCTTTAAAGGAAGGAAACCCAACATATCTTATTTTCATCAGTTCGGATGTACGTGTTATGTCCTGAACAACAAAGTCTACCTAAAGAAATTTGATGCCAAAGCTCAAAAGGGAATCTTTTTAGGTTACTCTGAACGCTCTAAGGCATACAGGCTGTATAATTCAGAAACACAGTGTGTGGAAGAATCTATGCATGTAAGATTCGATGACAAAGAGCCTGGAAGTGAAACTCCAGTGCAAGATGAAAGTCATGAAGAATCTCAAGATTCTGATGATAACTCAGAATCTGATCAGATTCCAGAATCTGAAGATACTTCAGAAGCTGGAACAATCCCTGAAGTTCCTAATGAAGAAGCTTCTGATGAAGCTCAAGATGGTTCTCTGCAAGCTAGTCAATCCAAACAATCTTTCAAATACAAGTCTTCACATCCAGAAGATCAGATAATTGGCAATAAAGAAAGTCCTATGAGAACAAGATCGCATTTCAGACAAGAAGAGTCTGCCTTAGGATTATTATCTGTTATTGAACCATCCTCTGTTGAAGAAGCTCTTGGAGATGAAGGATGGATTCTAGCAATGCAAGAAGAACTGAATCAATTCAAAAGGAATGAAGTATGGGATCTAGTAGCTAAGCCTAACCACAAGAACATCATTGGAACCAAGTGGGTGTTCAGAAATAAGCTTAGTGAACAAGGAGAAGTAATCAGAAACAAGGCCAGACTTGTTGCGCAGGGCTACAGTCAGCAAGAAGGCATTGATTACACAGAAACGTTTGCTCCAGTTGCAAGATTGGAAGCAATCAGGTTACTTCTTTCCTATGCAGTTAATCACAACATAATCCTGTATCAAATGGACGTTAAGAGTGCATTTCTTAATGGTGTCATTTCTGAAGAAGTATATGTCAAACAACCTCCTGGCTTTGAAGATTTAAAGCATCCAGAGCATGTTTATAAATTAAAGAAATCACTCTATGGCTTGAAACAAGCTCCCAGAGCTTGGTATGAAAGACTGAGTAATTTCTTGATTCAAAACAACTTTGAACGAGGACAAGTTGACACTACTTTATTCAGAAAGACTCTGAAGAAAGACATTCTTGTAGTTCAGATTTATGTTGATGATATTATTTTTGGTTCTACAAATAGTTCACTTTGCAAAGAGTTTTCGAAAGTAATGCAGGATGAATTTGAAATGAGCATGATGGGAGAATTAAAGTTCTTTCTTGGAATTCAAATCAACCAATGCAAAGATGGAGTCTATGTTCATCAGTCCAAGTATACGAAAGAGCTTCTGAAGAAGTTCAATCTTGAGGACTGCAAAGAAATGAATACTCCAATGCATCCAACCTGCACTCTGAGCAAAGAAGATCAAGGAACCAAAGTTGATCAGAAGCTGTATAGTATGATTGGTTCTTTGTTATACCTAACTGCATCCAGACCAGATATTTTATACAGTGTATGTTTGTGTGCAAGGTTTCAATCAGATCCTAGAGAGTCTCACTTAACTGTTGTTAAGAGAATCTTTAGATATCTGAAAGGAACTACTAATCTTGGACTTCTTTACAAGAAATCCTCTGACTACAAGCTAGTTGGATTCTGTGATGCTGACTATGCTGGAGACAGGATTGAAAGAAAATCTACCAGTGGCAATTGTCAATTCTTGGGAGAGAATCTGATATCCTGGGCTAGCAAGAGGCAAGCAACCATTGCTCTGTCTACAGCAGAAGCAGAATACATCTCAGCTGCTAGTTGTTGTACACAGCTACTCTGGATGAAACATCAGCTTGAGGACTATCAAATAACTGAAAACCATATCCCAATTTATTGTGATAATACAGCAGCTATATGTTTGTCTAAGAATCCAATTCTGCATTCAAGAGCAAAGCATATTGAGATTAAACATCATTTTATAAGAGACTATGTCCAAAAGGGAATTTTAGATATTCAATTCATTGATACTGATCATCAATGGGCTGATATATTTACTAAACCCTTATCTGTTGAAAGATTTGATTTCATAAAGAAAAATTTGAACATGTGCTATGTCTCTGGGTAATATGCGCCTCTGAAAACAGAATTCAGACTCTGAAAATATTCAGAAGCTATTTGGGAATCAGACTCTCTTTTGGAGACTCTGATGAAAGCTTCTGATAAATTATTCAGACTCTGGTGAGGAATCTTTAGACTCTCAGAAGCTCGTATTAGTGGAAGCGTGACTGTTAAGTTCAGTAACACCTGCCCCACTATGGTGACAGTTACTTTACAGTTTCTCAGACGTGGCCTGTCTGTATTGGGTAAGAACTCAAAGGGCAATGATTTCATTACGTTAAACAAGTTACCTTCGCTTTGTCCCAATACATTTACGGCTGCATGCTATATGTATTTATTGTTTGTGTTTGTTTGTCCCCTACTCTTTCCAAACAGTTATCAAACTTTTTCTCTATAAATACATAACACACACAACTCACTTCTCTTTTCACTCTTTGATTTTCTCTCTGAACAAATTTCTTGTTTTTCAATACTTTGCAAAACTTTTTTGTTCTCAAATCAAACTCTTAGAAAACCCTAATGGCAAGTGATCTCATCCAATCTGGTGTCATAATCAAGTCCGGAGGGTCCTATGTTATCAAACCCAGAACAATGAACATCATCAAGGAGACTCTGGAAATTCAAGTTGAATCTCCAGTTGATTTTGGTTCACTCAGTCGTCATGGAGTTGACGTTGCACCTCATTTCTTATCATAAGGAATGATGAGATACTTTGGTATGTTGAATGGACCAACATATCAGGAGCTTGTTAGAGATTTTTGGGTTAGGTCAGAAGTCTACGACAAAGCTGAAGCTACTTTGGAAGAAACAGTAGCAATCTCGAACAACCCCAGTCTTGCTGGCAAGAACAGAGACCAAATGGGTTTAAGATCGTACAATGGTCTTGAAATAAGGTCTGCTGTGATGGGAATTCCAATAGTTATCACTAAAGAGGTGGTAGCTAGGGCTTGTCAGATGGAGAGCGCTGGTAAATTTCAGTGGAATGTCAACAAGAAGAGTGAATGGGCTGTTGTCTGCAACAAAGTGTTATTTGAAGGGAGACCCTCAAATAAATTGGTGGATATGCATCCTGAGCATAGAGTGCTTCTGAAGATTATACTGGACAGTATGCTTCAGAAAGGAGGAGGAACAGACACATTGTCTGTGGATCACAAAGTTCTTCTTTATTTTCTTATCAACAAAATAAAGATCAACTTCCCCAGATATGTGATGCACCACATGTGTTGGGCCATCAAGAAGAGTCAATCAGAAACCAGGAGGCAAGTTCCTTTTGGAAGATTAATATCTGAGATTCTGTATCAAGGAGGCCTCTTGAAGGTCTTATCAGAATCTGGTGTGGTATCAGATATTCATCTAGGAACTGTGACCGGTAGAATCATCAATGGCAAGATTCTGCAGTACATGAAGATTGTCAAGAGATTCAACCCCTCTAAGCATGATATGAGAGAATCCTATGTACAATCTGATTTGATGATGGACTTCCCTCCCATTTCCAAAGAAAATAATCCTGAAGTTCTTGCTAGATTTGTGGTGGATTACTTCAAGGATACTGGTAGAATAATCAACTATTCTGCTATTCCTGAGACTGCTGGAGGAGGACCTCTTAAGGTCAAAGGAAAAAGGACCAAGGAAGTGGTTCTCAAGGAAGAGGAAGAGAAGCAGGAGCCTCTCAAGAAAAAGATCAAAACTTCTGCTCTTCCTGGAGTTTCAATTGGTTCTCCTTCTGCATCTTCTGCACTTCGTGAAATTAAGGATGAAAAGAAGGCTAAGAAAGATGAGAAGAAAGTGAAGAAAGGCAAGGCTGACAGAGACTATGAAAGAATGGCTCAAGATATTGCTGATTTCCTTGATGCTGACTCTGAAGGTGAAGAGAGTCAGATCAAGAAGAGAAAGGTGGATGTGATTCCTGTGGCTAAGGATGTAGCACATAAGATAGGTACTTCTGTATCTATGATTGAGGATGAACATGCTGCTGGCAAGGCAATGGCAGCAGAAGTTGTTGCTGAAGAATTAAAGGAAGAAACTGTCAAAGAAGCTGCTAAGTTGCTTGCTTCTGCTCTTAAACAGAAGAATCCTTCAGAACCTGCAGAAGCTGAGTTATCAGAAGCTACTGTGTCTGATCACTATGCCTCTCCAGAAGCTGGCATTGGCACCTCTGGCAACGTGGCATATAGCTCATCTTCTTCTTTGAATCAAGAGTCAGAATCAGATTCAGAATGTGACAACAAAACTTTAAGCCAGATTCTTCCATCCCTCAAAAATTCATCTCCCTCACCAATCAAACCCATATCATCTCATAACCCACTTGACCCGGCAGTAGTTGATTATGTTGATTCAACTATAGACAGAGTGATTCAAGACACAATCACAGTGTCTATGAATCTTCCTGCTGACCATCCTTCTCAATCTTCATTTCTCAAACCACTTCAGGTAATTCAACCTT
This sequence comes from Medicago arabica, assembly GCA_946800305.1. Lineage (NCBI taxonomy): Eukaryota > Viridiplantae > Streptophyta > Magnoliopsida > Fabales > Fabaceae > Medicago > Medicago arabica. Next base: position 32,417,075 of record OX326968.1, read on the forward strand.
CTGAAAAGCCTGAAGCACCCATTCAATCCAAACAGCCACCCCCCCAAACTGAAACCATTTGTGTAGACTCTCCAGACACTCTAGATTCTCTTGAAAAACATCTAGGAGGAGAACTACCAAAAACCCCTGCAAAATCCAAATCAACAAAAGCTACTTCATCTGTTTCCAAACCAGACCCTGTACCTGAACCTACAGAGAATCTGACTTTAGCTTCTGTTGAACCTTCAGAACCTGTTGTTGAACCAGCTTCTAAAAATCTGGAACAAGCTTCTGATATTGTATCAGAAACTGTGACAGAATGTAGAGCTAAGACCAGAAGAGTTTCCCAACCTCTTTGTGACCCCATAACCTTTTTCCCAGGTTTTGAAACTTTTCTAGCTTTAAGAGCTTCTCAACCCTCAACATCTGAACCTCAAACTGACTTATTTGATTCAAGTAAGATAGATGAGTTCTATGCTTCTTCATGCAATAAGCTCAAAGAAGTGATTGAGCAAAGGTTTGTGCCAATACTTAATGTGAGCTATGAGGACAAGTTCTCTACAGTGAAGACTGAGTTTTTGGAATTTATCACCAAAATTCAGAAGGCTGCTGCCAGGGAACAAGCTCTTGTTACTGCCAAGCATGTTGAAGAAGTAAAGCGAGCTGAGAAAGTTGTAGTTCTGGACAAAGCTCCCATTCTGAGGATAAGAGATACACCCTTCTTTGATGAAGATCAGTATATTCCTAGAGAATCAGTGGCTTACAATTCTTTGAAGAAGAGATTGTATAAAGTTCAAGAAGAAGCTAGACAAGAAAGAGAAGCACATTTGCGAAGAACTGAGGCTCTGGAAGAGATGGTAAAGAAACAGCAAGAGGATCTCCAGAAACTGATGGATCATCTTGCCAAACAAAACCAACCTTAGTTTAATTTCATTTTTTTTGTAATTCTTGGTTGCTATCTTCTGAACTTGCTTTATGTTTCATTTTATACAAGTTGTTTTTGATTCTATTTGCATTCAATTGTTTTTATGCTTTGAATCGTCTATGTTTTCCATCTGAATCTCATTCTTCCTTAAAACATGTTTACACCCTTACCTTAAGTCATTTAAAAAGGGGGAGGAACTTGTTCTGGACTTTTTTTGTTAATGACAAAAGGGGGAGAAGGGAAAGTATTTATGTCAGGGAGAAGAGAAAATTTTCTTGTTAATTACATTGCATGTATACGTATAAGCTAAAGGGAAATCTGCGAAAGGTGCTTAGTTAGACTCTGACCCTGTTTAAGAATCAATTTTCTAAATATTCTGAGAATGAATTTGATTGCTTATGATAATGAATTTAATTAACCTGGATAGAACTCAAGATGAGCTTACAAACTTCAACTTAAGAACTATCAGACTCAGGGGGAGTCAGAGCTTACAAACCTCAGACTCTGAGATTACAAACCTCAGAACCCTTTAAGTCAACTTGTTAATTAGATTAACAACAATTGAACTTTTAAATACTAATGTTTGTCATCATCAAAAAGCGGGAGATTGTTAGAACAAACGTGTTCAGCAATACCACATTTTGAGTTTTGATGATAACAAGGTATTAAAAAGTTGTCAATTGGATATTGCTAATATTTGTTTAAGTATGCAGGATATCAATTAAGATTTGTATCTTAGAAAGTATTCTGTTTGAACAATGTTAAAGAGCAATAAATCCAGAGAAGCTTGTTGCTTGTGATTATGCATCGAAGAGAGTCTGAAGACTGTATCGAAGAGAGTCTGAAGACTGGGCCGAAGAGAGTCTGAAGACCATCAGAATCTGAAAACCAAGAGAGTCTGAAGACTGTATCATAGTCTGAAGACCATCAGAATCTGAGAACCAAGAGAGTCTGAAGATTATCAGAAGCATAGTGCTACAGTGAGTCTGAAGCCACAAATTTGATGATCTGCTAACAGTGATCTCTACTGTATTGCGATGCAATAGAAACTCTCTAATGGAGTAACGGCTAGCTTCTAAGTCAACTTGAGCGTGGGAAGCACAAAGACAAAGATTGCAGGCCAGTACAGAGTACGTTGTACGAACTTTGTTTCCACTACTCCACTACCTCGTACAGTTTGGCAACTGTGTCTACCGGTATTAATCCTCAAAGGGAATGGAATTCAAATGATACTATTGAAGGACTATTACCAAATCAATCAACAGTCATTGATCAAGCTTCAGAAATCATCCTGGTGTGTTGGATGACTCAACGTCTCTTTCCTACGCCTATATAAAGAATAGAAGACTTGAAGAATTGTTGGACTCTATAACTTGAAAAATTACATTGCGCTGCGTTCGTATTCAACTGAGTCTTAACAAAAGCACATTATCAACTTAGATTCTTACAAACTGAGCATTCTAGAATTTCTAAGTTTCACAGAAAAACAGAGTCTGTCTTTTGTGTAAAACAGAGTCTGTCTTTGTTGTAATTGAAACACATTTTGATTGTTGTCAAGTGTTTCAAGTGTATTCAATTTTCTGTAATTGTGTAAAAGTCTCTTGCTTTTGTGCTTGAGCAAAGGAAGTCTCTTGGCTGCGTCCTTGAGCAAAGGAAGTCTCTTAGTTGTGTCTTTGAGCAAGAAAGTCTCTCGCCTGTGTGCTTGAGCAAGGAAGTCTCTCGCCTGTGTGCTTGAGCAAGGAAGTCTCATACTGTGTGTTTGAGCAACTTGTAATTTGATATTACATTTTAGTGAACTCTCCTTGGAAGTACAAGGGGGACAGGACTACTTCCGGTTTGTGGAAGGAACCTGTATAATTGCTTGTGTTCTCTCTTCTCTCTATCTCTTGATTATTCCGCTGCAATCAGAACCTAATCTCCTATCAGACTCTGATCTCATTCAGACTCTGAGTTTAAAGGAATTAGATTCTCACTCCTCAAGAGCTGCGAAAAGCAAACACAATTCAACCCCCCCCACCCCCCCTTCTTGTGTTTTTCTCACCTTCAGTTGGTATCAGAGCTCCGGCTCTGTTGTCATAGCACTTAACCGTGTAACAGAAAAGATCCAGAGAAAAACATGTCTTCCGGTGAAACATCTTCTTCTGGTGCCACTTCTGGTGCTGCTATACCATATGACTATGGATCCAATAACAGCAGTAGAAAGGCTGATTATGGAAAAATTCCTAAGTTCAATGGTGATCCTGAAGAATTTTCTTGGTGGAAAACCAACTTCTATAGTTATGTCATGGGTCTTGATGAAGAACTCTGGGACATACTTGAAGATGGTGTTGGTGACTTACAACTTGATGACGAAGGTGCTGCCATTGACCGCAAACTTCACACTGCTGCTCAAAAGAAAATCTATAAGAAACATCATATCATCAGAGGGGCTCTTGTCACTGCTATTCCTAAAACGGAATACATGAAGATGAGTGACAAATCTACTGCTAGAGCCATGTTTGCTTCTCTCTGTGCTAACTACGAAGGAAGCAAAAAGGTCAGGGAAGCTAAAGCTCTTCTGTTAGTTCATCAATATGAACTATTTAAGATGAAAGAGGATGAAAGTATTGAGCAGATGAACTATTTAAGATCAAAGAGGATGAAAGTAAAGAGGATGAAAATCTGCATTTTGGATTGGCATGAAAGCGCGTTCCTGTTTCTTTGAATTGGGTTGGATTTGACAGACTGTTATCGGATATTGACTGTTTTTTTGGATTTTTATGGACATTAAGAAAAATAGAAAAATGGTAAAATAAAACTATTAACCTGTCATTTAAAAATAAACAAATAATAAATATATATATATAAATTAAAATTAAATTAATTAATAAGAAAAGTGAAAATAAAAGATGGAAATGAATTAAAATTAAAAGGACCAATAAGAGGAGAGAAATGGGCCCGACTCGGAACTAAAAATGAGGTATTTTAAAATACCTCTCTGCCGAATTTTTTCACTGAACGTCAACGACTTATCAAGGTTAAATGACGCGTGTCGGTGGGATCTTGGGTCAAAAATTGGGGTATGACAGATGCCCCTATTTAAGTTTCTTCGTCCGAAGATTTAAAGATGGAATCTTTGATTTGACGGGCCGAAGAGACTTAAATACAAAGTACACCTATTTTTGACCCTAAGATACTGTGTGAATGCATGTGACGCGATTATGAATGCAAGACGGTATGGATGACTCGACTGGGACCAGTAATAACGACAGGATGCCCGAATTTGTTTGAAGAAAAGGATCCGACTCCGTTGTAGTTTCACTAGGGAAATGATTGTCTATTATTGTATTAGTTTGGAACGGTTGTTTAATGAAGACAAAACTTTTGATGACATCTATGGGCCAGATGCACTGGGGACGACACTCGAGGGAATGATAGGTAGGTACAGACTGTCCGTTGTATAGGACTAGCAGCTTGAAATAAGAAAAAATGTACACTTAAGCGGTCCGTTGTTTAGGACTGTCGACTTGAAAGCAGATAAAAATGTAAGCGGTCCATTGTTTAGGACTGTCGGCTTGAAACTGACGGGTGACACCTCTTGACCAGACACACTGAGGATGACACTTTTGATGAAAATAAGGATTTGTTGCATGCTATTCGCTTGACACAGAGGTGATTGCAGGTTACCAACCTGACTCAAAGGTAATTGCAGGGTATTAACCTGGCTGAAAATGTAATTGCAGGGTATTAACCTGACTGAAATGTACTTGCAGGCTATGAACCTGGCACAAAAGGTAATTGCAAGCTATTAACCTGACTGAAAAGGTGATCGCGGGGTATTAACCTGACTGGAAAGGTAACTGCAGGGTATGAACCTGGCTCAAATGTACTTACAGGCTATGAACCTGGCACAAAAGGTAATTGCAAGCTATTAACCTGACTGAAAAGGTGATCGCAGGGTATTAACCTGACTGAAAAGGTAACTACATGGTATTAACCTGACTCAACTGTATTTGCAGGCTATTAACCTGACTGAAAAGGTAATTGCAGGATATGAACCTGGCTCAAATGTACTTGCAGGCTATGAACCTGGCACAAAAGGTAATTGCAGGCTATTAACCTGACTGAAAAGGTGATCGCAAGGTATTAACCTGACTGAAAAGGTAACTGCAGGGTATTAACCTGACTCAAATGCATTTGCAGGCTATTAACCTGAATGAAAAGGTAATTGCAGGATATGAACCTGGCTCAAATGTACTTGCAAGCTATGAACCTGGCACAAAGGTAATTGCAGGCTATTAACCTGACTGAAAAGGTAATTGCAGGGTATTAAAGTGGCTTAAAAGGTAATTGCAGGGTATTAACCTGACTGAAAAGGTATTTGAAGGGTGGTTGCCAGCTCTCCGCTTGGCACAATGAGGAGTGAGGATTGAACTGAAGGGATACGACCAAGCAAGATTCTAGGTGACTGATGAAACCGTGTATAAATGATGCGGTGTATATGTCGTGTATGAATATGCAAAAGTATTGATGTATGAATGTATGAATATAACTTGTAAGACTGTTTGTATTGTATGTGATAGATGAACTCGATGAGACGAGACAAAACTGGTAAGATGGGAGGCGGACTGACATCGCAGTACAAACACTCAGCAAATTTCCTTGAAGATGATATCATTGTGAACAAATCGAGTCGTTGACGGGGTAAAAGCCAGTACAAGGTAGCCATTGATGCTTCATAGGGAAAAAGTCCATTGTTGACCAAAAGTATGGAAGAAGTCGTCATTTGCATAGAGTGTCAATCCATTGGTATGCCCCAGCAGTCACGCTCCTTTTTGTTTTTTGGATTCTTTTTTTGAAATCCCTAACTTTTGCCTGGACTGCCCTTTCGGGTTTTCAGTCCACCGGGAGTATATTATTTTTTATGCCCTTAATTTTTGCCTGGACCGCCTTTCGGGTTTTCAGTCCACCGGGACGCTCTCTATTGCCTAAGTCACCTTTTCAGGTTTTCAACTTAGCGAGTTTTATTTTTTTGTTTTTTGTATTTTTGGATTGTGACTGCATCTTGCTCAAAGCAGAGGTCCTTTCCATAGTGCTTAGCCATAATTCCCTTCCGGAGTGTAACCGTTCTCGAGGCGGCTGCTGATGCATGCTTCACCTACTCACGAGCTCAAGAAAAGTGTGTTTGTTGTTCACATTTTTCAAAAGATGTAAAAAAGTTTTGTATTTTGAAAATTTTTGCTTCAAGTATTGTCATAAAAATAGAAGAAATTTTGTAAATTGAATAAATGAGATCCAAATAAATGGGTACGGGCTCAAACTTGATTAATTGAGTGGTGGTCTGCCAATGGCGTGGCTCCACGGATCTTTGAAATATTTTGGAAAATGGTAAATGTAATGGGAAGGGTACATTGAACACGATAACCGCTATTCTCCCTAACAACTTTGAATGCCCCTGTTCCGAGTCTTTGATTTGTAGGTGCTTTGAATCGGAGATCTTTTGATAGTCGGATGCCCCAAGTGGACTGTGCTTGATTTGATGTAGTTACTTTGTCATGATCCTTAACTTTTGCATAGATCGCCCTTTCGGGTTTTCGATCTATCAGGATAATCATTTTGTTTGTGTCTCTAATTTTTGCCTGGACCGCCCTTTCGGGTTTTCAGTCCACCGAGACGCTCATTTTTGCCTAAGTCCCCTTTTTCAGGTTTGCGACTTATCGAGCTTTTATTTTTGACAGAGTATTTCTTGACTGCACCGGCATTCATAGGACGTGTGAGTTTGTCACCATTCGTAGTTGTAAGAAGTCATTGCACACGAGCCTTCATAGTTAGGCGTCCACTTGCCCCATGAGTAAGGTTGGAAAGAGTGCCCTTTTGAGTACAAAGTTTGATGAACCTTCTTGTTGGAAGTTTGCTTCAACTTCTTTTGATATAGTTGTACCAGGTCGTCATGCATTGTAAGTTCAATCAATCTTCAGATTTCAGCCGAAACCCCGTTGGCTGGACTTTGGTCTCCATGAGAAGTCTTCCCTTCATGTCATATACTGATGGAAGGAAGGGGGTTGCCCCTGTTGAAATGTTTATTGAAACACGATGCCCATTGTCATACCCCAATTTTTGACCCAAGATCCCATTGACACATGTCCTCTGACCTGGAATATTCTTTGAATTTTCAGAGAAAAATTTCGGCAGAGATGTATTTTAAAATATCTTTTTTTTTTTGGTTCCGATTCGGGCCCTCTTCTCACTTTTCATTGTTATTATTAGTCCTTTTAATTTTTAATTTTTATTAATTTCCATCTTTTATTTTTCATTATCTTTATTCTTATTTCACTTTTCTAATTTTAGTATCTATCTGTTTATTTATTTATTTATATTATTTTATTTACATTATTCGATGATAAACCCAAAAAAGTCCTAATCCAAAAATATGTATAGTTATCCTTTTATTATTTATTTTTATTAGATGATAAGTCCTCCATCCTAGTCCCAAAAATTCAGCAACAGATGCTTTTTCTTCTCCCCAAGCCAAGGATTTAGTTTCATTTTAAAACCCTAATCATGAGCACTATAAATTGGAACCTGCACAACAGCAGCAAAAGGGAGGAGACAATTTGACCAAACAACACAATTTTCAGGCACAATATTATATTTTCAAAACGATAGTTTTTCAGTTTTGAGTTTTATTTCAATTTCAACCGGAACCCTAGCTGCGCATATTTTTAATAGTTTTGAACGATATTTTCTTTTTAATAGCAACTTTCAATTTTCCCTTTATTCTTTGCATTCATGTTACTGTAGCAGTGCCTCCAAATTTAATTCTAATTCCTTATATGATATGATTTGAGGCACCCGTATCAATATACACAATTTGGATTTGAATTCCTTTGTGGTGCCGCTTTACAAATCTGTTTTGCTACGTAATTGCTTTCTTGTTGCTGCACTCATTTATTTAATTTCATTGCTGCCTTGTTTCTCTATCATATATTCAATTCCAATTCTTGTTAATGCCTCATCGCTACTGTTGATTTATCTGATTCCAATTCCTATTACTTGGTTTCAATCCTTATTAAATTTTATTTTGCTGCTACGTATCCATTCCATCCCAATTATTTATTGTTGTGCATGTGACTTAATCCCAATAACAGGATTGTTGTTGCGTTACTGTTCAGAACCAATTTCAATTGCTAAGAATTCAACACAGCCGTACCACATATATATACACACTGTTGCGTGGCTTTTCTTTTGCATTGATAGTCCATATTGCTGCAATTAACAAGTGTGGTTCTAAACTAATTCCAATCATTTGTTTTGCTCCTGTTGTTGCAGCTATTCCCTTTATTTTTTCAGTATATATCGTTAACAGATTCCATCTGCTACAGAAATGGTATCTCCTTCCATTTTAATTGTTCCTAACTAGTAGTGTTGTCGTGGCTGCTCTCCAAAGTTAAAGAGACTCCATCGTAAAGAGAACCGGTGGCCCCTTTGTATTTCTTTTTGTAATTTCTTCTTCAGGCATTTTTTATTTTCTCTAGCATTTTATTTTTTTTCTTCTTTTCTCATGCATTTTTATTAGTTTAGATTTATTATTCTACATTTGTATTATTTATTCATGCATATTTATTTTCCGCAGATTTTAGAATGCATATTTAGGCTTAATATAAATGATTCATGCATATTTATTTCTCGCAGACCATAGCATGTATTATAGGTTTTTATGTAATAGCTTTAGGTGCATGTGTGCGTGTGTGGGTGTATGTTTACTTTCTATGCTTGGTAGTTTAGGTTAAAGGTCCTCGTGGTGGTCCAACACCACCATGTGATACCTACGCTTTTATTTCCTTGCTCCGATAGTTTTAATTTTAGTTCAATTATTCAAAATAACAACAAAAACATGCAAATAATCAAAACAACAAAAATATTTTCTCAATAAACCTTGACTCTCAAATCAAGTGATCCTTCTTATCTTTATTTTTCTTAATCAAACTTTCAATCAATTTTAATCATACTTAGACCTTTACTTTCTTCAAATTTAAAATCAATCAACTTCACATTTTGCCATTTTGGCTCTTTCTATCTCTCAAAAACATTTTCAAAACATTAAAATCAACCAAACCCATCAAACGTCAATTTTTATCCCGAACTACGAGGTTTTGATCCCTCACGGGTACGTAGGCAAAGGACCTTGTCCTCTCAAATCAATAAAAAATGTAGATAATTAGGTCTTTGTTTTCTTAAACACTTTAAATCCATTTTCAAAAGCAAGCAAGTTTATAGCACAAAAATTAAATAAAACCAAGAGGTTCTCGTAGAGTACTACGAACATAAAGGGTGCTAATACCTTCCCTTTATGTAACCAACCCCCGAACCCTAAATCTTTTAAAGTGGTATTTGAACCTTTTTTCCACTTTCTTTTCAAAAATTAAATGTTCAGTCGTGAAACAAAATAGTGAGTCAAACGCTAATCAAATAGCCTTGATCTCCAAAAAATGACGCGACAGAAATGGCGACTTCACTGGGGACTCCTCTAAGAGGGTTGAGCCTAACTTGGCTTTATTTAATTTTTTGTGCTATAACTTGCTTCAAAAACAAAAAACAAAAGATGGAAATACGTGTATATATGTTCTTCCTTCTTCTATCTCCATTCTTAAACGTGTGTGGTGAGATAAGTCCTAACCCGGGCTTGAGAGAAATATAAGATAGGGGTGGTAGAGTCATAGTGACATACCGAGAGTATTCTCGTGTTTTGGAGCATGTGATATAACCACACTTAGCGGAGGATCTTGAAGTGATGTATGTCGGCGTGTGTTGTCACGTTTAGACGCTATTACTTTTAAGTTTCCGTAGAAGCTAAGGACCTTTAGTTACCTTTAACCCATCTTGGCCTTTAGGACGTAGTGCGGTGGCTAACCAGGTGTTGTCTTGGAATTAGTCGACACGCGATACTACACTCAAACGAGACTTTCCTACGAACGTTGTTGGACCGGGTGTTGTCCCGGGCATCCGACAAAGGTTGTAGGGAGTTGGACTTTGGGAACTGGGTAGAACCCGTAATACATGTACAAATAAAACCATAGTCCCTACCAAATGGCGCACTTACCCTTGACTCCATGATATGGACCTAAAACCCCACCATGTTTTCTCTGTTCTTTAACATAATCATGCATACATGCATTCATTCATAAACTCTTTTTCTCATTAAATATCGAAGGACAAGATAAGTTCTTGTAAACATCAAAGGTAACCTTGCAAGAAAGAACAACGTCAAACAAAATCTCAAAAATTTCAAAAAAAAGCTAAACTAAGCGTTTGCTTTTGTTGAAGACTTCTTCTGTGGCTTTGAAAAGGGAACTGATTGCAATATCTTTATAAATAAAATCATGGTCCTTACGATGTTTACAATTACTTTGACACATCCTTCGAAAAAAATGTGTCCTTTTTGCATAAACATACCATGCATCATTCTGCATTCATAGTTTCAAATCCGAGTCTCACACTATATCTTTTCAATAAAAGAGTCGATCCATCAGTAAGTGGTCCGATGTCTTCGTTCAACTTCAACTCGCACATGCAAACGCTCGTGCAAACACAAAAGACGGATCAGCTTGAACAAGAGGTCCACGAGTTTCGTGAAAGAGGTGACAACGCTTCAGGCTGAAGTAGATAAGTTAACTAACCTGGTATCTTCGCTGATGGTTACAAAGGATTCGCCACAATTCCAGCGAGGCCCGCCGCCACCACGTTAGCCATTGTGCATACAACAGCCTCGACAACAGGCTCCCCAACTATCCAATCCACAAAATCAGGCTCGGAGAGCGCGACAATTTGATCCAATTCCAGTGAATACGCGGAGCTGTTTCCCACACTGCTTAAGGAGAACCTAATCCAAACTAGACCACCTCTTCCAGTGCCGAAAGGATTGCCAATGGGGTATAGAGCCGACCTTTCTTGTGTTTTCCATTAAGGGACACCAGGTCACGATATCGAGCAATGTTTTGCTTTCAGGACTGTAGTTCAGAAGTTAATCCAAGCTAACACCCTGTCCCCCGAGGGTCAACTATTATTCCCACATCATCCTTAGCAACAATATCCTCATCAACTATATCAGCAGCAACAGGCCTCAAGGACACAATTTACCATAATCCCCGATAATATGCAGTCTTGCTTCCACAGTTGCTCGAAGAGAATCTTGTCTAGACCAAGGCGCCTCCTCCGGTACCAACAAAATTGCCAGCATGGTATAGACCTGAACTTTTCTGTACTTTCCATCAAGGGGCACCTGGACATGATGTCGAACATTGTAACGCACTAAAGAAGGCAGTCCAGAACTTGATCCGGACCAACCGCTTGACCTTCTAAGACTCTAAACGTGCAAGTCAATCCGCTATCAGATCATAATATGTAGTGTTTGTGACACACGGGACGGCTAGTCGCAATCGGGTCTTTGCTGATGTTTTCTTCCGCTACTTATCTGTTCAAATAATGCGTTTGTTTGGTGTTTACTTTTTCCAAAAAAAATCCTGTCGTTCCACCCGAAACGAAAGTGAATTTGTGAAGGGCTTTTTACTTTGTGTATTTTCCGTCATTAATAAAAAAAAGAGGTCGTTTTGGATCCCGACTTTGTTTTTATTTTGTGCTTTTTCTGGAAAAATGGTAACACAAAAAACCAAAAAAAATCTTTTTCTTTAATCATTTCCAAATATCTGCATACATTCACTTTCTAAAAATCAAACATAAATGCAGATTAAACATAAACAAGCCCGTTGAACACATTAACCCTTATACTCTTTCTCGACTTTGAATTCCCTGTGTCCAAAGATGAAGAAAAGAAGAATGAAGTGATTCCCGACAAGATCTCTCGCCTACTGGGGCATCTTAACCGTCAAAGCTGCAAACAAAAATCAAGAAGATCGCCCAGAAGATGGCAGTCACTTACGAAGACCAGCATGAGATGGCACCGTTGCCTCACATAGGCATCATGTTTCAGTAAACAGTTCAACAGGGGCAATCCCCTCTTCCATCAATATACGACATGAAGGTCGGACTTCTCATGGAGATCAAAATCCTGTCAACAGGAGTTCTGCTGAAATCTCAAGTTTTGATTAAACTTACAATGCATGACGACCATGTACAACTACATCAAAAGAAGTCGAGACAAGCTTCCGAGAAGAAGGTTCGTCCCCGTGAATTTCAAGGAGACTTTGTGAAAAAACCATTATCTCTCCAACTAGACTCCAGGAGCAAGTGGACGCCTAACTATGAAGGCTCATGTGCAATTACTTTTACAACTATGGATAGTGACAAACTCACACGTCCTATGAATGTAGGTGCAGTCAAGAAATACTCTATCAAAAATAAAAGCTCGATAAGTCACAAACCTGAAAAAGGGACTTAGGCAAAAATGAGCGTCTCGGTGGACTGAAAACCTGAAAGGGCGGTCCAGGCAAAAATTAGAGACATTAACAAAAATGACTATCCTAATAGATTGAAAATCCGTAAGGGCGATCTATGCAAAAGTTAAGGATCATGACAAAGTAACTGCATCAAATCAAGCACAGTCCACTTGGGGCATCCAACTATCAAAAGATCTCCGATTCAAAGCACCTACAAATCAAAGACACGGAACAGGGGCATTCAAAGTTGTTAGGGAGAATATCGGTTATCGTGTTCAATGTACCCTTCCCATTACATTTACCATTTTCCAAAATATTTCAAAGATCCGTGGAGCGATGCCATTGGCAGGCCACCACTCAATTAATCAAGTTTGAGCCCGTACCCATTTATTTGGAACTCTCATTTATTCAATTTACAAAATTTCTTCTATTTTTTATGGCCATACTTGAAGCAAAAAATTTCAAAATACAAAACTCTTTCTTAAATCTTTTGAAAAGTAATAACAACAAACACACTCTCTTTGAACTCGTGAGTAGGAGAAGCGCACATCAACATCCGCCTCGAGAACGGCTACACTCCGGAAGGGAAACATGTATAAGCACTATGAAGAGGACCTCTACTTTGAGCAAGATGCAGTCACAATCCAAAAACAAGAACAAAAAATGAAAGCTCGCTAAGTTGAAAACCTGAAAAGGCGACTTAGGCAATAGAGAGCGTCCCGGTGGACTGAAACCTCGAAAGGGCGGTCCAGGCAAAAATTAGGGGCACAAAAAAGGAATATACTCCCGGTGGACTGAAAACCCGAAAGGGCGGTCCAGGCAAAAGTTAGGGATTTCAAAAAAACAAACAAACAAACAAAAACAAAAAGGAGCGTGACTGCTGGGGCATACCAATGGATTGACACTCTATGCAAAATGGCGACTTCTAGACTTTTGGTCAACAGTGGCATTTATCAGAACACTCTACGCTGGTTCACGAATGACGACTTCTTCCCAACTTTTCAGTCACTAATGAGCTCTCTCCCCAGGAAGCATCAGTTGCTATCTCGTGTCAAGTTCCACCCTGCAAGTGGCTCGATCTGTTCGCAATAATATCATCTTCAAGGAAGTTTACCGAGTGTTTGTACTGCGATGTCAGTCTATCTCTCCTCTTACCTGTCTTCTCTCGTTTTGTCGAGTTTACCCATCACAACCCAGTCTACACACTCATACATTCATTCACACATTCATACATCCATGCATTATTACTTTCACTCACACACAACATATACACAACATCATTCACACATGGTTGCATTAGTCACCCAAAGTCTTGTTTGGCTGCATCCTTTCGTTTCAAGTCCTTTATCGTTTCAAGCCGACAGTCCCAGACAATGGACCGCTTAAGCTTACACTTTATTGCTTCCAAGCCGACAGTCCTACACAACGGACCGCTTACACTTTATTGCTTTCAAGCCGACAGTTCTAAACAACGGACCGCTTACATTTTTGCTTTCAAGCTGACAGTCCTAAACAACGGACCGCTTACATTTTATCTTCTTTCAAGCCGACAGTCCTACACAACGGACCGCTTACATTTTATCTTCTTTTAAGCCGACAGTCCTACACAACGGACCGCTTACATATTTACTGCTTTCAAGCCGACAGTCCTAAACAACGGACCGCTTACATTTTTATCAGCTTTCAAGCCGACAGTCCTACACAACGGACCGCTTACACTTTACTGCTTTCAAGCCGACAGTCCTACACAACGGACTGCTCAAACTTTTATCTATTTTCAAGCCGATAGTCCTACAAAACGGACCATTTACATTTTTACTGCTTTCGAGCCCACAGCCCTAAACAACAGGCAGTCCGCGTCTATCTGTTATTCCCTCGAGTGTCATCCCCAGTGCGTCTGGTCCAGAGATGTCATCAAAAGTTTTGTCTTCATTAAACTATGTTTCCAAACTAATACAATAATAAACAATCATTTCCCCAGTGAAACTACAACGGAGTCGGATCCTTTTCTTCAACAAATTCGGGCATCCCGTCGTTATTACTCGTCCCAGTCAGTCATCCATGCCGTCTTGCATTCATAATCGCGTCATATGCATTCACAGTATCTTAGGATCAAAAATAGGTGTACTTTGTATTTAAGTCTCTTCGGCTCGTCAAATCAAAGATTTCATCTTCAAATCTCCGGACGAAGAAACTTAAATAGGGGCATCTGTCATACCCCAATTTTTGACCCAAGATCCCATTGACACATGTCCTCTGACCTGGAATATTCTTTGAATTTTCAGAGAAAAATTTCGGCAGAGATGTATTTTAAAATATCTTTTTTTTTTTTGTTCCGATTCGGGCCCTCTTCTCACTTTTCATTGTTATTATTAGTCCTTTTAATTTTTAATTTTTATTAATTTCTATCTTTTATTTTTCATTATCTTTATTCTTATTTCACTTTTCTAATTTTAGTATCTATCTGTTTATTTATTTATTTATATTATTTTATTTACATTATTCGATGATAAACCCAAAAAAGTCCTAATCCAAAAATATGTATAGTTATCCTTTTATTATTTATTTTTATTAGATGATAAGTCCTCCATCCTAGTCCCAAAAATTCAGCAACAGATGCTTTTTCTTCTCCCCAAGCCAAGGATTCAGTTTCATTTTAAAACCCTAATCATGAGCACTATAAATTGGAACCTGCACAACAGCAGCAAAAGGGAGGAGACAATTTGACCAAACAACACAATTTTCAGGCACAATATTATATTTTCAAAACGATAGTTTTTCAGTTTTGAGTTTTATTTCAATTTCAACCGGAACCCTAGCTGCGCATATTTTTAATAGTTTTGAACGATATTTTCTTTTTAATAGCAACTTTCAATTTTCCCTTTATTCTTTGCATTCATGTTACTGTAGCAGTGCCTCCAAATTTAATTCTAATTCCTTATATGATATGATTTGAGGCACCCGTATCAATATACACAATTTGGATTTGAATTCCTTTGTGGTGCCGCTTTACAAATCTGTTTTGCTACGTAATTGCTTTCTTGTTGCTGCACTCATTTATTTAATTTCATTGCTGCCTTGTTTCTCTATCATATATTCAATTCCAATTCTTGTTAATGCCTCATCGCTACTGTTGATTTATCTGATTCCAATTCCTATTACCTGGTTTCAATCCTTATTAAATTTTATTTTGCTGCTACGTATCCATTCCATCCCAATTATTTATTGTTGTGCATGTGACTTAATCCCAATAACAGGATTGTTGTTGCGTTACTGTTCAGAACCAATTTCAATTGCTAAGAATTCAACACAGCCGTACCACATATATATAAACACTGTTGCGTGGCTTTTCTTTTGCATTGATAGTCCATATTGCTGCAATTAACAAGTGTGGTTCTAAACTAATTCCAATCATTTGTTTTGCTCCTGTTGTTGCAGCTATTCCCTTTATTTTTTCAGTATATATCGTTAACAGATTCCATCTGCTACAGAAATGGTATCTCCTTCCATTTTAATTGTTCCTAACTAGTAGTGTTGTCGTGGCTGCTCTCCAAAGTTAAAGAGACTCCATCGTAAAGAGAACCGGTGGCCCCTTTGTATTTCTTTTTGTAATTTCTTCTTCAGGCATTTTTTATTTTCTCTAGCATTTTATTTTTTTTCTTCTTTTCTCATGCATTTTTATTAGTTTAGATTTATTATTCTACATTTGTATTATTTATTCATGCATATTTATTTTCCGCAGATTTTAGAATGCATATTTAGGCTTAATATAAATGATTCATGCATATTTATTTCTCGCAGACCATAGCATGTATTATAGGTTTTTATGTAATAGCTTTAGGTGCATGTGTGCGTGTGTGGGTGTATGTTTACTTTCTATGCTTGGTAGTTTAGGTTAAAGGTCCTCGTGGTGGTCCAACACCACCATGTGATACCTACGCTTTTATTTCCTTGCTCCGATAGTTTTAATTTTAGTTCAATTATTCAAAATAACAACAAAAACATGCAAATAATCAAAACAACAAAAATATTTTCTCAATAAACCTTGACTCTCAAATCAAGTGATCCTTCTTATCTTTATTTTTCTTAATCAAACTTTCAATCAATTTTAATCATACTTAGACCTTTACTTTCTTCAAATTTAAAATCAATCAACTTCACATTTTGCCATTTTGGCTCTTTCTATCTCTCAAAAACATTTTCAAAACATTAAAATCAACCAAACCCATCAAACGTCAATTTTTATCCCGAACTACGAGGTTTTGATCCCTCACGGGTACGTAGGCAAAGGACCTTGTCCTCTCAAATCAATAAAAAATGTAGATAATTAGGTCTTTGTTTTCTTAAACACTTTAAATCCATTTTCAAAAGCAAGCAAGTTTATAGCACAAAAATTAAATAAAACCAAGAGGTTCTCGTAGAGTACTACGAACATAAAGGGTGCTAATACCTTCCCTTTATGTAACCAACCCCCGAACCCTAAATCTTTTAAAGTGGTATTTGAACCTTTTTTCCACTTTCTTTTCAAAAATTAAATGTTCAGTCGTGAAACAAAATAGTGAGTCAAACGCTAATCAAATAGCCTTGATCTCCAAAAAATGACGCGACACCCATGTGAGGCAACAGTGCCATCTTATGCTAGTCTTTGTAAATGACTGCCACCTCTTGGCGATCTTCTTGATTTTGTTTGCAGCCTTGACGGCTAAGATGCCCCAGTATATGAGAGGTCTTGTCGGGAATCACTTCCTTCTTCTTTTCTTCATCTTCGAACACAGGGAATTCACAGTCGAGAGAGAGTATATGGTTAATGTGTTCAACGGGCTTGTTTATGTTTAATCTGCATTTATGTTTGATTTTAGAAAGTGAATGATTATATGCAGATATTTGGAAATGATTGAGGAAAAAGGAAAAGAATTTTTTTGGTTTTTTTGTGTTACCATTTTTCCAGAAAAAGCACAAAATAAAAACAAAGTCGCGATCAAAACGAGCTTTTTATTAACGATGCCAAATACATGAAGCAAAAAGTCTTGTACAAGTTCACTTTCGTCTCGGGCGGGACGAAAGGATTTTTGGAAAAAGCAAACGATAAACAAACGCATTATTTGAACGGATAAGTAGCGGAAGAAAACATCAACAACGACCAAATTGCAGCCAAACAATCCATGTGTCGATATTAGGCATGATGATCCGGTAGTAGGTTAACTTGTATGTCCGAGATTAGTCTGGGAAGGGTAAGATATTATTTCGGATCAACTTCTGAACTATTTTCTTCAAAGCAAAGCAGTGCTCAATATCGTGACCTGGTGCCCCTTGATGGAAAGCACAAGAGAGGTCAGCTCTATACCCTGCTGGCAATCTTGCCGGAACCAGAAGGGGTGCCTTGGTGTGGACCAAATTTCTTTCAAGCAACATTGGAAGCAATTCTGCGTACTTCATAGGAATCGGATCAATTTGTGTTCTTGGAGCATATTGTCGAGGTTGTTGTTGATACTGTGGAAACTGGAGCTGATAACTCGGATTTTGAACGACATTGGTGTCGGGCATAACAGCGGTAACATGTTGATAAGTCGGATATTCCTGTTGAGGCCTCCCGTGGGCCATCATGCTCGCTTCTTGTTCGTTCTTTCTCGGAAAGTTGTTCCCAAATTTCTTTGCACTGCTGGTCGGTACACTTTCTCTTATTAACCGTCCTTCTCGAACTCCTTCTTCTAACTGTACAACCGCGTCGAGCATCTCTGCGAAGTCCCTGGGCACACTTCCGACCATCTTCTCATAGTAGAATTGATTGAGATTTTTTAAGAAGAGTTTGGTCATTTCTTTCTCTTCTATACCCGGGCTGACTTGGGCAGCAACATCCCTCCATCGTTGGGCATACTCCTTGAACGTTTCTTTGTCTCTTTGGGTCATAGCCTGGAGATCGCTTCGGTCTGGAGCCATGTCCACATTGAATTTGTATTGTTGCACAAAGGCTTCACACAGATCATTAAAAGTTCGGACTTCTGTACGGTCCAGATTTATGTACCACTTCAGTGCGGCACCGGCTAAGCTGTCTTGAAAGTAATTGATAAGGACCTGATGATCACCGGCATATGTGGACATCTTTCTCATATACATCCTTAGATGCTCTTTAGGACAGGAAGTCCCCTTGTATTTCTCGAAGTCCGGGAGCTTGAACTTGTAGGGTATCTGGACATTTGGTACCAAGCAGAGATCATAAGCGTCTTTCCCGAATATTTCTTTTCCACGGAGAGCCTTCATTTCACGGTACATCTCATCATACTTCTTCTGTAAGTCAATCACTTTGTCATAGGCCCCTGTACTTCCTAAAGGGATGATAAGTTCTTTCTTTTGTGGAATAGCATGAACCAGAGGTGCTGAGTAGGTCGCGGTTGGAACAGGAATTGCATTTTGAACAGTAGACACTGGAGCTTCTGAGACATAAGAGCGGGATACTCCACCAATGCTAAAAGGTATGCCCCAAGGACGACCTTCAGGTGTAATTTGCTGTGAAGTACTGGTAGACACTGTCCAACCAGGAATAGCAGAGGGACCTGCCTCAGCCTGAGTGCTCGGGGAGGAGGTGGTGGTGGCAGCTGATTTTGTGCAGTCGTTAGTGTCTTTACCAATTCGGTCATTTCGTCCATCCTAGTCTGCATGGTTTCATTTTCCTCCCGCAGTACTTGGTTTTCTTGTTCAAGAAAGTCCATCTTCTTTTTTACGAATGCCCGAGTGTAGTGAGTACGAGTAGACTTGTAGGGAGTGCGTCAGGCCACTTTTCAAACGGGCTGACCCTTCATGGGAAGGAAGAGAAAAAAAATTGTGTGAGACTTGGGATTTGGGACCATGAATGCAGAATGATGCATGGTATGTTTATGCAAAAATAGACATTTTTTATTTATCGAAGGACATGTCAAAGTAATTGTAAACATGGTAAGGACAATGGTTTTATTTGTAAAGATGCTGCAAGCGATTCCCTTTTCAAAAGCAAGAACGAAGCCACAAAAGAAGTCCTTAACAAGAGCAAAGGCTTAGTTTAGATTTTTGAAATTTTATTTCTTTCTTGCAAGGTCCATACCTTTGATGTTTACAAGAACTTATCTTGTCCTTCGATATTTAATGAGAAAAACTTTATGAGTGAATGCATGTATGCATGAATATGCTAAAGAACATTGAAAACATGGTGAGGTCAAGTTCAACATGATGAAGTCAAGGGTAAGTGTGCCACATGGTAGGGACTATGGTTTTATTTATACCTGTATCACGGGTTCTACCAAGTTCTCAAGGTCTACAACCCCCTTCCGAAGATTATTGCACAGCGGAATTTACTTCCGGTCCAAAAAAATGTTCGTACGAGAGTCTCGCTCGAGTGTAGTATCGCGTATCAACTTACTCATGAATAGCCACTGCACTACACCCTAAAAGGCCAAGATGGATTAAAGGTAACTAAAGGTCCTCAACTTCGACGGTCACTCGAAAGTAGTATGCCAAACACGAATACTCATGTCAACATGGTATACTTCCAAGATTCCTCCACTGAGTGAGGTTATCACATGTACCACAACCAAAAATCACTCTTGGTAAGGCACTATGATTATACCACCATCCTATCTTATGTTTCCCTCAAGTCTGAGTGGGGGACTTACCTCACCACACACGTTAAGAAAAGAGAAAGAAGAAGGAGGAACATATATACACGTATTTCCATCTTTTATTTTTGTTTTTGTTTTTAAGCAAGTTATAGCACAAAATTTTAAATAAATCCAAGTTAGGCTCAACCCTCTTAGGGGTCCCCAGTGAAGTCGCCATTTCTGTCGCGTCATTTTTCGGAGATCAAGGCTATTTGATTAGCGTTTGACTCACTATTTTATTTCACGACTGAACATTTTATTTTTTAAAAGAAAGTGGAAAAAGGTTCAAATACCACATTTTAAAGATTAAGGGTTCGGGGGTTGGTTACATAAAGGGAAGGTATTAGCACCCTTTATGTCCGTAGTACTCTACGGGAACCTCTTGGTTTTATCTAATTAATGTGCTATAACTTGCTTAGTTTGAAAAAAATGGAATTAAAAATGATTAAGAAAAGAAACCTAATTATCTACATTTTTTATTGATTTGGAAGGACATGGTCCTTTTCCTACGTACCCGTGAGGGATCAAAACCTTGTAGTTCAGAGTAAAAATTGACGTTTGATTGGTTGTGTGTTTTTTATTTGTTTTGAAAAAGGTTTTAAAATGAAAAGCCAAGTGGCAAAATGAATTTGTTTGTGTTTTTTATGTTAAAAGAAAATGACTTAGAGTATGATTAATGTCGATTGCAATTTTTGATTTATGAAAGAAGTAAAATAAAAGGATCACTTGATTTAAAAAATCAATGTTTGTTATGAAAATGTTTTTTGTGTTTTGTTATTTGCATGTTTTTGTTGTTTTGAATGATAGTTAAAACTGAAAGCTAAACTAACGGAGCAGAAAAGTAAAGCATAGGTACCACATGGTGGCGTTGAACCACCATGAGGACCTTTAACCTAAACTACCGAGCATAAAATAAAGCATACACCCACACACGCACCCATGCACCTAAACTATTACATTAAACCTATTAATACATGCTATGGTCTGCGGAAAATAAAAATAAATTACATTAAAGCCTATTTACATTCTAAGATTTGTGCCCTAAACTACGAACTAAATTAAGAAATGTCCAATGCTAAGAATTAAACTAAAATACATGAATTATTTATATTTGAACCTAATATACAAACTAATAATTGAAAAATAAAATGATAATAATTTAAAATGCAAAAGTAAATTAAAGTATCAAGGAAATGCAATTAAAATAAAAAATGCATGGAAGAATAAAAGTGATGAAAATAGAAAAGCAAAGGAACGAAAATGAATGAATGCAGAAAGGGGATGTAAACAGTGATTATGGGGGTGCAGAGAACAAAAAAGGAACTGAGATGGGCTTTATGGACGGGCTGGGGGCCGGTTCGGTTCAAGCTTGGGTCGGACCAGGAGAACCGAACCAGTTCAAGGGGGTATATAAGGGGTGTAAGCCCCATTTTCCTTCATTTTAGCAAATTATTTCTCTCTCTTCTCTTTCCCTCTCTTCTCTCCTCTCTTCTCTCTCTTCTCTCTTGCTTTCTGGGTTTCTTCAAGAACATGAAGATTTCGGCGAGTGTTCATTAACACCGCCGTGAATCCCAATCTCCGGCGCGGTGGTTGGCCGCCAGAGTGGCGGCGCCACCGCGTCGGACCTAAAAGGTCTTTCTTTTTTTGAGTTTTTTTTAGCTCTTTCTACTCCTATTCATCTCCTAATTTCGATTCTTAACCTAAAAGATCTTAAAACAAAAGCCAGAGGCCTAGATCTACAAAACACAAAAAAAAAAAACGAACTACCTTTGTCTTTGATTCGGTTTCGAGGCTTGCGGTTTCGTCTGTGTGTGAACGATTTCGATTCTGACGGTGTCCGGGGTGTTTGTGACGTGACCGGATCAGATGTGTGGCTTCGAGTTGATGTTGTTTCTAGATCTGTTGCTCCCCTTTGATTTGTGTTTGCGATGAGTTTGAGGGTCTGATGTTTGGGTTCGCGCGTTGCTGATTGAGTATTAGTTTATGACACTTTGGTTGTGAAAGTTTGTTGTTGCTCATGAATGGTGTTTTAGATTTTGCAGGTTTTTGGCTGGTTTATCTTTTATGAATTTTCGGCCCCCTTACTGTGTCGGGCATGTTGTGTTTTATAATGAAGGATTAGGGTTTGTTTAAGAAGCTGAAAATTTGCATTTTGGATTGGGATGAAAGCGCGTTCTTGTTTTTTTGAATTGGGTTGGATTTGACAAACTGTTATCGAATATTGACTGTTTTTTTGGATTTTTATGGACATTAAGAAAAATAGAAAAATGGTAAAATAAAACTATTAACCTGTCATCTAAAAATAAACAAATAATAAATATATATAAATTAAAATTAAATTAATTAATAAGAAAAGTGAAAATAAAAGATGGAAATGAATTAAAATTAAAAGGACCAATAAGAGGAGAGAAATAGGCCCGACTCGAAACTAAAAAAGAGGTATTTTAAAATACCTCTCTGCCGAATTTTTTCACTGAACGTCAACGACTTATCAAGGTCAAATGACGCGTGTCGGTGGGATCTTGGGTCAAAAATTGGGGTATGACATGCGTCCTCGCTCCTTTGCTTATTTTTAGTTTGAGGTTTCTCTCTTTCAATGTTTATTGAATGCACCTCTTCGTCCTTTCCAGCTTGTTTTGATTGTAACAACTCTTGTCGCTTCAACTCCACTTCTTGTTGGAATTCATGGTATTCTGGCTCTTTCTCCGGCTTCTCCACAAAAGAACTAGTAACCTTCACCTTTTTTAATAAATTTACCAATTGCTCCAAATTTTGTTCTTCGGTTTCCTCGTTTGTTGTCATTGTTTGTGTGCTTTTGGTTGAGTCCATGGTTCCCTATTTCACACAATAATTGAAAGTTCGAGAATAATTCCTAACCGAGAATAATTTGCGCTTGATTAAGATTTTAAATAAGGGTTGGGGTTAATTCTTATGCGGTTACTTAACTCTAATTATATCTTAAATGCAGACTCGGTCTAAATTAACTATTTCTAGTTAATACCTAATGACACTATTAATTAATCCTAAGACTCTATTACTAAACCTAAATCTAAATGCAAATTTTAATGACCTAATTTTAAATATGAACATAAACTATGACTCTAAAAAATTAAAATAATTAAACGAATGGGGTTAGTTCCTAAATGGAAAAAACAAAAAGAAAAATAAAATGTTAATAATTAGATGGAAAACGAAAAACAAAAAAGAAAATTAAACTATGTTAGTACTACTAAACTAAACTAGACGCTAAACAAAATAAAATAAAAATAAATGATGAAAAATAAATGCAGAAAAATAAATGACTGAAAAATAAAATGCGGAAAAATAAAAATAAGTAATTCAAATAGTTCAGTCGAAAATATAAACAATCCCCGACAACGGCGCCAAAAACTTGATGTGGCGTGTAAAACTATTAGCATTTATTGCAAAATGGCAAATGAACCAGTCGTTTTCATCAAGTAATCAAGTTAGTACGTAGAGTATCATATCCACAGGGATTGTCCTTTCGTCCGAACAATTCTCGTTACTTATTTTTGTAAGTTGACGGTATAAAAGTAAGTTGCAATTTTTATCTGTTTTCAACAGAGCGAACTAACCTGTTTTTGGTTGCAGAAAAGTAAGCAGCGGTTAGGATTCTCCGAATCCCCTCTGTATATTTGTTGTTGGATAATAAATAATATAAATGTCGCGTTTATTTATCCTAGGTACACTATACAAGTGATGAGTCTGTTGGGAGTTTCCTAAATAGGTAGGGTACCACCTGACCCAATGGGCATCATCCACTGGGTACCTAATTAGGCCTTTCCCTTCGATGGATAACTGCACCTGCTGATCGCACGGTGATCCTTACGTGCGGGGTCTTTCTAATTCAAAGGTAATTGAAACATAAACTTAAATTGGCTTTCCAATGTTTCCCAAGGCAATGAAGGCCAATGCTCCCTTAGGTCTGCCCATCTATGAATCTTATGATACTCATAGCACACTCTCTCTACGCTTACTTAGTAGTTCTACAAACGGGCATCCCTAATCTACGTCTACTTTACTAAGGGTTTCAAGAGAATAGTCTTACTAGGTTACAGCTTTAAGTCGGACAACTAGGTGCTTGTTTCCCTAATTACTAACCAGTTAATTCCTAGCTTCGATAATGCACCACACGACCCAATGGGTATCATCTGATGAGTCAATAATTAGTGTTTTTTATATAATATTTTAGTTTGTTTTATTTAAATTCTATTTGTTTTTATTTCCCTTTTTAGAACTATTTTACTTCAATTGCAAGTTTTTATATTTCAGGAACAAATATTCAAAAGATTGAGTCTTGGAGCAAAAGAAAGGAGATTTGGAGCCAAAATATGAAGATTTCATGCAAAAATATCCTTGGAACAAATTTGGAGCTAAAATATGAAGATCTCTTGCAAAAATATCCTTGGAGCTAATTTGTTCTAAAAATATGAAGATCTTGTACAAGAAAATATATTGTGCAAAGAATTTTGAAGATCCTTCACCAAAATATACAATTGGCGCCCCATAATACCCTTTTGCTGCTTTTGCTACTTCAACAAGCTGCCTATTTTAGTTTATTTCTGACCAATAGCACATGGTTTCTTGTGCAACACTTTAGTGATTTATTTCTTAGGGCTCAAGTCATTGTTAGACTATAAATAGAGTAGCCACTACACTTGTAGAATCATCTTTTGTTCTTGTAAATAATAAGTCACAATTGTTTCCATGAATAAAAGTTCACCTTTATTTATTTTTATGTTCTTTTTCTTCTTCTCTTCTATGTCTACAATAAACGTGAGTGAGTAGACTCTTCCTGTCTTGGGATTGTTGGATGAGTCTAATGAAAAAATCATAATCAAACCAAACCTCTAACTTTACTTTATGTAAACCTATTTTCTAATTTAAATTCACCGTTCTTATAATCAATAACAAATATTAGGCGATGGATCGAGAGATGAAGTCTAATAGTTGTTATTGATTCATCACAAATATTAAGCGATGGATCGAGAGATGAAGCTTTAATATTGGAACAAGTGAATTTAGACAAGGATTGCGAAACATGAGAATAGTCTAGCAAACCTTGAGACATATAAAGTTTCGATCATTCAAGGATTTCAATAACAATCACCCTTGAGAATACGTGTGATTGTTAGAGAAACACACTCACTGAGACCGAGAGGAGATGTGATAAGCTTAAGAGAAACTTGTCTTTAGAAAATAAGTCCAACATAAAGTCTAGGTGTAGGGTTTGATTTGTGAAGGGTTTGTCAACATGATGAACCAATAATCCCAAGGCGCCTTTTTATTTTATTTTATTTTATTATAAAAACAAAATACAAAACCTTTCAACTTTAAAACTCTTTTCTAGTCATTGTTAAAGGTTAATTGAATTCATAACTCCTTGTCGGAACGATACTCTTTTTACTACTTCGGTAAAACCATGCATTTGCGGATTTATCTCATCATCATCCACCGGGTACCTACGTTTAGGGTCAACAATTCTAGTGGTATCTTTGGCTAATTAATAATCACTTACTTCCTAGACAGATAATTATCAGTAAAGGGATATAAATATCAAGATATAAGCATCCAGTTAGTGATAGCAATATTAGGTCCTTTCATAACCTAAGTACCTAATCTAGGGTTGCACCTCTCACAGAAATAAAACTATATTCTAATAAAATTTAATAGCCAACAAAAGAATAAATAAATAAAATAAACGACAAATTATATTAAATAAATATCCAACAAAATATACAGAGGTTCATCTTATAACTTTAACCTAAAAATATTTAGTTACACATGGTAACTAAAAACAAGATACTAAAGATAAAAACATAGCCTAGAAAATCAAGGAGAAGATAGAAACTCTCCTGAAACTCCAAAGTTGCCTTCCTCTTGAACTACTCCGACCCTGAACAAGAAATTCTGAACGAGGAAGGCTGGTATTTATAGTGAGAGTTTCTACCTGGGTTTGGGCTAAAAGTGTGGGGTTTACCCATTTTGAAAGCAGGAAAAGACAATTACGCCCCAACTTTTTGTGTGCATGGGGCACATTGTAAATGCACGGGGCGCATGGTTTGTTAAATCATGCCCTAGGCAGATTTCAAATTCCCTAGGCGCATTCTGCTATCTTCTGGGCCCAATTTCCGATTTTCTGTCGTTTTTAGGCTTTCATCTTCAAATAACTTGTCTCGGTACTTTGGGAACATAAATACTCCCACTTGTAAGTCTTTTGAGGCCTCTTGAATCTTCACAAATCTTTGGTTGTAATTGATTTGCATGATTTCTTCGTGAATTACTTCAAAAAAACCCCTCAAATTGCTATGTTTCGGGAAAACTAGAATTACAAACTCAAATATAAAAAACATTACAAAAGTCCCGAAATCATAGGCAATCGTCCTAATACTCATCCTTTTTGCTGCTATTTCCTACTCAAATTCATCATCAATTAAAGAGTGCGAAAAATGACATTAAAATTCACAAAAGTCGCAATTCTCAAATAATCACTTATGACCCATATTCACTTATTGAAATTATAACTTAATTGATGAAAGCAAACTATCCCCCCCTTACCTATAGGTTGCAAAATCCTAGCTATGACTTTACTTTAGCTCCTCAAGTCTCTAGCCTCTTCTTCTCCTCAAGCTTCTCTCCTCTTTAACCCTTTCTCTATTCTTCTCCTTTTTCTCTCTTGTGATCTACTTTCTCTCTCTACCTCTCAAAATATTTTGTTAAGTGAGTGAATGTAAACCTAATTTTCCTCTTAGTGTTATGTTTATATAGCACCTCTAATTGTGCTTGGTTTCCAATTGTCATAATGGGCTTAACATCCTTACTAACTAATTCTCAAAAGTTATTACTCACTTAAACTGTTAAAACACCGAATAATTACCATCTCTAAATAATTACCCCAATTCACTTAGTAACTTAGTAAAAATAACCATTCGCCTCAAAACACTTAAATAATCCCAATTTTAAGATTACCAAAATGCCCTAACTTAATAGTTGATCAAAATACCACTGAGTCTAAAACAACTAAAATACCCTTCTTAATCCAAAATCCACTAACGCCGAATAAAATACACACAGAGACAATTAATCACACATAAACATATATAAGCACACAAAATAAATAATTAAAATAATTCTAGCGAAAAATGTGTTGTTACATCATGAATCTTCATTCTTGGTCTTTCCGCAGTCTTCATTAATCTTCAGATGTCTTGTTTTGTCGATTTGCATGATTTCTTCGTGAATCACATCAAAACACCCTAAAATTGCTATGTTTCGGGGAGAATAAAATTACAGACTCAAATATAGGAAAATTACAAATGTCCCAAAATCATAAGCAATTGGTCTAATACTCATATGTTCTGTTTGTAAAACCTACTGAAAATGACTGAAAAACATGCTAAGAATAACGTAAGATGACCTATCATCACTTAACATAGAAGATTTAGGATTGTCTGGATTCGTAAATTGAAGAAGTGTTTGTAATTAACTATATAATTGTAACAACATATTGGTGAAGGATCGTGGAAATTTTTCTATGAATAGACGTGTACCCCATAGAGAGGATGATTGGAGAACCACTAAAAATACTGGTGTTTTCTTCTCTTTTATCTTTATTTCTTACAATTTATAATTTGATATATGTTGTTTGTTGATTAGCATAATATAAACATGTTCTAAGTGATTAAATAATTTAAAACTTGATTTTGTAAGAATATTTTGTAAACCGAATTGAGATTTTAATCACTTCTCATAATTCAGATTATCTAGTTAATCAACTCATCATAGATCAAATCTTGTTGTTCCTTTCTTAGCCTATTATTAATATAAGTTTAGGTTTGATTTGAGATGAAGTTTAGGATTGTGGTTAACTTGTGTATTAAGTTCTGATTGCTCAATGTTAATTCAATTGTTAATCAATTGTTCAAAACTGAATTAGCATATTATCATTGTCTACTTAGTCATCCTTCAAGTAATTGTACCATTTCCAATAGTCAATTAATTTTGCTAAAAACTTTTATTAAACCATGTTTCGAATCAAATTTGAATAGGGAATCTATTCACCCTCCCTCTATATTCGGGTTGTTACCGTCCTATCAACCAACAAGTGGTACTAAGATCCCAATCTCTTTTATCGCAGTTTAACCACCGAAAGAGTTAACATGACGAGCTAGGATCCGGAGTGTGCGTATAATATAACACATGTTCTTGATGGAAACAACTATGACTATTGAAAACAGTGCATAAGTGTGAAAATTCAATCGATGGGCATGGATTTTTGGAATGTTGTTGTCAACACGCGCTTTGAACCACAAAACAAACCATAAGTGAATTGGATATTGTTGGGTATTTGTATTGGTTGCATTGTTGCTAAAACAAATATCCATTTATTATGTAGTTGGATACTATGTTCCAACATGGTTTAGGCATCCATATCAGATGTTGGACAGAATGTTCCAACATCCTGGCACGATTCAGTGTGCCTGAGTTCATGCCTATTTGTACGCGCACCTTATCTTTAAAAGGAAACAACTTTTCCTTAACTTGATGTCCAAGCAACGTACATATCTGTACAGAATCAGTTTGGTTTTATTCCCAAAGAAGCAAGAATATTTAAGGGAATATTTGAAGACGGTTTGGACGTTCCTAAAGATGTTCCTATATTTTAGGACTTTCCTTATTTGTCTATGATTTTGTTATGTATATCAAATTGATCTGCAATTTGTTACTGAAGTCCAACAAGGTTTGTTAGCCCATATTGGTCAGTATAAAAGGAAGACTTCAAGACCTAATTAGGTATTCAAGCCGTCATACTAAAAAGTTTAGCTTTTAGGGTTTTGAGTCTGTGTGTTCTACTCTTGTATCGTTTTGATGCAAGTTTAGTTCTATTTATTTGTGAGCCTTTCTTGTACCATCTTGATACTTGCTAAGGACTGTGTGTTTGAGTTGTAAACTCGTTGTGCTATACCAAAGCTTTTAAGCAAGGTCGTAGTTGTTTGTGTTTGAAGTTAACTTCACCAACTATTTTGTTTGAGGTCTGATAGGTCGCAGAGGCTGTGATTGACCATAGAATAGTGAGATAGGATCTCAGATCTAGGAGTTCCTAGGATGAATTCTAGACGGGTAGGTCCTAGGTCATAAAGTGTAAACGAGGAGTTTGCTGAGAGCTTTTTAATAAAGACTACACTAGTGGGTTTTCTTCCTAGCTTGGTAGCCCCCAGAGTATGTGTGTTTGTCGCCGAACTGGGTCAACAAACTCACTGTGTTTTTTACTTTCTTGTCATTTATTTTCTTGTTTTTATTTCTGTTTACACTATGATGTTGGAACATTAAATGGAACATCGCAAAGCGTTGATACATCTTACAGAACATATTAAAACAAGTACGCTAGAATTTCAATTGGCATCAGAGCAGGCACCCTGCCTATTTTAGGGTGAGCTCCAGGGAAGTTTATTTATAGCCTGATGGACATGGAAGGAGGATTTGTGAACAGAACACCTATGTTGGATGGGTCAAGCTATGACTATTGGAAATCATGTATGAGTGCTTTTCTTAAGTTAATAGACATCAGAACTTGGAAAGCAGTTGTGAAAGGTTGGGAACATCCTGTGGAACTTGATGCAGATGGTAACATGACATAAGTGTTAAAACCAGAAGAAGAATGGATTGCTGCTGAAGACGAACTGGCCCTTGGAAATTCCAAAGCACTGAATGCATTATTCAATGGAGTGGACAAGAATATGTTCAGACTGATCAAGCAATGTATTGTGGCTAAGGATGCTTGGGAGATTCTCAAAACAACACATGAACGTACAAGATGGTTCAACATTTCATTCATCAAATGCAGTCTGAGTTTGAAATGAGTCTAGTAGGAGAGCTGACCTACTTTCTTGGACTTCAAGTCAAACAGATGAAAGACATTATATTCATCTCTTAAAGAAAATATTCCAAGAACATTGTAAAGAAATTTGGCATGGATAATGGTGGTCATAAATCTCCAGCTGCCACTTATTTGAAGCTAACAAAAGATGAAAATGGTGTTGCTGTAGATCAAAGCATGTACAAAAGCATGATTGGAAGTCTATTGTACCTTACTGCAAGCAGACCTGATATTACTTTTGTTGTGGGGGTCTGTGCTAGGTATCAAGCTGAACCTAAAATGAGTCATCTTACTCAAGTCAAAAGGATACTGAAGTACATCAATAGCACCAGTGATTATGGGATCTTGTATTCACATAGTGGGAACTCTATGTTGATTGGCTATTGTGATGTTGACTGGGCTGGAAGTACAGATGACAGGAAAAGTACCTCTGGTGGGTATTTCTTCCTAGGAAATAGTCTTATTTCTTGGTTCAGTAAGAAACAAAACTGTGTATCTCTATCTACTGCAGAAGCTGAGTATATAGCAGCTGGGAGTAGTTGCTCACAACTTGTGTGGATGAAATAAATGCTGAAAGAGTACAATGTTGAGCAAGATGTTCTAACATTGTTCTGTAACAATTTAAGTGCTATCAATATTTCCAAAAATCCTATTCAACATAGCAGGACAAAGCACATTGAGGAACAACTAGCAGACATTTTCACCAAGGCTTTGGATGCTAAGCAGTTTGAAAAACTAAGAGGCAAGTTAGGAATTTGCCTACATGACGAGGTGTAATGTTCTGTACCTGTGAGGCATGCTTAAATTCTTATATCCTTTGCACGTCTTTGATCTTTGGGGTATACTCTTGATGTGAACCTTGTGTTGTTTGGCATATATTGTGGCTAAAAAGGGGGAGTAAATGGTATGGTTCTAACAGGTGTATCTGTATTCCCTATGGCATGATGTGTGTATGTATGTATAATGCATTTATTTTGCATTATTCTACCATACTGATTTGTTTTATTGCATTTATTTTGCAAATTTTTTGGTATTGTTGCATGTTGTTACTGATGTTGCAACGTCTTAATTGTTCTGAGAGTTCTCTTAATCTCAGTATATCTTTTTTTGTACATGTTTGCTGCTAATGTCCTATAAGATTTTGGAACATGTCTGTGTGACCTTTAATTTGTCTACTAGCTTAGGTCTGCTAGCTGGAGAATATTCCCTGAAAAATTAAATGGTCATTATCTGAAGAAATATATGACCAGGCCCTGAAGGTTCTCTATCTATGCATTAGGAATTTTTGTGTTTCTCAATTCCTCCATATGCATGTACTCAGGGGGAGTAGTGAAATATTTCTAGTAGTCACTCATAAGGTGTTATTTTGAGGGGGAGTGCTACTGTATTGAGTCTTTGAAAGTACTCAAGTTGTCTGACAAATGTTGAGTATAATGTGTCAAACATCTAACTCTCAGTTGTCAGCTTTTTGCAGTTATGGGAAATTTATTTTTTCCCTTACTATTATGTGACAGGTATTCCTGTCTAATGTGATATAAGATGTTGGAACATCCTTGGGAATTTATTTTTCTCTAAACTGTAGCATAGGAATTTATTTTTCCTCTGCTCTATTGAGACTATGCTACTTTCTTATCCGCTATTGCATGTCTCTGACTTCTGTAATACCTTCTTATCTCTTAACCTTTATTGATTAAGAGTGTACTGCTTTCTTTCTTCTTATCTGGTTTGTTTGAAGCTATGACTGAAGATTGTGTAAGGTATTCGTTTGTCTTGTGCACACTTCTGGTATTTATTTAGTGATATTGCATGACTGTTTCTTCTTCTTGAATATGTGTTTGTGATGACTTGAGGAAGTGCATCTAAGGTATCTCTTAGGATTCTGTGTGTTGGTTGTTTCTTCATAGGTGTGGTGTCATGCTGATTGAGCAAATGGATGTGTTTTTTATCCCTCTGTTTTATAAGAATTGGTCTTAATTTGTTTTAGCCAAAAAAATTCTAAAGGGGGAGATTGTTGGGTATTTGTATTGGCTGCATTGTTGCTAAAATAAATATCCATTTATTGTGTAGTTGGATACTATGTTCCAACATGGTTTAGGCATCCATATGAGATGTTGGACAAAATGTTCCAACATTCTGATTCAGTGTGCCTGAGTTCATGCCTATTTGTACGCGCGCCTTATCTTTAAAAGGAAACAACTTTTCCTTAACTTGATGTCTAAGCAACGTACATGTACATATTTGTACAGAATCAGTTTGGTTTTATTCCCAAAGAAGCAAGAATATTTAAGGGAATATTTGAAGACGGTATGGGCGTTCCTACATTTTAGGACTTTCCTTATTTGTCTCTGATTCTGTTTTGTAGATCAAATCGATCTGCAATTTGTTACTGAAGCCCAACAAGGTTTGTTTGCCCATATTGCTTCAGTATAAAAGGAAGACTTCAAGACCTACAAAGGTATTCAATCCGTCATACTAAAAAGTTTAGCTTTTAGGGTTTTGAGTTTGTGTGTTCTACTCTTGTATCGTTTTGATGCAAGTTTAGTTTTGTTTATTTGTAATCTTTCTTGTATCATCTTGATACTTGCTAAGGAATGTGTGTTTGATTTGTAAACTTGTTGTGCTACACCAAAGCTTTTAAGCAAGGTCATAGTTGTTTGTGTTTGAAGGTAACTTCACCAATTGTTTTGTTTGAGGTCTGATAGGTCACAGGGGTTGTGGTTGACCATAGGATAGTGAGATGGGATCTCAGATCTAGGAGTTCCTAGGTTGAAGTCTAGACGGGTAGGTCCTAGGTCATAAAGTATAAACGAGGAGTTTGCTGAGAGCTTTTGAATAAGGACTACACTAATGGATTTCCTTCCTGGCTTGGTAGCCTCCAAATTATGTGTGTTTGTCGCCAAACTGGATCAACAAACTCACTGTGTCTTTTACTTTCTTGTCATTTATTTTCTTGTTTTTATTTCTGTTTACGCTATGATGTTGGAACATTAAACGGAACATCGCAAAACGTTGAAACATCTTACATAACATATTAAAACAAGTACGCTAGAATTTCAGATAGTCGGGGATTCTAAGAAATTCCAATACGATTTTAAGGAGGAGAACATACTCATATCCGCTCTAGGAGCAAATGAGGATCACTCTGTATCAAATTATAAGACGACTAAAACAATGCGGGATGCTTTGGAAACTCTCCATGAGGGTATCGAATAAATCAAAGATTAATACACTCAATCAACAATATGAACTCTTTCACATGGAAGAAGGTGAAAACGTCTCTTCTGTGCAAATGTGGTTCACTTATATTGTTAACAATATGGATGGCAATGGGTAGGGTACTACAGTGTCCATCCTCATACCCGTATTTGTAAAAAATACTCGTACCTGTGCCCATACTGTAACGCCCTATTTTATTATTTATTTATTTTATTGAGTTTAGATATCTTTTTATAATTTAGTCGATTTATTTTGATATGTGATATTTTGTTATGTTATATGTTGGTATTTATTAGTATAATATATATGTTATCTGGTGTAGAAATATATATGTTATTTGGTATTTGTTATAGAAATATATTTGTTATAGAAATATACTTGTTATTTGCTATAGAAATATATTTGATATTTGTTATGGAAGTAATTTATATATATTTTTAAATAGAATATTGAGTTGAGGAGCTGATTTAGGGATTTAAAAGAGTTTAAGAGAATAAGTGGAATAAGATAAAACAAATAGAAGAAGTATAAAAGGTAAAATCTAGGTTGGGAACAGACACTACGTACAATCAGTTTTAGGAGAAAAAGGGAGAAAAGTGAGAAGTCAGAGAAAGAGGAAAATCTTGTGAAGAGGAGCAATCTCGTAGAGTCCGATAGTCTAATCTAAGGTAAGGGTGGGATTTCCTTCAATAATCATAGTATAAAATTCTGAAATTTGATGAATTGTTGTGTTCTTGAATTAGGGTTAGAAAGTTTATGTTAATTGATAAAATGAGATGAATTGTGTTGTTTGATGCATGATCCTATGTTGTTTTGATTTCTATATTGCCTATTTGACCTATAAAAATCATTGTAAATCATTTTGGGTGATTAATAGATCAAAAATTGGGTTTTTGGAGTGAAAACTGTTCTTTCCCGTAAGCGAATTCGGCCACCGATTTTCTGAAAGCCAAAACTGGAAAAACACTCACTTTTCACCCGTTTCTGTTTTGAATTAGCTTTTGGTGTAAACATGAAAGTTGTAGGTATGGATGTTAACTTTTTAATGCCGTTGGTCTGACTTCTAAATGATTTATAGAACTTGAGTTATGGTCAAATTACTGCACGTAGGTCACAGTGAATATTTATGAATTTCAGCACAACCATTCCTGAATTTGAAATGAAAACTGGTATTGATAGGTACAGAATTGGTATTAATTGTAAACACAAAAATTGTAGGTATGGATGTTAGCTTTTTAATGCTGTTGGTTTGACTTCTAAAGGATTTATAGAACTTGAGATATGGTCAAATTACGGCACGTAGGTCACAGTGAATATTTATGCATTTCAGCACAACCATTCCCGAATTTGAAATGAAAACTGGTATTTATAGGTACAGAATTGGTATTAGGTGTAAACACAAAAATTGTAGGTATAGATGTTAGCTTTTTAATGCCGTTGGTTTGACTTATAAATGATTTATATAACTTGCGTTATGGTCATATTACTGCATGTAGGTCACAGTGAATATTTATGAATTTCAGCACAACCTTTCCCGAATTTGAAATGAAAACTGATATTGATAGGTACAGAATTGGTCTTTGGTGTAAACATGAAAGTTGTAGATAATTGTGTTAGCTTTCCATTGGTTTTGGTTTGACTTGAAAATGATTTTTGGTGTTTGAGTTATGATGAAAATACTCCAAGGAGGCTTTAGTGAATTATTATATGAATGTATATGTTGATGATAATATATGAT
Source organism: Medicago arabica (assembly GCA_946800305.1). Classification (NCBI taxonomy): domain Eukaryota; kingdom Viridiplantae; phylum Streptophyta; class Magnoliopsida; order Fabales; family Fabaceae; genus Medicago; species Medicago arabica. The sequence continues at coordinate 32,451,831 of OX326968.1, forward strand.
GTTTTTCCTGATTGATGAATTAGTATATGAATGTATATGTTGATGAATATGATGTTATATGATGTGTTCATGATTGATGAATTATTATATGAATGTATAAGTTGATGAATATGATGTTACATGAAGTTGTTTATAATTGTATTGTCTTTCAGTGAGTCTGAATTAATATGAATATTGTTGTTGAATAATTTGAGATACATATATAATTGTATATGCTTTATGTGAAATATATATAATGTCTAAGTTGAAGTTGTTGTTGATTATCATTTGATTGTTGTTATGATTAAGCTGTTGAATTCTGTTGTTGACTGATTCTATATCATCAAGTTGCATGAGTCGGTCTATGAAATAAGAAGTTGATCCAAATTATTGGAATCCTAAGATGTCGATGTTTTGTAAGTTGTATGAGGTTGAGTCCATGCATACCCATTTCAGTTGGGGGCTTGATGCCCTGTGAGTCTTTACTCTACACGTTGAGGGCTTGATCATGCCCTGTGAGTCTTTACTCTACACGTTGAGGGCTTGATGCCCTGGAGCTTTAGCTCATTTGCGATGAGGGCTTGACGCCTTGGAAGTATATTAATACTTATTACGTTGAGGGTTTGACGCTCTGGATTGGTACCACATGCATGAATAAGATGTCTAAGTTGCATAGTCGAGTTGAAGTTGCGTAGTCGATGTCGAAGTTGTCGAGTTGTCTAAAGTTGTCGAGTTGTCTAAAGTTGTCGAGTTGATAATTATCAATGAATCGTTAATGAAGAGTTATATGTTGTTGTTTATGTTGTTTATGTGAAGTATCGTTAAAGATGATTTGAAGTTGATTGTTGTTTATGTTGTTTATGTGAAGTATCGTTAAAGATGATTTGAAGTTGATTGTAGCTTATGTTGTTTATATTGTTTATATGAAGTATTATTAAAGATGAACTACGTGGTTATTTGTATTACTAATTGATGTTGTTATGATGATTACATAATGTAGCTTATGAGTTGTTAAAGAAGTACTATATGAAGAATTATTATGATTAATTGATGATGTCCATGTTGTTAAATGTATTTGATGAATTATATGTTTATTATTATTGTTTTGTGAAATCTCACCCCTTCTGCTTGAAAATGTTGCCTTCCCTATGGGTAACTTGCAGGTAACCAAGAATAGTTGCGGTCGTGTGAGGTATCTCTCGCGTGTGTCTTAGGTGCTCTGATACGTAACGGGATGGGAATTTTGTTGTCGTTTTCTATTCCTTACGTATTGTTTTATGAACATGTTGATGAACTAAATTTATGAGATTTTGTGTTGAGGCCCTTGTGCCAAAGATTGTTTTGAAAAGTTGAAATATTTCCGCTGCGATGTATTAAATGAATTTTATTCTATTTATGATTTTATGAAAAGAAGTGTGACATTCCGTTTACGTTGAATTACTCTGATATTATGCAAAAAAAATCAAGTTGGGAAAACGGGGTGTTACACATACCCTCGTGGGCAACAACTTTAGTGCCCTTCCCCATACCCTATGGGTACCTAAGTGCTACCTGCACTCATTACCCGCACATTAACTATGAAAAGGCAATAAAAAGATCACAATTGAAATCAAACTATAGTCTAATTTTTTAAAAATTAATTCATAAAATAGTATGAATCATGGTATTTAGTCAAATAAAAAACATCCAAAATATCCCTGAAAAATTGTACACCGTCAAGACGGAGTTGTTATTGTATTAAGTAGTTTTTTTATTTAGGTTTGGATTTATGCTTAAATAGGTAAATAAATTGATTAATTATACACCAAAAATAAATAATTATTTATAATATTATAAAAATATGTATATGCGGGGTTGTGGGGCTGGGTAGTATAATACCCTTACCCGTGCCCATACCCATTAAAATTTGTGGGTATTACCCGGACCCGTGTCCATACCCATGAAAGTGGGGTTTTACCCTACCCATTATGGGTATTTTTTGCGGGTACCCATTGAGTCTGGGTCCAATTGTCATCCCTAGTTAACAAAGTATAAAACCTTGGCAAGACAATCACAAATCAAGATTGTAATATAAAGATCATAAGGTGTATTACTAGGGAATGAAAACCTAGGTTATTCCACCTTGTAATGTCGTAATTTGGATGCGACTGTTTATATTTTGTTTGTCGTTTTCTGAGACGTTGTACTATTTCTATGTCAGGGACATCTTGTGATTAATAGTCTCATTTTTCTCCCGTATTTATGTAGCATTTCTTTGGCTTCTTAAGAAAATTGGTTTGCTTGCATAAATTAGCAACTCTTAAGAGTTTCTACTAAGAAAAAATATTGTATGTGTTTGAAAAAATGTCTCGTAGGAATTTAAGTACTTTTTATGGTTATGAAAGTTGTGCTAAAGTGCTTGATCATGCGGGATATGCATGTAGTCAGCAATTTTTATTTATGCTTCCCTAAAAAAAAGTAATTTATATTTATGTTAAAGTGATTGAGCAATTTCAACTTTTTATATTATTTCCAATGTTTGATTGTCCCAATTTTTATATAAGTCCCGTCTACCAAACTATAAAAAAGAAAGATTTGTTAAAATAAAGTATTGGTTATCATTTTTTAAACAAGTTGTTCAATGTAAAAAAATAGAAAATTAATAGAAGTCTCTAGAAAGTCTATTATAAATGATATAATTTTTAAAAGATTAATTCAAACCACTTTTCTTTTAGTGACAAAATATATTAACAATTTGTCTTTACTAAATATAAAAACATACGACAACTAAAAAAAAATCAACAATTATGCATCATTTCATCAAAACATAAATCAATTTTGTTTACTTCAATTCTGAAAAAATCAATTATGTCCACCACAAAACTAAATATACACTTTTTTTTAGGGAAATTAAATATACACTTATACTCCTACTATCAACGTGTAAATTTGCAATCTCTAATTAGAATTTAGAAGCCAAAAAATAAAAAACTTTAGAAGTAAACAACAATATTAATTCTTTTGAAACAATTAAAATGCTAAAATATTTGTTTTCATTATTTCAGTAAAATAAACCATCTCTAACTAGATTTTTATCTCCCCCTAAAAAAATTGCAATATTTTCTTCTCTCCATCATAATGAATTTTTTTAAGAGACACACATCTTTCTATTAGTAAGTTAAAATTAACACATTTTTTAAATTGAAAATAGAAAATCTTTTCGTAAGATAAACATACCCTACTTATATGACGAATTTGTGATGGTGAAATTGCTTTTGAGTGTGAGAATGAGAAACTAAAATTTAATGTAAAACCGAACAAATGTTACATTGATATGGGCAGTTTAATTTTGATAAATTGGAGTTAATTATATAACATCAAGCATCAACTTATTAAAAAAATAAATCAAGTATACATAAATTAATGATAATTAATAAGTTATGGTTTTTAATTTAACGTTCTTAGCGTTCACAATAATAAATAATATATAAACACATGGATGAACACAATTCTTGTAATAAGCTCTAGCTTCTAACAATGGAAAACAACGTTAAATCAATTGAAATCATCAAACCATCAACTCCTACATCAAGCAAACACAAAACCTACAAACTATGTTTGTTTGATGGGTTTCAACAAAACACCTATTTTCCATTAATCATATTTTATAACAAAACCAATGACATGGAAGCATTCTCAAATGTATCAAGAAAGTTAAAAAACTCACTATCTGAGGCGCTAACAATTTTCTACCCTCTTGGTGGTAGAAGAAGTGATATCTTCTCCATTGATTGCAACGACGAAGGTGCAATTTACATGGAAGCTTCAATAAACATGGAAATGAGTGAGTTCCTAAGTCCACCCAAATTGGAATTAATAAACAAATTGCTTCCTTGTGAGCCAAACAAAACACAACCTTACAATGAAGTATTACCCCAAATATTAGTCCAAGTGAACCTTTTTAATTGTGGTGGGATAGCTATTGGCTTGTGCAATCTCCACACAATACTAGATGCACATTCTTGTAGTTTATTCTTGAAAACATGGTCCTCTATTTGTAATGGGTTAAGGAATGAAATTTGTGAGCCAAACTTCTCAATTGCTTATTCATATTTCCCTCTAAGAAACATGATTGGTGTTAGATCCGATGTGTTGAACATTAAAGAAGGAGTGGAGATAGAAGTCGAGTGTTCTATAAGAAGATTCTTGTTTGATAAAAAATCAATAAATGAAATGAAGGAAATTTCAAAAAATGACGGAATTAGAAAACCTACTTCCTACAAGGTAGTGTCTTCATTTATATGCAAACACATGGTTGTAGCATGCACGAAGGAATTTTGTGACGAAAGCAAGAAGCAAATGGTGAATTTACATGTTGTAGACATCAGGAGAAGGATCGGAGAGAATGTGTTACAAAATTCAATAGGAAATTTAATATGGCCAGCAACGGTTGTTTGTGATAATGTTAACAAAAACACTAATACTAGCGATATGGTTAAAATTTTGGAAGAAGAAATTGGAAATGTTAATGAGGAATTGTTTCTAAAAGTGAAAAGTGATCCTAGTTTTTTATGGAGTGACGAGCGTGCCGAATCAACGATTGAAAAAGTGGGCAAAAATCCACTTTTATTTGTGTTCACAAGTTGGGCAAATATGGGATTCAAAGAGATTGATTTTGGTTGGGGGAAGCCTTTATGGATTGCACAAAGAGGGGTTACAAAAGAAGCTATTCCAAACCAAGTTGTGTTGATGGAAACATATGAGGGAATTGAGGCATGGGTGACAATGGCTGAAAATCATTTAGATGACTTGGAAAATAATATAGAATTTCTGAAATTTGCCTCGCTTAATCCCAATATTAATTTTAACCGTTCCGATATTTAATCTCCAAAACAGAATAAGCACAACCAAAAAAATAATAGTAAAAATTGATATTTTTATGCAATAGAACTGATATATCTTCCAACTTCCATTTTTAACTATATGTATTTAAAATTTTATTGTAATCCTTTAACTTGTTAGATTCAAGTGCAGATGGATGTTGTTCTACATACATGTCATGGCTGGTCGGATCATTTACGAGCTCAAGTATTGGAGGTACTGGTACATTATTACTTGGTCGAACAAATTCATCTGTCACATTCTAAGATAAAAATTCTATTTTGTTGGTGTCATTCAAAATGATTAGAATTTGTAGTATATTTGTTTTTTTGAAGTTATATTATATTGTTATATTGTTGGTATCATTGAAAAAGGTATATATAATTTATTACAATATGAAAGTGCAATATATATTATCTATACCTATAATTTAATCAAAATCAAAATAATTTTAATAAATTTTTTACAAAAACTATTATTCATAATTCATACATATTTACACAGTAAAGATAGCATATAGATGAATGTATAATGATTCACACTTCCTTATGTCTATGGTTAAAATAAGCTCTTGGATAGTTAAGATCAAAATTATTCCAATAAATTTCATAATATTTAAGTAGGGACTCCTCTCACAAAATAAGTAGGGACTATTTTCCCCTAAAAAAAGGCAGGGACTATTTTTCTTTCGAAAAAATATAATGGAGTCATTGCGATTTTGATTTTTTAATCAGTTAAATAACTAGTATAGTTTTTTAAGTTTAATATATTTTTTATCCTTATAAATACGTCGACGTCTTCCCAAAGCTTCAAATTTATGACTTTCCACAAAATCAAGAAAATCATTGATGCTTTAGTTGCTTTTGCTCATACAATGCAACATGTCAAAGAAATCAAATAGCATATCGACAAAATCATTAGCACTCTGAATTAAATTTTAGACATTTTATCCGGCATAACTAACTCCCAACATTTCATTACTTTTTGGCAAACAATGAAAGTATGAGTGGTTGCATGCTCGGGTATCATGGGGGCAGTGAGCATGGAAGGGGTTATTAACAGCATCTTCAATGGAAGACCTTACTTAACAAAAACTACTCCCCGTTAAGAACTTTTCATTGGAGGAAGAAAAAATGAGTTCATATTAAGCAACGAGCCACTATATAAGGACCCTATCTCTCCTTGACAACTAACGAGTCTCATGTTTAAAAGAAGTAATAAAATACGTACTAATTGGTCTCACTTGCAAAAGAAATAATAAATTATTTTTGTTTAATGATATAAAGTTAATGAAACCTATTTAAGTATTTTTCATTAAAGTCCTTATTAATGTATTGTCATTGGAGTTATTGAGTCCTTAATAAATACTTTTATTAAAAATTATAAATAAGTGATGTGAACTACCATGGTGGATGCTATCTGCTGTAGCAAATCATGCACCAACAGAGTGTCCATATTAGAAGGCGGTGTAGTTAGGGGTGTAACGGTTCGGTTTGGATTGGTTTTCAATCAAAAAATATCGTTCATCGGTTTGGTTTGGTTCGGTTTTCACTGTTTTTCAAAAAAGAAATTGAACCAAACTAATCGGTTTGGATTGGTTCGGTTGATCGGTTTGTTTATCGTGATCAAAATTTTCTAGGGATGCACTTTTTATTTAGTATATATATATTTTATAGTTTTGTTTATCGTGATCAAAAATTTTGTTACTATTGGGATACACATTCAATTTTACGGTGTTCTAATATTTTTGAATGGCTTTTACGGTGTTCTAATTTTACGGTGCGCTAATCGCAATTCTTTTTTTGAATGATTTATTCTAATCTTCACTAAACAATGACATATAAGTTATAACGTGTATAAATAAATCAATGACATAGAAAATGAACATGGAAAACAATGAAATATAATGAGTATAAATCAATGGCATAAACATGATAAAACTAACCAAGAGATGAACGATCTCGGCCATGGGGATGAACAATGGATTTGGTGTGGCTGATGGCTATGATTTCTTTTTTAGTAGAAATGAAAGAGTATGACTGATGACATGAGATGTCAGACAAAGATGAGAGAAAGTCAAAGAATTAAAAAATATTTTAGGTCGGACTTTAATTTTGGGTCTAACCTTAAGTTTGTGTGAGGTAGGATAATATTAGTAAAATGAAAAACCATGAACCAAACCAAACTAGATCGGTTTCAATTGGTTCGGATCGGTTTCAAACCGAACCAAACAAGGTCGGATATTTTTTCGGTTTGGTCCGGTTTTGACTATCGGTTTCGTTGGTTTAGTCCGAACCACTTACACGGTGTAGTAGAAGGTTGAATGTAAAAGGTGTGTGAAAATATTAAGTATATCTAAATTACAATTATTAAATATTATCTATGATCTCCCATGTTATAAGTTAGATTAATAATCAATTTTTTTTCTTCTGTTTTACAAATAGTAGTTAAACGTCTGTCAAATACTTTTGTTTCCCAAAAAAACTTGATTATGAGAATATTACTATTATCATGACATTGCAATGAAGGAAAAAAATTAAGATATTATTATAAAAGTATTAACTTCTCTGTTTTTCTTTTTTAGACAATCAAAATTTCAAGACCAACCATGTTTGATAGACAAAATAGTAAATACCAAAACAAGGTTGTTCAAAAGTAGAAAACTAGTTAGAAAAATGCAGCCACTTCTATTAAATCACTCATTGTTTTTTTTTTGTTTTTTTTTTTTATTTTTTTATAGATCCTCTTTATATATCTGCTACTAAATTTTACATGGAAGTGAGAATTCAAAAAGCTTTTACGATGATTTATAATTGGGTTAAATTTTTTTTTTTTGCGCCTATAAAATTGGGAGCTTTTAAGTTTATTCCTTACTTATTTTTAATAGCTTTTTTAGTCTCTACAAAAAGAAATTACATGTAATTTTAATCCCTGTTAAAACTAAATTGTTTAATCATCCTTAAACTATTAAATTTTTTAACGATTTTCCAGACACGCTTTTAGAATATTATAAAAGGTTCATTAAATAAATTTAGAATTTTTTAACATGAGATGAATTAAATATGAATTTTTTTAAACGACAAAAGTTTAAGATAAAAGTAACAAAAAATTGGATGTAGAAATCAAATTTTAAACTAATTTTTTTTGGAGGAATTTTTAGTAATGTTTTTAACACGTCTACAAACAATTGTTCAAAAAATTAAGAGTTTACGCATGGATAAAGAATTTTGGATTTAGAATGGACTAAAACTGAGTGTAGACATTTTTCATAGGGACTAAAAAACTATTAAAATTAAACAAGGACTAAACTTAAAATGTCTTAATTTTATAGGGACTAAAAAGATATTTAACCCTTTATAATTTAACCAAAGCTAGAGACTTCATTTACGTTATAATGAAAAGCATCAATACTTATATTTTTAGAAAAATGTTAACCAGTGTCCCCGGAGCACTCTTTAAGGGTCTTAAATAGTAACTTTTTATAAAAAGTTATGTCATCATGTATCGGAAATTGAACTATTTGACTTTTTTAATGAATAACTTCATAATTTAGTATGCTTAAAGAGTGCCCCGGATGCACTCGTTAACATTTTTCTATTGCTATTTTTGTAGACTCGTTAACATTTTTGTAGACTCGTTAACTAAGACCCATATTTTTAAATCAAAATTCAAAAAAAAATAAAAAATAATTCTGCCAAAAGACAAAAAGATTTGCCTATTGCTATTTGTAAATAGCAAAAACATAATTTTGATTAAAAATAATCTCAACCCAAATTCAAATACTAGCTCAAATAATCTGTAATAATGTTCTATTATTGTCCGACCAAATTTCATAATACTTGAGGTCTTTCCTATCTATTGTCAAAAAAACAAAAAAGAGGGTCTTTCACATGGATGAGATTCCTTGATGTTAGAGCATGGTGCTATAATCAATGATGGCTGACCGTCTATTCACAGTTATATGGTAAAGATTGTTTTATCTGAAAACACACATTTTTTCAACCGTTTGATCTGAGATGAACGACTGAGATTAAAAACAGCGACTCACTGAATGTTGTTTTTACAGCAGTAAAACCTATTCCGATGAGAGATGGTTAATGAGACTCATCATCAAGAAAAAAAACTCTTTAATAAAAGAATAAGAACATCTACAATAAAGAAACACATCATCATTAATTATTTAAACGAGTCTTACGTGTATACCATATTTATTTATATTTTTTAATAATAGTAATTATTTGCATGTTAGGTACTAAACTTACGAAGATTAGCCTACTCGGATAATGGATAGTCTAAACTCTAAAGATATGATAGGATATCTGAAATATAATTTAAAAACCACGAATCTCACTCAAGAAAAAACAACAAAATAGGAAAGAGAAGCAACGTGTGTACACGATCTACATTAATGTCCAATCTGAAATTCAATTCATCTAACACTGTAAAAATTAAAAAATCAACATTAAATTGTAACACTCTCATAAGCTATCAATTTCCCAGCACCGCCACTATTTCATACCTTTTTCTTTATAATATCATCACTTTTCCTTTTACCTTTCTTTTCTTATTCTTATTCTTATACATATAAATAACATTACATTGTTTCATTTCTCATGTCACTGTGAGTGTCATACATGAAATTCATCATTGTTTTGTTTCTAACACAATAATTAAGGTTGTCTTTTTTTTCTTTCTTTTTCTCTTTCTTTCACTCTTCAAATCTCAGATCTCTCCACCATTGCTTAACCCCATTTCCATATCATCTTTAATAGATCTCATCTTTCAATCCATCATCTAAATTTTCAACCTTTCCAAAAAATTTCAATGTTTTTCTGAATTTGCTTAAATTTTTTTATTTGGGATTTCTGATCCAAGGTTGAGTTTTTAAGCTTAATTTTTTACCTTAACTTGATTTTTGTCTAATTGGCTTTAATGGGTTTTCATTAATTACTCTTAATTTGGTTTTTTGTTAAATTCCCATTTTTATAGTTTTCTAGTTTTAGCTAGTTTAGTTTAGTTCAGATGTTTTGTTTTTTTGTTTGTTTTATTTAACTTTTGTGTGTAGTACATATAGGAATGTTTGTGTTTTATTGTTTGATTGTTTGATCAATAAGAGAAACATCTTTTTGTATTTATATGTAGTTTAAGCTTGTTACTGTTATGTAGATCTGAAGCTAGTTTTACACTTTCTTTTTATAGTATGTATTAATATTATAAAAACTTGTATGCTTATACTAATTGATAAATTGTTTGTTTGATTGCTATAAATGAAAGGACATGATTTATGTTAAATATGGAAAGTGATTTTGTGATCCATAGTTGGATAAGTTGTTTATGTACATCATAAGCTTAGTAGTTAGCTTTATTGATTTGATTTGATTTGATGAAAGTATGTTTGATTTGACTTGAGTTGAGATTTTTGTGCTAGATCTTGATCTGATGTTGTGGATCATAATGTTCGAGTTTTTTAATTTTTTTTATTAGCGATGTGTTTCTAAATAAGATTTCGTATTTTTTAGGTTCTAGATGGCAAAACCAAGTGCTGCTGATAATAGGACTAGAAGTTCAGTGCAGATCTTTATAGTAGTTGGTTTGTGCTGTTTCTTCTATATATTGGGAGCATGGCAAAGAAGTGGTTTTGGAAAAGGAGATAGTATAGCATTAGAGATCACAAAGAATAACGCCGAATGTGATGTAGTTCCAAATTTAAGTTTTGATTCACACCATGCTGGTGAAGTTAGTCAAATCGATGAATCCGATTCAAAGACTAAGGTGTTTAAACCTTGTGAGGCTCGTTATACCGATTACACTCCTTGTCAAGATCAACGGCGTGCTATGACGTTTCCGAGAGAAAACATGAACTATAGAGAGAGACACTGTCCTCCAGAGGAAGAGAAGTTACATTGTATGATCCCAGCACCAAAAGGGTATGTAACACCTTTTCCATGGCCTAAGAGTAGGGATTATGTCCCTTATGCTAATGCACCTTACAAGAGTCTCACAGTTGAGAAGGCTATTCAGAATTGGATCCAGTATGAGGGAAATGTGTTTAGATTCCCTGGTGGTGGAACCCAATTTCCTCAAGGTGCTGATAAATATATTGATCAACTTGCATCTGTTATTCCTATCAATGATGGGACAGTGAGGACGGCACTCGACACCGGTTGTGGGGTATGCTTATGTTTTTATTTATCTCAATTTCCTGATTAGTTTTGTTAAACCTCCTTGACCCTGTTTGGTTAAACAACTTATATTATAAGCTATTTCTATAACAAAGATAAAATATTGTCGAAGTGTTTTCATATAAGTTATATTTTGTTTTTTTAAGTTATTGTTGAGAACTTTAAGAAATAAGCGGAAAACAACTTATGAATATGTCATAAATGTTTCCCTAAGCTCTCCCAAACAGCCTCACAAGTTCTTATGCCAGTAGATAAGCTCAAATTAGCCAATCAAAACTGGCTTGCACATATCAATTTGATTAATAGGTTCATTATTTGTATTAAGCAATGTATGTATTCATATGTCAGGTTGCAAGTTGGGGTGCGTATCTCTGGAGCAGAAATGTTGTTGCCATGTCGTTTGCACCGAGGGACTCTCACGAAGCACAAGTACAGTTTGCTCTTGAGAGGGGTGTGCCTGCTGTTATTGGTGTTTTTGGAACCATAAAGTTGCCATACCCATCAAGAGCCTTCGACATGGCTCATTGTTCTCGCTGTTTGATTCCATGGGGAGCAAATGGTAAGAACATCACAGTTAAAGTAAACAATATTTTCCCATGTAAAAACCATTAGCTGCAAATAAGGAAGCACTATTTGACATTATAATTTTGGCCGTTGATTTGCAGATGGAATGTATATGATGGAAGTTGATAGAGTTCTAAGGCCTGGTGGTTATTGGGTGCTTTCTGGTCCTCCAATCAATTGGAAGGTCAACTACAAACCATGGCAGAGACCAAAGGAGGAACTCGAGGAAGAACAAAGAAAGATTGAAGAGGTTGCTAAGAAACTTTGCTGGGAGAAGAAGTCTGAGAAGGCTGAAATTGCAATTTGGCAAAAGATGACAGACACTGAATCATGCCGTAGCAGACAAGATGACTCCAGTGTAGAATTTTGTGAATCCTCAGATCCCGATGATGTCTGGTATGCATGCTTAGCCCCCTTTTTGCTGTTATATAATTAATATTTGTTTATTGATGTTCCTTTTAGTTCTCTCTACTTGTCATGAGAACATACATGATACATGTGTGTGATATAGTTCTAAATTGTGATTGCAGTTAAACTCAAACCTTTATATTGCAGAAAAATGAGATCAATTTTAAAACCATGCATTTGAGCATACGACTAAAACAATCTTATATTGTCTAGTAATGTATTAGATATTGACACTTGTTGTATTGTATATGTTATTGATATCGTCTCTATTGATTTTTAATTGTATAAATATGAGCAATGTTTAATGTTGTATATAAATAAGAGGTGTACTGACTTGAAATGCTTTTGTTCTGTGGCTATAGGTATAAGAAATTGAAGGCTTGCGTTACTCCGACTCCTAAAGTTTCTGGTGGCGATCTTAAACCATTTCCAAACAGGCTATATGCGATCCCTCCTAGAGTTTCTAGTGGCTCTATTCCTGGAGTTTCTTCTGAGACATACCAGGATGATAACAAAATGTGGAAAAAGCATGTCAATGCATACAAGAAAATTAATTCACTGTTGGATTCTGGAAGATATCGCAACATTATGGATATGAATGCTGGTTTGGGTAGTTTTGCTGCCGCTATTCATTCATCTAAGTCATGGGTCATGAATGTTGTGCCTACTATAGCTGAGAAAAGTACGCTCGGTGTGATATATGAGCGAGGACTGATTGGTATCTATCATGATTGGTATGGTTTCCTAACTATTCGATCCTATTTTATTCATGTCAGATCTCAATCTTTAACTATTCGATCCTGTTTATTTTCTTATATATTTTTTGTTGCTTTTTTATCCAGGTGTGAAGGCTTTTCCACATATCCAAGAACATATGATCTCATTCATGCTAATGGCCTCTTTAGTTTGTACCAGGATAAGTAAGTGTTCCTTCGGTCAAATGACTATTTAACTATTCGTTTTGTTAAGTTTTAGAAGCCAGTTCTTATTCCATCCATAGGCTTAGACAACTAACTTCACCCAGTATTCCAATGGGATCTGCAGTGACTTTGTTTGTTGAGTCTCCAAACTGTTGCATGGTTAAAAAGCACTTTTTACCTCTGCTTGAGGGTGTCCATTTTAGTCCCTAAATATGGTCATTGTAAAAAATATGAAAAAATTACACTCCCTGCACCAGAAGAAACTCGAAATACTCTCCCCTCCCACATTTTGTTAAAACTTCTCTCGATGATAAGTGAATATGCACATTTTTTCTTCAATTTTCGCTATTATTATAATTTACATATGGTTATGAACTCTTACTAGTATCAATGTCAATTTATATCAACATAAAACAATCAAAGATAAACTAAAATTTTGAGCATTCTTTCAAAGCCGATAAAATGGATATTTAAATCTTCATTTCATCTTCTAAAGTCATAAAATCAATAATAAGGTGTTCAAAATTAGTTAACAATGATATTCAAAATAAAAAAGTAACAGCTTTATGTATTTGTTACTCTTTTTTTCGTTTTGTTTAATTAAGCATTCAACCGTGTCTTGATTTTGCTTACCATTAGCAGAAAACTTGTTTTTAGTTTGTGAGTTCTTTTATAGCTGTGTTCTTTCTTGTGACTCAAGCATGTCTATGATGTAATTGAATGCAGATGCAATACAGAAGACATTCTTCTCGAGATGGACCGGATATTGCGACCAGAAGGCGCTGTCATAATCCGCGACGAAGTCGATGTGTTAATTAAGGTAAAGAAGCTAATCGGAGGAATGAGATGGAATATGAAACTGGTTGATCATGAGGATGGTCCTCTTGTTCCTGAGAAAATACTAATTGCTGTCAAACAGTATTGGGTTACCGATGGAAACTCCACATCAACACAATAATCACTGAAACAAGTTGAAGAAATCGCACTCCTAGCCTTAAGCTGCTACTACTTTTCTATATACAAACAATAGTCACAAAGTTCATATGGTTTGATTCATCATCACAAATGTGGTACAGAGAAGAAAATGCTACAAGTCAATTTTGGTGTTAAATTAATTAACAATTTAGAATGTTGCATTCAAGAATAGAAACACCCCTCTCTATGTGCCCACTATTTTCCCTAATAGTTTATTTATTTAAATTAAATGTTTTGCTTTGTACCAAAAGGAAAAAGTAGTTATATTTCTGAATTTTAAGTTGTAACCAATCCTTTTGTCAATTGTATTGATGATAACAACTTTTCAGCATTTTTGTAAACCCTAGGTTGCTATTCTTCATTTACTTATTTTTAACAAATTCCTTCCATGCTTGCAATTTACTAGGATTGTTCAGTGATTCAGCTTTGCCTTGCTTTCAGTTGTGTTAAAAGAATAAATTATACTTCTGAAAGAAGTTTAGGGCCTGTTTAATTTTCATCAACATTTTCAATTTTTACTTTGAAATATAAATTAATATTGGGTGTGTCCATACATGATTGCATGTGTAAAATCATGAATAATACATTTTTTTTCCTTTGAATTTATTCTTGAAAGAATGCAACTCTTAGTGTATGTTGCTCTATAGTTATACTTCACCAAGCTGGAAGGACTACAGTTATTGCCCCAACTAGTAAGTTTTGAAATTTTCCATTTGTGAAAAATTAAATGTTAGTCAGTTGGTGTTTTCAAAATTTCTTATACTTTTGGAGATTTAAATTTGGAATTAAATAAAGGTATATTTTGTTATTAAAAAAAACATATTTATAGCAGCCGAATCATAATTTATAGATTTAAAAGTAGAAAATTCTAAACAACACGACATAAAATTGTCGTGGAATCCACACGACTATGTATTTCCACCCGTCCACAATTTCAAATTTCCCATTTATTTTAATTAAAGTATATTTAAACAATGGAAGTGATGGTATGCATATGTCGTGTGGTTCGTGTGCTTGTACACTATAGCAATGCTCTTAAAACCATTGTTTTAAAATCCAGACCGATCCAACCGGTCAGACCGCAAACCAGAGGGTGTAGCGGTTCAGACAGACTACAAGACTGGTTATGCAATTAATCTGCTGAAACCCAGTGTGATCCGACCGTATCAGTGGTCGGACCGCTGAACCAGTTTAGCCCACCCGACCCGTTTTTTTTTTTAAACAAAAAGACACAACATATATAAAGACAAAAACTCTAGTAACACATACTCCCAATCCAAATGTCATTTTCAACCGTCGTTTTCCTCTCCCATCTCAACCGATTAAGATGATGAATATGAAGATCAAAACTATGACAATTTGACTCCATGGGCATACATAGTCTATTGATTAGTGAATTGTTATAACTTATTTGAGTTTCTGTTTTTTGTTGACTATGTAACTTACTTGGATTTGTAAGTCTGTTATATTTTAATTTCCAACAATGTTTAGAACATACTATGTTTTAAAGATGAAATCTGAATTGGAACTTATTTGTGAGGTTTTTTTATGCAGTACTATTGTTTAATGTATGAGCTAATTTGAATTTGGATTAGAATTAGCTTGAATTGTGCGGTAGTTAAGAAATTAACTTGCAAACTTGCAGTTGTGAATATAATTTTTCCAATGTACAAACTTTAAATAGGAAAAGAAATGAGAGGATTTCTTTTATCAAAATTTCATTCATAATGTGTAATTTTTTGTCATAAATATTTTTATATAGACCAGGTTAATAGTCATGCGGTCCGACCAGTGATCCACTGGTTCGACTAGTGACCCAATGACCCAGTTCCTTCACCGGGTCCATCATCGGTCCGGGTTTTAAAACATTGCCTAAAACTATAAGACATTGGACATATCTCAACAAAAACAGTTTTTCATACGCACCAGCCAAGAATGAACACAAAGTTAATTAGCAGTAACTTTTTGGCGGGAAAAGTCGTTACATTGCAATTAGTATAAAGCTATAGTTGCAAATCACAATAGCTAACTAACTACCACTATTTTCACATTCCATTTAATTTGGTTATGAATTATCTGTAAATGAAGCGGACCGTATCTAACACGAAAGAAATTGAAAATGCTAATTTGCATATACAAAGATTTTAAAGTTAAAACTGATGACCACTGAAGGTCGAAGGTTGGGTCATACTTTTAAGTGCTTGAAGCTTTTTACGAATGATGTCACAACTATCAAGATTTTAACCATTCCAGAAAACAAGGAAAATAATGGATTTCCGCACAGTATCTTAAATCACGTCTCTATTCTCAAAATGTTGAACCATCCCAAATTTAAAGTGTAAAATGTAACAACCTATTTCTATTAAAGCGAAAAAACACGCGATTATAATAAATATTTAAGAAATAGCCGATACGTCTTCAACTCATTTCAAAACAACATGCATACATACATATATATATATATATATATATATATATAAGTTCTCAACAGTCGCAGTGGATATAAATCGTACATCACATAATCCAACAAGTCAACATATAAATCTCTAAATCCCGACATATGGGTAATAATCAACAACACAAGTCAAAATAATAAGTAACGACCACGTTCTAATCAGAGCCTACATCTAGACTCGACAGGAAAGTAGAGGAAGCATCTGCTATCCTCGAACCAATTCACCAAGCAAGCAAAATTACTCCTGCACTCCGTCTACCCGTCCATACGAAAAGGAAGGCGGTCAAAACCACTGGGGTTAGCTTCACGTCAATAATAATCAACAATTATAAAAGAATATAAACAATGAATTAACTTCAATAATTCAAATCAAGTTACAAGTCCATTTAAACATGTTACAAGAACATCAACAATTCATCACGTCACAATTACGCAAACATCACTTATAAGGCACCAAGTATGTCAATCACCAAATCACCAATCAACAAGCAAATCAATCATAAAGACTCATGCTACATCTTTTATGCATGCGGTACCGTCACCAACAACAAAAGGTCGTCGCCCCATGATGCCAACTGCACACCATATGTAAGAGTACACCTCCTCTTACATTAACACCTACGTAAAGGTCCTCCCCTTACGTCGCATATGAGACTATGATGCATGAACATACAAGCAAAGACTCGACAATGCAAATCACCTCAACGACAACAATGTAAAAGTTCACCTCCATTTACATTGAACAACTTCAACAACAATTGCATTATCAAGAATTTACAATTCAAATAGAATTCATCACCACATCACCATTCAACATCATTGTTATCACAACTATCAACAAACATCATCATAACTTCATACAATTTCTCACAATTAAAGTAAAGGAGAAAATTCACCAATCCATGATAATCATCATATTCAACACCTAGCAATCATTCACATATCCTTAAATATTCATACAAAACCATTTACAAAGGAATTCCGAGATAATCGGTCTTAAGGAATAAATTTGACAAAGTTCGTCTATGGTTAAGCAAAATGACCAATATACACTTTTTCAAGGTAAACAACATTAATGCCTCAACTATGTATACTCTTAGACCACATACGTGTGCAGTTGAGCATACATGCACGTTTCACCGGCGTATCACGACTAAATCATAAAAATCACAAAGTTCATTTCTCTTATCATTTTTCAAAAAGAATCCCATTTTCAAAGCAAAATAAGTCAAACCTCATTGAATTCATTCACAACCATTTCTCAGAAATCACGTAATTAGTATACAACCTAACCCCACCCCTTTTTCTTAAGAGAAACAAGTTTCGGAAAAATCGATGTTTTGACGTTTTCAAAAGCTTGAGGTATAATCACCAAACTAAGTCCAATTCCTTATTCACTTGATGTTTGCAGAGGTTTAAAAAGTTCAATTACATTTAACTACATCAAGGAATCAGTTCGGAATTGTTCGGATCAGTTCGGAATTGTTCAATTACGATAAAATATGAGTGGCTGCACTGTGCAACTCGCCATGGCAACCAAATCACTCGCCACCAGCTCGCCTCCAACTCGCCATGGCGAGTTGTGTCAGTTTGCAGAAATTCTGCTCTCGGGAAAAACTTCATTTTCACCCAAAAATCCAAATTTTGATTCCCCAATGCCCAAAGTTTGTCTAATCGTTTCTAAACATAAAAAGACACTTAAATCCATATGAAACTTGAATCAAAATATCATTTCGACCAAAATCACCATTTAACCCACTTTTCATGAAAACATTCAAGAACAACACAAACTCATAGCAAGCTCAATGATTATGGATACCTGGACCGTCATAATATTCCTAGGAGTCTTAAGGACCTCCAGAAGGGCATGTAGACCCCCCAAGAGGCCTTAGCGCCCCCCAGAAGAGTCCTAAGGCCCAAGGCGCGTCCTTCCCAGGGCGCCGCCTCAGGTAGCTTCTATATTGCCTATTTGACCTGTAAACATCATTGTAAATCATTTTGGGTGATTAAGGGATCAAAAATTGGGTTTTTGGAGTAAAAACTGTTCTTTCCCGTAAGCGAATTCGGCCACCGATTTTCTGAAAGCCAAAACTGGAAAAACACTCACTTTTCACCCGTTTCTGTTTTGAATTAGCTTTCGGTGTAAACACGAAAATTGTAGGTATGGAAGTTAGCTTTTTAATGCCGTTGGTTTGACTTCTAAATTATTTATATAACTTGAGATATGGTCAAATTACTGTAGGTAGGTCACAGTGAATATTTATGAATTTCAGCACAACCTTTCCCGAATTTGAAATGAAAACTGATATTGATAGGTACAGAATTGGCCTTTGGTGTAAACATAAAAGTTGTAGATAATTGTGTTAGCTTTCCATTGGCTTTGGTTTGACTTGAAAATGATTTTTGGTTTTTGAGTTATGATGAAAATACTCCAAAGAGGCTTTAGTGAATTATTATATGAATGTATATGTTGATGATGATATATGATGTTTTTCCATGATTAATGGATTATTATAAGAATGTGTTTGTTGATGAATATGATGTTATATGATGTTGTTCATGGTTGATGAATTATTATATGAATGTGTATGTTGATGAATATGATGTTATGTGATGTTGTTCATGGTTGATGAATTATTATATGAATATATAAGATGTTACATGATGTTGTTCATGGTTGATGAATTATTATATGAGTGTATATGTTAATGAATATGTTGTTTCATGATGTTGTTCATAATTGATGAATTGTTGTTGTTAATACGATGTTATATGATATTGTTTATGACTGATGAATTATGATATTATGAATCAAAGTCGTTGTCGTTGTCATTGCCACTGTTGTCGTCAATGTCGTTAAAGTTGCAAGTGTTGGTCTAAGTTGTCTGAGTTGTAAGTGGTTGTTCCAAAGTATTGGAGTCTTATAAGTTGTTAACGTTGTCTATGTTGTAAGTTGTTGAGTCCATGCATACTCATTTAAGTTGAGGGCTTATGCCCTGTGAGCTTTTGCTCTTAAAGTTGAGGGCTTATGCCCTGGAGCTTTTGCTCAACCACGTTGAGGGCTTGATGCCCTGGAGCTTTTGCTCAACTAAGTTGAGGGCTTGACGCCCTGGAGTGTATTTATGCTCAAAATAAGTTGAGGGCTTGATGCCCTAGATTGGTACCACATGCATGATTAAGAAGATTAAGTTGTTGAAGTTGCGTAGTCGATGTCGAAGTTGTCGAGTTGTCTAAGTTGTCGAGTTGATAATTATCAATGAATCGTTAATGAAGAGTTTTATGTTGTTGTTTATGTGAAGTATCGTTAAAGATGATTTGAAGTTGATTGTCGCTTATGTTTTTTATATTGTTTATATGAAGTATTATTAAAGATGAACTACGTGGTTATTTGTATTACTAATTGATGTTGTTATGATGATTACATAATGTAGCTTATGAGTTGTTAAAGAAGTACTATATGAAGAATTATTATGATTAATTGATGATGTCCATGTTGTTAAATGTATTTGATGGATTACATGCTTATTATTATTGTTTTGTGAAATTTCACCCCTTCTGCTTGAAAATGTTGCCTTCCCTATGGGTAACTTGCAGGTAACCAAGAATAGTTGCGGTCGTGTGAGGTATCTCTCGCGTGTGTCTTAGGTGCTCTGATACGTAACTGGATGGGAAATTTGTTGTCGCTTTCTATTCCTTACGTATTTTTTATGAACATGTTGATGAACTAAATTTATGAGATTTTGTGTTGAGGCCCTTGTGCCAAAGATTGTTTTGAAAAGTTGAAATATTTCCGCTGCGATGTATTAAAGGATTTTCTTTATTCCATTTATGATTTTATGAAAAGAAGTGTGACATTCCGTTTACGTTGAAAAACTCTGATTAATCTATGTTATTTTAAAGTTGGGAAAACGGGGTGTTACAATGACCAGGAAGCTCACTCAGCAATTCGCAGCAAGTCGTCACCGAAAGGTCTCCGCCACCAGTCTTTTCAACGTCCATCAAGGACACACTGAGTCACTGCGAGACTACATGGCCAGATTCAACGATACCACCATCAAAGTAATCAACCCTAACCAAGAAGTATTCGTGGGAGCTTTCCAGAATGGTTTAAGGGCGGGACAATTCAATGAATCTTTGGCACAAAAGCCCGCCGACTCTATGGAAGAAATCATCGCCAGGGCTGACTGTTACATCAAGGGAGAAGAAAGCAATGCAGAAAAGAAGGCCAGGGATGCAAAGGAGCGCACCTCCATTAATCAGGATCGGAGAAATCATCAGCCACCAACAGACCGAGACCAATCTTTCTACAAAAGGCAGGAGAGGCGCCCCCATGCACCCTACATCTCCAAGGTCCGTCCAGGCGTCCTCACCCCCCTGAATACTCGCCCAGCACAAATATTCAGAGAAGTCTACGAAGCAAAAATCATCCTAGAGGCTAAGACAACAGGGCATACAACCATGGGAACGGACCAAAACAGTTGGTGTAAGTACCACAGAATCCAAGGTCACGACACTAATGACTGCCACCACCTAAGAAGGGAAATCGAAAGATTAATACAAAGCGGGAAATTGAGAGGGTATGTTCAAACAGACAAAGAAGGAAGACCCCAGAAGCCTAGAAAGGAAACAAGCAGCGAGGAAAAGAGACACACATTGAATACTATTTCTGGAGGGTTTGCAGGCAGAGGGGAATCCGGCTCCTCGCGTAAAAAGTATGTCAGACAAGTGATGCTATGTCAGGAGTATGACTCAAAGAAAGAGAGAGAGCCCGAGATACACTTCTCGCCCAAAGATTTCCAGGGCGTCGTCCCTCACGACGATGACCCCATGGTTATTACTGTCCAGATATTCAATTGGGACGTGAAAAGAGTTTTGGTGGACACAGGGAGTTCAGCTGATATTCTGTATTATGAGACATTTGAAAGAATGGGCCTAGATCCTCAACAGTTACAACCTTTCAAAGGAATCTTGGCGGGATTCACAGGCGAGCAGGTACACGTACGAGGTTACATCACTCTCAAGACGACCTTCGGATACGGCTCTTCAGCAAAAACGATTCGAGTCAGGTACCTGGTAATCAACGCCCCTAACTCTTACAATGTAATCATAGGGCGACCTGCTTTTAACCTGTTGGGAGGACTATTGTCTACAAAGTTCTTGGTAGTGAAATATCCCCTAGATAATGGGAAGGTAGGAACGGTTAAGGGCGACCAGAAAATCTCCAGAGAATGTTATCACAGCAGCCTACGGTTACAGAAGAAGAAAAAGGATGAGGTTGTTAACAAGGATCACACCGTGAACGTAATAGACCTTGACCCAAGAGAAGATTTCCAGCAGCCACGACTGGAGCCAACGGAAGACTTGAAGGAAATATCCATTGGCCCAGAGGATCATCAGAAGACCAAAATTGGAACAGCCCTAGATCCAATGGAGGAAGGCGCCCTCATCACACTTCTGCAAAGGAATCTTGATTTGTTCGCATGGAAGCCTTCAGAGATGCCTGGGATAGACCCGAAGATAGCTTGTCACCATCTCTCCGTCAACCCAAACGTGAAACCAGTTGTACAACGGAAGAGAAAGTTGGGTGAAGAAAGGCGTAAAGCAGTGGACAAAGAAGTTGGTAAGCTAGTTGACGCCCGTTTTATAAGCGAAATCCAATATCCAACATGGTTGGCAAACAATGTGCTGGTAAAAAAATCAAATGGCAAGTGGCGAATGTGTGTGGATTATACCGATCTAAACATGGCTTGTCCCAAGGACCCATATCCTTTACCGAATATAGACCATCTGATCGACAACGCATCCGGTTTCAAAACCCTAAGTTTCATGGACGCCTATTCTGGGTATAACCAGATAAGAATGGATCCCTTGGACGCACCCAAGACAGCTTTCATGACCAACAACAAGAATTATCATTATGAGGTCATGCCTTTCGGCCTCAGGAACGCAGGCACAACTTTTCAGAGAAGAATGGACATGGCTTTCGCCGGGAAAATAGGGCGGAACTTGGAGGTATACATCGACGACTTAGTAGCTAAAACCAAGGAAGACTTCAACCACGCTGATGACCTTGAAGAAATTTTAGGGCAAGTGAGAAAGTACAACATACGCCTGAACCCAACAAAATACTCTTTTGGGGTACAGGCGTAAAAGTTTTTGGGGTTTCTATTAACAAGCAGAGGCATTGATGCCAACCCAGATAAATGCCAAGCAATCATCAACATGAGAAGCCCATCCAGCTTAAAGGAGGTCCAGCAGTTAACAGGGCGCCTAGAAGCTATGTCGAGGTTTCTGTCTTGTGCGGGCGATAAGGCTTTTTCTTTCTTTGCTTCAATAAGGAAGAAGGAGAAGTTCGAGTGGACTCCAGAATGCGAAGACGCCTTCCAACAACTGAAAGTCTTCCTTTCAAGCCCGCCTGTCCTACATCGCCCCAGTAGAGGCACCATCCTTTTCCTATATTTAGCAATCTCCGATAATGCCATAAGTACGGTGTTAGTGGAAGACTCAGACACGGGGGAGAAGCCAGTCTATTTCGTCAGCAGAGTTCTCAAAGGTGCAGAGCTGCGATATCAGAAAATTGAACGCCTGGCTTTGGCCGTGGTAACCACGGCAAGGAAATTACGCCCATACTTTCAAAGCCACAAGGTCGTAGTCAAATCAAACTATCCTGTTAGGCAGGTACTCAGTAAGTCGGACTTGGCAGGGAGGATGGTAGCTTGGTCAACAGAGTTATCGGAGTACGGCATTCAATTCGTACCAAGGGGCGTGATCAAGTCACAAGTTTTGGTCGACTTCGTCGTGGAGTTCGCCCCCCCAATCGAAGAGGAGGTTTCATATGTATGGCTATTGTCAGTTGACGGCTCTTCCAATCTAAAAGGAAGTGGAGCAGGAATAGTGTTAGAAGGACCCATCGAGCTTTTAATCTAGCAATCCCTTCGTTTTGAGTTCAAAGCAAGTAACAATCAGGAAGAGTACGAAACACTCATCGCCGGAATGATCTTGGCGAGAGAGATGGGAGCTGAGAACCTGAGGGCAAAGAGCGATTCTCAATTAGTAACTAGCCAAATCTCGGGAGAGTATCAAACAAAAGACGCCCAGCTTGTCAAATATTTAGCCAAGGTTCAGAGTTTAGCAGCAGCTTTTAAATTCTTTGAAGCCATTCACGTCCCAAGAGAGCAAAACTCTCGAGCAGAGTTGCTCGCCAAGCTCGCCAGCACCAAGAGACCAGGCAACAACAGAACTGTCATCCAAGAGGTGATCACGGCCCCTTGCACGGAAATTTTAGAGGTAAATTCGGTAACAGAAGAGAGCGAAGGGTGGATGACGCCCCTACTGAAGTACTTAACAGGATCTTTCAAAGCAAAGGATGAGGATGAGGAGCAGGTTGTTCGGAAAAGGGCTTCCAGATTCACCATTATATCAGGGAAGCTTTATAAAATGGGAAAGGCTACCCCAATGCTACGCTGCCTGGCAGAGGGCGAAATAGAGTTAGTTCTTTTAGAGGTTCACGAAGGAGTTTGTGGAAGTCACATCGGAGGATGAGCTCTTGCTGCAAAGCTGCTCCGTGCAGGATATTACTGGCCTACTATGCTTCATGACAGCTGTGAGTATGTTCGAAAGTGTGATAAGTGTCAAAGGTTCTCCGACAAGAAGCACGCCCCGACACATGAATTGACTTCAGTATATTCGCCTTGGCCTTCCCACAAGTGGGCGGTTGACATTGTAGGACCTTTTCCGCTAGCACCAGGTCAGTTGAAATTCCTTATTGTAGGAGTGGACTACTTCACCAAGAGGATCGAAGCAGAGCAGTCGCCAAAATCACAGCTAAAAGGGTAAAAAAGTTTTACTGGAAGAAGATCATATGCCGTTTTGGCCTTCCTAAGTTCATAGTATCAGACAATGGAACTCAGTTCGCTAGTGCTACAGTGGTGGATTTTTGCAAACAGCTGGGAATACAAACAAAATTCGTCTCAGTGGTCCACCCACAGGCTAACGGACAGGCAGAATTAGCAAACAAAGTAATCCTAAATGGAATCAAGAAAAAGTTGGAAGTCGCCAAAAGCCTTTGGGCGGAACATCTTCATGAGGTAATTTTCACACCTATTTCTTTTCCTTTATACAAATCCTCCACTAGTAAAGATCACATAATGACAGCATGACAAGTGCAAATTATTCGGCATAATAAGTACAGGTACTATGGTCTTATCATACAACGCCACATTCTACAACCAAGGAAGCACCGTTCACAATGGTTTATGGCACCGATGCAATGCTTCCGGTCGAGATAGACACTCCTACATGGAAGCACGATAATTTTTCTGATGAAGGTAACTTTAAGAATAGTCTAAGGAAATTAACAAGTGATTTTGCAGGTGTTCGTCAATTTCTGTTTTTTCTGTTTAAACTTATAAACCGCATTTCTTGTAAGAAGCAAACGAAGTAGGCATCAGATGTAGCTTGGACATGATCGATGAAGTCAGAGAGCAAGCTCACATCAGAGAGTTTGCTGCCAAGAAGAGAGCAGCTCACCGATACAACTCTAGAGTCATTCCCAGAGAAATGAAGGTAGGCGATCTCGTGCTGAAGAAAGTTGTCGCCCCAACCAGAATTGGGAAACTACTTCCAAACTAGGAGGGTCCTTACAAGATCAGAGAAAATTTCCCTCACGGAGCCTATAAATTAGAAGAGATGAACGGGGAAGCAGTGCCACGCACCTGGAATGTGGTCAATCTACGTCACTATTATAGTTAGAGCCTTATAGGCCAGCTGTTTTTTGTTTTCTTTTCATATTGTTATTTCTTTTTTAACTGGACCAGCTATATGCTTTTCTTTCTGTTATTCGTTTAATAAAAAGGGACAGGGCAGCACTCTTTTCCCCTGCAAGGGAAGGGGTTTTTAACGAGGCACCCTATCTCCTTCAAAAAAGATGTGTGCTGATTTATCTCTTTTGCTTAATTGTCTGCTGCTTACACTATTTTATTTTTTTAGCAAGGTGAACAAAGCACCACGACAATCCTGTAAGACGCCTTGTAGCGCAATCCTGTAAGTCGCCTCGTAGCGCAAATCCGACAACCCACGAAGGTTCACCGTACTTTGCCAAGCTGCGAAGTTTTAAAAGGAAGAAAGCCCACGATGCTAAAGTACAAGCGTCATGACTAATCACGTTTAAGATAGGCAAGAGAAGCTTACAAAGAAGCTTCAACACTTAGTTGAACACTGCTAAATAAATTATTTAGGAAACACCGAAAAAACACGTAAAAACAAACACCATTAACGTAGCTAAAGGCGAGATAGAAAAAATGCAACAAAACGGTATTTTAGTATTCAAAGCATTCAGTAAGGATCACTTTTAGAGAAAACTCAGTTGGGCACCATAAGAGGTCGCCCTCGATACAAGCAAAGTAAGGTTGTAACGCCCTATTTTATTATTTATTTATTTTATTGAGTTTAGATATCTTTTTATAATTTAGTCGATTTATTTTGATAAGTGATATTTTGTTATGTTATATATTGGTATTTGTTATAGAAATATATTTGTTATCTGGTATAGAAAATATATTTGTTATTTGGTGTAGAAATATATATATGTTATTTGGTGTAAAAATATATTTGTTATTTGTTATAGAAGTATATTTGTTATAGAAATATACATGTTATTTGGTGTAAAAACAATATACTTGTTATTTGCTATAGAAATATATTTGATATTTGTTATGGAAGTAATTTATATATATTTTTAAATAATTATTAAGTTGTGGGGCTATTTCTGAATTAGTTAGAATTATGAGGGAATAAGTGGAATAAGATAAAACAAATAGAAGAGGTATAAAAGGTAAAACCTAGGTTTAGGAACAGACAGTACACGTACAATCAGTTTTGGGAGAAAAAGGGAGAAAACTAGAAGTGGAGAACCAAGAGGCTGCTGCTCCAATTTTATTAAGGTAAGGGTGGGATTTCCTTCAATAATCATAGTATAAAATTCTGACATTTGATGAATTGTTGTGTTTTTGAATTAGGGTTAGAAAGTTTATGTTAATTGATAAAATGAGATGAATTGTGTTGTTTGATGCATGTTCCTATGTTGTTTTGATTTCTATATTGCCTATTTGACCTGTAAACATCATTGTAAATCATTTTGGGTGATTAAGGGATCAAAAATTGGATTTTTGGAGTGAAAACTGTTCTTTCCCGTAAGCGAACTCGGCCACCGATTTTCTGAAAGCCAAAACTGGAAAAACACCCACGTTTTACCCGTTTCTATTTTGAATTAGCTTTCGGTGTAAACACGAAAGTTGTAGGTATGAATGTTAGCTTTTTAATGCCGTTGGTTTGACTTATAAATGATTTATCAAACTTGAGTTATGGTTAAATTACTGCACGTAGGTCACAGTGAATATTTATGAATTTCAGCACAACCATTCCCGAATTTGAAATGAAAACCGGTATTGATAGGTACAGAATTTGTATTAAGTCTAAACAAGAAAATTGTAGGTATGGATGTTAGCTTTATAATGCCGTTGGTTTGACTTATAAATGATTTATAGAACTTGAGTTATGGTTAAATTACTGCACGTAGGTCACAATGAATATTTATAAATTTCAGCACAACCATTCCCGAATTTGAAATGAAAACTGATATTGATAGGTACATAATTGGTCTTAGGTGTAAACACGAAAGTTGTAGGTATGGATGTTAGCTTTTTAATGCCGTTGGTTTGACTTATAAATGATTTATAGAACTTGAGTTATGGTTAAATTACTGCACGTAGGTCACAGTGAATATTTATGAATTTCAGCACAACCATTCCCAAATTTGAAATGAAAACTGGTATTGATAGGTACAGAATTTGTATTAAGGCTAAACAAGAAAATTGTAGGTATGGATGTTAGCTTTATAATGCCGTTGGTTTGACTTATAAATTATTTATAGAACTTGAGTTATGGTTAAATTACTGCACGTAGGTCACAATGAATATTTATAAATTTCAGCACAACCATTCCCGAATTTGAAATGAAAACTGATATTGATAGGTACAAAATTGGCCTTTGGTGTAAACATGAAAGTTGTAGATAATTGTGTTAGCTTTCCTTTGGTTTTGTTTTGACTTGAAAATGATTTTTGGTGTTTGTGTTAGCCTCCTTGGAGTATTTTCATCATAACTCAAACACCAAAAATCATTTTCAAGTCAAACCAAAGCCAACGGACAGCTAACACAATTATCTACAACTTTCATGTTTACACTAAAGGCCAATTCTGTACCTATCAATATCAGTTTTCATTTCAAATTCGGGAAAGGTTGTGCTGAAATTCATAAATATTCACTGTGACCTACGTGTAGTAATTTAACCATAACTCAAGTTCTATAAATCATTTATAAGTCAAACCAACAGAATTAAAAAGCTAACATCCATATCTACAACTTTCGTGTTAACACCTAAGACCAATTCTGTACCTATCAATACCGGTTTTCATTTCAAATTCGGGAATGGTTGTGCTGAAATTCATAAATATTCACTGTGACCTACGTGCAGTAATTTAACCATAACTCAAGTTCATCATTTAGAAGTTAAACCAACGGCATTAAAAAGCTAAGATACATACCTACAATTTTCGTGTTTACACCGAAAGCTAATTCAAAACAGAAACGGGTGAAAAGTGATTGTTTTTCTAGTTTTGGCTTTCAGAAAATCGGTGGCCGAATTCGCTTACGGGAAAGAAAAGTTTTCACTCCAAAAACCCAATTTTTGATCCCTTAATCACCCAAAATGATTTACAATGATGTTTACAGGTCAAATAGGCAATATAGAAATCAAAACAACATAGGAACATGCATCAAACAACACAATTCATCTCATTTTATCAATTAACATAAACTTTCTAACCCTACCTCAAGAACACAACAATTCATCAAATTTCAGAATTATATACTATGATTATTGAAGGAAATCTCACCCTTACCTTAATAAAATTGGAGCAGCAGCCTCTTGGTTCTCCACTTCTAGTATTCTCCCTTTTTCTCCCAAAACTGATTGTACATACTGTCTGTTCCTAAACCTAGGTTTTACCTTTTATACCTCTTCTATTTTTTTTATCTTATTCTACTTATTACCTCATAATTCTAACTAATTCGAAACAGCCCCACAACTTAATAATTATTTAAAAATATATATAAATTACTTCCATAACAAATATCAAATATATTTCTATAGCAAATAACAAGTATATTTTTTTTACACCAAATAACATGTATATTTCTATAACAAATAACAAATATATTTTTACACCAAATAACAAATATATTTCTATAACAAATATCAAATAACATATATATTATACTAATAAATACCAACATATAACATAACAAAATATCACTTATCAAAATAAATCGACTAAATTATAAAAATATATCTAAACTCAATAAAATAAATAAATAATAAAATAGGGCGTTACAGGTGTCATCCTTTCAAAGTTGTAGCCCATTACAGCAGCTGGTGACGCAGTCCAGACCAGTGGAAATTTTGGTTTTCCCTCCAACAGAACAGAAGCCACAGAACAATGAGGCGCACCCTTTACCTTGATGAAAGTATCTTTCCAATCTTTTTTGAAGTTAGAAGCGTAAGGCGGGAACAATTTCTTACCAGGATGAGCACAGATCATCACCCATGTCCCTCTGTTAACATCTTTAGTCCCATAGAAATATAAAAAAGGACCGACTAAGAGTTCAAAACCCAACGCTTTACATAGAATCTCAAAGCCTCAGATAAATGCCCAGCTATTCGGGCGGATTTGAGAGGGTGCTACGTTCATAAGTTTCAATACATCCATCTCAAAAGAACTAAGGGGGAGGTTCACGCCAAATTCTTCAAGAACCGCCGCATACATGAAATACTCCTCGCCCACCAAAGATTGTGAGCACACCCTCTCGCCCTCGTCGCACTGCAGTAGTTCAACATCTTCTTCATGACCCGTTGATGAGATATCCATCTCACTCCTTATGAAGTTGATCGCCGCATCTCCTGTATACAGCGAGGCCACACTTGTTACTTCTTGAGCAAAAAACTTCATCATCACACCCGTTTTGATCGCGTCTTTTCTTTCTATCGAAGGAGGCCTAAATAAGCAAATCTCTTGGCTCCGATTCAAACCTGAAGCAGAACAGAGCAAAATGCAGTCACTATCGGAACTGCTGTCGCTACTACTATCGCTATCAGACGAGTCATCTGTGGTTGTTTCGTTCGGAAGACTACGAAAGTAGGCATCCCAATCTATGAGGCCATTGGGACGGGTCGCATGTTTCAAAAAAGCCATTCGTAACTTGTTAAGTTCCCAAGGATCAGAGGGAACGATCTCTCTGCCTTGTTCATCGCATTCCTTAATAACTACCATCGCTAAAAAGCCTAAAACGACTGGTTCAAAAAACAGTAAAGGAGAGAGGATTAGGGTTTACCTGGAAGGAGTCAGAGAGTTAATGAAGGGAAAATCAGAGTAAACGGCTGCGCAAAAATCAGAGGAAAATGGAAGCAGAGAGAATAGAAGAAGCGAAAGGATGAAATGAGGTTTTGAAGAGGAAATGAAGCGCTAATGTATAGGAACAGAAGAGTTATAGTCGCCTCGAAAAGCGCGCTTTCTCCACAAAAAAGCGGAAACACGTGCGCGGCAGGCCGAGATGTTAACACGTCACGACTACTGAAGAGTCAAGAAATCTACACCGTCCGATCTATTTCACGGGTGCGGAGTCCTCGCCAACATTCAAAGGAACATCTGTCTCGCCCCTCTAGAGGACGAGGCGAGAAGTATCACGCCGTAGCTTAAGAGCATGTACTAAAGAAACTAGGCGATCAGTCCTGTATGAGGCAAACTTCTTTCAGTACAGGAGGGATCTATGACGTAAGGGCAATACAACCACCCTCAAAAGCTATCAAACAAATGTCAAGAGAACATAAACCACTTCGCCTTGTCCCAAGACTCGTGCTTGTTGGGCTATGGACCGTCATTGAATTTCCTAAACAGCTAGGAGGATCCTTCCTAAGGACCCCTACGCTTGTCCAGATAACATAAACCACTTCGCCTTGTCCCAAGACTCGTGCTTGTTGGGCTATGGACCGTCATAATATTCCTAGGAGTCTTAAGGACCTCTAGAAGGGCCTGTAGACCCCCCAGGAGGCCTTAGCGCTCCCCAGAAGAGTCCTAAGGCCCAAGGCGCGTCCTTCCCAGGGCGCCGCCTCAGGTAGCTTCTAGAAACATCTAGAACCCGCCGAATATACTAAAATACCCCCGTGGCTTGGAGACCAAGCCACCAAAACCCAAGCCCACAGCAGGCTATAAATACAACCCTTGAGAGCATTCTCAAGGCATCCAATAATCAGTCTAAACCCTAATAGACAGACACAAACCCTAGTATTCACTACTCGTACTTTTTGCAAGTACAATACCTATAGCGTCAATCAACAACAACAACATCTCACAACAGCAACAACAATATTTAATCATATATTCAACCATAAATCAACAACAACATATCAATATTCATCAATTGGACACAATTAACAAAGTAACCAACATCATCTCACTATATCATTCAATTTTCATGTTAACAACTTAATCAATTAACTAATTCATATACCCAAACATATCTAGATCATATGAACAAGAAATTCAACAATTAAGTTCATGAAAATCACTTATTCAAATAAGCACTTAACATATAATTAGGGAAAAAATAAGTTAAGAGATTACTATTGAAATCTAACCCCCTTACCTTAATTCTCCACAATCATAAACTATTGCTTCACTTTAACTCCAATCCTTGAGCCTCTAACCATTCTCTTGTTCCTAAGCCTCTTCTCTTGAAACCATCTCTCTAGCTCCTCTTGAACTTCTCTCTCTAGCTTCTCTTTCTAAAACTTTGAAATGAATGGAATAACCCTAGTTTTCTCTCCTCATGGGTTTATAAGCCTATTCTCTTAATGGGCCTAATTCATCAAAGTTTCTAATTCATTAACTCAAGACTTCTTGCGGTAAAATATAAAGACTAAACAACAATTCTAATTAATTATCACTAGAACGTAGTAACTTAGCATAATTAATGATTCTCACTCGAAACACTAAAAATAACTTTAATCGTGAAATTACTAAATTACCCTTCCTCGCTAAATGACCAAAATACCCTTCTAACACCAAATTCTACGAAAACACACAAAAATGCATTTAATCACATACGAGCACAATTAAACATAATTAAAATAAAACTAACGAAAATTGGACTGTTACATAAAATAGAAGAATAATTCTTATGAAAAAACAAAAGACTCCATCAGTGGTTTTTTATGAGATTTCACGACTACATGAATGTTTAAAAAGAAGAAAGAGTGAAAGTCTCCCTAGAATAGAATTAAATTTTGATTAGTTTGAAATTGAAATTGATTTTATTCTCCGCTTGGCAATTGTTTGTTGGGGGAGAGAGAGGGAGGAGAGAAAGATCTATTAGTGCGTGTGCAAAAAAAAAATCATTGTTAAGTGGGAGAGTGTATCACAATTGTTTGATATGAGAGAAAGTGGTATAACACATCAAATCTATTGAAAACAAAGAGTGTACACAAAAAAAAAAGATATAAATTTTATATGAATTTATGAATGGATTAAAATGAAAGTATAATAAAAGAAAAAAAAACTCCAAAAAATCACTAGCTTAAATAGAAAGTACTATTCTAAACGATACTTAAAATGAAACAAAAGAAGTATATTTTTTATCACAGAAATGAAATCCATCTATGAATTCAACAAGGATTTTAATTTGTCCAAAAATTGAAAACCAACAAATGATAGGTAACGGTGCATGTTAAGTAATTTGAGTTGTTCCCTCAAAAAGAGTAATTAGAGTTGTGCAAGTCAAGGTATTCGTCGATAGTTTTTGGTTTGATTATTGTTTTGATCCTTTATTTTCACCCACTCACGAATCAACCACCAATTTTAAAATTAATCAATTTTCATCTCTTTGATACATGTATGAACTAAAAAAATGATGTAAAATATTTAGACGAGGTGATATAAGATTTGATCATGTGAAATGATCAATACCTTGAAATTGCAAAACAGAGTCTTTTTTGGGTGACCGGAGTTTGAACATTATATCTTGCATATATTATGCATTGTCTCTACCAACTGAGTTAAGCTCACGAGGACAAAAACATAGTCTCTAGAAACATTGAAATCAAAGTTAGAAATTATACCTTTTTATAATTTAATTAACAACGTGTATACACTTTCCCCAAAAAAAAATCCCCCAAAATGTATATAATTTATCCCAATTTTTTTTATAAGGCCAGAGCATAAATCATCAAAAAAGAGAATATGTGATTTCTCATCTATATTCTAAACTTGTACCCAGTGCTCATATATATTATTAAAAAAAGGGAAAAGAAATACAAGAAAAAACTGGGGGGACATACACCTAATCCAGTAAAAACACACATGTGCAGGACAACTCAAATGAGCATTACAAACATTTTAAGCCACACATAACACAGTCCAGGAACCAACAACTCCTTGCAGCGAGGCAACAAGTAACACCGACTCTTTTGAGTCCAATTAGTCCAATGTCAATCATACGAATGACTAGGATTCCAAAGCAGTCTTATGTCAGCCACAAGGACTGCGACAGATATCCAAACAACATCGACGCATCACCATATCTTTGAAACCTGCAGAACTCAACAGCTATGGATAATAATAATCAGAGAATCAAAGGGCATGGCTACACGACAAACACCAAAGTAACATAGCCAGACCTGACTATACTCAAACCTAACTTTCTAAAGAATAGTGTATGAATCAAATGCCAACACATAAGGATTCACGAACTAAGAGCCCCTGCAATAACACAACAACTTTACCAGCCCTTTCGAGCCAAAACCATCCAAATCCTCCGACACATGAAGCTAATTACCTAGAGACTAGCACCTGCACCACGACGAAATTGAAGGCCGTGAGAGTTGTCGAAGGACACACCGGATTTGAGGAACGAACAAGCAATCGAATCTGAAACTTGCTTTTATGTAACCTACCCAAATGGGTTTGAAAGCGGCGGAGAACACAAAGAACCACATTTGAGCCGTCGACGGCGGCATCGACCATTAAAAACGTACTCGAACCAAGACCAAATCTCCCAAAACCCAAGAAACCCAGACACAAAGTCCAACAGTATCACATAACAACAAAAACCAAGTCACGGCGGCGCGATCTGAGAGAACCCAAACCGCCGATGCCACCACCAGACTGAAAAAGATGTGCCTGAAAACCCTATCATCCGACGAAACCGTCGAGAGAACAAGGACGAGAGACGATGCGGATGGCTGAGCCACTTATAATTCACAAATAATTTAAAAGATATAAAATCACCACTTTTTTAGTTTAAATATTTGTAAGTGGGACCAAAATAGGGGATAAAATCCTAAACCGAAAATATATAGCACTCAAAATTATAATTAAGCTTTAGATATTTTAATTAAAATCAAAATATAAATTCAAATAAAATATCAATGTGATAGCAATTATTTTGATCCTTTCCTAAAAAAATAATTATTTTAATCCTTGAACATGTGAGGCTATGTGATTATAATTTTTTTTTAAAGAGGTTATGTCATTATAATTATTAAATGTATAAGATTACAAACATATACCTCGTGCGTCTTTTATTAAACCATTTTAAGAAATTTTTATTAAACCATTTTGATTCTCAAATTTGTTTTAAGTAAGCTAATGAATTTGTTTGTTTGATTGAGAAGGAGAGACGTGTGATATTTATATTTTTTGAAGGATGTGTTATATTTATCTCACCTTGCACAAACACACACCATATACACTGTCCGCGTAAAAAGAGCACAAAGTAGTTGCATTGCATCAACACCTTTACGTAATGGAAACATGGCTCATTGCACTTGTTTCTCTCTGCATCATCTTCCTCATCAAAGCCACCATTTCATCCATTTCCACCAACAACAAAACCACCGCAACCCTCCCTCCCGGTCCACCACATATACCAATCATCACAAGCATTCAATGGCTCCGAAAATCATTCTCCCAACTCGAACCTTTTCTCAAAACTCTTCATGCCAAACATGGTCCTATCATCAATCTTCATATCGGTTCTCGTCCTTCCATTTTCATCGCCGATCGTGCTCTAGCCCACCACGCTCTCGTTCAAAACTCCTCCGTCTTCTCTGATCGTCCTAAAGCACTTCCCACCAACAAATTACTCATGTCCAGTAACCAGCACAACATAAGTTCCGCTCTTTATGGCCCAACATGGCGTACCCTCCGTCGTAACCTTGCTTCCGAGATGCTTCATCCATCCAAGATCAAATCATTCTCTGAAATTCGGAAGTGGGTTCTGCACACTCTCATCAACCGTCTCAAAACCGCATCGGAATCTGCGGATTCTGTTACGGTTGTTCCTCACTTTCATTATGCTATGTTTTGTTTACTAGTTTTTATGTGTTTCGGTGAAAGAGTTAACGATGAGAAAATTAACGATGTTGAACGTGTACAAAGGACGTCTCTGTTGAATATTAGCAGATTCAATATACTGAATTTCTGGCCGAAAGTTACAAGGATTTTGTTGCGTAAACGATGGGAGGAGTTGGCGAAGTTGCGTAAGGATCAAGAAGATGTTCTGCTTCCGCTGATAAGAGCGAGGAAGCAAGTTAAGGAGAGTAGATTGAACAATGTTAATACTGTTATTTCGTATGCAGATACTCTTTTAGAGTTGGAGTTGCCTGAGGAGAAACGGAAGTTGAGTGAGGATGAAATGATTAGTCTTTGTTCGGAGTTTTTGAATGGTGGCACAGATACTACTTCCACTGCTTTGCAGTGGATTATGGCGAATTTGGTGAAGTACCCGGACGTGCAGGGGAAGCTTGTGGAGGAGATTAGGGAGGTGATGGGTGGTGATGGTGCTGGAGAGAAGGAGGAAGTGAAAGAGGAAGACTTGCAGAAACTTCGGTACTTAAAGTGCGTGGTTTTGGAAGGGTTGAGGCGTCATCCACCAGGGCATTTTGTGTTGCCTCACGCAGTGCGTGAGGATGTGGTTTTGAATGGTTATTTGGTGCCTAAAGATGGAACAGTGAATTTTATGGTTGCAGAGATGGGGTGGGACCCTAGTGTTTGGGAGGATCCAATGGGGTTTAAGCCGGAAAGGTTTTTGAAGGATGAGAGTTTTGACATTACAGGAAGTAAAGAGATAAAGATGATGCCATTTGGAGCTGGGAGGAGAATTTGTCCCGGATATAATTTAGCTTTGCTTCATTTGGAATATTTTGTGGCTAATTTGGTTTGGAATTTCGATTGGAAGGTTCCAGAGGGTGGAGACGTTGATTTGTCGGAAAAACAGGAGTTCACTATGGTCATGAAAAATCCATTGCAAGCTCATATTTCTCCTAGGATCTAGATTGTGTTATGTATTAAGGTAACCATATCCTTGGAGTATGTAGAGAACAATAACATGTTGCCTTTGGTTTATGGTAGTAGACTAGGAATGTATGTCCTAGCTAAGACAGGGAATCGTATCTCATACAATATAGAATGGATAAGTTAATTGATGATCAAAATTATAAAACACTAGATTTAATGTGATATGCAACTATGTACTATCAATTATTTTGTGCTTGCATTACTCGTAGACATGTGTACAATATCGAAATCGCACTTCTAGCCTTATGCTGCTACTATTTTTCTATATACAACAAATAGTCAGAGTTCATACTTCATATGGTTTGATTCATCAACACAACTATGGCAGAGAGAGGGTTCCACATAACTTGCTTCAAGTTTATACGACAAGTCAGTTTTGGTGTTAAATTAATTAACAATTTAGAATGTTGCATTCAAGAATAGAAACACCTCTCTCTGTGTGCCACTATCTTCCCTAATAGTTTATTTATTTAAATTATTAGCTATGTCGGCATATCAATGTCCGTGTCATGTCTGGTGTCCGTGTCTGTATCCGTACTTTATAGTCGTTAAATTGCAATTAGTATAAAGCTATAGTTGCAAATCACAATAGCTAACTAACTACTGCTGTTTTCACATTCCATTTGATTATGAATTATCTGTAAATGAAGCAGACCGTATCTAACACGAAAGAAATCGAAAATGCTAATTTGCATATACAAAAAATTTAAAGTGAAATTGATAACCGCTGAAGGTCGAAGGTTGGGTCATACTTTCAAGTGCTCGAAGCTTTTTACGAATGATGTCACAACTATCAAGATTTGAACCATTCCAGAAAACAAGGAAACCAATGAATTTCCACACAGTATCTTAAATCACGTCTCTATTCTCAAAATGTTGAACCATCCCAATATTGTCAGGTCAATCTTTTTTCCTTCCTTCATCTCTTTTCTGTTACGGTTAGCTTCTTTGTAGATATATCATTTGATTTGAGTGGTTATTGATATTAATTAATGTTTTTTAATTTGTTCCATAAGTTTGGCTTGAACTTTACTTACATTTATTGATTTTATGATTTTAAATAAGATGGATTTAATGATGTTGATTCATTCACAGAAGTGAAAAGAAAATGCCCTAAAGTGATTTATATGTGTTTGCTGTTATCTATGCAGATTGCAAACAATGATCGAAACTGAGGAAGAAGTGTTTCTTGTTTTTGAGTATCTTGCTTGTCTTCGAAAATACCTCGCCAATCAGATGTTGTACGACACTTCGGCTAGCACTGCCAAATTCAAGACTCATTTGCTCCTAGATGATCATTCAAAAAATGGAGTGACACTGACATCATATACCTCTTACAATAGAATACAACTATGGAAGTTAGTAAAACTAGTTAATCATAACCTAACCATAACAAAGTTACAAAAGGAAAAATGATGCCGAGAGAAATAGGTGGCATTAACAGATTGAACATGTATTGACATATAGTAACAAAGTTACAAAATAGAATCTCACTATCACCACCTTACCGATAATGGCTTGCGACTCACTCAACTCCTCCCTTATAGATTACACATAGCATGTTATGGATCACTGCAATAAGAGGTCCTTTCTTCTCATGGAAAGCCTATTGCAACAATCCAGAACGTGCTACGTCTAGTCTTTTGAACTATGGTGACAATTGTGTCAGAACTGCAAAGTATACGTTACCATGACCCTCTCCAAATTCTTGCTTGACCAATTCCGAAAAGGTTGCTAATTTTTACTTCTTAGTATCTGTAGTTTTGTCTTTGTTTCTTGTTACTCCTTACTTTGCTGTTAACACTTCTACTTGTTATGGTGAACAGGTATGGTGTGCAGATTGAGTGTATTAAAAAACAGATCAAACATACATGAATGAGGGTGGGAGAAATCTTATATAGTTAGAATGTAACATCATACAAGTCCCACATCGAAAAATTACTCAATTATTTTAACATTTATAAAAACATTTCACCCCAAAATTAGCATCTTGGGGTATTAGGTTGGATGATGCACGTGGGTTTTTAAACCCTAAACTTTTCCCTCAATTAAAGAGGTGTATTATTAATTGGGGGTGTTTGACCAGTGTTTTCCCCTTTGTGGTTAAAAAATTGAATTGAAACACTGATGCCTTGCACGTGCTTAGTCCATGATGAGCCGTTGGAGGGGTTAGCAGGTCAGTAAACTTGCCTACATTAGTCTCTCTCGAGATGATGACTCGCGGTTCACCATATTCCTCACCTCTCCCCATACCCCACCACCATTTTTACTCATCATTTTATTTACAATTTTTTTTTTGTTCTTTTGAAAACATATTTTGATAAAATGTTATCATGATAGTTTTTAAATGTATTAAAAAACAATTCTTTATTTTATGGAAGTGGAGGCGGAGGTTGTTTGTGTGGGAAGAGAAGCAGGTGGGGGGATTACATTTATTATTTCAAACTGTGAATTCTGTTCGTCGTGCTTGTAATTTTCTGACTGCTCAACCTATTGTTGACGCTCCTGTGGATGTGAAGTTGTTTTGGCATAAGGATATCCCTTTGAAGGTTGTGATTTTTGTTCGGCGTTTGTTTCGTGATAAATTGCCAGCAAAGGATAACTTGCTTCCGCGTGGCGTTATAAATAACGATTCTTGTCTGTGTGTTAATGGGTGTGGCTCTCTGGAAATTGTCACTCATTTATTTTTACATTGCTGTTTTTTTGGGTCTGTTTGACATTGTATTCTTTGATGGGTTGGTATTTCTTCGGTCCTCCCGTTTTGTGCAAAGGATCATTTCAAATCAATTCAGCTTTGGTGGTGGTGGCTCTAAGGTTCAGCTATCTGTCTTGCACATTATTTGGTTTGTTACCGTGTGGGAAATATGGAAAGAAAGAAATAACAAGATTTTCAACGTTAAAGAATGCTTGATTATGCGATTAGTGAACAAAATTAAGTTATTTTCCTTCTCGTGGTTGAAGGCGAAATTTGTTCATTTCCCTTCAATTACCATGGCTCGTGGCTTAATCCCCTCACAATGTTGGGCTATGGCTAGTTGTTAGTTCTTTCGTTTTGCTATTTTGTTGTTTTTTTCAATTTCCGTTTTGTAAATATTGTTCAGACTTTTCAGTTTCTTCCTTGGTACACCTTGGGTTAGGAAGAACATTTTGATTTGGTAATATATTCCATTTTAGCCTCTTTAAAAAAAAAAAAAATCTTTGTCCCGGAAACTTACCTCATTTAATAAGGACATTGCAAGCTACATGCAGGGGTTCGAACATTAAACACTTCATCTCCACATTTAAAATCTCTCACATAAGTGAGCTCAATAGTGATTTCCCTTGCGCTAAAAACGATTACGTTGAAGAATAAACTTTGTCTCTGAG
This sequence comes from Medicago arabica, assembly GCA_946800305.1. NCBI lineage: Eukaryota > Viridiplantae > Streptophyta > Magnoliopsida > Fabales > Fabaceae > Medicago > Medicago arabica. The sequence goes on from OX326968.1 coordinate 32,491,008, forward strand.
ATATGGGTACATTTACACCTCCAACATTTGTTAAGTTTGGAGTTTGTTTTTTTGTTAGCTATCAAACGATTATGTTGAAGAAGAAACTTTGTCTGTCATGTATGGGTACATTTCCACTTAATGTATGGGTATATTTCCAGTTAATAGACTATTTCTAACACTTGTATAACTTTCATGATCAACCTATGTGAATTTGAGAAAGACTCGGTTGTTTTGTATTTAACAATTTTTTCATTCAGCTAACATTCATTTGGCTAAGTGGATTTGTGTGTTTTGATTCTCAACTAAGCTTATTTATTTTTAAGTATAAACAAAAAGTATAGTAATTAACTAGAGTAGACTTGTAAAAAAAAAAAAAAACTAGAGTAGAGTTAACAATGAGAGTGAAAACAAGTTAGACTTAAATTAGGAACATACACTATACTATATTGAGGGAGGCTCTGCTTCCATTCTAGGACAAAGATCGTATCATTTTTGTTTTGTCGGCTTCCAACAAAATTGTACCTAGTAGAATGTTTCTCTCTAGTAATTGCTACCCCTCTCAGGAAGGAGACAACTCATATGGTTTTCCAACATCATAGAATTATTAATTTTAGCATCTAAACTTGCCATCCACATTACTCATCAAATAGAGAAATATTATTTTGACAAAGATTATGTTTGTACAACAACTTATTTATATGCTATATGGATCCAATTTTATTATATACTATAAAATTCTGTTTTTTTTTTCCTTCTCGAATAATTATAATAATATGATTTTTTTTAAGAAGTTAAATTAATCCACCTAAATTGACATCGGAGAGAATCGAATCTGAGACTTTAAGAAGAAGCACACTCACAGATCTCAAGTCAATACCACTAAACAAACATGAATGGGTTAATTATAATGATAGGATATACATGTATCTTCTAGCTTAACTAAGATTTTGGGTTCGAATCCAACTTAGGACATGCAGCAGTTAGCAAGATTAACACTTTTAGGAAGAATTTGTCACTCATTTAAATCTTAAAAAGCTTGAGAGATTAGTCGACGTTGTTACACACGCAGATGATATCCGGTTTACATCAAAAAATAACTATAATGGTATATTTTTGTAAAGTATCAAATACATTGTGAAATTTTGATTGTTTAAATAACATTCTTCCACCAAATATATATCTAATTTATGTTATTATGTTCATCCGGTTTCCAGGGTTTCGAACCTCAACTTTTACATATAATATACAATATTTCTACCAACTGAGTTAAACTAACTCACGTGAATCTAATTCATTACTACGAAGACAAATAAAAAATTATAAAAATATAGTTTACCAGCATTAAATCCACCTGAAAAATATGACCATGTGTCATGGCCCCTACCTACTTGACACTTGCATACTCCACTAGCCTACATATAGTGCTACTCCTTAATACACTACTCAACCAAACCAATCATCCCTTCACTTTACATTCTCTCTTGTCCATTTTCCTTTCCTCTCTCCACCTTTAGCCTTTTCATCACATATGATTAGTTTTCCTTTCAAGTTTTTTCCTCAACTACATAAACAATTGTTCCTTACTTTTCTATCTCTTTTGTTCTTAAACTTGCCATAATAATATTAATTCTTTTATTTCCAAGTACTATAGTGTCTTTGCCTTGTTTTTTATATTCAGATTATGTTCCTCTTTCTTGTTTTTTCTATTAATTAATCTTTCTTCAAACTAGTTGTTTTGGACCTTTTTTTTTTTTTTGTTTGTGTACTCAACAATGTTTACTTTATCTTCCACTACCAAAACCAACCTTCATCAAATGCAAACTTTCAACACTGAAAACAATAACAATAACAACCACCTCCATGATGCTGTTTTCTCTCCATACTTGAATATCAAAGAAGGAAAGTTTATAGCAAAAATTGGTGAATCAAGCCAAACAATCAATCCCTTTATCAATCATAGAAACTCTCCTCTTCATCAAGTGGAAAAGGCGGAAGAAATCGGAGTTTTTGGAGCTGAAAAATACTTCAATAGAGGAGAAGTTGATACTCCAAGAGCTTCTTCCAAGTACCTTCCTCAGAGAAAGGAAACAATGGCTATAGAAACTAGAAAGTACCAAGTTGAGTATGGAACTCCAAGTATTAGTTCTGTGTCAACATGGAACAGCCAAAATGCACTCTTGAAGAGTGGAGTGAGAAATTCTATAGGGAATAGCAAAGAAAAAGAGCATGCTAAGAGTGTTCTATCAAGTCTTCGTCTCAAATGTTCTTGTTCTGATAAGAATTCTGTTGATATCAATGACCATGCAAGTGAAATCAGTTTTAATAACAAAACTTCCAAGTATGGTGCAGTTCAAGGTAAAACAACACCAAAAAAAGTGTTCAATCTTGGTCTTGATGATGATCTTTCAGTAAGAATAAGAAAGCCTAGCTCAGAAATCTTACTCAACAAAGATGTTTACTTTCAAAAGCAAGAGAAGTTAAGGGTAGGATTAAACAATGAAAAGAATAGTTTGGCTTCTAACTCAAGAAATCATCTTGCTCAAATGCAAAATTCATTAGATGGAGAAAAGACACCAAGAAAATCACTTGAAGTATTTGGATCACCAAATCCAATATTGATCAATAACAAAAGAATTTCATTGACCAATGATAAAAGGTTAATGTTTCCAAAAATGGAAGAAATTGATAATGCAAACTATGATGATGATGATGCTGCAAGTGATGCAAGTTCAGATTTATTTGAGATTGAGAGTCTCAAAGGAAAACCCTCCAACAACAATTTTCTTACAAGACAGACATCAGATGCTGCTTCAAGTTGCCTTAGCCCGAATTGTTACGCGCCGAGTGAGGCAAGCATAGAATGGAGTGTGGTAACTGCAAGTGCTGCAGTTATGTCAGATTGTGAAGATCAAATGTCTGAGTTTACAATAAGGAGTCCAATAAAGACACCATTGAAACCAAAGGTCACTAAGGAGACACCGAGGCGGCGGCCTGGCATGTTGTTGGGATGCAAGAGCCACAAAGCTGTTCGAGTTTCTGGTGATGCCTTTATAACTTATGAGAAACAAAGTTTAAGTCCAAGAATTAGTAGCAGAAACAAAAACAATACTAATTCTCAGGTGGCAAGGTTTCCAGGAGAGACAAATTATGGTGCAAAAAGGCATGGACCACAACATGGTTATACCACACCACCATTGCAGGCCTCTAACTCACCACATGCTTCAAAGTTACTATACATTTAGCAATAATTTGCTATGTAACACAAACCCTTCAGATTTGAATTCGTCACTTTTAGTGTCTGGTGTCTGACACATTTGGTTACATTGAATCAAGTCATTTTATCACATGTGTTATTGTCTGGTGTCTGTGTCAGTGCTTCATAGATAATTCGAGACTTTTTTAATTGTTTTGGAATATTTGCATTATGAATTAGTATAGTGCAAAAGGCAAAGAGGCATGGCTTCAAAAGTATGTGTGTTTTTTTGTTTAGTAATAATGTTGATGTATTTTTTAGTTGAATTTTATATAATATTATGTTTGCTTTTAGTAATGGCAGTTTATGGTTAAAAAGGTGATGAAAATGAACGGTTTGTAGTCATGCTTTTGTTCTCTTATAAAGAAATGGAAGTAAAAGATGGCCTCAAATTGTGAATACATGAGAAGGTGTCTTTTCCAATGACCCCTTAAGCAAAAGATTGCTTCTATTGTATAATTTTGTTTTTATGCACTTTGTTGGGTATTTGGTATTGAAATGAGAATCACACCAATCAGGAAAGTTCATTTAGCAAACGGACTTTTAAGGAAAATTTTCACTATTATAAATGGTGTGTCTTACTACATTTGATTGTGGTGTGGGGTATTTGAAACAGTGAATTCAATCCTACATATACATAGGATGACTGGAAGAAAAAAAAATCAGTGGTTGACCAGGAAGTGAACCACTTGATATTAATCAAGCATAATATTAACAATAATTTTACAAAAATAGAGCAGAGGTTATCCGAAATAAGAAAAGATTGTTGAGGTATGGTATTATATTAATGGTGCAAGGCTGGTGGATAGATAGAACAATTTATCTGAGACGACTTTAAGTATTGTCGACTGATCTTATAAATCAACGCGAGTTTTTCAGCATGTTTTGTCCTCACTCGTATGTTTATTAGGAAACTTTTCGGTAGGTCATCCATCCAAAGTCTACTCAAGTCAAGCACGCTTAACTATGGAGTTCTTATGGAGTGGGCTACGGAAAAAAAAAGATGCATATTCTTGACATAGGTAGTACCAAACAATTCTTGTAAGTCTTCCTTAAACCATGCAGTCTCATACATGCACGGTCTCAGAATCTTTCTCGTTACGGTGTGATTCGGTTCTTCTAGAAGCTGTCGGGAGCCACTCATTATCGTGCTTTGTGCACCGGCGACCACTCCCCGCCCTTGTCAGCCTTGGGTGTTACATGCCCATCAGCTTCCGCTTGGTTCGTCTCCGAACCACACCGTACTGGAGAGGTATGCTCTGATATCATTTGTAACATCTCATACGACTTTAAGCATTGACGACTGACCCTATAAACCATCGCAAATCTTTTAAGTGTTTTTTGTCCTCCCTCGCATGCTAATCTGAAAACTTTCGAGTACGTCATCCATCCAAAGACTACTCCAAGTCAAGCACGATTAACTACGGAGTTCTTATGGAGTGGGCTACCAAAAAGAAGATGCATCTTGTTGATATCAGGTAGTAGCAAACAATTCTTATAAGTTTTCCTTAAACCTTGCAGTCTCATACCTGCACGGCGTCAGGATCCTTCTCATTCCAGTGTGATTGGGTTCATCTAGAAGTTGTCGGGAACTGCTTATTGTCGTGCATTGTGCACCGGCGACCACTCTCCGCACTTGTCAACCTTAGATGTTACACTCAGGTTCAATTATTCTCAGTATCAATTTTTATGGAGTAGTTTGACTTCTTTAAAAATAAAGTGATTGTGGTGTCCTCACTACGCACAACTTTAGTTGTGTGCCATAAACACCACACCTAACTATAATGGAAACACCGGACTATAATGAAAACACCGGTTAGGAAGAGTACACACACAACACATTTTTATTTTAGGTAGTTCAGTTTTAATTTTTTTTCTTTTAACGGCTTATAATTTAGGATGGAGCTTTTCAAATACACTTCATAAATGTAAATGTACTTTCACTAAAATACTATTTGGTTTAGCTTTTAAAACACATTTCATCTATTCAAATGTACTTTTTAGATTTTCTACTATTCACATTTTTTTTATCACTTCTTTCCGATCCATTCAGTTTTTTCTCCTCCCTCCTCACTCTTACCCTGTTTTTGGGATTCGAATTTGATGTTGTAGCAGAATCACACGGTCTCACGTAGTTACAGATTTCAACAATTGATTAGATATTGGATAATCATGATTACATTAACATTTTATACAACTACGTCATATCTCTAAAAATAGAGTGCAACGTGCGACCTCACCCCGTGCTCATGCAGGGACATTCTGCTAGTTGAAGGAAAAAACTTGGATTTCTATAAGTTTAATGTATTTAAAAAAATATAAAATAAAGATGTAAATCAAGAACAAAATCAACTTAAATCCAACATAAAAGATGTAACTAGTAACCTTTTTTTATAAGCAATTTTTTTGTCAAAGGGGGTAAGGGGTTTTCCAACCCCATCAACAAATATAAAGGGAAGAGGGAAGGAAAAAAAAATCAATCGTAACTAATACAAGTCAATGGATCATACCATCGATCTGAAAAGTACACTTTATTTATTCGAATTTGGATCCTCTCCTTCCTTTCATTCTCTCATTCTCTCTATTTTATCAAGTTGTATCTATTTCTTTTTAAATTTTAAAGAGAAGATCAAGAAAGATAAAAAATAAAAAAATAAAATCAAAAAAGAGATAAACACAATTTAGTGAAGGAGAGGATTCAATATGTGTTTTCCCTCCTTCTCTCAAAATAAACCAACCCCAATTTAAAAATTTAATCGTTATGATTGTTTCATTAAGAGTGATTCATTTCCCTTCAAATACTACATTATTCCTAGTTATCTATAAGCAAATAAAACAATGTTTTCTTCTTAATGTAATAAATAAAATAAGGAAAATGCTAGTTAAGAAGTCCAAATAAGAAACTTTATTTTAGAAATGATGTATTCAATGCATTGAAATTTTAATAAGTAATTTTTTTTACATAAAACTTATCAATTATTTCTACCTAGCAAGACCCGTAAAAAAACAAATAAAGCAATGTTTTCTGATGGAAAACTCAAACTAGGAATTAACTCGTCTGATTAATTTATTTTTTAGGGAAACTCGTCTGATTAATGTTGATAGACACATTTATGTGTGTGAGTATCTATACTATATATAAAGAGAAAATTATCTCTTTCAATATTTTTGGATTAGATTTTTCTTTTCAAAAATACCCTTAATTTTCAATACAAATAACACGTAACAAATAGATAAGAATAATTTAAATATTAAAACAAATTTAACAAACACGATATGAATATATGTATATTTATACTTACTTTTTCATTATTCCAATTATACTTTTAAACAACTCTTTTTATAATAAAGATTGTTGTTCGTGTCATTAAAAAAAAACAAACATTTATATTTTTAATCTTAATCAAAACCAAAATTTCATTAAAAAATTACTGTTCATAATTTTCAAACGTTAGCACAATAAAAAGAGTGGAAAGACGGGCACTGCATACCCATTTTTCGCTGGTGTATTATAAACTCTAGGTGCCGAATTTGAATCCTAATCACAAAACTGAGAGTGAGAACTTAAATCCAATATTAACTAAGTGTTACAATCATTCTTCTAAATATGAAGAATACTAATGATGAGATTATAGGTCACACAGCTGTCCAATAGGGAACCTTCAAGCCTCAAAAGGATAGAATGTCTTTACAATGACACACAACTAACTATAGTGACACCAGAACATTAGCACCAAGGAATTTTTTCCGGATGCATTAAATTTCAAACCACCTCTTAAGTATGGTGGTCCATTTAGCTAATAATACATTTCTTTTGCCATTGAATGGTAACTCTTTTTTCGGCTGAAAAAGAATGCTAGTCACAAGACTTGATGCCTAGACTTCCTTCAAGTTTATCTAGTTGCAACTGCTCGAATTTGCATTTCATATAAGTTATGGGAATTACAAATCCACATGATCGTTCAATTAAGATTAGACGGTTCAAAGATACAAATTTTAATTTACATTATATAATCCAAAATATCAAGTGTTTTAGACCGGGTCAATACCAAATGCGCTGACGGATCGAGTTATCCTAAATTACTTGCTTTTAAGGACCAAAACATAGGTTTACCTAAGAGCATCCACATACATGTCACTTATATTTGTGATATAAGTAAACCACATCTAATATATTATATTACTTCACAAATTCTCGATTATTCAAACTACTCAACTATATTTTCTAAATATTCATACCACTAATCCAAAACTCTAAAGTATGTCCCACTAATTTCATAATATACTCTAAATTTATTATCCCCAGCTTTTCAAATTATTTTTTAATCAATTTAACTCATAAAATATTGATAAAAAATGAAAGAAAAGAGAATGGCATTGTAGCCATTGTTGGATACGTGGTAAAGAATTGCAACCCAAAACATCTTAATTAGTGGTGTCTATACTGACAATAGTTACTCCCGATGTCAATGATATTGCCGATATTTATGCTCTTAGAGGCACACTAAACCAGGGCCTCTAAGAAAATTGTATAACCATGGTTTTGGGATCGTAAAACCCTGATCCTCCCACAATAAAGCCTAACCCATGACTCCGGACTAAGTGCACTATATTCTAACCCTAAAATCTCACAACCACAAGCTTGCTTAATTGTTCGTCAGAGTGCTTGCAAGTAAACCATCCTAAACATGGAGTTGTTGATCAACGTTCATAGTCTTTAACCCACCAACACACATTGGGACCAAATATCTTAAGCCTGAAAGGATCTTCTTGACCGGTGTTACCGGTATGGGAGTACAAGTAGTTGGTGGCGAAGGCAGTGATAATTGTTATCGAGGCTATTACGTGACTTCATGTCTACCCGGTCCCGGTTCTTTTTTGTGAATGCCTAGACGCAGTTGGTGAAATATAATTTAGGGTTTGTTTGAATTTGGATTTGTTTGATGTTAATCAAACAATCACTTATATTACAAATACATTAATGGCTGAAATAACAACTACATGAAAGCATGATCTCAACTACTTAACTAGTCCTTAAACATCATAGAATACTTATAAGAAAGATTGTCAAACTACTCAACTCTCATTTTCTAATATTGTACTCACTGCAAGTACAATATAAGATTGTCCAAGTTACAAAATAAAATCTAAAATTAAACTCAAGTCCTCAGAGTCAGATTGATATGAATTGAACCCAAGAGCACTTTGATAAGATGGTAATTGATCTCTTCTAGTTTAATCAAAGGTCATGAGTTTGAATTCATGCCAAAAAATGATGTGGTGTTAAATATCTTGAGGGAGTGTTTTGCATCCCATTACGATCATACTAGGCTCAACTTTTTACCAACTAATTGATTAAAAATAATAAAATTTAGTTAATTGTCATATTGACGGCAATCCGCAAGGACCATGGAAGGGTTAAGTCGAGAGGATTTTTTTTTCTAGGGGACGGGAGGAAAAACTTGATGTGGAGGAAAATGGGGATGGGACAATTTGAGTTGTGGGATGGGAAGTAGAGAAGTACTCCCCGCCCCCACCTGGTCATATTGACATCCCTACTCGAACCTAACTATTTGGTTAAGCATTACCTATTTTTTTTAGGAGTTAAGTATTACCTTTAAAATTAGTAAAAAATATATAAAAATGATAAAAATTGAAAGGCAACTTGTTTGACTTAAGAGAGAATAGGAGAATAAACATAAAAAGAACTTTATCGTTTAAAAAATAAAGATTAATGTTTAATAAATAAAGTGGATAATTGAATTTATTGCCAGATAGCATTGAGGCTTTTAGATTTGGCAAGTCGTGGAGCCAAGTTAGCCTCTAAATTGTCGAAAGTTCAATTGTCGGCAATTGATGTGTGTCTAGGGTCACATTCTAGTGTACAATATCTTCATTAATAGCCAAGAATGTAATCAAGGTATTTATTTTCCTAGATAGAGGACGAATACGACTTATTCCCGATTTGAAATTTTAACCACATATTCTTGATATACATTAAAAGGGAATTTTAGTTTGTGGGTCAAAGGTTTAGATGAATGGCATAATGATATAGTGTAATTGAAGTCATAAATTAAAAGGGAATGTGGGTTAAAGGTTTAGATGGATGGTATAATGTTTAATCTTGTGGAATTATCAATAATGTCAAAGAAATGACAACTCCAAAAAATGTTACAAAATAAATTACAAGAGGACTTGACATATGATATATTGATATGCTCAACGATTACATGGCTCTAAGTTGTATTTAGCTTCCAAGCTAATTAAGGTTTAAATATGTTTTCACACACAATATAGGTGGATCTTTAATTTTTAACCCCTTTAAAATTTTCTGTTATTGGTTTTTGAGATTTTTAGAACGATCTTAGTTCTTGATGCATATTTTTATTATGTCACCCATTGTGGTTAATAGAGTTACACAATGTTATTATCATGTAAGATTAATAATAACTCTAAAGAAAAAGGAAGATCTGACTGATATAACTTTTATATCAACATGCCCTTCGGATTTTTAACCCCTTTCTTTTATGAGTATTACTTTTTCCATGTTATGGCCTTCTTGCACGCCTTGTGCAAATTACCAACATACCCTTCGGATTATAAAATCCAGAAAAGTAAAATACATTCCAAATTTTATAATTCGGACAAATTCGAAGTATAAAAGGAACTTCACCTCCTCATTTTACAGTTTCACTTTCCCAATTCTCTCTATCTCTACCTTGTCCCAAAATCCGAACACCACAAATCAACACCAAATTTTGAGTTTTCTTGCTCAAAAGCATCGCATTTCAACCCTCATCAAGCATCATGGAAGGTTAGTTCGAATTTAGTACACATACAAGTTAATTTGATTTTTTTTTCCGGGAAATCTGTTTTGAGGCAATTCGGATTTCGTTTTCCGGACTTCATTGTTGTTGTTTGGAAATTAAAATCCGGATTCACCCGGGATATTTTTTTTGGCTGTTGTTTTGTGATGTGCTTGCTCGCCTACTAATTTGATTACCCTAATATGCATGTTACAGAAGGTCCGTCCTCTACTCAGCGTGTAAGGGTGGTAGGGCATGCTTCCCGTAGGAGAGAGCGTCTCCAACGGATGGAGGAGGATGGTGTTGCTGCGAGGCGTCGGGGGTGGCAGACGACGTGTTGTTGTCGAGCTACAACCGGAGCCGGAGCAAGAGTATGAAGATATGGATGAGCAGCAGCAGCAAATGGAGGAGGAGGACTTGGAGGAGGAGCTTGAGGCAATGGAGATGGAGGAGGAGGGCGAGCCGCAGCAAAGGCGAAGGGGGAAGCGTCCGGTGGTGCCAGACCCTGAGCCACTTGATGACTATCCTGGTGGCCCATACAACACTACCCTGCTGTGGAGGTACCATGTGCATGTGGCAAGGAAGGCGTCTGAGGGTCGAGTATTTATTACTGCTTTCCTTCATTTAATATGTTGTTAATTTTTATGAAAAAGATGTTTATGTATTGTTAAACTACACGTTTTGTGAGGCCATGATTGTAAATAGTTGTTAATATTTATGAAACTGGTGTTTATGTATTGTTAAATTATTGAACTGTCCTGTTTGTGAAGCCAAGAGTGTAAACTAATGTTTATGTATTGTTTTTAATTATTTACAGTGGTGTGACAATTTAAAATGCATCAACAACGGAAAGAAAATAGACATGATGCATGATGACGATAACAGACCTATCCTAGTTGCACGGTTGAGAAGGTTCAGAGCATCCAAATGATAGTGCATCTGCGGATGTTCCCTTGGGGGAGATCACTCGACGCTTTCAGCGTGCTCTTGATTATGTGCTGACACCTGAGCAGTTGGGCCACCGTGCAGTTCATGGTGTGGAGACAGTAGAGGGATACATCCAGTGGTATGACGTCTCTCATCCACGCATGATTCTTCCTAACATGCCGGTACCGATGCCGAAGCCATCAGAGCGTGAGATCATGGATGAGGTTGCTGCTCAGGAGGATGGAGAGCATGGTTTCTTAGACCTGGCCGGAAGGTTGGGCGTATCAGAGACCATGTGTATTCTGTTATGGCTAGTGGTGTGGTGCCGAAAGGCTCTGAGGAATGGGAACATTTGGAGGCTGTGTTGAGAGAGGTGCATGGTGGGAAGGTTTACCGTCGTCGGTTTAGGGTTGATGGTGGAAGAGGTGGAGGCAGAGGTGGCGGCAGAGGTGGTGACAGGGGTGGTGGTGCTAGGGGTGTAGTCGTAAGGGGTTGATTGTACTTTATGTTATGTTTGAATATTTTGGTTTGGATGATTTATGATTATGTAACACTTGGATAAATTTAATTTTTATGTGTTATTAATGTTTGAAAATTATATTGTATTGTTAATTTTCTTGTTATAAATTGATTTTCTTGTTTGAACAAATGGTCAAAGGCCAATTTTTTTTGACCAAATGCTCTAAAACAGAGGCTCAGCCAAAACAGATGGCTTCAGCCTCTGTACTGATGCAATCCGAAATATATAATCCAGAAGGTTTTAGGACATTCTGGAATATATAATCCAGAAAGCCCCTTTTTCACCCATTTTTTGACTTTTACCATAGTTTTTGACTCATTTCGGATTATAAAATCCGTAAAATGTAAAATTGTTCTGGATTGTACAATCTGAAGTGATTCTTCGCCACTTTGCATCCATGTCTTTTAGAGAAATGGAAGCTCAAAATCGCTCGAAATTTTTCAGATTATATTTCCCAAATTCTGTTCGGATTTTATTTTCTGAACTAGGAGTATTTTTGAAGAAAAAAAATAGGACGCGCAAAAAACCGACTGGATGGAAAAAGTAAAACTCTTCTTTTATTCTCTCCACTCCCTCAACCTCACACTCCACCTACCGTTGACCCTTTCTTATGGTGTTGAGGAAGTTAAAAATAAGATTGTGAGTTTATACGAGACACTATTATGTGGCCAATATAGACGTGTATTTTAGCTAACCATGTTAGTGCCAAACAAACGGAGAATGACAAGAAAGACTAATTAATGGCTAGGGTAAGCATACATGATATGAGGTTGTCAATTGTCATATCCTCTTCAAATTAACTATTTAATAATGTACTGGTATGATAAACAAATCACATTATACTAATCATATCCTATTTGCCTGTTCAATTTGTATCATACGTATAGGCTCAGTTAGTAACTTAGATTAAAAAAAAAAAACATCTCGGTCTCACGTTCCAACATTCCACTCCCTCTCAACTCCTCGTACACCCCTTTCAAAATTCTATCCAAACTTTCAAAATCAGGAGTATCATTACTTCACTGCCATCATCAAACACTCCCATTACACCGCCTACATCGCACTTCGATGTAATCAGCGGTAGTAACAGCGCCAGCATTTGAATTCCTATTCGCGATGAGCTGAGGATTCACGAGATTAATCCTATAATACAAAACACATGGTTGCTTTTATGCTTCATAGCAGTTTCCATGTCCGACCTTAGGTATTTTTGTCTTCATGTTAGCAATTTTCTTTGCCTCATTGTAGGCGTGGTGGTAATCACCTATGAGATACTGACACGGAAAGTCTTTGGCACAGGCAATGGAGAAATCATCAGAAAGACGATGGGTGAGGATTCCCTACTAAGTTTAGCAACAATGGAGAATCTAAATACAACTGAAAGCTCAAACTAAACTTTAGCAATATCAAGAGCATTCGCCGCCCACTCTGCGGTGTGTATATAACAATTTTGACAAGCTATTCTAAGTCACGTAATTTACATATCCTAAAAGAAATGGTAATTCCAAATTCAAAATGGAAAATTTGACTTGAAATGACCTTTACAACACTAGAGTTCTTAAGGAGATATGTGTTGAGTACATAAAACAAAAATAAAGTAACTACTCTGTCGTCTCAGTGGATGGTTCCTCCATACCGCTGCCGTTAACCAACTGGATCAAAAAATTAGAGTCAGTAACATGCAGATGATTCATTATAAAAGCAACAGAAAGATGGGGATTGTGGAGGAGGTTCAATAACTTTTCTGTTGATAAAATAAAATATCTGGTATTTACCAAGGATCCTAGTTGCTCATACGCTCCCATAGCTTTTGGATCTTCTTCATCTTCGTAACCGACTTGGACTATTCTAGGCCCATTTACAGACCAAAAGGCTCTTCGACCTGCCTCCTGCAAAACAATGGCAGCTCACAACATAAATTTGATGCATCGAGAAGGAATATACCAACACGCAATTTACAGAAAGCAGTGTAATATTTCCCAAATTTCACTCTCCTAATCCAATCTCAAGTTGATAGAGCGTATTAAAATTCTTACCAAATATAGCATATTTCCGGAACATCTTAAAATAATTATACAAATTAAGAGTGGGAGCAACCATTTAATCAAGCCAGACTGAGGTTTAAATTTCCATTGCCAAAGGAAAAAAGTAATCACTTTCAACACCCAAGGTTATTGAACTAAAGAGTCTATGTACATAAGTGAATTATCCATAGACTTGTAAAGTTGCAAGTTGCAACAGTTTCCGTGATGCAAGATAATAATATCATCCATATCAAAACACAATTGACCACGTGCATAATAAATATACATTCTAACTTAGCAATAAAGTTATGTTGAAAAACAAAGCAAAACACAAACAAAATTTAAATATTCTGTAAACAACTGATAAACTAGGCGGGGTTCATAGCTCCAGACCAAAGACCTAATCAAATGCATAAGTCATAAACATGGCATCACAGCTCACAATTGAAAAATAATAACACAACTCGGCACACAAAAATAACAAACCATTTCTACATCGATAGACAAAATGACAAATCATGAAGCTAAAAATTGCTAAAAGGTGAAGGATTGTGGGACTGGATTCAGCTCGTAGGGAGAGCTTTTAGTTTATAGAGTTGGGATAGCTCACCTCGTTTGAGCTGGATTCAGCCCACTAGAACTAATTTCCAGTTCATCAGTCTGTTGGGTTAATTGCAAACTTGAAACGGTATCTTTGTTCATGTTTTCTTGTTTGCGACTTTGTTTATGCTTGGAGAATATGGGCAACAATGTCCACCTCCTTTGCAGATGGGTTCACGTTTGCATTTGGGGGGAGTGGTTGTCACAACCTGTGACGCTCGACCTCGCAGCTGAGGCTTATGTTTCGTGCACTTCGGTACCTTGTCATTCATCCGTTACATTTTGGGTTTTTTAATAAGAACTGAAACGGTATCTTTGTTCATGTTTTCTGGTTTGCGACTTTGTTTATGCTTGGAGAATATGGGCAACAATGTCCACCTCCTTTGCAGATGGGTTCACGCTTGCATTTGGGGGGAGTGGGTGTCACAACCTGTGACGCTCGACCTCGTAGCTGAGGCTTATGTTTCGTGCACTTCGGTACCTTGTCATTCATCCGTTACATTTTGGGTTTTTTAATAAGAACTGAACCACTGTCATTCTAGACCTGCGGGGAAAAATAACCATTCCACTGAAGACTCATGGCTTAATTATAATTTTGGTCCCTCAAGTTTGCTGTAACATTGGTCTCTAGATTTTTTCGAGCAATTTTAGTCGCTCACATGTTAATTGTTTCAATCAAGCCCTTTCATCCCTTTTCATTTATTTAATTAAAATTTACAAATGAAAATGTCAAATTGAACTAAAATTAAAAACCCCCAAAGTTCTTAAAACCCTAATATCACACCCCCCCCACTATTACAGCCTAGTGGTTTGGCTGTGATGACATTTTATGTGGAATCCCGGGTTCGAACCCAGGTCACCACATTTCCTCCTCCCTGTGTGTTCATTTGAGTATGTGTTGGCCACTAGGCCAATGGTAAAATAAAAGAAAAAATCCTAATAATAAATTCTACAAAGTTCTTTAAATTTCATCCGATTTCCTACTTTTAACTTTTATTTTATATTTCAAATCCATCATTGAGCCCCAAATATTTTTAAAACAATTGATGGTAGGACCATATTTCATTAATTTTAGCAGGACCAAAATCGCTTGGAAATAATAGAGGGACCAAAGTCGCACATGGCTCAGACTACAGGGACCAAATGTGTAATTATACCACAACTCATTTAATTGTCCTTGAGCTCTGATTGTAGGTGAGTCTACATGAATCTACATGAATGAGTTTACTACATTTTATATACATGAGTTTTGAGCAAGTTAACTATATTACGATATTTGGAGTCATAAACTCGTACAATTGAGAGTTCTTATACTAAACTTATGAAGTAGCGGTTATCAAACTTTAAGTACATAAGATGTTCTAGCTAATATCCAAAGGACAAAAAAAGCAATTTTTCGATTAAGATTCTGAGGGAGACTATTGCTTTGGTGTATAATGGCCATAAGCACATATTAGAGTAAACCATTTTGTTTTGTCTTCAAATCTAGTATGTAGCAAAGAAGATAGAACAATTTAAGGGAAAAAAGAGTGAACTTTTTCAAATTTACCTGCAATAAGATCAAGTATATGGCTTCCAATACTTGGGTACGAATTTCTGGATCATTAACAGGTTCACGTTCGATCGATAGTGCAGTCCCAAGTTCAAGTGGCATTTTTTTTCTGTCCTCCTCACTGTAGATCTGCGTAAAAATAACCATATCAATGCAAGTGACATGAAACAGGAAACAACTTAACTACTCAAGATTACATTTGAAAGTATGCCACAAGATTAGATTGCTGTAGGTTCTGAGGCCAATGAAAAAAATAACATTTTGTTAAATAAATTGAGCTTATCTACGACTTTCACAATGAAGAATTTTTTTAACCTCGTACAAAACAAGGACAAACCCAAATGGACATGGGAGATAATCTATTAGGATATAGAATATTGGATAATTAGAGTAGTTAAGATTTAGTTGTAGAAGTTAATTAGTAAGTTGATAAGTTTGTTAGGTGGTTGTTAAAGGTTGTTATTTTGGTTATTCTTATAAAGTCTTTAAATAGTCCTCAATTGGTAGGGGAAAGATAGCTTTGAATAATTAAATTTTGTGACTAGAGAATTATCTAGTGTGAAAGGAGAGTGCTCCTTTGGGGTAGCCTTGTGTGCAAGGTTATCATCTTCATTGTAAACCTTTTGTATCGACTCTTTCAATCTCCCTACACTAATAATAAATCCTTCATTTGTTTGCAATCTTTATTCATTTGAATCTGTTTTTATACCATTATTCTAGAAATTCAGTCTTTCTCAAAGAAAGGATCCTAAGAAAATCACAGATAGACATAAAGCACACTACAGGCATTATCAAGTGGAAAGTGGTTAAGTTCATTATCTTGAGCACTTAAATATCTTTCAGGCACGGTTGAACAAAATATATTCCTCAATATGCAAATGATTAATGCTTTGAGGTCAGAAAAAGTAGAGTGTATAACCTTGTTGCCGGCTACCGGAAGAAGTAATGCAGGCCAGAGAAACTCAGATACCAAAAGCAAATTCTGTAGCTGATTCTCAGCTTCAAAACAACAGTTGCGAATAGTTCCAGAGACCTGATAGCAATATCACAGATGTTTTTAGCTGAGCAATGATCCAAGCTATTAAAAATTAGTCCTCAGTAAGTTTAGCCAATACAATTTTTAACATTGACGAAAATATAACTAACACTGGAAGCTTAGCCCTTGATAATAATATCTGAATGTAATCACAAAAATCAATGCTATTGTATGAGGAAACCAGTAATTAACATAAAGCCATAACTCAAACAAATCCATTAAGTTTAAATTTACCAGGAACCAAACAAGACTCAAGACCATGTATTAGTAGTTGCACATTATATAGTCAGTTTAAATAATCCTTTTTGAAAATGATAGGTGGCAGAAAAGGGGTGCCAACATAGTTGGGATTTCTATTATCTCATTTGATTCTTTTGCACTCTAGTTTTGGTTATATATATATATATATATATATTAATCCTGTTTGGGGACACAATGTTTGACTTAGCCAAGCATCAGACCATCAGCAAGGAAATCTGAGAATACAATAAATCATCTTATGACCACTTCTTTCAAAACTATTTGAAAATCAGATCAATTAAACATAGCATACTTCTAAAACACCACACCAGAATTCAAAGTAAACTATTCAAACATTTTTCCATACTAGGAAACTGAAAGCAGTTAGGACGCAGTTATTTAGCACATACCCCTTTCTTTCTCAATGAGCTGTTTGAATCGAACTGTCTAATTATCTGTTTCAAGAGACCCCGTTTTGGGTCGAGTAGAAGCTCCCTCCCTGCCCGCTGCTTTGTGATGTTAACAAGTATGGAACCCACATGCTCAAAAGAATCATCTGGTAAAAAACAATTTGCTGAATCAGCATGGCAATTACCGAAGAATTCTCAACATCGTCGACAGTACAAATTAAAATGACATCTTTTCTAGTAATACTATACGCAAACTGTTGAACACCCAAGTTATATGTTTCTCTACAATCATTATCTTTGTATTTTAAACATATTTGAAAGTGTTCAGAATTCAATAATATACCACGAGATCCAACAGGCCTCAATCAGTAGACATCAGTCTATGAACACGAGATTGAAAAAATAAGGAAAAGGTAAAATAGTTTAAAAAAAAAAAAAAAAAGGTGTAGAACTTTGACGATGCTGACGAAACAATTAGTTACATGAGTTCAGAAGGACATACCGTCCTTTTCATGGGTGGTTCTACAAAATGACCTCACAAGCTTCATAACATATAATCCACGCACCTTCTCATCATCAATCTGACAACCAAAGGAGAATGGATAATTGACAGCAAGCAAGGGAAAAACAACCAAACTTTTTTTTCTCTAACACAACAAATAACATTACCCTGTCTACATTCTCTAACTTTGTAAAATTCTATAGTTTTGTTAATTTTTTATATTTAGCTCCTCTAAAATGAGCAATTCAGTGCAAAGGATAAAAGTAAATCACATCAATTGGCGATGAACATATCAACTATTGGTATAACACGTACATGTAAAACAAATCAAGTATACAATGGAATACAAGCCGCTAATTTGTCCATTCATATTGATATTACTTCATTCCCCTAATCAAATTACCTAGTTCAAAAGAGCCAAATCCCTTTTTTTTTAATGTTACCATGACCGTTATATGTAATTATAATTACAGCAAACATTTAATTTGACAACTTCCAAAACTTCACTCATTTTGTATTTCCCAATTGAATTGAAGGAACGGTCCAAATTACTTTCAAATAAAAAGAAAAAACAAAAGCACACCTGAAGCAAGGAATCAGTACCAGCATCAAGTTGAGTGAGATTAACCAAAAGCATAACAAGCAAACGAGTGACACAACACTCAGGCTTATACAACACATCCATTGTTGTTTCAACAAGTTTCAGCTGAACCATTTCCTCCGCAAGATTCGAATTTTGCGAAAGGTTCACAAGAGCTTCAGCAGCAGCCTCAGAAACCTCCTGAAACAACACGCCCCATCATCATCAACTCCAAAACAATCAATAATCAATACTCATAAAAAAAGTGATACCATATTTTTGTATATCATTTTTTTTTTCCTTCTAATTTTACTCTTCATTTAAACTATTTTGTCTACTCAACCAAATAACTAAAGCACTAAACTTAGACAAAGTGCATATAGGTCCTCTTGTGATAAACAACTTAATTTGCAACTTATATCATAAGCACTTATGTGTAAGCTATTTCTATAACAAATATAAAATTAAATTAAGGGCCTGTTTGGATCGACTTAATGAAAACTAACTTACGCAAATAAATAAGCTTTTATATTAATTCATAAGTTCGTACTAACGAAAATAAATTATATCTTCATAAACTGTTTACGAGGATTGGTTTTGCCATCTAAAAAGGTCCAACGGCACAACTTGTTTTTACCTTGGGCGCCGTTAAGAGACGGGACAAAGCCGAAATCAAGTTTTTTGATTGATTAGCTAAGGAATGTATGCCGTCCTCAGAGCCGGTTAATCCGCGAACTATGTCAACGGCGGCCTTCGTAATCTGTTACAGTAAACAAAAATACAAATTTAAAAATAAGTGTGAAAAAGGTGTAAAATTGAAGTGGAATGAAAAAAAGAGAAGTTAGTTTGATTGATTACCTGTGGTGATGGAGAAGATAAGAAGCTCACTAGTTCTTCAAGCTCCGTCGCCATTCTTTCTTACTACTCTATCTCCCTCGTAGCAACTGTTTTACAAAAGCCTTTTTGTTTGGGTTGATACGACACCGTTTTTACTAGTTGCTACCAAGATTGAAAATTGCTCAAATGCCACTTTATTTAATTGCTAATAGGCCCTCAAAAACTCAAAAATGCTCCTCTTGAAACTTATGAAAGGGTCGATACTATGGATTCGGATTTAACGTTGTAATTGTGTCACACGGTTATCCATTAAGTATGTCTGATGTAAAATCGTCTGATTTAAAGTCAATGATTGAGATTTAAAATAACGTGCAACTATATGCTTTTATAACAATAGGGAATTTGGATCGTAGTATCTTTCGTGACTTAGGAAACGATCCAATGTTTTGAGACTTAGGAAGTGATCCTTGGATCGGAACATACGAAGCGAATTAGCTTGAAGACGGAAGCAAAATACGAAACACAAAAAACACAACGTATTGTCACAACACACCCACATACACCTAAAACATTCAAATAACGTAAAATTTATGTGTATTTTATTCGACATTCAAAAGGTAAAATACTCATACACATCCAAAAATATAAATGTTACGGATTTGCAATATACATCATTCATGTTAAACAAATAAGAAAAATTAAAATACATGTAAAGCCATCTGAATGCCAAGTAGATCTTCGCACTTGTACAATTCTTCATCTCATCTAAGCAAATAGTCTTAACCCTAATGATTAACTACAACGTATATGAAGTATCTTTGGCATGCTCCTCCTGTATCAGAACCTCTACATTTTTTGGTTTATGCGGATCTTCCTTGACTGCAGGCACTAACTTCAAATGAGATATCTTATAGAACTAGACAATGTAACTTGTTACGGATTGTTAGGCAGCCTCAACTAATAGACCATGCATGTCTTTAGGTATAACATGCACCAAAAAAATCTTGGAATGTTTGATCTATTTGGAACACATTCGGCTCTGGTACATCAGATGGATGTCTTAGAACGGTCTGAATACATTTATACCACATTATCACACTCCCTAGAAAGTGGCGATTAAACTATTTGTTGGCATCATTTCATCCAACTGGAGTACCAACATATGTCATCGAATAGACACGTCTGAGGTCGTTCATCATAGGGGTTGAAGGTCATGTTGTCGACCTTTGGATGATCAAATCATGTCTTGCTTAGGAAAAGAAAACTATACTTACTTGCTCTTGTTACATTTATGCGTATAAGAGGATGCCTTTTGATTTTTGTAATGTACCCACTATTTTTCAGCGTTGCATGATGTCTATCTTTTCTCATTTTATTGAAGATATAATGGAAGTTTTCATGGATAATTTCTATGTGTATGGTTCTAGTTTAGATAATTGGTTGATTAATCTAAAAAAACTACTTGAAAGATATAAAAATATAGCCCAAGTATTGGACGAGATACCCAAAATCGGTCACGGTACGAGTAAGAGTTCAATTTTTACACACACACACACACGCACCCCACCCCCACCCCGTTATAAATGGTGACAGGTATGGGGATACATGAATCCCAATAGGTTCATAGAAGGCAAAATTTGTCATCACTCTGCCTTGTTGCCATGTAAAAGATATTCTAAAACTTAATTAGAAATTCTAGTTCGAATTCAACCCTTAGAGAATGCAACAATGTTAGTGCGGTCTTACATGATTTAAGTGATTGGTCTATGTAATTTCACACATAGGATATTATATTCACATAAAAATGACAAATTCATATAATGAAAAATAACTAATTAATGCCCCCCCCCTTTGTTTGAAACAAATTAATACTTTCTTTGATCATATATGTAAGAGAAAGTTAGGTCAACAAAAGTCGATCTTTCTTGTTTGAAGTAGTTACATCTACTTTTGTTGGTCAAACATTCTCTTATATATAAGATCTATATGTCTCAAAATGAGCTATCTGTCCCATTTATGGTCGGGTCTAATGAGCTTCATGCTTTATCGGATCAGGCAATAAAACGTTATTTAAATACGAGCTCTAAAAATACAACCTGAGTTTGACCTTATACGTGTCACATACTAAAATGGAAACATTATTAAAGTTCTAAAAACTTGTTATAAGCATTATTTTTTATTTATACAAAAAAAAAAGAGAAAACATAAAAGCATTAATGTTTTGAATGTTAGAACAAGAATGATTCATACAAGTCCTTTAGGGTTTTGATGATAACAAAGTATTAAAGAAAAATTGGAATACTAACATATGTTCAAGCGTGCAAATATAAGAATGAGTTTATCAAGAAGAATGAGCATATCAAGAACATCATAAACAACATGATAAGCTTAGAAGATATGGTAGTAGATTTAATGAAAGGTCAACCAGAAATCAACGTCTTTAGAAGAAGGATGCCTCACAGAAGCTGGAGAGTCATCTCAATAGATTATGTTAAGGACATCATACTCAGAAGCTGACTGACATACTTGGATGACCCTCAGATTTGAGAAAATCCGGAGGGACCCATAATCCACTTAAGTTTCGTCTTACTCTGCGAATTGTCCCTATCATAGTATCTGGTAGAGCAATTCTTTTGTCTTCTCCTATCTACATGTGCAAATAGAAAAAGGACCTAAAGAACAAAGAGAATGCAACATTTAATTCTTCCTTCAACAAAGGAAATTCAAAGGAATTTTCAACGAAATGATCTATATCAGACAAAGGGCCAACGTTCTTGATTGAAGCTTCTCAACGACTTTATTTGCGCTGACACTCTTCTCCAACGCCTCTCTTTTGAATGCTGATATAAGGAGTTGAACACCTGAAGAAGAAGTAACAAGACTCTACTATTTTACTCTGTCATTATTGTGTCAAATCAAATAGTGCAAACCATTAACGATTTTCTTATTCAAATTTATATTTTAGAAATCCTAAAGAGTTTGTTCATTTGTTCAATTTACATTATCATTGTTAAATTCGGTGTAAGAACAAATTAACTTGTTTACAGTTGTGTAAACATTTAGAAAGTATCTCGCCTTTGTGCTTGAGAAGATAAGTCTCTTGGTAAAACTTTGAGCACCTAGGAAGTCTCAGTTAGTTGTGATTGAGCAAGGGAAGTCTTTAGGAGTTGTCCTAAAGCAAAGAGAAGTCTTTTGGAGTTGTCCATGAGTATGAAATCTTTAGGTAGTGTCCTAGAGCAGGAAATCTTAAGCAGTTGTGCTTAAGCAAAGAAGTCTCTTGCAGTTGTGCTTGAGCATTGAGAAGTCTCTTGAAAGAGTCCTTGAGCAATTTGTAATCTAGAGTAAATTACAGTGAAATCTCTTGGTAGTGCAAGGGGAATTGACTACTCATGTGTTGTGTGAGGAAGCAGTATAAAATTGTTTTGTGTCTGCTTTCTCTCCCTCTGACTCTTTATCTTTGTGTTTGTGTTCTGTTATCCGCTGCATTCAAACTCTGAGTCAAAATATACAACATCAAATTCTAACCAGGTTTTTTTAAACACACAAAAAAAAAATCAAAAAAGCAACTCAATTCAACCTCCCTTCTCACCGTCATTGAAGTGGAGCGACTTCATTTAAATTTATAACCTTCCATCTTAAAGCTACGCTCTTTCCAAATTTTAAAATTCATAAAAACTTAGAACTGTTTTTCTTCTTCTTTATCATCTATGCATTGAAGTGCTTTGTAGTTGATTTCATCTTATAAAATATTTGTGTGATTAGAGAAAGCTTTAATGATACATTAATGTTACTAATTTATTTTAGTTTTTTTTTGGTATTGCGGGTAGGAGATGAAACAAGCTAGGTGAAATTAGGGTTTGCAACACCCAAACTTAGTCGGCCAAAAAATTTAAAGCCTAAGTTTGACAATATGTCGTAGACTTATTTTTTGAGCTTGCGTTTGATCTTTTAAAAGTTTGATATGACTTGTTATTCAGTTTTAAAACATATTTCATATGAACATCTTATATATTTATAGTTTTATTTATTTTTTGAGTAAATATTTTTAGTTTTGTTAAAAAACAAAAAGTGAAAACTTTTTTTTTAAAAAAAAAACTACACTTTTTTATTAAAATGATACATATTAAAATATTTCTTTATAAACCATTATTTACACTTGAATAGAAGACAAGCGGGCAACAAGCTACTACGTTAGACCTTTAATATATTTTTTGATAGAAGACTTTTAATATTTAATATTAAATAATTTAAGTATAAAAGGCGATTAATTAATATTTAATATTAAATACTTCATTCGTCCCGTAATATATGACCTATTTGAAAATGTGCATTATTTATCTAATATACTTTGACCGTATTTTTCTACTACTATACAAAGATAAATAATTTCACGTAAGATGTCGTTGGATTCGTTATCAAATATTTTCAAAAATATAAAACTTTTATAATTTTTTTTAAAAATTAGTAAAATTACTATTTAAAATCAAAATTATGGATTGATATGTGTGACAAAATGAAATGATTATATAAGACGGAGGGAGTACATAAGTTAGGATAATAATTTACTCCCTCCGATCACATTTATAAACAAAAAAGCAACTTTTTAAATATAATGAATAACTGATGTATCTGACATATAAATGTGATCGGATACATTTATTATTCAATTAATCTAAAAAAGTTGATTTTTGCATATAAATAAGACCGGAGAGAGTAAGTATTAAAGGCGATTAATTAACGAAAGGTGAAAAAACTAAACTTTTGACCCGTGCACGCACGGGTCCTATCGACCATAATAGAAATCGATAAATGATCTTTGACCTGTGAGATACACATGGATCTATCAATAAACACAAATTATATTATTAGAGATCAAATATCACAATCAAATTCGTCTCAATATTTCCTTAATGTCATTTGATAGAGAAAACATAATCTATTAAAGACTATTTTTTATTTAATCACAATATAAGCATTGGTGCAATTTTCTCTTTTTTTCTTTATAATTAAAAAAAAAACACTCTCTTCTTTTTTAATTATAAAGAAAAATAATATAGTATTTGTTATGTTAAATTGATGTTAACCTGATGCAGCATTCTAGAGGGAAATTATTAGGTTAAGTTGTTGCATACCTAACAAAATTAATAAATAAGGATTATTAGGTTAAGTTGTTGCGGACCTAATAAAATTAATAAATAAGGAAAAAAGTACAGAGAAACAATAAATATATACAAATGACGACACAATAGGATATGAATGAAAAAAGTGAGGAGAAATAGTAGGGATTGCTGCATTTTAGATGAAATTTGTTAGGTTAAATTGGTGCAAACCCAATGCAGCATTTTAGAGGAAAATTATTAGGTTAAGTTGCTGTAGACTTAACAAAACTAGACCATAGACCCGTGCCAACGCACGGGTCATATCGAATGTAATGTTTGACGGTAATAGATAACAAAATAGTTTAGATGAATGTCATGATTGTCGTATAATATTTCATAAAAATTAGGTTAAAATTAGGTTAAGTATAGCGAGACAGGTAAATATTTATAAGTAAGAGATTTACAATTTGATTAAATTAAATCTAGGATTAATATAGTAAAATCAGGCGATAGAATTAAGTTAAATCTAAGGTTAATATTGTGTTTGGGTTAACATTTAAAAATAAGAGATAAGTAAGAGATTAACATTTTGATTAAATTAAATCTACGATTAATATAGTGAAATCAGGCGATAGAGTTAAGTTAAATCTAGGGTTAATATTGCATTCGAGTTAACATTTATAAATAAGAGATAAGTAATAGATTAACATTTTGATTAAATTAAATATAGGGTTAATATAGTAAAATCAGGCGATAGAATTAAGTCAAATCTAGGGTTAATATTGCGTTCGGGTTAACATTTATAAATAAGAGATAAGTAAGAGATTAACATTTTGATTAAATTAAATCTACGAATAATATAGTGAAATCGGACGATAGAATTAAGTTAAATCTAGGGTTAATATTGCGTTCGGGTTAACATTTATAAATGAGAGATAAGTAAGAGATTAACATTTTGATTAAATTAAATCTAGGGTTAATACAGTAAAATTAGGCAATAAAATTAGGTTAAATCTAGGGTTAATATTGTGTTCGGATTAACATTTATAGATAAAAGATTAACATTTTGATTAAATTAAATCTACGATTAATATAGTGAAATCATGCGATAGAATTAAGTTAATCATGCGATAGAATTAAGTTAAATCTAAGGTTAATATTGCATTCGGCATAACATAAGACATTAATAAATAAGGATGAGACAGAATCATAAACAAAAGACAACAAATTTTGAGCACAGAATCATAAAAAAAATTCACCGACGCGTCGACAATGAGTAATTACCCAACCCACAATTAACGCTGCTTTCCACTGTCGGTGTCAGAAACATATCAAATCAAATAAAAAGCTCCGAAAAAGATCAACATCTCAGAAAACCAAAAATTACTAACTTTTTTTTATAATAAAGTTTGGGATCGTGATATTATTATTCGATTAACCCTCATTTTTATTCCATGTTCTGCCGCTACATCACCCATCATACACCCTCTTCTTCATTCGGGTGATTTTCAATGTTCTGCATTGGTAACTTTTTCTTCCTCCTTTTTTTACTCATTTAATTTAACCTTTTTCTCTGTCTTTGTCATTCTGTTTCTTTTAATCTAATGTGAGGGAATGAATGTTTTTTTTTTTTTTAATATGTGATTTTTTATTTTATTTTATAATTTCAATGTATAATCCAATCATTATTGCAAAAGTTTCATTTTTTAATTTGGTTTTGATATGATTTAGTTAGTGGCATTTTGCATTGATGTTTTTAATTTCATGCCATTGTTACCTGCTTTGAAGGACTAGAAGGATCAGGATGGTTGTTGGTTCAGAAATTTTGAGCTACATTGATTTTATTGTAGAGCTCTCATTTTATTGTTAGAGGCACAAACAATCTTCGAATTAGACATGTCTCGGTGTTGGTCACTGACATGACACGGAGACATGATTACACTGAATTATGTGATATTGTCAAATTATGAGGTCACTGTCTATGTCGTATCTGGTGTCCGTGTCCGTATATCTGTGCTTCATAGCACGTAACACAAGTAAAAATTTGAAAAAATGAATTAATTGAATGTAATCACATTTGAAGTGTCGGTGCTACATAGATTTGTGTTGTTGTATGAGTTTAGTGTATACTGATTATGGATGGTCAACATGGGTGATTGGTTGTTTGTTATCATCTTTTTGTTGAAACTTTAAGCTTGTTGTTTGCTTGTTTCGCAGATATTTTGGTCTATGTCTGAATTTTGGAATATGCTCTGGCATGGCTCTTCTAAGAAATTGTGGTGAATTATTTCCAGAGAGAAGAATCATCGTTGACGCAGCTTTCAATTCTATCGGTAAAAGTGATCATGGCTCTAAAGTTTCACGTCGTGGTAGAAGATTCGGAAGGATCATTACTAAACACCGACTTTTGAGATGGATTTTCCTCCTTCTGGCACTCTTTTCAATATTTTTAACTATTTATGGACTGAAAAAATTTGTACAAGGTGAGGCCAGAGACATGGGAATTTCTTCCTGATATTTTGTAAGCTTATATACAAATAGTTTTCTGCTGTCAGTTATGTGTTTGAAAAATTCAACCTGCTGAATTTTCACTTGTGTTTCTTCCAATGGTTCTGTTACAGCTAAAATTGAATCTAGATTCTCAACACCACGTGATCTTCCGGGAGAACGTAACCTACAAGAGGATAGTTTTTTAGAGAACGTTGAAAAGCCACCTAAAAGCAAGCGTCGGAAGCGTAAGAGCCATGCTTTGCAACTCATTTATCATTATATTATGTTTTGTGAATTTAAAGTTGAACGAATGCCGATTATTTAGTGGCTAGAACAAGAAATATAAGATAGGATAAGCATGCTATCCTATTATCATCTAGGGTTTGTTGAGGCAATGGAAAATGATAAGCTTATCATGTAGGCTTATTCTATACTACTCATTTGTGTAAATTTTGTCCTAAATGGTAGCTGGGTTAGAATGAACAAGATAGAATAGGAATTTTTTCCACCCTTATTTTTTATCTCTATTCTTTCTTGTTCTCTCTCTTTCCCCATGGCAGCACCTATCTGTTAGCAGCCAACACTCACTCGGTGATTCATCTCTATTTATTCATAGCACGTCTAGGAATTGTCCTGCTTCTTTTGTATGTTGATGACATGGTTATTACTGGTTCTGATAATCCTTCCATTCGTAGACTTAAAGAAAAGTTACAGGCCCCATAATTCGTGACACTATCAACCTAGACTCTCCAACCTCTACTACCACCTCTGCCTCCCGACATCCTCATCCACCTCCGCCTAAGACCTCGCTCGTTGCCACCTGACATCCTACACCACCGCCGCCGCCATCCGACACTTTCCTGATTATTTTTTCCCGATACTCTACCACCCTCTTTGCCTACTAGTCGAAAGGATAATTTTCTTGTTTGTATTCCACCTCAAATGTGTGAATATGATAACATAATACTATTTATGAATTATCTGATGCTCATCATATATTTGATATGATTAAAGCTTATCCAGCTCATATCCTATATCAGTCTTGTCGAACTCTCTTGTCCTATTTATATGTATCCTATCTTTACCACCAAACTTAGTTTCCACTCCCTTGGTTTCTTTCTAAAATGATGATTTATTGAGATATCTATTTTACAAACAATGTTTGTGAAAGTAAGTACTGAAACACTGGATAATAGATGAGTGATTTGCATTGTTTTCAAAGTCCATAAATAAATAAGAAGCTATCAAACTGTTGCAACTGTAAAATCCAAAAATTGGAAAAAAATAACCATTCAGACAGTGAAGCAGTTTTAGGACTATGATAGTTATACTTTTCTAATAATCAAGAAAAAAATGCAAAATACCGTGTTACATAATCACATGATGCCGGCAAAACCTGATCATGTATCTGTCATTCATATTTTCCTTGACATCATAATTTTTAGCATTTTGTTAATGATTTGTGCTTCTGTATATGTTGATTACTAGTATATGTTTTCCAAATCAAAATGACAACATAAAACCTGAGATTTTTAACTTCATGGTTACATCACTTCTGATTCTAGAGTTTTGTGGAGTAAATCAACATCGGCTATAATCTATCATCATTATTTCACTTTATGGTCCTAACTAAGCTGACTCAGTATTAACTATATTCTTTGCCTCCAATAATTTCCTAAAACTCACTCAATTCTTTCAGATTTTCCCTGTGAAGTTGGACTTCTGCAATCAGTAGATGGCCTTGTTGAACCTAAAAATTATATGAACTTCACACGGTTTTCTCTAGACTATGTTGACCGTGAAGAAAAAACAATGGAAAATGATTTATTTGAACCTCGATTTGGAGGGCATCCAACTCTAGAGGAAAGAGAAAATTCATATTATGTGAAAAACCAGACAATTCATTGTGGTTTTGTCAAAGGGCCACCGGGATATCCAAGTACTGGATTTGATTTAGATGAAAAAGATAGAGCATACATGTCCAGCTGTAAGGTTGCAGTTTCTTCATGCATTTTTGGAAGCTCTGATTTTCTTCGGAGGCCTACAAGTAGACTGGTAACCCAGCTATTTTTTGTTTTCTTCTGTTGTTTGCATTATCAATACAATTTGAAAAAAATTAAGTCAAGGCTTTGTTTGAGATTGAGATGCTGAAATGGAACCAAAAAGTCCTGTTAGTTCAATGTAGTTATAAAACTTCCAATTATTAGAGTCAGAAAAGTAATATGCATGTAGAAGATATTGAGTCAGATTATCTATATTACAAGAAACTAATAAGAAAGGAGAATTTTGCAGAATGCAGATTTTAATCTCTCTCAAACGAATGTTCACTTAAGAAATTTTCCATTTCAATTTTGATTTAGTTTTCATAAAATATATTTGTTTGCAAGTGTCACCATTATTAGGGTTTTGATTACATATAATTTATAATATTATTACATGCTATGTTGTAGTGGATCTTCCTGTCAAAAGAATGTTGTAGTGGAACTTAAATATCCACTTGAATTATGTGATTATAATACTTCGTTGGAAGATTAATCATTAATGTATTACATCTTCAATTTATAAATAAAGCATCTTTTAATTATATATAAATAAAATTTAATGTATGCCTCTTTGCCACAGATCAGTCAATATTCGAAGGACAATGTTTGTTTTGTTATGTTCTTGGATGATCAAACACTGTCCAAACTTTCGTCAGAAGGAAACCCTCCTGATGAAAGAGGTTACATTGGCCTGTGGAAAGTAGTTATTGTAGAAAATTTGCCGTATGAGGACATGCGAAGAACTGGCAAGGTGCCAAAATTTTTATCACATCGCCTCTTCCCAAATTCTAGGTAGATCTCACGATTTGTTTCTAGCATCCAAATTTCTTCAATTCTGTTCCCAACTTTAATATTGTTTGAAAATACTTGTTTGACAGGTATTCAATTTGGCTTGACAGCAAGATGCGACTCAATTCTGACCCTATGCTAGTTATTGAATATTTTTTGTGGCGAAGGAAGGCAGAATTTGCCATTTCAAATCATTATGATCGTCACAGTGTCTGGGAGGAGGTACTTCAGAATAAGCGGTTAAATAAGTACAACCACACAGCAATTGATGAACAGTTTAACTTTTACGAGTCCGATGGCCTCCCCAAGTTTGAACCATCAAATCACAGTCCTCTTCCGAGCTGTGTGTATCCTTCACATCTTTGTTCATTATGGATTTTTGTTGGCTCTACTTGTGCATAATACGATTCCGATTCCAACTATTGAGTCTTTCATGTTGCAGATGTTCCTGAGGGTTCCTTTATAGTCAGGGCACACACACCAATGTCAAATTTATTTTCATGTCTTTGGTTCAATGAAGTTGATCGATTTACATCCCGTGATCAACTAAGCTTTGCTTATACTTATTTGAAACTCAGGAGAATGAATCCCGATAGACCATTACAGCTATATATGTTCAAGGTGAATTTTTACACCATCTCTCTCCCTCGCTCTGTGCGCGCGCTGTGTGTTAATATCATGCATATATGTTGAACAATACTATTCTTCATGTTTTATGTGATCTCCATCAAAAGGCGTATTAGTCACTAATAAACTACCTTAGCGCTGAATGAATATATTGGTATTTAACGAAAAATGTTCGTCTTTAATCTATGCAGGATTGTGAACGTAGAGCATTGGTGAAGCTCTTCCGGCACAGGGCACTTCCATCTCCGCCAGGGACTGCTTAAACAGTTCCAAGCTCCTGACTTGACATAACATGATACGTGGAGGGATGCACGGTGAAGGGAGAGGTAATCCATATTTGACATCACTTCCAGCTTGACTAGCTGGACTAAAGAGAGGCAAACATAACTGTAGCAAAGGAGGTTTCCGGATCTTGTATCTGGTTGAAATATAATTGCCTTTGCAATATTGTCACGAAGAATTTAACTCTTATGGGGCTCAATGGAAGACCTGGTGAGCGGAGGGCAAGTTGATCAATGTTTTAGTTTGTTCAGCTTCCTCGTTTTTGAGTTAAGTATGATTTTGATAACATGTGAGGTTAGTTTATCTTTCCTATTCATGTAAGATGTAACAGGTCCTCCATTCTCTCAGTCAAAAGTAGAGGTTATTGGTTAGTGGCTTAGTGTTGTAAGTTTTTGGTCAATGAGGAATTTTGCTTTTGTAACTTGTCCCCATATCAAAGAAATTAACTACTTTGATTCATAGCCATTGAATTGGAAAATATTAATGACATATTTTTAATAATTATTATTGGTTGAGTTTCCAGTCCTTCAAAATAGTTGTTAAAATCGTGCAGATGACCATCGTCTATTGCTCAAAGTGGAAAAGAACTTGGTTCAACTGTAGAATTCATTTCAACAAAACAGCTTCATATTATATAGACATAGATATATTTGAACATAAACAAACCAGTACACAAATAAATATCACATATTACATATACATAACTACCACATAAATTTAGATTTCACACATGGCTCTTGATGGAGGAGCTATAACCACTCTGAACATCATCATACCTAGACCACAGCATAACACCACCATATTTGGAAGAACCTTTAATAACTGGAAGTACAGTAGAAGTAAGATCATCTGCAGAAATAAAGCCACTTCCTGCAGCCGTTGGAGAAGCAGGTAACCCTAAGAATATCTTGTTTGCAGGGATACCTGATGTCCACTGCTTCCACGCATCTTCGAAGTTCGTAAATGCATCAGGGTTGTATTGACAAGGAGGGTTATTGTAGAATTGTACCCAAACATAATCAAAAAGTCCTGTTGTAAGTGCATTTCCTATCCAAGCATCAGGAAATGGACATTGAGGAGCTGCACTTATGTAAACTTTCTTGTTGTACCCTTTAAGGTACCTGGCAAGATCACCCCAATGTTGGCTTGATCCTCCTTCAATATCAAAGTCAATGCCATCAAGAACAGCAGGACCAAGAGGACGAGACGAAGATTGTCCACCCAAGAAGTTATTCCAAAGGTAAGTTGCTACACTGTTTGCATCTTTTGTGGATGCAATTGAGTAACTTCCAGCACCTCCTCCTATTGACAACAATACTTTGATGCCTTTGGCTTGACATGACTTGATGTCCGAGCTTAAGCCAGTGCATCCATCACTGTATGGATCACAATGACCAGCTAGATTAATCATCGGAGTTTGGCCGTCTCCGAAAGTCGGTAAAAAGGCTATGATCACATATTCATAGTTGCCTGTGGCACAAGCCTCGGCTAACGTGCCCTCGTTTCCGTTCTGGCCCCAGTAGATTGCAATTTTGCCTGCATTAGAACCATTTGCTAGTGCTAACATGAGTAAAGAGAAAAATGCGAATGAGATTGTCGATTTCAATGCCATTTTCATTTGTTGTTGCCTATATCTATCGAATGTTCACAAGATATGTGTTGATCAATTTATGTTGCAAATCATAGTTGTGGGAGTGGCTTTTATAAGAGTGACATTACCAAGTATGTTACAAAAATGTGGTCCTTTTGATTATAAGAGCGTTGCTTGGTAGTTACTTTGGCAGGGGTTCCATGTTTTAAACGCAGTCATTGATTCTGACCCATTTTGACATCCCTCTTGTCTGTTTCTTTTTCTTGCTACTCTTTTTTTGGCATTATGCTTTTGTTAATTTTTTTCAGTTACAGAAAACAGAAAAGTAGTCACAGCTATTCAATTGTTTTATTGTTTAAAAGTTCATATTAAGGGTAGGCAATTTATTTTATCAAAGTTTATGCAATACTCTTTTTTTTTCTTTCTTTCTTTTCTTTCTTACTGCATCTTTGTACTATAAAACCATTTTTAAATTTTCAAACGCGTTGATTATTTTTCTTTCACTAGTACACCCATAATTATGTCAACAAAAATTGTTAACAGATTTAATAATGTTATCAATTTTTTTTAATTCCCGTGGTTGAAGTCAAAAAACTCTTATGTTAAGGGATAAAGTATTTGATCAAAATAAATTAAGACTAAACACGTTTATATTTTAACTTTTGGCATGTTTAGATTCAAATACCACCGATTTTTATTTTTTATTTTTGGCTTAAATAGGTCTTTCGTCCCTGCAAATATAGACTATTTGAATTTTCGTCTTTGAAATTACTAATCCTTCCATTTTGCCATTGCAAATATTAATCATTTGAAAAATGGTCCTAATTACATCTAATTAGTAACTTCAGAGACGAAAATTCAAATGACATATATTTGCAGGCACGAAATACTTATTTAAGCCAACCACCTCGCCCAATCATCACTTGTCGCATGGGCACCAAGTTGCTAATGACAGCCCACCTTAGCAAAAAAACCTAATTAGGACCAAAAGGCACCAAGTTGCTAATGACAGCCCACCTCAGCAAAAAAACCTAATTAGGACCAAAAGGCACCAAGTTGCTAATGACAGCCCACCTCAGCAAAAAAACCTAATTAGGACCAAAAGTCAGATGATTAGATTTTGCAGTGACAGATTGAAAGGATTAGTAACTTCAGGGACGAAAATTCAAATGACCTATATTTGCAGAGACGAAAGACTTATTTAAGCCTTTATTTTTTTTACAATAACATCCTTGTGAGAATAAATATTAAATGGAAAATGTTTTTTCCCACGAACCATACAACCACGAAAACCAAAAAATTTCATTTACCACCACCCATGTTTTCCACCAAAAACCAATTTAATATTTATTCATTATATAATGAGAAAAAAAAAGTCAGATGCTTGTGTGGTATCGTGGATATCGTAACTTGATTTTTTGTGTGAGATTCTTTTATTTACGATTGATACTCAAATATTAATTAAAAGGATCGCTTAGAGTTTAAAAGGATTGCCTTTTTCAACTATACCACCACTTAGTTAGAGAGTTAGTGTGGGAACACCGGTTATCAAACATGTGATTCCAGAGGAAGGGAACTTATCTTCAATAAACTATATATTATAATTTGGTCTTTTAACCTTGTCAAACACAACCTAAAAAAAAGAGGTTGTGTCTCTAGTACATTCTTGTCTCTAAGTTTATTTGACATCATTAACTATTTAGACTTAATTTACTTTATTTAATAAATAAACCACGGAAAAATGGGCACTCACGTGTCTGTTTTTTTGAGCGGTATTTCATATAAATCTTGATTAGAATTATAAATAGAAATATTTATGACAACAATAATTTAATAACAATATAATTTAAAATTCTTATCATTTTTAATAACATCAACGATATAACATTAATATAAGAAAATTTGTTTAAGGATATAATCCTAATAATAAAAAAACTCAACCCAAAATCCTCAATCCTCTTTATATATAACGTAGATATAGGTATTGTTCTTATTGTAGCGGGGGTAGTCTTATTTTAATGGGATTTAATTTTTGAAACATAATCCAATGAAGAATTTGTGCTATTTAATGTTTATGCCCCTTGTGATACTTGTAGTCAACATATGTTGTGGGAGACTCTATCTATCATGTTGGCTAACTGTGAAGGGGTTAATATATGCGTGTGTGGTGATTTTAATGTTGTCCGCAGGGTGGAAAAGAGACGGATTTCGGTTGTATCCATTAGTTTACCAGGTGTTGCCTCTTTTAATAATTTTATTGAACACAATGACCTGTGGATTTTCCTCTTATGGGGCGTCGATTTACTTGGTACTGTGGGGATGGTCATGCTATGAGCCGTCTTGATAGATTTTTGTTATCAGAAGGTTGATGCTTGAGTTGGCCTAATTGTCTTCAGGTAGCTCAGTTGCGTAGGTTATCGGACCACTGTGCTTTGGTTCTTTCTGTTGATGATCAAAATTGGGGACCGAAACCGTTCCGGATGTTGAAATGTTGGGTGGATATTCCTGGGTATAAGAATTTTGTTAGTGACAAGTGGCGGTCCTTGCAAGTAGAAGGGTGGGGTGGCTATGTGTTGAAGGAAAAAATAAAAATGGCCTTCGGAAATGGCATCAAACACACTCTCAGAACATTTCGGGTGAGATTTCCGTAGTTACAGGCCGTATAACAGCGCTAGGTGAAAAGGGGGAGGAGTTTACTTTGGTGGAGGATGAGGTTGAGGAGTTACATAATTTGTCGGCTAAGTTGCATTCTTTATCTCGGATTCATTATAGTATTTGCTGGCAATAGTCGAGGTTGAATTGGTTGCGAGAGGGAGATGCCAACTCTAAGTTTTTTCATGGAATCATGTCACGTAGGCGCCGTGTTAATAATATTTATGTTTTTGATGTGGGTGGTGTTTAGGTGGAAGGTGTTGGTAATGTTAGAACAATGGTGTTTAATCATTTTTCGAACCATTTTCAAGCGCCGGTAGTGGTGCGTCCCAACCCTGTGGATTTGAATTTCCGTATGTTGTCACATAGGGAAGGGGTGGCCTTGATAAAGCCTTTTAGCATGGAAGAGTTGAAATCAACAGTGTGGGATTGTGATAGTTTCAAATGCCTGGGACCGGATGGAGTTAATCTTGGTTTCATCAAAGATTTTTAGGAGGATTTGAAGGAAGATCTGTTTTGTTTTGTGCCAGAGTTTCATCGGAACGAAAAGCTTCTGAAAGGTATAAACAACACTTTTATCACTCTAATTCCCAAAAAAGATTGTCCCCAGAGAATGAATGGTTATCGTCCCATTTCATTAGTCGGAAGTTTGTATAAGGTATTGGCTAAGTTATTGGCAAATAGATTGAGGGGTGTCATTGGATCCGTTATTTCTGATACCCATTCTGCTTTTGTAAAGGGTTGTCAGATTCTTGATGGTATTCTGGTGGCTAATGAGGTGGTAAATGAAGCAAAACAAATTAAGAAGAAATTACTTATGTTCAAAGTTGATTTCGAGAAAGCGTATGACTCCGTGGATTGGAATTTACTTGGAGGAGCTAGGCCAATGTCAGAGCTATGCGTGCGGTGTTGTATCTCCTTGAGGCCATGTATGGACTCAAAATTAATTTTGGTAAGAGTGAGTTGGTGGGTGTGAATGTTAGTAGGCCGTTGCTTCTCGAAGCGGCGATTGTTTTGAATTGTAAAATTTCCTCTTTACCTATTGTGTATCTCGGCCTTCCGTAGGGGGATCTTGCGATTGAATTTTTGGGACCCGGTGGTCAATCATATTAAATCCCGTTTTTCGAGTTGGAAGAGTAAATATTTATCTTTTGGTGACTGTCTTGTTCTTCTTAAGTCTATCCTGACATTGTTCCATGTCTATGCTATTTCCTTCTTCAAAGCTCCCTCATGTATCATCTCTTCTATCAAACCTCTTTTCTTTTTTTTTGGGGGGGGTGGGGTGAGGATAATAGGAAATTTTTTTGGGTTGATTGGAACTCCATTTGTATGGAGAGGGAGGTTGGTGATTTTTGGGTAATTGGAGAATTCGAGAGTTTAATTTGGCGTTGTTGGGTAAGTGGTGTTGGAGACAGGTGTCGGAGAGTCACAGTTTGTGGTATAGGTTGTTAACAGCTAGATATGGCTCTTTGGGGGGCGGGTGAATGCTGGTGGTAGGGAAGGGTCGGTGTGGTGGAGGGAGATAGCTAACATTCGCGATGAGGTTAGCTCAGTAGTGGGTACTTGCTTTCCCGATAATCTTAGATTAAAAGTTGGAAATGGAGCTAGAACATTGTTTTGGTTTGATAGGTGGGTGGGTGAGGTTTTTTCAGGTTCGTTTTCGTTGCTTGTTTGATTTATCAGAAAATAAATTATTGACAGTGGCGCAAATGTTTGATTTAGGGTGGGATGCAGGAGGGGAGGCGGAGGTTGCGAGCATGGGAGGAGATGTTAGAGGAGTGTAGGTTGCTATTACTGACTGTTGAGCTGCAGGGTAATGTTGATGATGATTGGTCTTGGATACCTGATCCAGGAGTTGCTTATACCGTTAAGGGGGCCTATCGGACGCTTACCGGTGGGGCAGTTAATGCTCCTATAATTGTTTCGGTACATGCGCCTCTTCTTTGGAGGAAAAATGTCCCTTTAAAAGTCTCTATTTTTGCTTGGCGCCTTTTTTGGAATAGATTGCCTACGAGGGCTAATTTATTTCGGAGGGAGATTATTCAGCAGAAAGCTCAGTTGTGTATTGCCGGTTGTTGAGAGATCGAGTCTGATATTCATCTTTTCTTGTCTTGTAGCGTGTTTGGACAAGTTTGGCAGCTTGTTTGACATTGGTTAGGAGTTTATACAACAGACCCCTTAACCATTGTCGACCATTATCTTCAGTTTGGTACTTCCTCAGGTATTGCAAAATCACGATGTTCTTTTATGCAGTTAATCTGGTTTGCAAGCACTTGGATAATTTGGAAGGAAAGGAATGCTAGAATTTTCTCTACAAAAGAGAGCACACCATATCAGTTTTTGGAAAATATCAAACTTATTTCCTTTTGGTGGTTTAAAGCTCATTTTACTGTTTATCATTATAAGTTCCATGACTGGTGTCAAAACCCATTTTTATGCTTCGGGTGCTGGCTAATGCTTTTATTTGTTTCAGACTCTATTGTAATTATTGTCTATCCTTTTTTGCACACCTTGTGCTAGAGGGATAGATCATTGGGTTTAATATATTCCATTTTGATTTGTTAAAAAAAATTGAATTAATACTTTAAATAATATTATTAAAGGATAGAATAGTAAAAAATAACATGAAGGAACGCCGAAATTTCAATTAATCTCTTAAGAAAAAAATTAGCATTCATATTTACAGAGGTACATAGATTTATTTAATAAATTAAAAAAATCATACACTTTAATAGTGTATTATGTAATAGATTGAAATCAACAAGTTTTAAACTGCACAAAATTAGTTCCATCAATCATTTTAAACAAATCAAACATTTTTTTTTTGTGAAGGTAACAAATCAAACTTACATATATTTGCAAATACAATAACAATAAGATTGATAGAGAATATTTTGTTCGCTTATACTCATATGTAATATTTGCTGCTTCTAATTTATTCTCTTCTCTAGTAATTGTTCAACTTTAGCTTATTGTTAGATTGTCGAAATTTAAACTAATGATTAAAAACTAACTAAACTCTTGCTCTTCCTATTAGTAGTTTCCTTCTTAAATGAGTGAATCCCTTAACCAAAGCTTGACACAACGACTTAAACAAACTTCTAAACCCCGAACAATCACTAACAACCAGAACCTACAATTTAACTTCCTCCAACAGTTATCCTCCAATATAAAAACCTTCAGAGCCTCCTCCTCCTTACTATCCCATTCTTCTCAATAATTCGATTGGTAATATAATTAAATGAAAAAATAAGTTTATTGAACCATGATTTATCAGCAAGAAATCAACTCCGTCTTTTGGTGTTTTATTTTACTTGTTATGATGGTCACATTTTTCACTACGGACCAAACAATCTAAAATAGAAGGCATGAAAATGAATGTGATTGATCAATGTTGGAGATTTAATTTTGAATGTAGGAAAAATCGGCAACAACATGCCACTTGCTCGTGGGATATGCGGGAAAAATGACAAACAACATATGTAAGGGCTTAATCCATTATAAAGTTATTGATCCTAGTGACCAACCTTTGAACCCAAGACCTAGCACCTTAAGATATGGAGATTATAAGATTCAAGGTAAAGTTTGGATCACATTCCAAAGGGACATGAACATTAATCTTGTGCGACCCCTTCTCATCAGTTGTTTCACCCCCATTGATGGTTCAGGTGTCGATGTCCATATAGCAGATAATGCATGCTTGATGATATATAAGGTAACATTAACGATCAACTTGATATTAAAAAAATCAATTTAAGATGAAAAGTATATATGTAATAAATGGATTTATCTCTAAAAATGCAGTAATACAGCGAAAACGTTTATGTAAAAAATGATACATTTGTTGTCTTAGTTAAAAAATAATTTCTACACCATCATATCGTAGGAGTTGATCGAAATTTTAAAACAAATATAATTTATTGTTTTTTTTTTGTTGCCTCTAACACTTATATATAACATTAAAAATATAGACAAATATTATCATTTACTTTTCAAGTTTACACAATCATAGTTATAGTTTTAAAATTTCTTCTTATTATATTTCAAGCAGGTATCTATCACTTCATAATTTAGAATGACATTATTATTATTTTTGTTTGCTAGAGAGAATAGATGCAAATGATTCAATTGTTTAGGTGTTATGAGGAAGCGAGTATATATAAAAAAGGGTGGCAAGTGCAATATTTCGGTCAAAAACAACAAAGTGAATCCAGTCACTTAATGTGTGAATTGATTCAGACAGCAAGATGAACAATGAAGATTGATATGTATCAGACAAATAGTAAACCGATTCAAGAGACCCAGGATAAAGGTTGATACGATTCAAATTCATATAAATCGATTCAAGAGTGGCACGATTCAAAATCTCATGAATTGATTCTACCTAAGTCATAAAATTTTCATGATACAATTCATGGACAATTGAATCGATTCAGTACTGAGAGAAATAGGCTACATTGTAGAAACAAACTTACTCTATGTGTGTGTTACTTCAGACACAAGAAACAAGGGAACAAGGTTTCTAGAGTGCCTTAACATAATTCTAACATATGTCAATCAACAATAAACATCATCACATCACAACTAATAAGCACTATAACGTTAACCTATAACCTATCCAACAAACATCATCAAAACAAAGACTAAAAGCAACAACGACTTCAGTTAATAGTGTTTTACCTCATGTAATATATGTCATTTTCGGGTTACCCCCTATTATTTTTAGTTTTTTAGATTTCATCCTTGTAATTTGAAGATTTTTTGTTTTGGACCTTCATGACATCAAATTACAAAATTTATGGTACTTTCGTCCCCTGTAATTTGAGCAAAATTCAGTTTACCCCTGCCATATCATCGATTTTGTACAGTCGAAATTCATGAAGGTCCAAAACGAAAAGTCTTCAAATTACTTGGAATCTAATTTTTTTTTGCAGGGGGTAAACCAGAAAGAGTCTATATTACAGGGGGTAAAACACTATTTACTCTTAAAACTATTTAAGTCTTTTTATAAAGTGGAGGTGATGCTTGCCAAGTTTTTATGTCTGAGAGTTGTTGGTCGACAATTACAGATGGTGGAATCCATAAAAGTTGAGCATAACTTAATGGTGATGACAGAAGTAGTTAGAATTTAGTGTTTTAAATCGTCAATTGCAGTGAACAAATCTCCTTGTGATGGAAGAATGTGAATAGTTTTTGGTCCAAAGTGAATTTGGCCTAGGTTTTTACCATACATTGCGAGAGTAGGCTTTTGAGCAGTTCAGAAGACACTCAATTAATATATATATGTTTTCGAACAATATTAGTCATCTTATGTGATTTTTGCTTTCCTATAAAAACAAAGTTGTAAAATAATGAAAATTTGGTAAAATTATGATTACTTGTGGTTGGTTAGTTTTTATGTGACCCTTTTACAAAGTGTGATAACTTGAGAAAAAGAACACATTAATATACTTAGAGACATTTAATAAATACTATAAAACTAGGATGAGTTTTAAATCTCCATAAAGGCTAATATATACTTAACTGATGTATGGAGAGAATCGGTTTTATAAATTATTTGGGGATAAAACTATTTTTTATATGAAAAGGGGAGGTGAATATGGCCAAAATTGTCGAGTATGTTTATGTTATTATTATCTTTCTTTCTCTATTTCTCGTTGCAACGAATACTGAAGATAAGCCATTTTATCGTTTTCAAATTTCCTTTTTTACTTCGTACATGATATTTTATCTTATTTTGGTTACATTTTCTTAATATATTTCTTCATTACAGGGTATTATTATAAATGCTTTAAAGATTCAGATTGTATAAAATTGGTGTGTCGAACTCCTTTGAAACCAAAGTGTATGTACAGACACATATGTAAATGAAAACTAGTGCTCACCCCAAATAATTATGTGCTCACATGATTATGACCATATCTAAAATAGTACACGTACACTTAGAATATTCCACAAGTTGTCATTTTGTTATTGGGTTAACACCCCAATAGTTTTAATTGTTTTTTTTTCTAATTTGAATGTATGAGTTTGTACTCTAAGATGATGGTAAAAAAATAAAATAAGGTAAAAATTAATAATATTTGATTGTCTTATTCTTTCAAAGATTTAAAAAAAATTCCATGACATTCAATTTAGACATCTAATTTTTATATTGAAACAAGAGCAATATTATTATTTCCTAAAAAAAGAAAGAGCAATATTATTAAAATTTTAAAAATTAGACATCTAATATATTATAATTTCATAGTTTTTAATATTATATTTATATGTAAATATATTAATTTCATAGTTTTTAATATTATATTTATATGTAAATATATTAGATGTCTAATTTTTCTATGACATTCAATTTTGACATCTAATTTTAAAAAAAATTCCCTAAGAAACAAGGAAAAAGATTCAGAAGACAATGACTATCTTTTGAAATAAGGTTTTCTTTCTCTTTTAAAAGATATGATAAATAGAACGTCTATATAGTTAATTGTTTATTTTCATGTGTCATCTTAATTTAGCAATTATATTTATGTTACACCCTGATTCTTAACAACGAGAATGTATTTTTTATTTATTTTATAAACATCAGTAAACAATTTAAAACTTTAGTCATGATTATTCTTTTATAAAGTTAGAGTAATTTTTGTTACAACTCCTATTCTAAAATGACAATAAATTGAATACAACTTTTGGTAAGACACAAATTCAAGGCACATTACAACTATCGACTACTTTGTTTAATGCAAACACAAGAAAGTACTTCAAGATAACATAACTTCTCTAAAAATTAACATATAAACAAAATAAATGAAGAAGTGATATAACTTCATGAAGATCCTTAGGATTATCCTTAACTCTAAAGATAAGGGTGGATAGATACTAAAGAACCCCCAATGACACCAAATACAAAAGCATATGGACACAATCTAAGTCATTTCTCTTATATGATTCAATCTTTATCACAATCTCTATGTAACTTAACCTATTAAATCTGAAATGCTCAGACTAGTCCATCACAATAGTGGTGGTTATAATAGAAATACAACATATACATAAATCATGGAGTAAGTACACAATGCATTTATAATCATTAAGCATGCATATCTACCATTTTCTCAACATATAGCACATTATGACAAAGCTAAAACAATTCTAATACAATCTCGATATGCCAATGCGTATGATATTGAAATATCTAGCCCTTGTTCGTGGGTGGTGATAATTACTCTTATTCATGCAGCATAGATCAAGTCCTCTATGATTTGAATGTGTAGCCACTCTTAACACATTATAATAGGTTTAATTTCTCACAACAAAAACATTACATTAGGTGTCGTCTCGCACTGACCAACATCAACTTTAATTGTAGAAATTACTTTGGTTCCGAACAACATAATATGTAAACCTAAGCATATAATTTATAAACATTCAAGCAACTCCTTCATTCATCATGTTTAGCATAATTCTAACATTTTATATATATAATAACATGTCATCTTACGTTATTCTTAGCATGTTTTCAGTTATTTCAGTAGGTTTTACCAGCAGAACAGAGGAGTATTAGAACAATTGTCTATGATTACGAGACATTTGTATTGTTTTCTATATTTAAGTCTGTAATTATATTCTTCCAAAAACATAGCAATTTTAGGATGTTCTTGATGTAATTCATGAAGAAATCATGCATATCGGCAAAGCAAGACATCCGAAGATTTGTGAACACCTAGGTAAGATGAAGAATGAAGATTCAAGAGGCCTCATAAGACTTTACAAAGGGAGAAATTTTGTTCCCTAGTTCCAAGACATCTTACATAGAAGCAAACACCTAAAAAGGCAACCAAACATGCGTTTTCAGGGTAAGTTTTCTTTCTTTTGTAATTTGTTTTTAGTTGCATGTGCAACTAAATCTTTTTACAGACAAACCAAAATATGTCGAGTTGATAAATAATTGTTATATGTCTTGACAATAATTTGTAGATAAATTGATGCACAAATAATTTCCATTAATATTCAAAAGTTTAAAAATTGTAATCAAAATTATACAAACAAACATAATAAAATATACACCCACATTAATGTAGTAAAAATAACGGATAGACGGACACGGTAGTACCCGACTTTCCACTAATAAAATAAAAATATTATGTATCCAGTGTACTTTTGATTATGAAATGTGTGTATGTAAGGGTGCAGATTCCCTCCAGTGAAATTTTTAATGAAGAGAAGAGAGTGCAGTGAACATCAGTATCATTCAATTACTTCAATGTTTAGGATCCCACATGAAGTAGTCAAAAATAAATAATTTAGATCTCACTACATGCCGTGTATATAGTGTGCTAGTGTAGTGAACTATGTTAAGGGAAGTATTATGGTATTTTTTACCGTGAGGTCAAATGATTTTTCCAAAAAAAATGGGGTCAAATGATCAAAATATTCATTCTTTGGTTTTAAGAATATAGAAGGTGTGGGGTCAGCTGCCCCATTAATATTCTTTTATTCTCTAATTTATCACATTTCCAATTTTGTATTTTATATCTATTACATTACTCTCTTTATCTCGATCTTTCTCAAAATACATACACCTTTAAAGACACTGTAGACATATCAATTTCATCAGATAAAAAGATAAATATTAAAATAGATGTCGAAAACAGTGTTAATACTCATCTACTCCTAATATTAGTCACCATGTGCACTTCACACACACTTCCCACAAAGTACAAACACTAGTCCTTTTAATGGTGGCAAAAGACAAATTAAATATGGACATATTCCATTGTACATTATCTATCACGTGAACTCCCATGGCAAAATATTCTCTTCTTTTGAAATATATACCCAAAAAATATATAACTCTAACTCTTTAATCCATCCCTAATAAAAAAAAAAAACTCTTGAATCCATATTTCCAATCCTAAAGACCCACTCATATAACACAAACTTGGTAGATGGAGATGGAGAAACTAGTAGAAGTATGCGAACCAGCAGAGGTTCGCATAGAATTCACACTTAATAACAAATGTCGAACTACAATACAACTCAAGTCATTAAACCCAACCAAACCAATAGCTTTCAAAATACAAACTTCATCACCCCACAAATTCTTAGTTAACCCTCCCACTGGACTCATTCCACCCCTCTCCATTTCCACTTTTCAAGTCATTCTCAAACCTCAATCTCATCTCCCTCCTTCCTATCCTCGCTCTCCCAAAGACCGTTTTCTCATCAAAACCGCGGAGTTCACAGCCAACTCTTCTGATAATGATTCAATTAACGCGTTGTTTGCTTCGCGTTCTTATGGATTATCTACTTATGATATCAAACTCAAAGTGGCGTTTGTTGGTTCGTTTCTTCTATGTGACGCTGTTTCTCGCGGTGATTTGGAATGTGTTAGGAGTTTGATTAAAAGGCAGCGTTCTGTGGTTTTGGATATGTCTTTGAAGGAGTCTGAGTCGCTTCTACGAGTTGCTACGGAGTTGGCTTACCCGGATGATATGGTTCATATTCTCCTTGAAGCTGGATTGAGAGTTCATGAAGCCGTTGGATTCGATAAGTTCAAGGGTTCTGATGATGAACCTGTGGTGGGTGGGAATGTTGCTCGTGATGAA
Source organism: Medicago arabica (assembly GCA_946800305.1). NCBI lineage: Eukaryota > Viridiplantae > Streptophyta > Magnoliopsida > Fabales > Fabaceae > Medicago > Medicago arabica. The sequence continues at coordinate 32,535,454 of OX326968.1, forward strand.
GAACAACATGTGAGTGCCTCATCACTTTCTTCAATTTTTGTCTTGTTTTAGAGAAAACAAACAAACGGTGTTTACATATTCATGTATAAAGTCAAAAAAATGTAGTACAAATGTGTGGTATAAAAACTTATTAATTGTTTATAAACTAATAATAACATGTATACCATAAAGTTAGTACAAGTTTATGGTAGTAAACTTCAAATGTGCAGTAACTTTTGTTCATAAAAAAAATGTAACTATAAGCTTCAAATTTACATTATGCTTTATGATATTGGTGTTTAAAAAATTATGTACTGTGAAAATACTAAAAATGACTTTTATGTTTGTCATGTTTTAAGAAAGCAGTAGTGGTAAATCATTTTGCAGTTTATATTTTTCTTCATCGTAAAATTTGCTTTGACTTTTACTGTAACTGTTGACAGTAAATAAAAAAATATTGGAAAAAATAAATCATTAAAATAAAATTTGAGTGGAGTATTTTTGGAATATAACATTAAATTTTAGGAGTAAAATCTTAATTATAATGTATTCCTAACAATTTTCAAAACTCTAAATTTAAGGCACATCAGATTGAACAAATTCATGCCTCTTTATTGATATCCTAGATGATTTTATTTTTATTGTTAGGTGGAGGATGAGGAACATGGAGAATTGTTGTTAGAGGCTTCGAGGCTTGGAAATGTAAGGGAAGTCGAGTTACTATTACGACAAGGTGTGAATTTCAACTATCGTGATCATTATGGCCTAACAACGCTTCATGCCGCGGCATTTAAAGGGCACAAGAATGTGATCTTAATGCTTAGTGAGGTAGGGTTGGACTTAGAATGTGAAGATGATGAAGGTAATGTGCCCTTGCATATGGCAGTGGAGAGTGGTGATATTGAGACAGTTAGGGTTTTTGTTGACAAGGGTGTGAACCTTAATGCCATGAACAAGAGAGGTGTGACACCTTTGTATATGGCTAGAGTTTGGGGTTATGAGGATGTATGTCAGTTGCTTATGAGCAAAGGAGCATTGTCTACTCTTTCTCTTACTTCAGCTTAAAATTGTATTTTTTGTCATCCACCATAAAATAAAATAAAGCATTGTTACACGTGCCTATTTCCAATTTGATAATGCTTAATGCTTTTATTATATATATGTAATTTTATAATGTGGTTTCTGTCATCAACCAACCATCAACCATAAAAAACAATTTGAGCTGTGAAAATAGATTATGGCAGTAAGAAATTTGATAATCTTTTTACTATCAAATACATAATTTTAAGGACTAATTGTTTGAGAGAATATGAATTTAAATCTTAGTGAAAAGAATCTTTGGTTTGGTTTTACTTACTTCTCCGGTTAAACTATGAATCAACAGGATTTCATTTCCCTTCCTTGAGAACTAGAGGCTTAAGAATTTTTTTTTTACATAATTCATGTTCATTTTACATATATATACTTGTTCACATATGTGTAAATCCAAGTCTTCATGATGATCTTGTTGTTGGTCACCCTAGATAGAAAACCCTACATTAATGTGTTTTCTCATATGCCCTTGTGTGCCTAAATCAAGCACAAATATCTCTAACCAAAGTCAGGAGGTTTGAGGCAACACTCACTTATCTTGAGATATTTTACACCTACAAATGAATGTAAAAACCAAAGTGTGCATGCACTAACATGTGGAGTTGAGGGAATCAAGAGTTAGGCACGACGATTAAGAGCCTCGGTCGGCCGCTTCAGTTGCGTTCCTCGTGTCGCATATGGAGGAGGAAGGTTTTGTCGGACTCTGGCGGATTGTTCATCCTTGCAAATGGGTCCTATGTATAACTGAATTTTGGTGTGTCATGGTTGTGGGATTTAGAGGTTATCATTTTATGTCTTTGCGATGGTGAAGATAGATTTAAAAGATTGTTTAATTTCCGATGGAACCATTCAAATTTGCATGGTTCCCAATTTATTTATTTTTATCTTTGCGACGGTGTTTGTGTAATTTAGATTTAACTAACGGTTGAACCTATATCTAACATAATTATTGGAGTACGTATATTACTAGATTTTATTTCAGTACAAATTCATTTTTCGTGTTTTTTTTTTTTACCATTTAATACAATCCCGCAACCATAGAAAGTATAAAATCATTCAAGCGTGCACAAACGGTAAAATTAAGAAAATAAACTGAGTTGAGAGAGAACAACCATTTGAGTTGAGAAGAACTCCAACCAAATATTCCATCAATTTTTAGGATAAAGATTCTAGTAAACTGGATTTGAAAAGATATGCTCACATTGACCTCACTATAGGTGGATTGGAGTGTGTGTGGGGGAGACAAAAAGACATCAGTATGCTTGGTAATTCAAAACATTAGATGAAAACATCGAAACAACAAATAGGATAACAAATCAATATACATCGAAATCAATGGGTCTACTTAAAAGGCAAATTTTCACCTGGTTCATTATGATACAACACTTGCATCACTTTGATTACTGAAACAAACAAGTTTTTAACAATTCTATGCAAGATACCGATACATTTTTCTGTCGTTATCATCCCTCTCCAAAAAGTCCCGCTCAATGAGAGACTCAATGCGTTTCTTGACCTCTGTTGGATTTGCAAGGAAACGTGATTGCAACTGCTTTGTTACTTCAGCTATAAGATTGTTATGATCAAGTTGCTTCCTAGATTTCATGATCCTCACTATCGCCGCCTCAATCTGAGGCTTCCTGTCCTCCTCCACTCGCTGCCGAGTTTCCTGTTTCTCAGGTTCGGATTCCTTTTGTGCAACTACAGTTCCTATTTTAACCTTGTATAGTTTACTACTGAATTTGTCATTGACAGAGAAAGCATCATCCTCACCAACATCTTTACTCATCGGCTCCTTTCTAAGGACATTTCTTCCCTTAACTAAAGCCAATGATTGCAGACATCTCTTAAGATCCGGGGCAGGAATCTCAGTTGCTTGCTCAATCTCCTTGTAGCTAAGTTTATCAGCATTATTGAAAAGCATAAGGACACACATTTGGTAGGTAGAGACATTTAACTCATGCTTCTGACCCTTCCCAAAGGTTGCTTTTAAGTCTGCAAAGCCCATGTTAGTTTGCCAAGACAATCTCCTGCCAGTATGTGTGCCAAGGTAATACGACCGAAACTTCTCGCAAAGTGCAGATATTTCCACCGGCAGGTTGCATGTAATACTAGACTGAGTTGGCCAAGACCCTGTTGTAAGAACCTGGACAGTAAGCGTAGGACCGTCGCCTATGTCAGGGTGGCTGGCATAAAAGCCCTGCATTGTGTCCTGAGAGGTTTTCATGTCTGTAAACATTCCCTCTAATTTTGATGTAAATTGATAGCCACATTCAGTCTTGAGCTTAACAATGAGACTTCTCTCGGCATCATCAGAAACTGTTTTTCCAGACAAAAGCCTCTTTGCCAGATGCTGTTTATAATACTTCTCAAAAACATCCTTTTCTTGTAAGTATCGGAACAGCATCATCACCTTGTCCAGAGTAACCTCTACATCATCCTCGTTGACCCCTTTCAGACCCTTACGAAGTTTATCATCTACAAATAGTGAAATGAACTCTGGAGAACGGGGGTTCAAGTTAATGAAATATTCAAACGAGGAATTCAAAGCATTCTGGAAAGACTTGTCGTTGTTAAATGCCAGGTTTATAATCTTGTCGTATTTGTCTTTCTCATCTAAGAGCCTCTGCACAAACTCTACTGGATCCTTCAATCTTTCAGGATCAGTAACAAGCTGTTTACCAGATTCCCTTATGTGTGAAGTCATCACCTCTCGTATTTTCAAAAGACCGTCTGTTACACGGCGGAACAAGTTATACATCCTACCCAAATCTTCATATTTATCATCACAAAGCATGTTGACTAAACCAGAATTCTCCATATGGATTAACCTGAGCATGTGATTTTCAATCATCTGCGTCTCCACCACTTTATTGATCTTCTTTTCAGTCTCGGGATCCATGTAATGGCCAACTCTATCCATTTCCTCATTCAGACGCCTCTCAGCTTTCTTAAGATAATCACCACAATCACAACACTCAATGAATCTTTGGGACTCTACCTGATAAAACTCGGCTGAAACTTGAAGAAAATGAGCCTCAAATTCTTGACCATAAACAGCTGGACCTAAATCCATTAGCATTTTTGTTATATTTCTCATTATCCCTCTATCAATAACGTCACCAGTGCGTTCACTCTGTACTAATTCCAGAAGTGTGTTCAGTAGCCGAGTCCTGATTTGGTTGGAATAAATGACATTTTCTCTCCATAGATTCAGCCCGAGTTCATGAACAGGAGTCTTTTTGACGCTTGGAATGTAAGTTCTGTCCATGTACATCAGTATATCTCTAATCATTTGCAATGCTTTGTTATGATCATTCCATTTCCTGTTCAGTTCTTCCAGAAAAGACCCTCCTTGAGCTGCTTCAATAGATTTAGCTATTTCTTTGAGATGTGCAGTCATGGTCGCAACCAATCCTGAGTACAACCTATCACCAAATTTGTGAAGCACCATATTGTATGCATTTCTGAATCCACATATAAACAGAAAGGGGGAAATTAGAAATATAAGATCTATTTTCTCTCAGGGAAATACATAAAGCATAAGATCCTCCGTGTGTAAATGTCCAAAATGAAACTTCATAACAAACTCATCCAAAATGCCAGAAACAATTCTTTAATTCAAGTAAAAGCAGGTCAATCAAGGACAGATGATAAAGGAAACTTGGCTGCAAACTTCAACATATTGAAACCCAAGTAAAGTTTACAAACCTATTATGTAAAATCCTCTAAAATTAAAAAGTGCAACAGCCACCAAGCTTTGTCGCACATACTGATTGAAGTATCAATAAAAAAAAACCTAATGTTCAATAATTGGTTTGAGCAGTATTTTAACTGGTTTTGTTGAAAATACATATAGAGTTAACGTTGTTTAATGTTCAACTTGGCTTAGATTCATTGGACAGAAGTAATGTAGATTCACTGCACCATAGGAAATATAATCAGCTCTACTTATTCCTGTTCTAAATTGTATATAAATATGACATTCTACTGAGTGGTCTAATCACTTCAGCATACTCAGAAACATGTCATCTTATACTTTGCTCAAACATCTTAAGTGGCTTCTCACTTTCTATAATTTACACTTCTCGCATCATCCACTAGTGTTTTTATCAAATTATATTATATGTTATCCAAGCTTCTTATTGGCACCTTTGTTTGTCTTTTCACATGATCAAACTATCTCATATTCGCAACTTGTTCTATTTTTTTAAAACAAAGAAGTTAATGGTGAATACAGAACAAACTAGTCAACCTAGAGGGGTTATAGATCATTTTGGGTCACACAGTAGCCGCTAAAGTGCAGATAATAAATACGATCAGAACTAAAAGTTTATAAAACATACCTGATCAATAATTGTAATAGAACAATTGCTTACCGGAATGAAGGTATATAAAATTAAGCAATAACATAAATCTAACAAGCATAATATAGAAAGGAACACAAATTTTAGTTAAAAATAAGGCGGTGATGGTAATTATTAAAAAAAAAAAAAAAGGACACAGGTGATCAGGAAAATAAAGGACGGTAACCGATTAGTAAAATTAAAAATAAATACCATGTGAAATAGTGAAACAGTGAAAAGTGAGTTTTGGTTTTAGTCCTCTAAATGAAATCATATGAAGACAGAAAGATAACAAGAATGGCGATGGGCACAAGAATGAAGGACAAGAATTAAACTTGTGTGCAAAACGCAAAGGAAGCTGAACAAGCATGCAATTCTGCTGTAAATATCGACAGTGAGGGGTTTGATTGATGACAAATGGGTTCTAGCTGGCATATGCGCCAGAAGAAGTTTGCTCAGGATCAGCTTCTATGGCCATTATTCATGGACTTAACCCACATTTGTGGTTCTCCATGCCACAATGCTGAAATGCTCTCCTATGAGTCACTTGGAGCACAGAGCTCAGTTAGGGAGCAGCCTCCTGGCCAATATTGACTACTACTATAGTGAATTTCATGACAAATATAATGAATCGGTTGCATAAATCTGACAAATATATTTTGACAACCACTCTTTTTATACTATAAAATCTGACATCACTCCTTTTTTATTACAGAAGGATTGGTTAACATCATCAAGCCCCATGAACATTGTCAAATACTGACAACACATTTGTCAAGGGAAAACATGTTGATTGTTTGTCAAGGTCCAGTTTGGATATCTTCTAGCTTATGGGAGCTTTTCAGTTAGAATAAATTTAGTGTTCTTCAACTATTAAAAAGTTTTAAAAAACTTGTAGATGTTTATATAGAAACTAAATGAGAGATCTTCTGAAAAGATTGAGATACAGAAGCTAATTTCAACTAAAACTTATGGTTTTTCAGTATTTATTTATCCACAAGTGCTTCTTGAGAAGTTTGTTAGAAATACGACACAGGAAAGATGTAAACTGAAAAGCAATATTATGCATATAAAAGTTGAAGTTTTTTAGTTTGTAAGCAATGCTTCCATATTTCTCCACCACTCAAAATGGACCACAGTAATTCAGAACCATCTTTTGATTAATCCTTTGGATTATTGATTGTTGCTTGTGTGGCCTCAACTTTACAAAAACCCACTCTCCAGCCTCAAACTCCAGCATTTATCTGCACACCTCCTCGTATGTACTTGAGCCTTTACTAGATTATATTTTAGTTTTCTTTAAGGTTTCATTCTTTTCTTGCAAATCTCAAGCCAATGCCTCCACTTTGGTCTCTTCTTAAGCAAATCAAATTCAAAAGAGGTAGTTTTCTGACATACATAACTTCAAAAAGGGTTCCCTCAAAAAAAAAAAAAACTTCAAAAAGGGTGTTTACCATGGATATGCAAAAAAAAAAAAAAAACACATAATATTAAAATACAATTCAACCCAAGACAACCATTCATGTCAACTCTTATGTTGTTCTGTGATGAGGATCTCATCCACATCATTCTGGAAGAGGAAAACCCAAATACGCCTCCAAACACCTATTAACCACTTCCGTTTGTTTACGCATTGGTCTCTGCAAGATAGTAGAAGACATCTTCAAAACAGATCCCTAAAATCTGAATAGTTCCTGCCAATTGTATGAGTCCCATGTTTCCCCTCCTTTCTTCCAAAGGAGTTCAAACTATGTTAGAAGGAGCCAAATGGCACCTGTGTTTTTAATATCTAATCTTCATATTGAAAGGGATTTGGGTATTATGGGGTGCTCAAGTTCCACATCGAGTAGTATGAGATGCTCGATGGAGCATTTAAGTGTGACTTGGTTCTTCTCCCTTGATATCTAGCTTTTAAGAAAGGGTTTCCCAACTCCTCCCTGAGAACATGAACCTGTAGTATAGCAAGCTTCTTACGTCCCCAACATCTCTGTCTCTACATCACGTGTTGCCTTATCGCCTAAGATCATTTCTTACGGAGTGTTTTACAAATCAAAGTAAGTTACCGCTCTTGTTCTCCATCCTCCTTAGTCAGTTCCATCAAATAAGGGCACGTCCACCGTGCTTGCTGTCATTCCATACACTTCAAGTGATCTTTGCTAGGAAACAATGAACCTCTTCTTTCTGAAATACTACCTCCATTCTCATGGGTAGCGCCTCCCTGACCATTACCCCCGTTGTTCCCCCTTATCAGATGAATGTTGGTACATTGACTTGCTCAGTTCCAATACAACAGCTATTTAGAATTTCACCAACGAGAGTTTGACAAAATCCTCCAAGAAAGGGAGCTTAGCTTCCAATGAATCAACTCTGCTTGTCATCTTTGGTAGTATTTTGAACATCCAACAGTATTTGGAAGGTTTGAACCAATTGATAGAACTCCGCAAAATGTAAAATGAAAATATTCTGTATTGAATAGTAGTAAAGGAGCCTTGGCTTAGAAAAATACAATCATGGTCTTTTTTCTTCTCATTCTTCCCCTATATGGACGTTACATGCTGCAAGTAACTAGTGGCCTTAGCACTTCCTAATTTTCTCTACCCACTCATTTTCTCACGGTTAATGGTTATAGACCCTCCAGATTATGAACTTTCCTTGATTGAGGCCCACTAATAGAACTCTCTCAGATTCAACATCAAGCCCTCCGTTTCTTTTGACGAACAACATCAGGCCCCTTATAATCACAAGTAACCTATCATTATCTAAAGATTCTAAACTGACTCTAAAAGATGAGTTTTCCTACAAAGAATTTAAGATAAGTAGCAGCAACAACAAAAACAACAACCAAACCTTATCCCACTAAGTGTGGTCGGCTACATAGATCAATTATATCATAATGTTATATCATAAACCATATTTAAATCCAACTCATTAATCTCGAGATCCTTCCTAATATTTCGAATCAACTCATATATCCCACTAGTTGTTCTGCCTCTAGTGAGTTGACTATTACAAGTCTTTCTCTCTACATGCCCAAACCACCTAAGCCTATTTTCCCCGATATTTTCTACTATAGGAACTACCTCAACTCTCGCTAATATTGTCATTTCTAATCTTATCCATCTAGTCTAACCACACATCGAACACAACATCCACAAAATTTACGCTAAGCATCACATGATATTTCTCTTAGTTGCCACTTTGTAGCGTTACAAAACGAATCATACCAGATTGAGCATACATTAATAAGAGGAAATGATATGAAACGAAATGCATTAATGGCTATGTAGTACAAGTAATGCAATGCAACAACAACAACAACATACTGAATAGAATTTCATCTTTTTCATCACACGGTATCGTACAAATTCCACATAAATAAACTCAATAAATTAACCACTTCAATTACAAACTAAACAAACATTTCAAAAATCAATCCCAAGAAATGCTACAAATTACTTTCTTACTCAAATTTAACCAATCCAAAAACCTAAAATCCTATAACCATCACCTCTAAATCTTATAACAAAAATTAAAATTAAAATTACACATCCATTACAATAAATCAATAAAAAATGGATCAAAGCCAAGAAATAAATCATAATCATGAAAAATAAATTTAAAAAAATGGAAAAAAGGATGAACCGAACCTGTAAAGTTCTTCAAAGCTAAGACCACTAGCGTTATGATTATAAATCTCATGAATAGCATCTTCAAGAATCTTCCATGTCTTATCTGCATATTTCGGATCCATAACAACCCTATGCTTAAAAGCTTCAATCTGAAAATTCTTCTTCTTCTGGTTACTCATTTTCAAACCCTAAATCGATCGATGAGAGATTTAATTAACTTTATTAATAACTCGACGATAAAAGAGAGTCTTATTATTTTTGAAATTTGATTTAGAAAACTTAGGATAAAATTATTAATGGTGGGTTTTTATTTTTGAGAAGATGATGATATTACAGAGACTGTGTTGTTTGCTTCAGATTTGGTTTGAAACGATGCGTTTCGTGTTTAGTTGAACTTGAAATGTTTTCAGCGCGTCAACAACACAAACTATGGATTATTATTATTGCACCGCTGCCACCTTACAACTAATAATTGCTTCACAATAATTTCTTTTAGCGAAATGTTAACTTGTGTCCTCAAAACATAAGATAAGGAAATCAACATAATAACTTTTTGTTGGAATACATATAATCAATTTAATTTTTGAATTTATAATAAACAGAATGCACACAATTTGAGTGAATATTTCTATTTTTGGCTTATTTATCTTGTGCCCTAAGGGCACAAGTTAACATGACATTTTCTTTTATTTTTGTCAACAAAACCATAAATGAAGTAATGTCACAATAATTTTTTTTTAACCTCAGACCTTACTTTATGCATTGTTTTTATCAACTGAGTTAAGCTCACAGGGACGTCACAAGCTTGTTTTTAAGTTGTGGATTAATAAATTTTATCATTCAATTAAATGAGAGATGATGATAAATTTTTTAAAGACAAATATTAATAATAAAAGTTTAAATTTCAGATTTATTTAATAAATGATGTATTTTGTTCTTGATATAGACTAGAATGTACGTTCTCATTAGCTTAGCTCAGTTGGTAAGGATAATGTATAATATATGTAAATCTGGGTTTAAACCTTGACCACAAAAAAAAACTACAATTTATACATATCATTTTTTGAATAAATCTAAAAAGTCAATTTTATCTTATAAATAAGATCGGAGTAGTAATTACTACTTCAATATTTATTTAATGAAAAAAAATTGACTTTCTAAATTCATTTAATAAATGGTGTTTCTAGTCTATACTTTTTTTTGTTACAATCTCTAGTTTATATTTTGTTTTCTAAGCCAGAAGAATGGACAAGTATCACGAAGAGTCGTTGACACCCTAAAGACAGTTTTATCCAATACTGCCAAACTCATAAAATTTTATTAAAAAGGGAAAAAAGATATAAACATAAGGGGAGACTAGACCAAAACCCTCAGCAAAAAGCATAAGCAAAAAAAAAAAAAACAATTAAGGGAATCTATAATTAGGCAAGTTGAATTTGTCCCTAAAGAAATCCACGTGACAACTCACACAACCAAACTACACATTGAAGAGAACACCCCATATTCGCAAGCTTGTCAGCATAATAGTTATTTCTGATAGATATGAGAAGATATAATCTGAACACCAAGCCGAAGCGCATTATGCCACCTATTCCAAAGGGAAATAGAAACCAAAGAATCATTCTTAAACGACAATAAGGCACTCAATGAATCACTTTCAAACCAGATGTTTCGCCGCCCATCCAAAGCCGCATATTCCATGGCATAAATATAACCCAAGAGTTTTTTTTAGGGAAAATATAACCCAGGAGTTATGAATTAAACTTCGAGTTACTGCCCAAATTACAAGAGAAGGCCCCAAGAAAAGTGCACAAATGGTCCCGAAAAGTGCTTCCACGCGCGGCATTTCTACCAATAATAAAGTTTTCCGTGTTAATCTCCTTAATTCTTTGGCTATGCGGAGACACCCAAAAAGAATCAAGAAAAGGCGAGTTTGAGGGAAGACATCAACCTGAAGAGTTATTTCCACTCAAGTAACAAAATATACCTTTGCCGCATGTATATTATCTTTGTCATTGTTGAACCCTAAAGTGTCACGCGACATCCAGATAGCATGCAGCATATGAACAATTGCTGCCACAAACCTATATGCAACCTGCGAAGATCATTGCGAAGGAACACAAGTCATAATGGTATGAATCGAAGTAGCATCAACCACAACATTTAACCTAGAACCGAGCCAAACCCATAACTCAGTAGAAAACGGGCAACAAAAGAAACGTGGTATGAACTCTTATCCACGCACATACACATGAAGTTGAAGTAAATGTCACTAGAAGGGGGGTTGAATAATGACCTTTTAAAATTTCTCTAGCTTTTAGAGAGGTTGAGTTCCCAAACAACTTTACTTGAGATAAGATGATTAGTAAAACAATAATAATCAAAGCAGAAAATAAAAAGTAGAGTTTAAGAGAGATCACACAGAGAAGTTATCTTGGTTCACCCAATATGGGTTAGTCCAGTCCCCACAGCTTTTGTGAGATTATCCACTAGTTCTTAGGAGTTTCTTCCTCCTTTTGCAAACTACAATACAATATGTATTCTCTAAGCCTCACCATACTTACACTGACACTCGAGCTCTTGAAGAGCTTGAGGTTGTACCACTATGTATTCTCTTAGCCTCACCAGGCTTACAGTACAGATATTATTAGCTTCAACAAGCTTACATTATCACTCAAGATTTTACAGGCTTGAGGATATACAATCAAAATGAGATTTGATGTTTGGATCTAAATACAACTTTCAATCTTCTAAGAGAGTAAGAAATTGTAGTGTGTAATACTCTTAAGATGATGATCCGAAAATATAATTGAGTACAATAAGAGTATTTGATATTGAGATTGCTTGATGAATTTTTGCTTGATTGTTGGCTTGTGATTGTTTGTAAAATTCATGCTTTCTTTGTTGAGAGAAAGCTTCTATTTATAGCCAGCTTTCATCCTTTAATATATGGCAGCTTTTCATTCTTGTAAAGACACCTTGTTGTTGATAGGAATTGCAAAATTGCCATTGTCCCGTTCTTTTGTACGCAGAGCTTGAGCTTGTCAGCCTCGACCTCTACTTTTAACACTAAGAGCTTGAGCTTGTCTTGTTCCAGGAGCGTGTATGAACAGTGAAAAGTACATGAACAGTAAAAAGGATCTTTTCTTTTTACTACTGTATCTTGCTTGTTCTCCAAGATGTATTGATATAATGTTCTTGCTTTTCTTTGTCTCCAAGAAACCATTAATTGAACATATTTGCATACTTGGTCACCAAGTCTTGTTTCTTTATGACTTTTTGCTTGCTTGCTCATCAAGATAACACTTTAGGGCTGTCATCATCCTTATCTCTTGTAAATGATTTAGCACATGATTGAAAGACAATTTTCCCTTGCATTTGCGCATGGCTTTCCTTTGTGATGTTTTATGGATTTAAATCATCAATTAACATTTCTTGATTAATAATGAATTACCATCATATTCTCTTTGAAAGCTTGAGCTTAACCATCCAAGGATACATGGCTTTAACAATGTGTGAGAATTGGAATATCCTATCCTTAATAAAATCCACTCAAGAGCACACATTAAATAACCAAATAAAATTATAATCTTAATTTTAATACAAGAGTTTGTTTATCATTTAAAAACAATTTTAAAGGGATTTTTGTTTCAACAACACAGAGAACAAACATAAACTATCAAACATCTGCGACAACGAAGGTTCTCATCCGTGGGCATCTTCTGATGCATAAGGCGCCAAAAAGACTAAGAAGGCGGTATACAAGACTTCTAGATTAGATCATCCCATTGAAGCGTAACAACCAATGGGCGCAAAAAGGATAAAGTTTGCTTCGCTTTTAGTAGTCCATAATGCGCCTAAGCCAACTTATCCAAGAGCGACGAAATAAGAAAAATAATAGAAGTAATGCGAGCTGTAACCTCCGGATCAGCAAAACCTCAGGAGGAACATCCCTAGCACCCTGATCAATAACACATGCAACTTTACCTTTAAAACGCGAGTGGTAAACCAGATCAATATGAAGTAAATCCACCAAAGGTTCGCCAAGCCAATTGTCCGTTCAAAAGTAAATATTATCACCAGTACCCAAAATCCACACAAAATTAGAAACAATCGTACTCATATGAAATTTAATTTCGGACTCAACAGAGGACTTAAAGTAATGAGTAATCGGCTTTCCTTGCTTAAAGTAACGCCTCACAAAAAGAGAATACCATTAGGACTTCTCTGGCATAAGTTTCCAACCAAACTATAAAATTATCGATTCATTTATGAGACTTGAGATCAAGACCCCAACCGACCAAGGGTTACACAGAGTGCTCCAAGCCACGGTGCAAACCTTCTTAGTATTAACTTCACCACTCCAAATAATTTTTTTTATCCACCTATCCAACGCCTTAAGCAACTTTCTAGGCCACATATAAACGTGGAATGGTCAAACCATCATCCCATAAATAATATACTTCACCAGATGCACTTTTCCCATAATTGAAAGCAATGTTCCCTTCCAAGTTGCAAGCTTTATTTTAATTTTATTAGTAATAGGCCAGAAATATATGCACTTGGGCTTTCCAACAAAAATGGGGCAGCCGAGATATTGAAAGGAATGGAACTGGGGCTTAAGCCAAGCCAATTAGCAACCATCTGAGCTCTAGTGTCAATTAGCAAACTAGCAAAAACCTGTTTTTAGCATTATTGATCTTTTGACCTGACACTTTTGAATAAGAATTAAAAATACGAAGCAATCAACGAATATTCTTCTTAGTACCAATGCAAAATATCATAATATCATCTGCATGTAAAATATGAGTCAGGAAAGCAACATCTCGAGCATAAGACATAAGAGTAAGTGTCCCAACTTGTTGAGCAAGAGTAATGGCATGAATGAGCACTTCCTCATAAAGGCAAAATAATAATGGCGAAAGCGGGTCACCCTGACGCCTCCTACACATGCAGCTAATGAACCCAACAACCTTGGCATTAACCAAAATAGAGAGACGAGCTGAGTGCAAAATAGCTAAGATCCAATCAACAAAGATGACAGGGAAGCTGAGCACCCTCAAAACCGCAACCAAAAAGTTCCAATCCAAAGTATCAAATGCCTTACTGATATCCACTTTGAGAGCTAAGTTCCCCCCATATTGCTTCTTAATCTAGTAAGTTTATAGCTTCTAATGCCAAAATGACGCAATCTAGCATATGCATGTCTCGAATAAAGCCTTTTTGCTCAATTGAAATAATCTGCATGGTAACCTGGCCCAATCTATCAGCTAAATTTTTTGTAAAGGTTTTAAACTAAAAATTAGTGAAAGTAATAGGCCTAAAATCACCCATGGTCTTCGTCCCTAGCACATTAGGAATCAACACCAGTAAATTAGAATTAAGATTAAGGAGCAAAACACCCGTTAAAATGAATTCATGCACTAAGCTAACCACGTCAACAACCATAATATCCCAAAATATCTGATAAAAATGTCCACCAAAACCATATGGACCCGGAGCCCCATGACCATTAAGATTTAAAATCGTCGCTTTGATCTCTTCCATTAGAGGAAGTCACACCAACCCTGCATTATCCGCTTCTGACACCATAAGGGGGTCGCGTGAATGTGTCAAACAACCTCCTTGAAGCAGTTTTATTTCTCTTGGGGTCAGCCGCTGGCTTCCACTGCACATCAAAGAGGTTAAAAAACAACATAATGGTAGGGACACTGCCCTAGTATTCACACCAGATCTGGAACACCTTCACCAACGCCCATCTTTGAGGCTACAATTGGGAAGGAGCAACCCTTAAATGGCTTAATACAACCATCTCAAAGTCACTAAGAGGAAGATCTACCTGCATCACCCTAAATAAAACATCGTGGATATGGTATTCGCACCTCTCAAATCAACTATAGATCTTGTCATTCACACTGGGGAAAACACTTCCCAATTATGAGCTAGGGATCTTACCTCTCTGAAGGCGTACTCAAAAATATCCACAGAACAAAAGACGGGCTCCACTTCCAGAACATCCCGGCTGACCCAGTTACGGTCGTCGACAGTCAGAGGAGTCTCAAAATTTGCCACTACTCTGGGCTCCATGTCAGCTTCATTGCACAAAACAAAAGAAGAATGTAACACCCTAAACCCTTAAAGAGATAAAACATGCAAATGATACAATCATATAAAGAATTTAGATGTTACGTCTTCATTTAAACCAAAACATGCATAAATAATTTTTCAAAACTCGCAACGGAAAAATATCATAACACCTCATCAACAGATAATGAATCTCCAAAATAGCCATGCCACATGTATCATAATACATCACCAAATATAAATCTCAAATCTCAACATGTTGAGTGATAATCTCATCAAAGCATGAAAATAAACAACAACCCTAATCAGAGCCCCTAAACTAAGACTCCAAAGCAAAGAGACGAGGTAGCTCCAAGGCTAGCCTCAAACATACTCACAAGCAAAGCAACTAATCCTGCAAGCGGTCTACACATTCATTCAAATAGGCAGGCAGTCAACCAAATGACCACTTGAGGTTAGATAACATTCCACAAGTAAAACGACATATTTAATTTCAAATGATTAACAATATTTAATTAATTATTCACAACAACCCCACTTCAATATTAAACATCAAGCATACAAGCATAAAGCTACACAAGCACGATTTCACGTCTTATATTCACCAAGTTTCACCAAATATATAAATCAGCAAGTTTCACCAATACACATAATCACCAATCACATAGTCAAATATGACATGTTTCACCAATTATCAGATGTATGTTATGCCCCTAGACACGACTCTATATGCATGTGGCACCAATCACCTTCACTTGATACAACCGTATCATAATCATCGTTGTTGAATACAAAGTATTCTAATCATCGTCGTTGGATATGAATATCCTACTTATGAATGCATGAACATATGACTCAATAATGCATACGTTCACCTAACAAATCATCATCATTAACATCGTCATTTTTCAATACATGCAGTCATGATCAATATCATCGTCATTTTGCATGTAATAATTCATCGTCATTAATAAATCATCATCATCAAAATCATCGTCATAATTATCATCAACAACTATCATCTTAAAGAAACAATATCGTTTCAAATTCACGTTTTGCATAAAAGACAAACAAGAAACCACATCTTGATATCCATCATATTAAACACCTAATCATCTTTGATTCATCACCATTTCATCATATAAACATGAATACAATCCATTTACAAACTTTGAAAATCATAAAACCAATTTCGGTAAAGTTCGTCTATTTTCCACAAAATACCGGTTTTCAAGTATTTTACCAAAATAATGTTTTCAAGTGTCAACAACCTTTCACAACATTCCTACATGTCAACTAATAGTCCAGAAGTTTAAACATAACACAATTCTCTTCACAAAGTTCACTTAAAGTTCCAACTTTGTCAAGTTCGTCTATTTTTTATCACCTTTCAAAACTAATCCATTTTCAAATCAAGACCAAGTTAAACTACTCATAAAAGTCCAATTATACTTCAACTAGATAGGGTTAGGTGTTTGGAACTCATATGGATACTTAAAAGTCTACGAAAATGACAAAAATCGGGTTTCTGGGTACCTGTCAAGGGCGCGGGATCGTGCCTGTTGGACACACGGCCGTGTGTGCCAACAACGAACCACACACACGGTCCGTGTATGTGAGGTGCACGGTCATGTGTCCCTGACAACACAAGATTTTTCGATTTTTGGCGTTTCGCCGTTTCGCGCATGAAATTCTGATCGTTAATCTGATTTCAATTTTGTTTTCTCCTACGCGTTCAAATCACTTAAACCTATCATATTCTACTGTCAAATCATGCTTCCCTATCCCAAAACAACTTATCCTAATTTCTCCCAAAATCACTTATCTTCCAAAAAAAAAAAAGTTAAAATGATTTTTACACAAAAATCTCATTTTCTTCCAAACGATCTAACACCCAAAACTTGTGAAAAAACAGAAATTCCAAGTACCCTAACTCAACCTAACAACATCATCAATCCATTCAAAAACATCATAATCACATTTTCTCCATTTTGACCTATTTCACCAAATATTCATTAAACATCACAACTTTCATCACAACAACACGTTTAGAACGCCCAAGGCATGAATTATCATCAAGAACATCACTCAATAGATTGATTCCCCTTGAAATCTTCCTTTGGTGATTTTATGAGAAATGAATGAAATCTAACCTAGCTTCTATTCACTTTAAGCTTATATAGTCACCACTCTTGCTCCTAGCTTGATTCCCCTTGAAATCTTCCTTTGTCCTCCTCTTGCTCTTTTCTCTAATCATTTCTCTATCTCTAGCCTCCTTTTGTGTTTTATGAGAAATAAATGAAATCTAACCTAGCTTCTATTCACTTTAAGCTTATATAGTCACCACTTAATTGGGCTAGGTTAAAATCTTCATATTGGGCCTAACTCCCTCTTACCAACTAATTAGAAATGTTACTACTCACTTAAGTTAGTAAAACGTCTAATTATTAGCATCTCAAAAATAATTACTACTAGTTACCTCTAACTTAGTAAAATCACTATTCGCCTCAAAATACTGAAATAAATCTTTATTTTAAAATTACTAAATTATTCTCACTCTACAAACTATCAAAATACCCTCAATCCTAAAAATGACCAAAGTACCTTTAACCTTCAAAATGACTAAAATACCCTTCTAGGCTAAAAATTTACTCATCCCATAACAAATACGCACATAAGCAAATAAGCATATATAAACGCACATAAATACATATAATAAATAATTAAAATAATTCTTGCTAAAAACTGGTTGTTACAAAGAACCCTGAGTACGACATCTGGAAGACTCCTCAATCGACCAAACACCTTCTCTTTTACTAAAAGATCCCTCAATTGTAATCTCTAAAGTCCCTTTCTCCTCCAAATATTGAAGGGTAATTATTGAAGTCAGTTATCACTACAAATAAAGACGTTGTCTCAATCGGGTCACAATCAAACCCTATGGCCACTTCATGAATATTATCGAGATGAATCGACTGCCTAACAATGTCACAATTAGAATCACTTCCTAAGATCGAAGGGTTTTGGGTTCAAGAAATCCAACATGATCTAACTTCCTTAACCCAATGTGATAAACTAGATGAAAAGTAGAGGGAAAAAGAAAAAGAAAGGTACCTTTTGGTAGAATTGTTAGGCATAAACTCTCATGATGGAAAATGCAAGTGCAAAAGACCTTCAAAGAACAACATACAAAGGTAGTGGGATAGACAGGAGCATGAAACACATGAAGGAAGTGGGAAGAAACCTCCAAACTCCCTAAACTCCCACTTTTATAACTCTCTTATAAGGAAGAATCACTCAATAGTCCAAATATTCTAGAATGCAAAAGTGCGAGAATCAACATGTTTCCTTAACCCTTGAAATCGTTGAAAACACGTCAAAACCCTTGAAAAATGGTCGCTTCAACCTGGCAATAATCAATGTTGCACCAAACCCTACTCAGAACTCTTCAACTACCACTTAAATGCTCCCCGACAGTCGTCGCAAGATCGGCAGGAAAGCATCTTCAGTACAACGAGACCGACCACTAATTGTTTAACCCGTTACAAGCTCCTTACGTCGTAAATACGATAAGGGCCTTGGGGCACATGTTCCAAACTAGACATCAAGATTTCAAGTGTTCAATATGTGACCTATAAACGGCCCATCAACGACCCATGGACTCAAGACCAACTAACGGACACAACGCCTCCTAAAGGCGTTCACACAAAGCAATATGGGCTTACCACAACACGAATCAAGGTCTCACAACAACCTCACCTACAAATCTATGATCCAACGATCATAATCAGCCCAAAACGTCTATATAAGTGTGACACCTAGGGATGGCAATGGGTACCCTATGAGTAGGGTACTACAATGCCCTTCCCCATACCCACATTTATAAAAAAAATACCCGTGTCTGTACCCTCGTGGGCAACAACTTTAGCGCCTTTCCCCATACCCTATGGGTACCTAAATGCCCATACTCGGATTCATTACCCGCACTTTAACTATGAAAAGACAATAAAAACATCACAATTTAAATTAAACAATGGTTCAAATTTTTTAACATTAACTCATAAAATAGTACTAATCGTAGTATTTTGTCAAATAAAAAACATCCAAAATATCCCTGAAAAATGTACACCAGCATGATGAAGCTGTTATTGTATTAAGTAGTTTTTTTGTTTAGGTTTATATTTAGGCTTAAATAGCTAAATAAATTAATTAATTATACGCCAAAAATAAATAAATTATTTATGATATTATATAAATATGTATATGCGGAGTTGAGCAGTATAGTACCCTTACCCATGTCCATACCTATTTAAATTTGTGAGTATTATCCGGACCCGTGTCCAGATCCATGAAAGTGGGGTTTTACCCTATCCATCGTGGGTATTTTTTACGGGTACCCATCGGTCCTGGGTCCAATTGCCATGACACCTCTGCCACACTAGGTACATATTCACGTGATATCAAAACTACATTTGCATACCTCTCTCTCTCAAACACTGACTTAGGTGTCGGAGTGTGTATCATTTTTACAGGAGAGCTGCTAAATACAACGAATTGGTTTTTCTTGAAATTTCACGAGCATATATGCCTTTGTTTTGAGAACGTGGAGTCGTTTTATTAACATTATATATAGCATTTTTCTTTTTACAAGTATCACTGTCTACCACTGTAATCGAAAATCTCATCGGAGCATCATTTCTACCACACCAAACCACCGGAACACGGGTATTACAACCAATCATCCACAAGCTCTATTCTCAGACATATCAACTTTCACCTACATCAAACTTTCTCACATTTCTCTCGTAACAAGTGATGCTAGTTAATCCACTCAATCATTATGTTAATGTCATTTTACTGTAAGTTTAAAAAGGTTATAAATAGTCATTCAAAATCAAGACAAATATACACACTTTAGAGGTATTTTCCGTAAGAAAATAACTTCAATATGTGAAATAGAGTAATCATATAATTTGTATATATTACTACTTATTGAGAAAATCATTTTTGGCAAGGCCATTAGCCCTCGACAAAGTAACCTTAAGCTCCCTTTTCAGAATCATCTTTGGCTTTGAAAATGTATTGATTTCACCAATAGATTTCTTTCTTGCACCTGTTTTTATTTTTGATAAAAATAAACGATATTAATTCATTCAAATTGATAGAGTTCATCGATATAATATAAATCCGTTAAAAAAATGATGAATATGTGAACAAACTTACATCATTCATGTTAATAACGTGAAACAACAAAGTACATATGCCTACAAATATACAACGTTAACAATGTCAAAGTCATTGATTAAAATTGTATTTAAGCAAAGCTAATATTTGAACCTAAATGAAGTAAATACCGCACTAAGATGGGAAATCAAAACCAAATCGCACAAAGACATTTAAACCTAAATGAAGTAAATACCGCACTAAGATAGGAAATAAAAACCAAATCGCACAAAGACAGGAAATCAAAACAAATAGAGTCGTTAAAAAAGAAAATCACAAAAACAAAAGAAAGAAAGTTAAAAATATGTGGAAATGACTTATTTAACTAGAAAAAAGAAGAAGAAAAAAACAATTTAGAATGTTGGATATCAATTTCATTTGGAAGGTCCGTATCTCAAGAACATAGTCTTGCACCTATTATTTATATACAAGAAGTTGAGTATTAATTTCATTTGGAATGTCCCATCTTAAGATCTTTTTTCCTTTATTTCATAATCTAAAAAAGTTATGAAAATCACTAGACTTGATTAAATTTTAAACATTAAAGAATTAGTAGGAGAGATGAATGAAAAGAGTACTGTTCTGTTTAAGGGATGGTGATGGTACATCGATAGCATGTGCAGTATCAGGATTGATTCACAAGCATGAGGAACAGAATGGCAGCACAATTGAAAATGAAACAAGTAACAGAATTTTTTTTTATAATTCTGTTTCGTGTGATAGCTTAATAATTTCAGATGGTAATTAAGTACAATAAAACATAAAGTTAAATACAAGGAAGCATAGGGTAAACTTTCTATCATTAACATAATCTTATTTCTCTCGAATCCAGCCTTGGGCATGCAACAACGTTAAAACTCTTAGGAAGAGCCTGCCGCCCATTTGGGTCCCACAATGCTCGAGGAATTAGTCTCCGCAGTTGCGCGCGGAGGATACCCGGTTTACACCCAAAAAATAATCTTATTTCTCTGATATGGATTATAATTCTACTATATCTTGCTACCCTTAGTTAATTTTTTTTCTTACATGGCATGATTCAACACTCCATTCATGAGGAAATATGGCTATGACAAAGGTTCATAATTTCTGACCTATGCATTATATTATTTTTATGTTGAAAAGTTATGAAAAGAAACCACCTTCCTTGATTTTTGTTGAAACAACATATATATATTCATACCTCCTATGTCATACAAGGCGTACGATAGGGGCGAAAACGACTATATACAGTACAGAGGTCCGGTATTGCGGTAACCCCAACAATAGAATTTCAAGGTCTGCTAAAGATGGAACTGCAGAAAACAGCCCCTGCAGCACTCGCAAAAACACCCAGCAAAACCAACCAAAACACCCTAAAAACTCAGGCGGAAAAGACTCATACTACTCCTTCACGCAATCAATAAAAATTCAATCATTTCTAGATTTCCAAATCACCCAAATAGTGGCGTGCCATTGTAATTATATTAACCAAAAACCTTTACGGACTTTCTTGTTACGGATGTCCCCACTCCAACATTCAAAGTGATCGAACAAGCTTTGGGGAGTAATGAAGTTAATCTCATGCCACCCCAAAATTGCTGACCATGCCCTCCACCTTCCTTGATGTTTCACAAACGAAGCAGTATTTACCTTTACTTCACGATCCCTTTCCCCCAATTGTTTTAGATATATGGCTAATTGTTTGCATGCGACACTAACACACATACTCACATGACCAGGTCTAACTATTTCTCCAATAAATTTAGACTTCACCTTTCATATTACGTTGAAATTCGATAAATAAACAAAACTTATATGAATATATTTTCTCAAATTTCATAAATTTAACAATATTAATTCTACTCTAACCCCGCGCGCGAGTCATTTTCTAGTTCCTATTTGTAGTGATATACTAAGACCCCTACATATAGATTTAACAAAGGTAATAGTTTTTTTCTTGACAATAACAGAGGTAATAGCTATAACAGGATACAACCATTCTCCCACAAAATCATTATATAAAGAGCACAAAAATATCAAATGAAGTAAGGGATGCTAATAACTTAACAAGTTTTGGGAGTGTATGCCCTCCAGCATAACAATGCTTATGCTTCATCAAATCCATGTCCCCTTAATTACATTATATGAAAGAGGTGTATTAATATCATTCAGAAGCCATGCTTCAAATTGATAATCACATGCTTAAGACTAATAATTTATAGAAACAGGTTTCGTATTGATTGGTTGTGCCACAGTGTTATGCCTGTTCTCTTGTATTTTTTCTTGGTGTTAACCCTCAGGAAAAAGAGCCTTGGTAATCTGGGGTTCGTCCGGGAGGTAAGTAAAGCCTAGCAAAAAAAAATTCCATCCAGGAATCAAACTCAGGTTCTCAAGGAAACATAAATTATGAACAGTCTCTATTAGTGCCAATCGTTTCTATCCACAATAAGAAACTGAACATATACATAGCCACTTGAGCAATTCTGCAAACATGCAACCAATGCTCTATATATTGATTATGAGTACGAGTATTTAACTATATTCAACTTCTTATTTATACGCAACCGGGGTAATCAAGGATCGAAAAGTAACTAATTCAGATGCCTAAAAGACTTACACAATAGGATAATGAAGAATCAACTACAAAAACTCACCTATCATCAACTCAAAGTTTTACCAACAATATACATACTCATGCTTTCGACATGATAAAATCGTTCATAACTCAACAAGACGTTCTTGACCAAAAGCTGTTAAAATAGTTCAAACTATTACTACCAGGCTGCCAAAAGCTTGTGTAGATATCACAAATTCACAATTTCACAACACATATGGGACATAACTATGCATTTTCACAATGTCAATTTTATAAGAATAATTTGGAACAATAAGGAAGAAAAAAAAAATTAAAATTGGACCAATAAGACTATATTGTAACAAAACACATCAAGCATATATATGCATCAAAAGATCAAATTGTAACAGAGCAAATTATAACAATATGATAACACAGGAACCATTCACAAAAAAGCTTCCAAATATAAAGAAAAGCAGAAATGTTGATCATACTTTGATACATAAATCCACATGACAAATCCAATATTAAAATATAATGGCAAATAAATCCTGAACTAATTTGATGATTTGTTGCATAATCGTTCAAAAAGCCCAACTGAGTTCGTTCGTGCGGCCTCTTCCTCCGGACTGAAGTCATTCTCAATATTGAAAATCTGGCGAATCTCCTCCACCTTCTTATCCTTGATAGTTTCTGCTACATCCTGGAATAAAAGTTCCAGTAGGCTCTTGATATCCAAGTAGTTTGCAGCCAAGATAATTTCGAAGCGTGTATTCAGATCAACCTTGACGAACTCAGCGTCCCAAGCCTTAACATCATCCTCGGAGGGTTTTCCTTTGGAACTCGTCGTAGCCTCAACATGCTTCTTACAATACTCGATAATCTTTGCCAAGATCTTGCTAGTTACGTTTGGAAGAGGGATTTCGGTTTTGGCACAATCGTCCTCGATCATGTGTTTGATCGTCTGCGATTTCAACGCAACAGCCTCTTCGACCTCAAAGGTCTCACCGTCCGAACTCTTGAGAGTGATCTTCCTAGTTGACGACGACATGATGACTTGGATTTTGATTTTTGTGAAAGCTAAAACCCTAAAACCTAAGTTTGGTTTGAAAACGATGAATAAAACCCTAAGTTAGAAAATGGTGAAGTGAATGAGAAAAAGAATAGGCGTCAGTACACTATTTATACTGACTAGGGTCGGTCTCTTACTTGTACTTGGCAATTTTAAATTAAAAAAAAAAATTTGTTATCTATAAAGGAATAAAACAAAAATTTAGACTTTCATTGAAAAAAACATCAATTTAGACTTTGTTATGAATATTACAACTTAGATCTTAAGTGACGTCATATTATATATTATTTATCTCTAAGTCACACATATTTGTACTTATCCTTCTCCTTAAGTACTTAACTCTTAAGTCATATCATTGTACTTCTCTATAAATAGAGAATACATGTAACATAATTGTACACTACACTACAGGAGAATATCTATGTTTCTCTCTTCTCCTCTACTTCTCTTTATTCTTATTCTTATCTATCTATCTATACTTTTGAATTGTAAACTTGAACTATTCTTATGCAAGAGTTGAAAAGAAATCTTACCACCATCTTATAATAACACCCATTAAATCTATTAATTATATATATAAATAGATAAATAAGCATGATTATTATTAGAGATTATATGTAAATACATTTTTCCGTCCATTATATTTGTCTTAACTTTCCATTGAATTTGGACATTGTTACTAAAGTCTTTTTTTTAATAACTGTTACTAAACTTTTGGCTTGCACTACATGGGTTTCGAGCATGTGCCCGACTTTTATCAAATAATTCTAATTGCTAATTTAAGTGTAACTCTCAATTAATTTCTTAATTAATTTATATAACCACTTTTG
Source organism: Medicago arabica (assembly GCA_946800305.1). Taxonomy (NCBI): domain Eukaryota; kingdom Viridiplantae; phylum Streptophyta; class Magnoliopsida; order Fabales; family Fabaceae; genus Medicago; species Medicago arabica. The sequence continues at coordinate 32,560,263 of OX326968.1, forward strand.
CATTCACATTTTATATTTATTGCTACTAATTTATAGATATTCATTCTTATTTCTTAATGCTCACAATTTATTTTTATATGAAAAATAAGATCCGACACAAGGAAAAATCAATATAAATAAACATAATTTAAGTGGAGACAAAATAAGTAGAATATGAAATGAATAAATATACAAAACACTAAAAAAAAAACTAGAACTACATATATATTATAAATATCCACACCCAAAATGATTTCCGGCCCCTTCTATTTTCAATTATTATGTATATATTATTGATAAAACTCTCATAAAAACCATTATGTGTGTCTTATAATATGTCTAAATTTAAATGCATAAACATGAAGTACTTAAAAAAAAAGCTTAATTTAATCCATTAAAGAGTAACGTCCATGTGTTTAAAATATTATAAAAATTACCGTCATTAATTTTTTAATTATATCATCATAATTGTATGTATCCCTTAACATTCCTTCTAATATAACCTTAAAAATAGGAAAATTTAATGCATAATTTTTCACATTCACTCTTATCCTTTATGACCCTCACTTTTCTCACATTCATTTTCTATTCATTCCTACACATTTGATTTGACAATTTCTCTCAATCTTTGAATATTTCAACCATAGAGTGATATTGATACAACCATATTCATTTGTACTAAACTTATTTTATATTCTTTTATTTTTGTAGGTTAAAAGATGAATTTTCACTGAAACTATGATGTTAATGGACGAAAAGGTATTCTTAATTACTTTTATCTCCAATTATTCATTAAAAAAATACTCTTTGACGGCCTCTTACATTATGTTTTGTAGAGTAGTCAACATGTGCTACTAAACAAAGAAGATTGCACATACTTTTAAGAAAATCTTGCAAGAAGAATATTTCACTCAATCTTTGAGCATTTCAACCATAGTGTTATTGATACGATCATATTCATCTCTAATTAAGAACACGTTGGCTAATTGATACAATCATATTCGTCATATGTAAGATGGTGGTAAGGTTTCAATAGAGAATGAGAATACATTCACCGTTTTTTAATTTTTTTTATCAAACTCACACCTTTTTAATTACATCAACACAATTGGATGTATCCCTTAACATTCCTTCAAATATAACTCTAAAAATAGAAAAATTTAGTGCATTTTTCACATTCCCTCTTTATCATTTAAAACAATCACGTATTTTCTATTCATCCCTACACATTTGATTTGACAATTTTACTCAATCTTTAAGCATTTCAACCATAGTGCTTCTCCAATTTATGCATCTCTCTTAATATAGCCTTCACATTTTTTTTCCCATTTTCAATTTGTGACAATTAATAATATTATCAACTAAACGTTAAAGTGGAGTGATGATTTTGAATTCCACCACTTTCTCTAATGGTACTCTTTAATTATGTATCATGATTTTTGTTCTGGTTTCTTACTTTTTACACATATCTTAGGATATTAATCCGTTTATGTGACCTTTGGTTGTCCTTAGGCCTCCAATGTGTGGTTGTGTCATACTTTAGAGAAGTTTCTCATCCAATTGAATAGTCATTTCTTACTCATTTTCTCACCATTAGAAACTATTCATCATATGGTTTCTCCCATATTAACTAAGAATGATATTGATCAAACTCGGCTTAGATGTTATTCAAATAGATTATTGTTATACTTTTTATTCGACAAGAAATAGATTATTGTTATACTTATAGTGTATATCATATGCTTAACATGATGATTGAGTAATACTTTTTATTTTATTTTATATCATATATTTGCATTTATGTTTTAGTTCTTTTACGTTCATTGTGTGATAAAACTTTTATTTTAGAGATTAGTTTGTTTGCAAGATCTAGGGGATTGTGATTTAAGGCATATAAGTGTCTTTCAACGAAGAATACATGTTTTATTTGAGTTATAAGACAAGAGAAAGTTCTACAAATATTTTAAGTTTTTTTTATAGTTTTTACATGGGTATGAAGAAACACTTTCGCCCTATAATTTTATTTTATTTTACAAGTATCCATTTGACACCAACAATTTTAATTAAAGTAAACATATTTTATATTTTAAATATTTAATATACTTTTTAATTATCAAATAAAATAAATGTATTAGTATTTTCCTTTGAAACAATAATTGAGTGTAATTAAATACAAAATGTATAATAGTAGGGATTGTCTCAAGATTGCATTTTTTAATCAATTGTTTAAGTGTTGTTAATTTTTTTATTATTGAATATATAGTTTTTTTTACATATAATGTGTCGCTGTACAAGTCAATTTTAAAAAAAATACTTCTATTTCATAAATAGATGATACTCCGGATTTTTAATAGTATTTATGATAAAATCAAACAATAAATACATTGTAAAAAAAACATAATATTATTTAAACACATTTTAATAAAACTCGTGCAACACACGGGTTAAATACCTAGTTCTAATAGTTTTATAACACGTTATCAGCACGAAGCTCTAAGCAACTGAGGTATGTAACTCTTAATCAATTTTTATTTCTTGTATCGATAATTATAGGCTATTCTGATACAATTCCATCAATTAGAATCAGTGCCTTGTAGATACATTAATTAATTATTATATAAACCCTATTATATTATTGTGTTTATTTATTCCATATGCATTCCTAAAGTAATGCATAACGATGGATCTCGTTTTATTAAATCAAAAGAGATAAAAAATGTAGTTCCTGAAGAACTCAATGTTTTTTCTCTCTGAATTTCTGAAGAATTCAAAAATGTAGTTCCTGAATAACTCAATATTATTTTAAGTGAATTCCTGAAAAATTCAACAGCGTAGTTCCTGGAGAACTTGATATTTTTCTCTTTGAATTCCTAAAGAATTCAAAAGCGTTAATCTCTGAAGGATTGCTTGGAGAATTGATTTTATGGTTTAGTTATATTGCATAGTCCTTGAAGAACTTAAAAATCAATTTTTATCTTCCATGAATTCCTGAAGAATTCAATATAAAAACTCAATTTTTATTGTCCACGAATTCCCGAAAAATTTAGTCCAAATCAATTCAATGATATGCATCCCTAAAGGATTGTACAAATAATTAATTAGAAGTTATATAGTTCTTGAAGATCTAATTTTAATATTTGAATTCAATCTAACTATGTTGCTAAATTTTATTTTTATTCGTGGTTAGTTGAAAATTTCCAAAAAATAGGGTGTGAGATGAATTGTTTGTTTAACCAATATCATATATGATTTTTAAAATTGAAAATTGTTTCATATAGGATGAATTCTAGATTTTTTTTTTTAACAAACAAAAATGATATATAAAAATAACTGAAGTTTACCCCGCACAAGATGTGCAAAAGGGAAACCGCACAAGAGTATTTACAACATCAAGGTGCTAGCCCAAAACGCAAAGCACCACAGGAGCAACAAAAAGCACAAAACAAAAATATTACAAGTGGACGCCCATACAAAGGAGCGGATGATTCCACCAGTCATGATAGTTGTATGTAAAAGTTGCCTGTTTTGACTTTAACTAGGAGAAAGATGTCAGTTTAACCTTTTCTATGAGAGTAGAAGATGTAGAAGCCGTGTTGTTGAACACACGGTCATTCCTTTCCTTCCAGATAATCCAGACAGAGGTAAACCAAATAGTCCTGAAAAATAAATGAGTAAATCTAGGCAAACCAGACATATTAGTAAATTGGTTGAAATGTTGATGAAGATCGCCAGGTGAGACCGACGAGATACCCAGCCAACGCCACACCAGAGACCAGAGAGATGCGTACGCAGCACATTCCAAGAATAAATGAGTCGTCGTTTCTTGTCTCCCGCACCCAGAAGCGCAACTTGCCATTTCCTAAGAAAGAATCCTCCGCCGCACCAAATTGTCTTTGGTTGATAGTCTATTACGGAGAAGGCGCCACACAAAAAAAGACACCTTGATGGGGATCTGCTTATGCCAAACGTCCACAACATGTGACTTGTCTATCAACTTGGCTGATGTGGTGAGAAAGCTGTAAGCCCCCCGCACCGTATAACCATGAGTGGGATCTAGCAACCACCTCCACGTGTCTGCGACATTTTCCTGTAAAACACTATTAGGTAAAAACATTAAACATTCCCTCTCACTCTCCTCCTCCCACGCCAACAGCCGACGACGCCACAACCTATCCCTCCCTTCATCCGCGCCTAGACCCCTCCTCATCTCCTCCATCGTACACTCCTTGTTAACAGACAAGTCAAAAAGGCGAGGGAATTTAAATTTCCCCAACCCAAAGATCGTGCCAGAAAAAAGTGCCCCTTCCATTACCAACTACCCTTCGAACATTAGAATCAAACCAGTGGCCTACTCCTTCACCCACCCCTTCACGAATCCTATTCAGCGACCTCCACCAAGCCGAACAATGGCTGCCACCCTCCTTCAACCTCCCCCCCTCCTCTCCGTATCTAGCTTTTAAAACACGGTACCACAGTCCCTCTTTGTCAACCAACATCCTCCAACACCATTTACCCATTAAGGATAAATTAAAAGCCCCTATCCTCTTCACCCCCAGCCCTCCATCCTCCTTCGGAGTACAAATAGACTCCCATTTTATCCAAACAATTTTCCTAAAATCCTCACCACCCCCCCAAAAAAAAATTTAAAATAGATTCGATAGAAGAAATGATACCTGTCGGGGCTTTGAAAAAGGAAAGAAAATAAACCGGAAGATAGGACAAGACTGATTTCAGAAGAACCAAGCGACCACCGAAAGATAAGAATTTATGATTCCACGACGACAAGCGAGAGACTATGCGATCAACCACAGGCTTCCAAAAAGAAAGTTTTCGGCTATCGCCTCTGATAGGCAGCCCCAAATAGATAAAAGGAATGGTACCTCTTCGACAGTTCAACACCATAGCTGCCTCTGACAACCACGAAACGGGGATATTTACACCAGTCAACATACTCTTGTTAAAATTTACTTTAAGACCTGACAACTCCTCAAAAAGAAGCAACACCGACCTCATTGTACGAACGTTCAACCAACTCTTTTCACCAACAATTAAAGTGTCGTCTGCAAACTGAAGGTGTGTCAACCGAACCTCTGCTTCGACACCAATTCCATACCCTGTAAATAGTTGCGCCCCCTCAACAGCCTTCATGAGCACATTAAGGCCCTCAGCAACAATCAAGAATAAAAAGGGAGACAGCGGATCCCCCTGACTGAGGCCCCTCTCTAGCTGAAACTCATCCGTCGGGCTGCCATTTACTAAAACTGACGCCTTTGCCGTTCCAACACATTCGAAAATCCACTTCCTCCAAATTGGTGGAAAGTTCATATTTCCCATAACAGAATCCAGGTAAGATAAGTCGACAGAGTCGTAAGCTTTTTCGAAGTCTACCTTGAACATAAGCAGCTCTTTTTTCAACCTTTTTGCTTCGTCGACAACTTCATTTGCTATTAAAATACCATCCAAAATCTGCTTCCCGTGAACAAAAGCGGACTGTGATTCAGACACCACACTTCCTATGATAGACCTAAGTCTATTAGCAAGAACCTTGGCAAGGATCTTGTACAGACTGCCAACTAGAGATAAAGGTCAGAAATCATTCAACCGTTGCGGGCTGTCCACCTACGGAATAAGAGCAATAAAAGTAGAATTTAGGCCCTTTGTCAATTTTCCATTTCTATGAAACTCCACCAAGAACCGTAACAAATCATCCTTTAGTAAATTCCAAAATTCCTTTATGAAACCGAAACTGACACCATCAGGGCCCGGACTCTTGTAACTGTCACAGTTCCACATTGCTTGTTTCAATTCCTCTAAAGAGAACGGCTTTGTCAAAGTTGCCGCCTCAGTAAAGGACAGTTTACGAATATTGAGACCCGTTACACCAGGCCGCACAACTCCCGTTGACTTAAAGTGTTGAGAGAAATGATTGAAGACAGTCGCTCGAATATTACGAACCCCTTCGACAGTACCATGGTCGACAGACACCACTTTGATAGCATTATGACGCCGACGATTAGACATGTAATTGTGAAAGAATTTCGAATTGGCATCCCCTGCATTCAGCCAATTCAGCCGTGACTTTTGCCAATGAATACTATTTTGCATACGAGCCAAAGAATGTAAAGACGCCGATAAATCACGAAGCTCAGCTACCTCAGCTTCCTGGAGATCAACTGTTTCTGCTTTAGTATCTAAGACAGACATTTGTTCCTTTAAAACCTTCATCCTCCCCTCCAGATTCTGAACATGTAGAGAATGCCACTCCTTTAAACTGACCTTTATCATTTTCAGCTTCTGTTGTAAAACAAAGCCGCCCCATCCTTGTACGTTAAACGACTCCCATTTCTCACGGACAAAGTCAACATAACCAGGGAGATCGGACCAACACTTAAGCATCCTAAGCGGACGAGGTCCCCAATTAGATTCGTCGACATATAACATCAGCGGAACATGATCCGATAAACCCCGTTGAAAAGCTACCTGAATACAATGCGAAGTTGCACTCCATTTATTTGACACTAAAAAACGATCCAATCTACTCATAGATATTCCATCACCTTTATACCAAGTAAACAACCTTCCACAAATAGGCATGTCGAGTAAAAAGCTATCATGAATAAAATTATTAAACCCCTCCACATCCGACTGCCTGAAGGCCACGGCTCGACCCTTTCTTTCCTCAAAGCTTCAAACAGAGTTAAAATCCCCACAGACACAAATGCACACATCATTATTATTAAGAACATGCACATACAATCTCTCCCATAGCAGCTTTTTCGCCTCCAAATCGCACGGTGCATACACATTGTAAATAATAAAAACTTCATCAGAGAGTAAATCCTTGCCCTGAATAAACTTCACCCTTATTTTGAATGTTCTTTTTCTCTTTATCGGCTAAGAGATGAATTGGTTTTGCATAAATCCTGAATTAATTTTTATTAATGTTTTCTTTTCTTCTCTTTTATGGTTAAAAGCCTGTTACACTATGTCCATTCATTAAAATAATGGCAAAGAATACCCTTAAAAAACGTGATATTAGATATCACAATAACCGCAATTTTTTTCAAACGTGATCAGATTCTTTCGGATCTTTTTTTCAAATTATAATTGTACATTAATTTTGATTATTAATCACATTTGATATTTTTTTATATGTGGTATATATTTGAGTTTTGTGAATTTGTTCATGATCGTCCATGATCTAGTTTCGGAAGATTTGATGTTCAGTTCATGAAGAACTACATATTTACATCATGATAGAAATTTATAAGATCTATTTGATCGTTATTGATTAATACGATGAAATGTCATGATAAATTGAAAAATTAAATTTGTGTTGTTTAATTACTCTCTTGAAAAAATATGTATAATTTTTAAAAATTTATTTAGCGGAGAAATTGTGTTTAGCTCTTTTTATATCTATGATAATGCATAAGATAAATCAAGGCTTTTGAATATTTATAGTTTCATTTGGATATAATATATTTTTTGTTTATTATTGTTTCAAATGGATAAGAACAAATGCGAATTCTTGAGTTTATTAAACAATCCCAGATTGCTCAAATAATGTTTTTTCTTGAACACTTGTGATAAAGTTCCTGAAGAACTACAGGATTATTTAAGGTTCGTGAAGCGCTAATGTATTATTAAATGGAGGAAGAAAGTTACACAATGAGATTACATTTTCATAAATTTTTATTGAGATTTAAAATATCCATCTAAATTGTTAAATATCTCTATACTACGAGATATACTCTCAAGAAAGAAAGTAGTAAAGAAAACAAAATATGTTTATCTTTGATTTATACTACACTTATATATTAGTGCAATGAAAGCACATATTATTGTAAACCTGAAGTTTACATGTTATATTATTTGTGCAAAGCACATATTATTATAAATCAAAAGTTTACAAATTATATTAAATTTATCGTTGGCAAGACCGGTTGGGTTATAATATGTAATATAATTTAATATAATTTGTCAACAATAAATTTAATACAAAGATATGACTTAAGAGTTAAGTACTTAAAGGATAAGTACAAATAGATGTGACTTAGAGATAAGTAATATGCCGTCACTTAAGAGCTATGTACAAGGTTTGTGGACATCCACTTATAATATTCATAACACAGTCTAAATTTGATGTTTTTTTTTTTTAATGAAAGTCTAAATTTTTGTTTTATTCCTTTATAGATAACAATTTTTTTTTAATTTAAAATCGCCAAGTACAAGTAAGAGACCGACCCTAGTCGGTATAAATAATGTACTGACGCCTATTCTTTTTCTCATTCACTTCACCGTTTCCTAACTTAGGGTTTTATTCATCGTTTTCAAACCAAACTTAGGTTTTAGGGTTTTAGCTTTCACAAAAATCAAAATCCAAGTCATCATGTCGTCATCAACTAGGAAGATCACTCTCAAGAGTTCGGATGGTGAGACCTTTGAGGTCGAAGAGGCTGTTGCGTTGAAATCGCAGACGATCAAACACATGATCGAGGACGATTGTGCCAAAACCGAAATCCCTCTTCCAAACGTAACTAGCAAGATCTTGGCAAAGATTATCGAGTATTGTAAGAAGCATGTTGAGGCTACGACGAGTTCCAAAGGAAAACCCTCCGAGGATGATGTTAAGGCTTGGGACGCTGAGTTCGTCAAGGTTGATCTGAATACACGCTTCGAAATTATCTTGGCTGCAAACTACTTGGATATCAAGAGCCTACTGGAACTTTTATTCCAGGATGTAGCAGAAACTATCAAGGATAAGAAGGTGGAGGAGATTCGCCAGATTTTCAATATTGAGAATGACTTCAGTCCGGAGGAAGAGGCGGCACTTCGTGCGGAACTCAGTTGGGCTTTTGAATGATTGTGCAACAAATCATCAAATTAGTCATTTTATTTCAATATTTTACACTTTCAGTCAAGATTTTTCATGAGGTTTTATGATATGTTTCGCTTTATATATCAAAGTATGATCAACATTTCTGCTTTTCTTTATATTTGGAAGGTTTTTAGCGAATGGTTCTTGTGTTATCATATTGTTATAATTTTCTCTGTTACAATTTGATTTGTTTGAACTTTGTTCAAACACCTAAACCGACTTCTATAGATTTGATGAAGCATTGTTATGCTATAGAACATATTTGATTATTTGTTTTATTGTCTCTGTTACTGTCAAAAAATAAACTATTACCTCTGTTGAATCTATAGTTAGGGGGTCTTTGTTTTGCTATAAATAAGAACTAGAAAATGACAAGGTTAGCATTGTGGATAGCTCCTACTTTACCTTAAAATGATAGTCAAAGCTAACATTGCTACTCAATACAAAGTTCAGAAAACTCTAATGATCAAAACACGAGTTTCCAATTCTCCAAGTAGTAGCAATAAACCCCTGCACTGAATGCGACTGACACGATTCAACTTGTTTTAACAGAAACAAAGGCTGAAGATCTAAATCAACTAATTAGTTCCAAGTAACTCGCAAAATCAACTACAGATATGTGTATCTCCTTGAAGCTGAGACTGCATTTGCAAACCATTTCTACTTTCTAGAGTCATAGTTGGATGTGCCTCTAAAGTTCCATCAAAGAAGCTTCATGATCCGCGCTAGCTTTAATACTTGCATCAAATTGAGATAATATTTCCTCTATGGAGCAGGGGTTAGAAGCAGGCATAACTCCCTCCGAGTGACTGTGTGTCAGGGATGAGTTATGAGCTCAAATCTAAGTCCCTAGGCCCATGCAAGTTGGAAACATAAGTATAAACTATTGCGATTTCATTATCAGGAAAACAAATCATGAGGGATAGCAGGTTTAAGATTACACGAGGCTTACTTCCCAAATCATCAATAGCAGGTAGAGTATAAACCTAGCATGTGCCTTATTGGTAGTTTCCCTTCCTTCATCAACAACAGCTGGACGTGCCTCTGCCAAAGTTAAGGCAGTGCTAGTGTTATTTAAGTTATTTGAAGGGACAAGAAAAAAATTGAAATTCTTGTTCCTTGTTCACAATTTTTCGTTTCAAGTACAAGTTATCTAAAATACTAAAATAGTTTTTTGTCCACAAAAAATTGTTCCGTTACACTGTAAGTATTTGACTTTGACACAACAACACAAAACAGAACAGCACAACACAACACAAGGTATAACAATAGATGAAAAACTTTTATGGTATTGAATAATATTTGGTATGCGATTTTTGATGGGCAAAAGGTTTAGAGAATTTGTACTTGGGACAAAAAGTTATTATGTTGTGGTTTATTAAGGGATGATAATTTCATTTTTTGCCCTCTTATTTGCCTCCAGTTTGTTCAATCCTTAAAACAGTTTTACAACTAAAACACTTTACAACTAGAGTTGTTATGTCCTTTCATTTTTTAGCGGATCAAACACACCTTAAAAGTTTGTGCTAAGTTGTTTTGCCTCATGCTATTTTGTCTTGTGTCGTTTTGTCCCTTACTTACCTTTTAGAAAATCAAATTCTCCCTTATTGTCGCATGCACACAATTAACCATGTTAGGCCAATTCATATATCTAAAACAAATAGGGGAAAGGGGATCCTGAAGCAAACGTAAATACTGCTTCATTTGTGATTTGCTGAAAGTGGATACATTTAGGTTTCCTAGTGAAAATAAGACATCCTAGATATTGAAAAGGAATAATGTCTAGATTAAAGCAAACAATTGACATGTTTTTTTACTCCTGTGCAAAAAAACCATAATGTCATCCGCGTATAATATGTGTGTAGGAAGAGAAATTCCACGAGCATGGAACAAGCTTCCCAGCATGGTGTGTGCCATGGAAATGACGCGGCTGAGCACTTTCTCAGCTAGACAAAATAGCAATGGAGATAGAGGATCTACTTGTCGAACGCCACGCGCACAACTGAAAATCCTACTGCTTTTCCATTCAATTGAATAGAAAGATGAGATGAATGAAAAATAGTCATGATTCAGTCAAAAAAAACTTGAGAGAGGCTCAAATGCTTCAACACTTCCACGAGAAATTCCAATGCAAAGTGTTAAACGCCATTCTGATATCCACCTTCAAAGCCAAATTACCCCAAACTGCTTCTTTTCTATTAAATTAATTGCTTCTGAAGCCAAAATAACACAATAAGATATAAGTCATTCCCGAATAAATCCTAGTCTGTGGTGGATTAGTTGAAGTGTATATCACTGATTGAAATGTGTAATGATATAAATTCAACTTTTTTTTTTATAATGATTTTATGATATATTTATAACCTCGGTGACTTTTATATTATTTTATAGGCTAAATACCTCTGGCAATCCTTTAAGTTACATGTTTATAACATATTAATCTTTTAAGTATTTTTTTATTACGAATAAATCCTTTAAGTTATTTTTTGTTACAAATTGGTACTTTAAGTCATAAAATGTTACACTGTCATCCATCTTTCACCAAACTTCGTTAAAAAGTGTTTATGATCCCTTTAACATTAAGATGGCAAGTCCAAAAGTGTCTATAACATCAAACATGATTACTACTAATGCACATTTTCTTCTTCTTCTTTTCGAATTCAAGCCTAATTTTACACATAAATCTTTGATCAACAATGTTAAAAATCAAGTAATCGATCAATTTTGTTTTGAATCAAGAGCGAATAACACACCTATGAGCCCTAGTTTGGAGAGCGGTGAATTTGGACAAATAAATTTAACATTAAACATCCACACAAACACTTTTTAATCGAGTTTGATAAAATTAGGGTAATGGTGCAAATATTTAATGATTTAAAGGACCAATTTGTAAACAAAAAAACTTAAGGGACTAACTTGTTATAATCATCTAACTTAAAGAACTGCAAATGGTATTTAACCTATTTTATATATTGAAAAATTGTTCAATACATAAATACAATAAATCATATCATGCAGTTTGCTGAAGTCTGGGACTTTTCGACAAATACAATCCGAAATGAGGTTCGGATTTTATTTTTCGAACAAATGATATTTTGGGAAGAAAAAAATAAAGCGCACGAGAAATCTATAAGATTGGAAAAGTAATCCAAATTCGTTAAAAAACACATGGAAAAGTAATCTCATATGTTGGACATTCTTTCCAAGGGTCATGTTCAAAAAAAATCTTTTCAACAGAAGTGGCACTTAAGTATAATGGAGCATGAAAATTGATGTTTTTGATCAAGGATCAAAACCAAATTGCCTCAATTGCAAATCCATTTAACTCTTATCTATATGATATGATTTAAATAGAAAAGGTGAAGACTGAATTTGATGTTTTTGATTAAGGAAATTATATATTTGACTTGAAGGAGAAAAGATGCATGTGAGGTGCCATTGTTACTATACATAAAAATAAATTTTCATGTTCTACGGTATTTAAGTATCTTTGATTTTTTTTTTTAATTGTATATATAGAACAATAGATTGAAGGTGAGAAAAACACAAGGAGGGGGTTGAATTGTGTTAGCTTTTCGCAGCTCTTGAAGAGTGGAAATCTAATTCCTTAGTATCAGAGTATGAAAGAGATCAGAGTCTGATGGGAGATTAGGTTCTGTTGCAGCGGAAATAATCAAGAGATAGAGAGAAGAGAGAACACAATCAATTATACAGGTTCCTTCCACAAACCGGAAGTAGTCCTGTCCCCCTTGCACTTCCAAGGAGAGTTCCACTAAAATGTAATATCTATTACAAGTTGCTCAAACACACAGTAAGAGACTTCCAATGCTCAAGCACGCAGGCAAGAGACTTCCAATGCTCAAAGACACAACTAAGAGACTTCTTTGCTCAAGGATGCAGCCAAGAGACTTCTTTGCTCAAGCACACAAGCAAGAGACTTCTTACACAATTTACAGAAAATTGAATAGAGTTGAAACACTTGACAAACAATCAAACGTGTTTCAATTACAACAAAGACAGACTCTGTTTTTCTGCTTAACTTAGAAATTCTAGAATACTCAGTTTGTAAGAATAATCTAAGTTGTTGATGTGTTTCTGTTAAGACTCAGTTGAATACGATAGCAATGCAGCGTAGTTTTTCAGTTGTTGAGTCCTTCTTTTTCTTCAAGTCTTCTATCCTTTATATAGGCGTAGGAAAGAGACGTTGAGTCATCCAGCACATCAGGATGATTTCTGAAGCTTGATCAATAGTTGTTGATCTGTTGCTTGATATGGTAATAGTCCTTCAATTGCATATTTTGAATTTCATTCCTTTTGAAGATTAATACCGGTAGACACAGTTGCCAAACTGTAAGAGGTAGTGGAGTAGTGGAAATAGAGTTCGTACAATGTACTTTGTACTGACCTGCATTCTTTGTCGTTGAGCATCCCACGCTCAAGTTGACTTTGAAGCTAGCCGTTACTCCAAATGAGAGTTTCTTTTGCATCGTAATGCCTTTAGAAATCCTTGTACGCAGATCTTCAGATTGCAGGCTTCAGACTCACTGTAGCACTTTAGCTTCTGATGATCTTCAGACTCTCTTGGTCTTCATGTTCTGATAGTCTTCAGACTCTGATAGTCTTTAGACTCTCTTCGATACAATCTTCAGACTCTCTTCGATACATAATCATAAGCAACAAGCTTCTCTAGATCTTTGCTCTTAAAATGTTCAAACAGAATACTTTCTAAGATATAAATCTTGATTAATATCCTGCATACTTAAACAAATATTAGCATATCCAATTGACAATTTTTGATACCTTGTTATCATCAAAACTCAAAACGTGGTATTTCTGAACACCTTTGTTCCAACATAGATAACTACCTTTTTTGTTTTGTTTTTTGAAGAGGCTAAAATGGAATATATTACTCAATCAAAGCGTTCTTCCTAGCATAAGGTGTACCAGGAAAAGAACAAAAGTCACAAACTTATTTACAGAAAGATGGAAATAAATAAACAGAAACTAAAAAACAAAGAAAGAAATAGTATAAGCATATATCCAACATAGTGAACGGACTAAGCCACCAGCCATGGTAACTGAAAGAGAAGTTACGAAGTTTCGCCTTCAACCAAAGATTGGAAAATGACTTAATCTTGTCAACAATCTGATATGTTGGACATTCTTTATCATTGAATAACCGGCTATTTCGTTCTTTCCATATTTCCCACGTAGTAGCATACCAAATCAGCATAATAGATTGTCGCACCTTAGAGCAATTATCACTAACAAAACTAAACTGAATGAGGTAATTTGTAGGCACACTTGGGAGGACTGAACAGACACCCAACCAGCGATGAATCAAGTGCCAGACATCCCCAAAAATATTACCGTGTAAAAATAAATGAGAAGAAGATTCTAACGAGCCACAGCCACCAGCGCATAATCTATCCTCATAAGCTATAATTCCACGACGAAACAGATTATCCTTAGTTGGCAATCGATCATGGAACAAACGCCAAGCAAAGAGAACAACCTTTAAAGAAATATGCTTGTGCCAAAAAAATCTTTTATGAGACCGTAGTGTCAATATGATGATGTTGAGTCAGGATTTTATAAACACTCCGAACAGTGAAATCATTACTCGATTCCTTTAAAAATAACTACTGTTGAAAAGAACGTATGGTAGTAGTTAACTACTTCTGAAGATAAAATGGTATTTTTCATGTTTTTTTTTTCAGCAAATTTTGAATTGGGAAGAGCAATTTTCAAAAGTAATAGCTTGGAAAGAAACACCCATCAAAAGCAACACCATTCTTTTAGGCAAGGGGCCCAAAACAGATGTCAACACTTAAAAGAAACCGAATTGCTAAAAATTGCCATAAAGATGGTGAGAGATGCAAGTAAAAGCTGGAATGCCACCTTGCCAAATAAAAGTTATGAAACCTACACGTTACTATAGCAAAAAAATTGGAGGAATCGCATTAATTTTGTTTTATTATCATGATACCGACAGTGTGATTCCATGGAGACGAGACGAATTTGTTTTGAACTACTACTATTCAAGAATATGAAGATATTTTCTTACAAAAAAAGGAATATGAAGATATTTAAAAGTTTAATTTCATATTTTGTTAGATTATATTTATTTTACATGGGCTTCTAATGACGTTGTCACGTCAATTAATCAATATAATAACTCATATTTTTAACGGGTAAATTGATGTAAGTGTGACAATACATCATTAGATGTACAGTTAAAATAACTTTACACTAACCGATCTTAAAAATTAGGTAATAATCTCATTTTTTTTTTTACCAAAATTAAACTCGAGTTATGTAAAAAGTAAAAGGTTAAATTTGAAGAGGGTGATACTTATAGAAAAATATGATAAAATTAGTTAAGGATGGTTAATTAGTTATTAGTATAGATGAGACTAGTTAGATATATAACCAAGGAGACTAATGTTCTATCTATGTGTAATAGCATGCCGGTGAAATGAGACATATGTGAATAAGAACTCATGAAAGAGAATCTATTATCTATTTTGCTCAATTGAACTTTTGACTCTTCAAGTAAGTATTGCAATTTGGCAATTTTGATCTCTTATTACTTCTTTTTTTTTATATTACCTTAGAATTGAGTGAATTGAGTCTCTAGGTCTATCTCCATTTTGATTTTTTATGTCTCCCGTTAATTGACCAAACCAAAGCATGTGTCATTTTTTCCTAACCAAAAAATAGTTTTAAAACACACCCTGCAAACAAGTTGTTGAATCCACCGCAGGCCAAGCCCTTGCCCTTGTGATGTTAGTAGGAAGAGTGTGAATGAATATTGAACGAAGATTGTTGTTGACACTTTAGGTTTGGCTGAAAAACACGAATAAAAGACGTAAATGTCCATCGACAGTTGATTACCGTCGGTTAAAAATTCATCGACAATTGACAGTTAACTGCCAAATTACTGATGTTTCCCACCATTGAGTGAAGTGTGAACGGCATCTTTCATATTGAAAGTACAACAAATAAGTTTATCTAGAACATGACATTGAAAATGAAAACCTTTGGGATTGTTTGCTTTTGGGGCAGCATATAGTAGTAAGTAGGGGGCCAGTTGGAGGACTAAAATCATCAAACCAAAATGTCTTAAGAGTCAAAAATGCATTTAAACTTATTGATTTTCTATTAATTTTCAATAATAGAAATACGAATGAATTAATTTTCAATATTCAAGCTTTAGTAAGATTGAAATATTCTGCTAAATAACTGCCAATTGAAAAAATACACCACAAATATTCAAGGACTTTCTATGGTTTTTTGACCCACTTGATTTATGAAGATTTAACATGATACAAGTTTGAGAAGTTAATAATAACAACCCTATATATCATTTGAAAGTTGAAACTCAACCAACAAAAGAACAAAGGTAATAAGAATATGCAAATATAACCTGAAATTTTTCTGTTCAGATGTAGGAACACATAAAACAGTGATCATACCATCAATTATTACAACAAAACATACCTAATAAAAGAGAGAAATTGAATTCAATACATAAAGTTTAACATACTGAAAAATAACATAATAATGTTTGATAATAAAAGAAAAAACTTAATAATCTTCTCTTCACAGCACAAAATCCACATGGTCTCATCTCAAGCTCAGCCATGAGTATTAAAAGCTTCCCACAACAAGTTCTGTGGAGCAGAGTTGGTGAAATCCCTTGCCTGCAATGCAGCAGTCCTAAGAGTCTTAAGAGTCCAAAGATTCGCCTCAACAAATGACAAACTTCTGTAAGGCAAATTATGCTTCTTGCATAGATCAATCACCAACGGCGAAACCTTCCTCAATTGAGCCCTAGGAAGCCTTGGAAACAAATGATGTTCAAGCTGAAACTGCAAACCACCAAAGAACCAATCCATCCATGTTGAACAAGTGATATCCAATGTTCCAGCTGTTTGTTTCTGAAACCAATCGTTTCCGCTCGGTGGACCAAGATACACGTTTGCAGCGAAATGGTTCAAACAGAATTGAAGATGTTGGATGGAACATACAACAAAACAAGCAAGAACAAACATGAGCCTTTCCGGCCAACTTGGAAGGGCTGATAATAGCAGAGGGAACCAAGTCCAGAACACACCGATTCCCATGATGTTGTATAGCCTATCAGGAACATTTCGTGATGGCGAAAACAAGAGCAAAAATGTTTGAAGGTACAAGTTAAGCCTTGCAAAACACAAGACAGGGTAAAAAGTGATATGCTGGTAACTTATAAGAAACCTTGACAAAGCATCGAACTTCAACTGTCTATCATAGAAATAAGATTTAATCGAACCAAAGAATCGCGATGAGACAGCGAAAACAGGGATATGCTGCAAATCAGGGTCATAATCAAGACTATTGCAAGCAATATGATGAGCATTATGAGTCCATTTCCACCAAGCAATACTTATACCAGTCATACAATTACCACAAATAATTTGTGCTAATTTGTTATAACTTCGACTCGACATAACCTCGTAATGACCAGAATCATGACCAATATAAGTACTTTGCATCCAAAGCAAACCCAACAACATACCAGAACCTAAATGAGCCCAAACACTTGTACAACCAACAACACCATAAACAACAATAGCAAGCATAATAGCAACAGATGTTAATGTGAATAAAGCAACATGTTCTTTCTTTTCAAACAAACCCATTTTGACAAACTCAGAAACAAGTCTCCTATAATCTTTAGAAACTTCAGATACCTTAAAATCCTCGAGGTAATAGCCAGTGAAAAACTGGTCAAGATGTTTCCATGCTGAACCAGGATGATATGCTATGAATGCATCAGTTACATCCTGACCAGCAAGATTCAACAAAACAACCTCTCCACCAGGATGTTTTTTAGCCCAATCTGAAACATTGTAAACCTTACCCTGAATTGAGATCCATAGATCCCCTTCTTTGTCATGCTTTTTCAGTTCATCAGATGTTATGTACTTCTTCTTCTCAACCTCCATGATAATGCCAACACCAAAAACAACCCAGATGAGAGAAACAAGAGAAAATTACAAAACTCGTCAAAGGGTATCTGAATCTATGATTTTTTATCAGATCCTGCAACAATGTAAAAAAAAATCTCAAAACAAGGTAACGCCTTTAATGGTTGTTTTTGAAACACAACCAAAAAGGGTCCTTGAAGAATGGTTCTTTTTTATTTTTGTGTGCAGAGATCTAATCTAATAAAAATGAAATGACCCTTTTCTTTTTCTCTCTCTTGTTTTTTGTGGCTTGTGGTTATTCTAAAGAGTATTTTTGATATTTGAATGAATGAACAATAGAAAAGACTTATAAGCACGTTAAAAAGTAACGATAATTAGGCTTAAGCCACGGTGTTAACAGCGGGAATTTCGTGGCTATAACGAACAGAAAAATAATGAAAAATAATGGGTCAATATGGAAAATTGGTGTTAGTGGTGATGAATGTGGGGTGTAGGTTACATGTTAAGAGTAATGGGGTTGTAATGTAGAGGGTTATAACTTAGGATAGAATCGAATTTGAAGATATTTTTGGGAGAGAACGCGTTAAGTAATGTGACTGAGTGACGCTGCTTCCCATGTGGGTTTGTGGAGAGAGAAAGAGACGGACTTGTTGCCGTTTCGGTTGTTTTGATTTTATTAGGAGGGAGAACAAACCACGTTTAATTAATTAATCATTTCATTCTTTACAATTTAAAAAGAAACGTTAATGAGTGTCCCTCTTAGAGTGTATTACTCCGTCTCAAATGTAAGCAACTAATTACTTTTTAGATTTATTTGTGGTCTATATTATATATAGTTTTTTTTGAATGAATCTAGAAAGTTTCTTTGAGACCGGAGGGATATTAATTCGTTTAAATCGATAACATCAAAGATGTTAACGTGATTAACATCTCTAATAAAGGGTAAATCTGCGAACAAACGCATAGCACATAAGTTAAAATAGCATACATTGACAAAATGTCTACAACCAGACACGAAATCATTGATTGAATATGTGGTCGACTCAAGCATGTCTTTCAATATGAATCAAATGAATATCACAACCAAACACAAAATCAAACAATGTCTCACAAAATAACGAACAACACAACGCCGCACTCGGACAAAGAAATTACAAACAACACAAAAGAAAAAACTGATATGTGAAAAACATTTATTCATATTGAAAAAAGGGAAGAAAGAAAAGATGGAGATGACTGATTCTAGCTCACAAAAAACACTAAAATCATATATCCTCTCTAGGTAAAAGAGAAAAAGAATTTAGAAATAAGTTGAAGTTTCTCCCTCTAACAACGATTAGTATTATAATAATGAGTCTTGTTAACCAGTGCTCTCGTGGTAATGGTTAAGGAATCTATAAATAAAAAATTTGTTTTGAAAATATAAGTTTTGACTTTTGATTAATACCACCATTTATAAAAAGTTATTTATTTTGATTGTTTAACCATTGTCATGAAGACACTGTTTAGCATTCTCATAGAATAATATAATATTGTATCATGCCTATTTTCTTTCATAATTCTTTAAAAAAAACCAAGTAATTGAGTTTATGTGGTTAATTTACTCCATCAAGGATGAACTATCCAGAACAACTTACATTTAATTTTTTAGTAGAACAATTTCTTAAAAAAAAATTAATAGAACAATTTTTTATCAACCTTTAATTACATCACGACTGATCTCTATATTATCAAGATTTTTTTCTCTTTAGAATCAAAGGATTAAAAAAAAAATCCATTAAAAAAATGAATAAATCAATCTCAAAAAATTTAGTATGGTTGCCGGTTGTAGCGACATTGATGTACATGGACGTGGTTTTGAATGTGGACTTCCTATATGTGAGTTTAATTATTAGATAATTGAATAAAAAATAGTATAAATCTTCCCTGTGAGTTTAACTCAGTTGGTACGTGAGCTTAACTCAGTTGGGTAGAGATTGAGATTGTATTTTATATTTAGGGGCTGAGGTTCGAACCCTAGACATTCAAACCCGAGACTTCTCCACATTTTAAATGTGTGAGCTCTATTTAAAGAATATGTTTGATTAGAAAGAGAGAATATATGTAGAGTAAAAGTATATTTAATTTTTCTTTTGACATATTAGGAAAAAGAAACTTTCTTTTTTGACAGTTTCTAGAAACATATATTAATCCATATTTAAATTTGGGAGATAATCCATTTTTAAAATTTTATCCACCAAAAAAAAAACGTTGATATTCTATGCACAATTCTTGTGTGCAAGGAAAAAACAGTTGGCGTTAATATTATTTATTTATTCTTTCCTTTTCAAAGAAAATACTATAACTTATTGTGAGTGGTTGAGCATTTTATATTTACAACTTTTTATTTCAAACAAATATCTAAAATAATTCCCTATAAAATTATCCAAAATAATTTTCATTGAATTATGAATCATGAACCACAGAACAATTTTGATCAATGATGAGTGTAAAATGACATTTCATTCAAAACAATGGTTTTACTTCAACATTCACACTCGTTTGTTGAAAGTTTCGGTTTTATTGGGTGACCGTTAGTTTTGGGCGGTTAGTTTGTGTAACTGTGTATATTTGGATCTCCACTATCATGGAGCAACTAAAAAGTTTTCATAACATCTACCAGTGTTATAAGTACGTAGGTTTAAAAACAATATATATGTATTATGTTTTGATGATGACAAAACTATTAATGAAGAAATAATTTGTTTAGAATGTGTGTCTATGAGCATACTAGATAATAATATAAGATAAATAAGAGAATAAATTTAATCATCTAGTCTTGATTAAACACATTGGTACAAAGACGGTGATAGAAACACAAAATTCTTTCATGCTTCCGCAACGGCTAGAAAAAAGGTAAATCGAATTCTATCTCTTGACGATAATCATGGGAATAAAATCACTGATTCTCGTGGCATGCAAGAAGTTGCTAGAAATTATTTTGTTGAGCTTTTTCAGAAGCAAGGTAATGTTACCCAGCCCGTTATTGACGTTGTCCATCAATGTGTATCCGCATATGACAATGAGCTTCTCACGGCTCCTTTCAACAAGTGTGAATTTCGTGATGCAATGTTCTCCATGCATCCCGATAAATGCCCCGACACTGATGGTTATAGTCCTGGCTTTTTCCAACATTTCTGGAATTTATGTAGTGATGATATTTTTAAAGAATGTTGTGCTTGGCTTGATACAGGTCATTTCCCTCCGGATTTAAATATGACAAATATTGCTCTCATTCCTAAAGTTGACAAGCGAACTTGTGTGAAGAATTGGCGTCCGATTGCGCTTTGCAATGTTCTTTATAAGTTAATATCCAAAGTTCTTGCTAACAGATTGAAGGTTGTTCTTCCCCATTGCATTTCTAACAACCAATCAGCCTTTGTGCCTGGTCGTTCCATTCTTGATAATGTTATGGCCGCAATATAGGTAATTCACTTTATGCAAACCAAAACTCGCGGTAATGATCGTTATGTTGCTTTAAAGCTTGATATCAGTAAAGTCTATGATATAATGGATTGGGATTATCTCCGAGAGGTTATGATCAAAATGGGTTTCGATAATAGGTGGATCCACTGGATGAGTATGTGTGTAGAATCGGTAGATTATTTTGTTCTTGTTGATAGTGAATTAAGTTGACCTGTTATCCCAGGTAGAGGCCTCCGTCAAGGGGACCCCCCCTCTCTCCGTATCTTTTTATTCTTTGTGCGAAAGGTTTGTCTTCACTTATTACGAATGCGGAGAATAGGGGTACTATTTAAGGTACTCGGATATGTCGTGGGGCTCCTGCCATATCCCACCTCCTCTTCCCGGATGATTGTTTTCTTTATTTTCGAGCGGAGGAAGACCAAGCCCATGTTATGAAGCACATTCTTTCAACTTATGAGACGACTTCTGGGCAGGCTATCAATTTACCTAAATCTGAAATTTTTTCTAGTCGTAATGTACCCGAGCCTTTGAGGAACTCTCTTGCGGCTATTCTAGGAGTCAAAGATGTTCTTGGTGCAGGTAAATACTTGGGGCTTCCTTTTATGATTGGAAGGAATTGTAACTCTACCTTTGCTTATATTAAGGATCGGGTGTGACAGAAAATTTATTCTTGGAGTAGTAAGTGCATATCAAAAGTTGGGCGCGAAATGAATTCTTTCTGGTGGGGTCACGGTCGTACATCTCAGCGAGGTATCAATTGGTTTAGCTAGGAGAAGTTATCTATGCAAAAGGTTCACGGAGGTATGGGCTTTAAAGACTCTGAACATTGTTCCAGACTCTGAACTTTAGACTTAGTTTAAAAAGAAGAAAAAGAAAGCACAATTCAACCCCCCTTCTTGTGTTTTTCTCACCTTCATAATATATTTTTCTACCTCTTTATAAGATCAATCTATGATTTTTCTTCTTTTGTTGGTTGAGCAAAACCTTTCTCTAAATTATCTCTATAGCCATCAGATTTTAAACATGGTTCCATGGAACTTGTAATTTGTTGATTAGACTTTTGTACTTGTAGAGTACAATCTATCAACCTTTCCTTTTTTACTGAACCTATTAGTCCTTGCTTTTTCAGCTTTAAATCTTTTAACTTGTCAGACTCTATTAGCTAATTGTGCCATATTTCTTAGATATTGTGTATCTAATTTCTTTCGAATAGAATAGTCTAGACCACCAGCAGTCATTTCGACTAATTCATGCTCAAATACTTGGGTGAACCACCTAGCTTTAAGGAGTCTGAACCTATTTAAATAATCATCTACAAGCTCTGACGTTTTACGTCGAACACTGGTCAATTATTTAAGACTAATTTTGGATTGGCCCGTGTAAAATTGTTCATGAAATGCCTTTTCTAATTGGCTCCAAGTGAAGATGGAACCTGGAGGTAATGTTGTAAACCAAGTAAATGCATTTTTAGTTAAAAAACTTGGGAAGTACTTCATTCTCAGATTCTCATTGTTTGCCAGATCACCTGCCTCTGTCAAATAACAGGCAATGTGTTCGACAGTGGATTCGTTAGTTTCTCCACCAAATTTGGTGAATTTAGGTACTTTCCATCCCTTAGGTAACTCTTCCATTAACACTTATTCAGACAAGGCAGACACAAAATTAGGCATGTGTAAACCCATATTAAAATCATTATGGGTCAAAAGGTTTTCAACTATGTTGGCTATGTTATTTTGACTTTCTAAGTTATTTTGTTGGGCTCGCGTAACTATATACTTTGCATTCTGGTTTCTTTGAACCA
The DNA here is from genome assembly GCA_946800305.1 of Medicago arabica. Taxonomy (NCBI): domain Eukaryota; kingdom Viridiplantae; phylum Streptophyta; class Magnoliopsida; order Fabales; family Fabaceae; genus Medicago; species Medicago arabica. The sequence continues at coordinate 32,583,361 of OX326968.1, forward strand.
TTATTGGGATCCTTTCTTGTACTCTTGGTACTTGTGGTTCGACCACATGTTGTGGTAAAGGGTTTGCAGGAGCCTAATTATTAGGTCTATTAGTGTATCTTTCTACAGTTTTTGGGATTTGATTTTGAGGCATTGATGTATTCCGCATATGGACCATTTCATAGTTACAATCTTCTATTTGTTGTCTCAAAGCCCATAAGGATGCATTGGTTAGTGATTGTTGATGATTTGAACCAGGAACGCTCGCTCCAAGATAATAGAATTGAGGGCGTAATACGTTCAAATTCTCTGAGTAGGTAGATGGATTAGTATGATGGCCTACCATAAAAGATGAAGGCATACCATACAGATAATTTCTATTATTTAATGGATCGAAGGCCCATATGCTTTGGTTTAACTGAGCACCAAAACTTGCATTAGATTGGGCCGCCGCAGCAACGGTCGCACCAGGCGTGCCAATTTGTTTACCTTGGTTTTTGGTAAACAATCGCGGGTTTAAAATTAGTTACTTGCAGGATCAACCATATATCTTAAACATATTGTGAATCGAACCCATCAATTCTTTCAAAATCTAAGTCAAACTTCGTTGACAGCATTTATTATAGTTTGTCGAAAATACAGGCTAACAGCCACATAGACGTTGAAAAAATCAAAATTGATAATAAAAATGATGATTATTGTAAAAGGACTAAATCACATGTGGTTAAAATTTTCATTTTTTTATTAGAAGACCAAAATCGTAACATTTTAAAACTTAGAGGATGAAAATTACACTTAAGTCAATAAAATATTACCACATGGACTTACTTGCGAAAGCATATCCAAAAAGTGGAAGTGGTTTGTGATCAAACAATTCGCTTTTGGTAGCTAAGAAAAATATGCACAATATAAATATTCCTCGACATAACGTTTGTATTTGAAGGGGCTTATATTTAAAAATGTCTCTAATCTCAAAAAGGTGTATACCAATATGCTTCCCATTGGAATGAATTGAAACTTATAAAGTAAGAAAAAAATTGGATTACACGTTCTCGTCGACAAGTCTCCTAGAACCTTGAAGCATTCTAGGTTAATGGGTCCCTTCATCATGCTGAATTGACTAATGTTAGCTTCAATTGATTTTTGTGTGTTCTAATATAAGATTCCATTGATGATTCCTGATTATTCTAAAACAATAACAACGGTGCAATGACAGAGTCGAGCTCAATATAAATTATACTCCCTCTGTTCTATAATATAAGTAAAAAAAACTCATTTTTTTGTCTTAAAATATAAGAAAAAAACAAACTTTTATTTTATTTAATCTTTTTTCTAAATCTCATTTCTAAGAAAAACTTTTGTTTATTCTCATAAAATTAAATAAAAATTACATTCAATTTTCTCTCTCTTTCAATTTAATGACATTTTTATTTTGATGTTACATTAATATTATAGAGTTTAATTGTGGTGGATCGACAGTGCAAACTTGTTTTACACAAACAATATCAAAACATTCTGAATTGTCATGTTTTGCCCACGTTAATTAAAAATCATTAATTGATGTGGCAAATCATAATGTTTTGATTGATTATTTGTGCAAAACAGTTTTGGAATGTCGTCCCACCACAATTAAACTCAATATTATATTGTTTTCAATATATCTCAACAAAATTATATAGTAAAACTAATTAGATGGGTTTTTAAAAATATTATGTATTGTCGAAGTGCATAAGCTTTAAAATTTTAAAAATTAATTTGTATTTAATAGATTGCAATAAAACAATTGGAGGCTTATATTAGTGGTTTAAATTGACATGCTATGTTAAATTTTGACTATAATTATTGGAGGCTTAATTCTCTTTCTTGTCAGATGCTTGTTACTTAGGTTTTTCTTTTGCTTTGGTTAGTCATTCTTATTGTACTTGTTAAAAGTACAATAATTGTATTAAGGTTTGTATTGTATTGGTCATGTCTTGAGAAGGCTCTCAAAGATTGTATTTATAACTTTCTATGAGTCTGATTTGTGGTTACTTAAGCAACACGTAATATGGGTAATTGAGTAATTAGGCGGCTCCTGGAGGCTTCCAGAAGCTGCTAGAGGCGGCGTCTCGATGAGGATGCGCCTTGGGCCTAAAAGCCCATCTGAAAGACGTTTTGGCCCTAATAAATGGCGATGAGGTCTTCTGGAGGGTCTGTGAGTCTTTTTGAAGGTCTCTTGGGTCTCTAAGAATATCTTAACGGTCCACTTGTATTGAATATCACTTTGTATTTTTGTAATTCTTGTGTTAAAGACCTTTTTATTTGGTAATATAATTTATGTTAGCCTGTTCAAAAAAAATATAAATTTTTTTATTTGAAATAAAAATAAAATATATAAATTATTCATTAGAAAATTAATTATCAGTATGAAAAAGTTATCAATGTAATATTAATTATTAATCTTAGATAAATTATAAATTATCAATCCTCATGAGTTTAACTTAGTTCGAAGTGATATCAGATTTTATATACAGGGGCTGAAGTTTAAACCCTAGTTTTCCATTTTTTCATCTTATATAACGGCAAACTTTTAACAACTAAACTACTTTATTTTATTTTATTTTTATCTAATTGGGTAGGTGGTGTTCCCTTACGGGTTAGATTTCCTCGCCTTTTTGCTTTGGCTGAAAATAAATGGGCGGAGGTAGAGGAGATGGGGAGGAAAGGGTGGCAAAAAGGGGGTGATGCCTGGATGTGGAGAAGGCGTCTTTTAGTCTGGGAGGATGAGTGTTTTAAGGAGTGCATTGTTTTGCTGCATAATGTTGTTTTGCAGGATGTTATTACTGATAGGGGAAATGGCTTCTCGATCTCGTTAATGGATATTCCGTTAAAGGGACTTATCATTTTCTCATGATCATTGACGAACCTCTTGCAAGGGTATGTTTGACATAAGCATGCTCCACTGAAGGTTTCATTATTTGCTTGGAGACTTCTTCGCAACAGACTACCGACAAAAAATAATCTTGTGCGGCGGCGTGTACTTCAACATGACCACAACAAGTGTATGAGAGGTTGCAATGTTGTGGAGACTGTAAATCACTTATTTTTGAGTTGTGCTACTTTTGGATGCGTGTGGTCAATTGTCTTGCGGTAGTTAGGTATCTCTTTCGTTGCTACAGACAAGGTCCACGATCACTTTCTTCAGTTCAGTCACATTGCCAAGATACCGCGATTTACACATTCCTTCATAAAACTGTTATGGCTCGCGTGTGTCTAGGAGGTTGCGATGTTGTGGAGACTGCAAATCACCTATTTTTGAGTTGTGCTAGTTTTGGATGCGTGTGGTCAATTGTCTTACGATAGTTAGGTATCTCTTTCGTTGCTACAGACAGGGTCCGCGTTCACTTTCTTCAGTTCAATCACATTTCCAGGATACCGCGATTTACACATTCCTTCATGAAATTGTTATGACTCGCATGTGTCTGGGTAATTTGGAAGGAAATGAACAATCGAGTTTTCAATCAGAAGGCCTTGGATCTTCATCAAATAACGGACAACGTAAAACGGGTGTCTTATCAATGGTTAAAGGCTAGTCTGACTACTTTCGCTTACAGTTACACTGATTGGTGGTTGTACCTTATAACATGTATGAGTGTTTTGTAGTAACTTGATTTGTTTCTTCTTTTCGCGTGTTGTTTATTGTGACTTTGTAATATTTTTGTGTGGTTCTCTTTTGCACACCTGATACAAGAAGAACCGCTTATTTTGATATATCATATTTCATTTTGGCTTGTTAAATTTTTTATTTTATTTTTATATAAATTATCAAACATGTCTAACATAAAATATTATCTATTGCCTCTACGTGGATCTATTGCCTCTGCATGGATTGAGCCTTGCCGAATGAATTCGATTTTCACAATATAATAAGTTAAATTTGAGTCTTAATTGAAAATATTTTAATAATTACTGTTGTCTCAAATAAAATTACTTTTAACGAAGAAAAGTTAAAAAGAAAAATATATTATATATCGTGTGACATATGATGCCCAAAACAAGAGATATGGAGTCCTTATCAGAGGTGTCCTCTTATAGCATATGCCACCTCAAGTGACAGATATATTATATGCCGTTTACCGTCCCTGAAAGGTCAAAAGAAGTTGCTCTAGATATTTTTATGGATATATCAATATTTTTGTTTTGAAAGAATTTTTAGATATCAATATTGTAAATTAGTTTTCATATAATAGTTTTTTTTTTTTTTTTTTTGGAAAAGCTAAAATGATATATAAACAACAGTGATTCACCCCAGCACAAGATGTGCAAAGGGAAAATCACCCAAGAGTAATTACAACAGTCAAGGTGCCAACAAATTCAAACACCGGTTAAAAACAGACAAAAATAACTCACTAAAAATTACAGTAGAACTCCCATGCAAGGAAGCGGATTCTGACACCACTCATGGTAACTATAAGTGAATGTAATATGTCTTGCTTTGATCCACTCATGATAACTATTTATTTATTTTCATGTAAATAAATTCTTTTTAGTGTTATTTTCAAGTATTTTAGCAATTAAAAATTCGCTCCTTAAAGATTAATAAGTAGAGAATAGGGTTGGGAATAGGCCAGGCCGGCCTACAGGGGCCTACGGCCTGGCCTGTTTAGGCCTGACCTGTTTATGTAAGAGGCTAGGCTTAGACTTTTGAAAAAACATATTTAAGTAAATAGGTCAGGCTTAGGCTATCAAAAAAAGCCTATGAAGCCTATTTAAGTAAATAGGTCAGGCTTAGGCTATCAAAAAAAGCCTATGAAACCTAATAGGCCGGCCTACTATGCATATTATTAAAATTTATTTTTTATATTAAAATATAATTTATATTAAACATAAAAATCATTAAAAAAACTCAAAAAATGAACTTTTTAAATAGGATTCAAGACCTTATATCAAAATAGGCTTTTAAGGCCTTATAGTGATAGAGAGACCTTACAGTGAAATAGGCTTTAAGGTCAATTAGGCCTATTTAAAAGTAGATAAAATTGAATATTTAATGACTTTTATATGAAGTAGGCCTGTAAATAGGCTTTTAGGTCAGACCAGGCTTTTAAATAGGTCAAGTCAGACAAAAAATGTAGGCCTCTGATAGGCCATAGGTCAGGCTCAGGCTTTCAAAACTGTTCGTAGGCCAGACTCAAGCCTATCAAAGTCTGGCCTGATCTGACCTATTCTCACTCCTAGTAGAGAACACAATATTTAAACTTTAGGTCATATTCCCATATTTCCACCAACTGAATTATGTTCAGTAATATATAATTTTTTTTTTGTATTATTGGTTGATATTATCGTGCACGTGAAAATATCGCTGGCTTTATTAGTATTTATATAACTCAAAGCAAAAGACATGATTATAGAATGTTAATTGTGGCCCATGAAGCCATCGTTATAGAGTTTTTCTATAATTGTACGGGCTATTTAATATGTTAATAGAACAACTAGCCCTTAAAAAAGAAAAAAAAAATCATAAAACAACGAGGTATATTAACTTCTTTTTTTTTCCTTAAAGAAATAAACTTTTTTTTTTGATAAAATTCTAGGTGTATTAATTTAAGAATAACCGAGAATAACGTGGCTTTGCCCCGAAGCAATTGGCTTCTAATGTATCTTGAAAAAACTATTCAATCAACAACACTCCTTCATAAATGACTATAATCTTTTTTAAATAAGCTAAAATGAAATTGTATAAAACCAAATGATTTTACTTTTTCTACATAAAATTAGAGAGAAGCAAAGACAAAATTAATGTTACATCAGAATACAACATACATCACCAACAAAAAAGCAAAGAAAACGGTCACAAACATAAAAAAGATTTATCCACCATATGTGGTGGTTAAAAGTAAAATTGACGTGTTTTGCTTTCAACAATCCATAGGATTGCATCTCAATTTTGTCAAACAAGTGGTGGATAGAATCATATTTATAATTGAAGATTCTCGCATTTCTTTCTTTCCATAATACACAAACTGATGAAAACCAAATTAATTGGATAATGCCACGTTTGTATTTAGAGAAGTCGTCGCCAAATTGAGTTAAATGATCTCAAATACAATACAGAGTGACCATGACAAAGCCTAGCCAAACATAAACAACGATCCAAACCTGGCGAAAATAGCCGTAATGAAGAAAAAGATGAGCCACGTCTTCTAAATTATCGCATACTCCCCACAAGATTAAGTTGTAGCTGGAATCACCCGTCTCTTAAACAAATTGACGTTTGTTGGTAGGCGGTTGAAAAAGAGATGCCACACAAAAAAAATAACTTTTAGAGGAACATCTTGATGCCAAAGTACAACGTTATCTGCCATGTTGTTTTGAATTGTTGTAAAAAGTTGTAAGCCGAACTAACAATATATTTTTTTGAAGAATGCAAACTCCACGACCACTTGTCAAAAACATCATCCTGCAAAATAATAGAATTTAACAAAGCACCACACCTCAACCTCATTGCCGCCCCAAAGAGTCACCAAACCACCTGAGGCACCAATGGAAGGTTGAAAAGAATAACCAACCCCATCATCGGGTCAAATGGATTTGCACACAAAATCATCAAAAATAGCTAATTTCGTTTCTTGGATTCATAAAAAAATGGATGATCCTCCCACACCAATTGTCTCACCTCCCTTCTCTTCTCTAAACCCCCCAACCCCCCAACATTCCATGAAATGATCTTCACCAAAAACACCAACACCACCCCCGACCACCAACCTCCACAACCCCTCCCCACGACCTACTTCCCATTCCCGCACCCTCTTTATTTTTTCTTCCACAACACATCGAACATATTGTGAATAACTCCATCAAAATTCAAACCTACCTTCTTCCCCATGTCCCTAACATCTTCATTTGCAACTTTATCATTACCATGGGGAACCACCCAATTCAGCCAATCATTATTAACCGTGACTTGAGACTCACTAGGTAGCGAAGAACCAACATTAGAATCCACCTTGTTGTTTGACAAATCATGCGGACCCGTATGTCTCTTAACACTTTTTTTCAGAGCCCGAAGAACCTCAACACGGTCTTTAGCCGGGAGTCTAGCAATACGCCTCATACTTTGCGACATATGCCTTAGATAACCTACCCCCTTCTTCTTAGTTACTTTCGGCCCCCCTATTGAAGATGATTCATTAACACTTTTTTTTTATTTTTCAATGAAAGGCCTCTAGCACCATCAACCTTTTGACTACTCACCCATTCCAAGCTCCACGGACCAGATAAAACAGAGCGACCTCTTACCGGTGGACAAGATTTTGTACGCTTAATAACTCTCTGAGGACCATTCAGAAACTTCTCCGTTCTAGTTATGTCAACACCATTAATTACTGGCATGGCTTCAGAAAAGTTAGAAGTGTTGTTACCTGCATTTAAATCCACCAAAGGAACTATTTTCTCAAGAATAAGACCTGCTGCTTCTTTGGAAAAATCTATGTCTGCTTGAGGTGTCGGAAAACCACCAGTAGACCCTGAATCATTTGGCCAAAACACAACACTCCCATGGTTCTGAACCTGCTGAGCAACAATGATGGTCCGCACATCCCTCCTTATTCCATTCACGTGAAAGGTGAGTTATTAAAGCATCAACCTCTCTGTTACTGTCAACATCATCATGTAGATCAACTATGTCTGAATGTTCACCATCTGTCTCATTATCCTCCATACCTAAACAAGCATCCTCACCCAAAGCGAAACCCCATTCTTCAATAATTTTTAACTTAATAACAACTCCATCCACTACAATCTTAGTCGTTGAGTTAATCACCTCCAAAGAGGAAGTAGCCATCTAAACACACACATAGTCAAACCTTTGTTTTTCCAACGTAAACCCATCCGTTTGCAACAAACGTCCACAGTCTAAAACACAAAATTTTAAAAAATTAATATTCCATGCATGGAGTGGTACACCATAAATCTGCACCCAATCACCTCGTTCTCGAACCACAATTCATTTATTCCACCTTATTGGTGAAGAAAACAATTGTTAAAAAACTCTGCTGCCTCTGATAAAACAGTATTAACCTCCCCATCATCTGCTGTTCACGGAAAAACTTTATCAACACCCAACGAAATAATTTCAAGAGTATCGAAACCAGCATCATAAATTCAGCGTTGCAATACAGGTATTGCCTCTCCCTTCAACACCGTTACCACCAACCCTTTAGTTTCCCACAACAAATCATGTTCAGCCGAACGATACTTAGGGATATATGTTTGTTTAGCTTGCACTACTTCATTACCGTCAACATCACATTCCATTGTATCCCCTTCCTTCCTCCCCACCGTACCAAATAAAACAGCTCCACCCCCCTTCACGACATCCATGTTAGCTCCACCATCACCCTTAACAGTCCTCGCACGCTTACTTTATTCTCCCTCGTAAATTTTTTCTCCCTCCTGCTTACTTTTTTCTCCCTCATGCTTTCATTTTTCTCCCTCAACCCTATTCTCACCTTCTTTCTGCGAATTACCGTTCTTATCAAAACTTGCAACCTTCACAACCACCTTCAAATCGCCAAACCAAACATTGTTCAACGCTTTCAATAGTTTCTCAACATCCTTCACCTTACAGTAACGAACAAAACCAAACACCCCGCCATTAACATTGCATTTTCTGGCCAAATACACATCCTCTAAAATTCCACATACCTTAAATCCTTGATGTAATGAAATATATGATATATCTGACGGCACATTCGTAAAATAGAAAGTAACAGTGTTATGAGAAATTATACCAGATTGATCATGGTGCACCTTATCCAGACGACGAGAATTTGACCTAGATACCATTCTGTCATGTGATGGTGCAAGCCTCTCCTTCATAACCAGACGTGAATCCTCCTTACCATGATTCCTGAAATCCGATCTCCCCCATAATGAATTGGACGAAGAACTTGTCGATGCTCCTCATAACCTCTGGACCGACCTGACTGTCTGTGATAATATTCATCGTAAAACTCCTGATCAAAGTCATACATCCGCCCATCTGAATACCTTACATGACGCGCATAAACCGATCAAAACCTAACCCTAGACTGCCCTTGCGGCTACTGCCTTGAACCTCCATGTCGCTGCTCTTCCCAAAGTCTGTCCTGTCTTCTATCTTCCTGTTCAGACGCTTTCCTTCTTCTCGTTAATTTTTTGCGTAAGTGAGTTTTTTTTACCAGATTTCTTGAAATAAAAAAAAAAAATTCTCTTATGTTTTATTTAAGAGGAGTGATAGTCGTACAACTAATATTAGACATCCTTGGTGACAACCACCCACTTTTCTTCTCTTATGATTGGACAAAAACAATGGAGAGAGAAAGAAGATGAGAGAGAATAAAAACACATGTGAATATGAGAGAGAGAGAGAGTTATTTCAAAAGTTGTCAAAAAAGTAATTGTACAAATATCATTTCTCTTTATTTAAATATCCTTATCTTTGTTGAATAAAAATATCGTCATTCTTAAACAAACATCTTTCTTAACCCCAAAAAAAAAAAAACAAACATCTTTCCATTTTTACATATTTTGAAATTGAAATACTTCCCTTGTAAAAAAAAACCACTTTCCTCTTTATTACTTTTGTAAGATAGGATTCCCACTAGACACTATGCTCATCATAGAAAACGATATTGATACATAAAAGACATATCTTTTTTGAGGCTATAAGACGAGTTAAATGGCATATCTTAATTCTTAAAATAAAATAAAATGGCATATCTTAAAAGAAGTTTGCTTGCATGATGACAAATGTGTGGCCAAAAGGTCAATTGTGCCGTTGTGAGCTGTCAATTTGTGTTGATATAGTCTTTTTGGTCCAACCACGTACTTATATTGGAAAAAGTATAGTCAAATTAAGTGTGGGTCAATTGATTTAGTCCAACCTAGTAAACTTGCGCCAAACGGTTCAATACATCTATTCTATATTTATTTTTTGAGAGGCCTATTCTATATATAGAGAGAGGAAATATAGATATTTTGTTTGATTTTTCTCTTTTCTGTTTATTCTTTGTTTACAAAATATCAAATTTTGGTGTAAAGGTTTTTCATCCAATTTTACCTTTTGTTTAAACTTTAATATTACTATTTTATTGTTCTTTTTCAATTATATAACTTTTTTTTTTTTAAGAAGTTTAAATGAAATATATCATTGAAAGTCCGAGAATTTTAGCACAAGAAGTGCCAAAAACCCAACTGAAGGAGTATCAAATTGCATCAAGAAACAACAGGTAACAAACAACAAAGAACCAAAAGATAAAGCCACTCCATTACAGATAAATACACAAACAAGGTAAAGGATTCAACCACCACAAATGGTAAGAAAGCAAAACTAAGACGATTGGCTTTCAGCCATTAGTATGATTGAAGTTTAATTTTATCGTGTGATTGATGAAAGACCCGAACATTTCTTTCGATCCAAATTACACAAGATAGCCATATGAGGTTAAAATTTGAACGGTTGCTTTTGGAAAAACCGTCTAAGGTGGCAAATTGATATAAATGAACTGACATATGTTAATGATACACCATGTGAAAACTAAGCAGTTAGAAATACGTACCAAAGTTTACAAAAAAATAAATAAACATAAGAGAGAAATAAGTGCTCTGGATCTTCCAGCATGCCACATCCATCCATGCATAACTGAACATTTGATTGTAAAATTTGTCTTTTAACTAGATTGTTCGTTGTTGGTAACCTATTACACAACATATGCCAAACAAAAAGACTAAATTTTAGGGGCACTTCCTTATTCCAAATTTATGTTATGTGAGCACCTGTCAAGTTGTTGTTGACTGATGACAACAAATGATTATAAGCACTTGTGACATTATATTTGTTGGACGCATGTAAATGTCAAATCCACCTGTCAGAATAATTAGGCTGCAAAACAAAATTAGTTGAAAAATCACAACACTCCTGCACATTCTCCTCCTCCTAAGCTAACAAACGACATCACTATTTCCAAGCGTCACCTTCCTCCCCCCACCCAAGCGAACACATGTCAACCATCATTGTCATTTTATTAATAGCAAGATAAAAAATGCGATTAAAACTATTCTTCAAAACCAGCCATCAATCGAAAGATCCCTCCAAAATAAAGTTTGGGCACCATTACCAACCTTTTGCCCAACATTATCATCAATCCAATTATATAATTTAACTTTTTAATTAATTAAATAAAATTTTACATCTCCTATTTCTTTTTATCGATAATCAGAAAGATGTGCAGTAACCATGTCTTGATGCTAGTTTTTAAAAAAAGTCTTGATGCTAGTTATCAATTTTTTTTGGATAGAGTAATCAATATTTAAAAATAAAATTAACATATAACTTAATAAGAAAAATAAAATAAACATATTTATTTAAATAATTAGAGATGTTTCGTCTTGTATGCTAACACACAATAGGCGAGTCCATGTCATGGAAAATTGTTGTTGACACATCACATTTAGTTGAAAAATACCAGTAAATTACTCACTCCATCGACAGTTAACTACCGATGTAATTATTTTTCATCAATAGTTAACTGCTGTCGCAATTTAAAAAAAACTCCATCGGCACTTAAGTACCGAGTAGCTATTTCTCTATCAAAGACATGGGAAAAACATCTCTATCAAAGACATGGGAAAAGCTTGAATATGGAATCAATTTTCACACGGAAATCTTTCAACCTGTGTCACGTAGATTAAATGGAGGCAGATACAATTTTCTATCCCAGGATGCGATTGACATCTTTGTAATTTATTGTACACTTGCATTACTATGTGGCATCATTGCCTATTGATTACCTGGCAATTTTCTTCTGAAGAAAAATGGCAGGAGGGCATGTGTCCTGCAATGTTGAAGAGTAATATTATGCTAATTTTAACTTGCATGTGGCTTCATGGCTTATTAAAAACCTGTTAATCTATGTGATGGTTCAGGTAAAAAGGCATCATTTCCGTGTGAAAATTGATTCCATATTCAAGCTTTTCCCATGTCTTTGACAAAGAAATAGCTCCTCGGTACCTAAGTGTCGATGGAGTTTTTAAAAAAAATAAAATTACAGCGGTAGTTGATTGTCGATGGAAAATAACCACATCGATAGGTAATTACCATTAGTTAGACTCCACGATTAACTGTCGATGGAGGTATTTGAGTAATTTATTAATGTCTTTCATGTGATGTGTCAAAAACAATTTTAGTAAATTTTTGCTCTGAACAACTTTGGGCCAAAGTGCTGGTAGGCTTAAAATTTGGGTATAACTACTAACACCTTTTTTAAAAACAAATTTCCAACTTTTGAAAAAAAAATTCGACGGTAAATAATCGTCCAAAAACAGAATTTCAAATGAAAAAAATGAACCTATTCGCAAAAAAGTTATATATGTATATATATATATATATATATATATATATATATATATTTTCAATTGTACACTTTAATTAATATTACTTGCATCATTCTCAATTCAATATATTACACTTTATTTCTTAAAAAAATATCATCCAATTTACATTTATGATAAAAGTGAACAAACACATGATAAATGTACCGTAGCAAAAATACCCTTATCTATTTTTTATTTCTATACTCACTCCGTTCATTTTTAAGTGTCTTTCTAGAGCGAATTTTTCGTTCCTATTTAACTTCTATTTGGTATTTAACTGTCGTTTTGGTATTTTAAGGTATGATTTGTTAATTATACCATCTGTCAATTAGTCTTATCTTTTTTCAATAAAACTAATTAATGCTATATATTTAAAAAACTAAAGTTTGTTTTTTCTTAAACAAAATTTATTTCTTGTTATCTTAAAATTTAAACAAAATCTTGTTAACTATAATAACGGTTCCATGAATAGTAAAAAATTCTATAAATAAGATGAGTAATAATTGTTAAAAAATTTATATGCAAAGTAAAAGAACATATCTGCCAGAAATATAAAATAAAAGACTCCATGAATGTTCAAAATGAAGACTCATTGGAACGACTGATGAGAGGTGAAGAGGGAAAAATAGTTGAAGACTCGTTTGCCAAGATAGAAGAATAAGAACAAGATGACAATGAAGAAGAAGAAGTTTCATCAAGAGTACTAAAAATAATAACTTACAAATGTTTGTTATGAGAGAAAGATAACATATTAAATTTATTTGAAATATAAAGTGTGTAAAAAATTAGAAATATATTGGTGGATTAAAATGAGGGTATAATAGAAATAAAAGGTGCAAAAATACACTTTGCTATTTCGGTGTTAATATTCTAAAATGACACTTAAAAAAGAACAGAGGAAATACTTTTTTTAATCTTTATGGATCGATCAACAAAGGCAATTTGAAAAATAATTATATTTAAGGGTATCAATTAAAGTTATGTTTGAATTGTGAATGTTAGTTATTAGAGTTATATTTGAAAATAATAAAATAAGGCAAATGTTAACATGTGCCATAAGGACATATGTTAGAGAATTTAAAATAGAAATAATTGTCTTAAAAGTTGTGCATTCAACTTTTGAAAATCAAAGTTTTGTTCTTTTCTATATAAAATTTTTAATTTTGGATTCCGTAACTTATGCTCTAAGGACACAAGATAACAAGACCCTAATAATAATAATCAGAAATACACATAGTAATTTGAAAGAAGAGTATATTTAAGGATATTTGTTTTGCATTAGTTGTCTCACATTCAACCAATTTTGTCACTGCAGCTGCAACCTGGTTGGAACATGGTAGTCAATACCCAAATGCAGCTGAAGCGCGAGCCTTGATGTGGGAGTAGGAAAACTTGCACATGATGGAACATGGGTGGAAATTGAATAATCGACTAAACAAAAATTCTTATAATTGATAGAACTAATTTAGTGTGAATTGAAAAAAAAAAATTCCACGTCGGATGAATCATACACATTAATAGTGTTTATATAATAGGGTATATCTCTAGTAGAGGTACAGATAAATTAAATAATTAATTTAATCATTATTATAAAGTGCTTTCTTTGTCCCATAGTCTTACTAAATTGTTCCCAAAATTTCTCACTTATTAGTTGTTAATTTTCTCTATAAATAAATAACTCACATAGTGCATTCCACACACCAAAGAATTCTATTGAGTTGTCGAGAACTCTTTTTCTTTTCTCCCTCTAGCTTGTGTTAACGAGCTATTCTTCTCATCATCTTTTTTATGTCCATTCGGAATTAAGAATGTTCTTAAGACCATAGTCCATTTTCGGTTTATTGTCCCTTCGAACTTAAAGATAATCTTAAGAGCATAGTCCCTTCAATTATTTATGTCCCTTCGGAATAAATAATATTTTAAAACCATAATCCATTTTCAGTATAATAAGAATGATCTTAAAAATATATTCTTCAATTCTTGAAGAAGTTAGACATTAGTATGGTAGTAACACCATATTTAAGTGGTCATATTACCATAGTTGAAGAAGTTAAAAATTAGAATGGTGGTAACACCATATTTGAGTGGTCTTGGCACCATAATAGAGTGGTCACAATACCATATTGGTTTCAGTATTAAAAGAGTGATTTTAGTGCCATATTGGAGGTGAAATTCTCGAACGATTTTCTACCGTGCAAGTGCAGTAGTTGACCGCATAGTTGTAGCTGAACTTGTTTTATCCTGAAGGTGGCGTGATTGATAATCTGCCACAATTTCAAGCAGTGCCACAAAACGTCTTAAAGAAAGCGACCTAGTCGTAACTCAACCTATTAACAACTTTGATAGATATTCTCTTTCAAAATAGTATTTAGAAAACCAAAATACAACAGTTTGGAAATTCAAAAACAACAATTGTAAGACGTTTAGTCTTGCCATGTCTACAGAAGAAATTACTAATTCAAATTTTATTGTCCCTAAATACAAGAAGGATAAAAAGGCTATAAAATACATCTCTATACTGAAAACGGTGAAGTGCTTGTTGTTATAACAACACACTACAAAAAACTTGACATTGATTGACAGCACAAAACCGTAGGTAAATGTCTTTTGGCGAGCAATAGTCCAAAATATCTATACCTACAGTCACTTTTTTCGTGGTCAATATTCTGCCTATTCCTACGAATTATTTCCGGCCACAATATCCAATACTGACGGAAATTTGCCCGTTGGACAAAACCAATTAGTTTTACCAACGGATTTTGGCCGTAGGTATATTCAAAACACAATATATATTTTACCAGCATCTCTTTTCATCAGTCACTGCACACTTGAGCGACAACCAATATACTGACATCACATTCCTGATGCTTATATAATTGAAATCTCATTTTACAAAAATTAATTTATAAAACAATAAAAATAAAACTTACATTATATAATGAATATATGCCAAGTCTTACAAGCATGTGAAATTACAAAATAGCTAAAAAAAACCTATGAGTATAATAATTGAATTTATTTTCATTTGAAATAGTCTAATACTTGAATGTCCAACTAAAAAATACAAAATATCTTCAATTTATTTTCATTTGAAATTACAAAATAGCTAAAAAATTAATTTATAAACAGATTGCATCACCATAAAAGGAACAAAAAATATAAGAAATAGTCTAATACATGAATGTCCAACCAAAAATTCATATTAACTTTAAAAATGAAAAATGTTGAAACAACTGCAAGTAACCAATATAGTAGCTTCAGTTTTCTCCACCAGTCTTTTCACAAAGTCCTCATTTTCTAAGTTAATTAAGCAAATTAGTCAACAAATATAATATAGCACTTTCACATTTCAACAGAAATAATTATCACAGTTACCTAAAGCTCCTCTCCCTATAGGTGATGACTACAACATGGTGAGGCGTTTGGTGTGTTCCCATTGAAGCTATGTTGAAACTGTTTTCTCTTGGAAGTAGAAGCAGAAGCTATGAGCAAATAGAAAGCTAAAAAAAAAAAACACAAGATATAAGCATAACATATAAGTAGAAGCAGAAGCAGAAACCATAAGCAATTAGAAAGCTAAAAGCAAAAACTGAAGCTATATGCAAGCAGAAACCATAAGCAAAAACAGAAGCTATATGCAAAAAACATAAGCTATAAGCAAAACCAAAACAAGACTGAACCAAAATTATTCACAATTTAAACATATTGTTCCACTCTTCATCTTCATCTTCATCCTCATCCTCTCCCAAAATAACCAAAATCTAAATCAAAATCGATCGAAACAAGAACAAGAAAGCAAAATATACCAGCAAATTGATGAAGAACAAAGTGAGAAGAGAACTGGAACACGAGTCACGGGTAGGAACCAAGTCATATTCCCGAAAGTATATGAACAAGTAATTTTCTACTTCGTAGCCTAACTTAACTAAAAAGAAATTCACTGATATAACTAGTTAAATCAATCTAGTTGGTGAATTAAGTCAATGGTGGATAAACATTAGAGCCTCGCGCCATGTTTGCTATTATTATGCTATGTTCAAAAAACATATGTTACTGCTGAAAATAAGAAAGTGTTGTTATAATATTATAACACCATTAAAGTCGTTCGCATTTGACATATGAAGCCGCAATTCACATCCGACATATGAAGCTGCAATTCACATCCGAAAAGAATTTTTTTCTCTATGACGTGATGCATGCTCCAAAGTAAGAAAGAACTGAGTTGGCTCAAGCTTAAAGAGAAATTTGTGTACCATGCATTCTTGTGGGAAAAGACTGCACCTTTGATGTTATGTTCAAAATTAAATTCACTTTTTATTTTATAAGTTGTGCAATTTTAATATTTGACATATAAAAATTTATCATGTGAACAAGCGTTTAATTTTAAATCTGAGTAACTTGGACTTAATTCCAAAGTTAAATGATTAGACAATTTTATTTTGTGTAGTCAAGATAAATGAACCAAAAGTTCATATAAATCGGTGTTTAGAGAATTTGAATATTTAAACCTAATAAATTATGTTGTGTACGAACTTGATGACACATAAACTAGAAATGCTAAAAATGATATTTTATCATATTTATTGTTAACTGTGAATTTTAAAAAATAAAATTGATATGCTTGATATGTTCAATTTCTATAATGAAAATTGAAATCTATGTTGGATGGAGTACCCAAGTTTAAGAACAAAAATTCTAATTAAGAAATTTTTGAAGAAAAGACAACCCAACTTGTCTTTTTTTTAAATTTGGGTTTGTCTAACATAAGTTTGGATTTTGAACTCCAAAAAAGTTAAACTCATTAGTAGAACCTATGAATGTGTATAATTGGGTATGTTATAATTAGTGAAGCATACAAGTTTTATGACCTAAATGCTAAAGTGATCATATAATTAAAAGATGCTGATTTCTATGTAAATATTTACCCATTTAAATAATGAATAGTGGGAGCACTAGTGGGAGCATAACATTAGTGGGGAAAATAAATTCCCTTTTAATATTAATAGATAGCGGGGGCACTATATCTGATCACATTCCAGTAATCAGAAATAGTTATGAAAACATCAAAAAAGATGTTATAGAACCTCGAAGAGGTAAAAAATCTAGAATTGCTAAAGAGTATGAACTTGGTTATAAGGTTTATACTTTGGAAGAAAATCCATTAGGCTTTAAAGATGATATATCCTCACTGGATGTTGAATTATGACAAGAAGTAATAAACGATAAAATTGATTCTCTAGAAACGAAACTTGACACTTAGTTGACTTGCCTCGTGGTTGCAAACCAATCGGTTGTATTTGGATTTTGGAAAAGGAAATTAAAACCTGATGGATCGGTTGAAGAATAGAAGCTCTCCTTATAGTCAAAGGTTTTAGACAGAGAAAAATATAGACTTCTTCGACACTCATTCAACAGTCACTAGAATCATATAAGTAAATAAGCACATATAAACACACATAAACATATATATATATATATATATATATAATATGTTATTTATATGAAAGATATTTATATAATGTTTATATGAAATTTAACTATATGATGTTTATTTGAAAGTTAATTATATGATGTGTATATGGAAGTTATTTATATGATGTTTATATGAAAGTTATTTATATGATGTTTATATGGAAGTTATTTATATGATGTTTATATGAAAGTTGTTGATGATTAAATTATGTTTCCAGTAGCTTTGAAAATCTTTTATAGATATTTTATTATGCAAATTTTAAGTGATGCTTTAAGATGATGTTTATATGTTATTGTTATATCTTGAGACTAATAATGTGCTGTGCCATGTTGTTGTTTACATTTGTTTAAAGTTGCATGTGTCTGTCTAAGTTGTGAGTTAGTTATTGATCCAAATTATTGGAGTAAGATGGTTGTGTTGTCTAAGTTGTAAGACGTTGAGTCCATGCATATTCATTTAAGTTGAGGGCTTGATGCCCTGGAGCTTTTGCTCAACCACGTTGAGGGCTTGATGCCCTTGAGTGTATTTATGCTCAAAATAAGTTGAGGGCTTGATGCCCTGGATTGGTACTACATGCATGATTAAGAAGATTAAGTTGTTGAAGTTGCATATTCGAGTCGATGTCGAAGTTGTCGAGTTGTCTAAGTTGTCAAGTTGATAATCATCAATGAATTGTTAATGAAGAGTTATATGAAGTATAAATATTATTGTCGCGTCATTTTTCGGAGATCAAGGCTATTTGATTAGCTTTTGACTCACTAATTATTTCACGACTGAACTTTTAAAAAAATTTAGAAAAGGGGAAAAAAGTTCAAAGACCCCATATTTAAAGAGATTTTAGGGTTCGGGGGTTGGTTACATAAAGGGAAGGTATTAGCACCCTCTATGCCCGTAGTACTCTACGGGAACCTCTTGATTTTTTATTTAACTTATTGTGCTATAACTTACTTAATATGAAAAAGAGGGAATCAAAAATGATTAAGAAAAGAAACCTAATTATCTACATTTTTTATTGATTTGAGAGGACGAGTGTCCTTTGCCTACGTACCCGTGAGGGATCAAAACCTCGTAGTTCGGGGTAAAAATTGACGTTTGATTGGTTGTGTGTTCTTTTAGTTTTCGAAAATGTTTTGAAATAAAAAGCCAAGTGGCAAAATAAATTTGTTTGTGTTTTTTATATTAAAGAAAATAACTGAAAATAGAATATAGATCGATTGCAATTTTTATTTATGAAATGATAAAGTAAAGGATCACTTGATCTAAACAATCAAGGTTTATTATGAAAATGTTTTTTGTGTTTTGTTATTTTTGAATGTTTTTGTTGTTTTGAATAATTAGCTGAAAATAAATTAACGGAGCGTAAAAATATAAAAACGCGCGGGTACCACATGGTGGCGTTGGACCACCACGAGGACTTTTAACCTAAACTAGAAGCAGGAAAATAAAAGGCATACACCCACACACGCACACATGCCCCTAAAGCTATTACATTAATCCTATTAGTACATTCTAAGGTCTGCCGAAAATAAATATGAATGAATCATTTACATCAAGCCTAATATACATCCTAAATTTCATGTGATAAAAATAAATAAATGAGGACCAATGAATAAATATGCAATTGAGAAATGGATGATAAATATGCAACCTAATCTAATTAACATAAGAATAATAAAATGCAAAAAGGGAATAAATAATAAAAAAACGCAAGAGAAATCAGAACGCATAAAGAAATAGAACACTTAGATGTAAAAGGGGTGCAAGCAGCAATCAAGGGGTATAAACAGTGAAAGAAAAGGGTGAAATTGGGCCTCTGAGAGGGGTAACCGGCGCGCTGGGCTTTGAGAGTGGGTCGGACCGGTTCAGGAGTAGGTTATGGGTGCGGTTCGGTTCAAAAAGGGGTATAAATGGGGGTTTTCAGATTTTTTTGCCATTTTTTACAAACTTTCTCTTTCTTCCTTCATTCTAGAGAGAGAGGCTCTGCCTTCTCTCTAGAACTTCTTCATCTTCTCCGGCGAGAAGGGAGGGGACTGGCACGGTGGCCGGTGTGGGTTACGGTGGGGGTTCCGGCGGCGGCCGGCCAGCCGACGGCGGCGCTGCCGTATCGGAACCCTAGGTATGTTTTTTTTTAATTTTTTTTTGTGCTTTCTCTTTCTTTTCTCTTCCTCTACAAGTTCCTCTACCCAAAAATTCCAACAAAAACCTATATCAGCCTAGATCTAAAAAAACAAAGTGAGATAAAAAAACGAAATTCTACCTTTTATTAGATCTGTTGTTTGCGTTGTTGGTGACGGTTTGGATATGGTTCTGATGTTGGATGTTTATGCTTGCTGGGTTATTGATTTTCGTCCTTCTTCTTGCTGTACGTGTGTGTGTTCTTGCCGTGCGTGTGTGTGTGTTCTTGCTGTGCGTGTGTTTGTGGTTGCTGGGTCTGCTTATGATGCCGCGATGGATTGTGAATTCGGTTTCGATGGATTATTATTGCTGGAAATTTGTGTGTTTTTTTTTGATTTGCAGGTTTTGATTGAGTTTTCGGCCGTGCCTCTGTTGTGTCTGTTGTTTGCGTTTTATAGTGAAGGATTAGGGTTTGAGTTTGTTGAAAGATGCATAAAAAACTGTACTGGATTGGGGTGAGAGAAGCGAAAGTTGTTATTGGATTTTTGATCTGCACTTGGACCGTTTCTTTTGACTTATTTACATTTTTGGACAATTAATAAATAATTAAAAATAAAATAAAAGGACAGTGATCAGACCCAATAAAGATGACTAATTAAAAAGAAAATTATGAAATTAAAATAAAAAATGATGAAAAATAAAGTGAGACGAGGGCCCGATTCGGAACCAAAAAAATGAGGTATTTTAAAATACCTCTCTGCCGAAATTTTCACCGAAAAGTCAACGATTGATCATGATCGAACGGCGTACGAGTGTAGGGTCAAATGACACGTGTCGGTGTATGAATGTACGATTTTAGGTCAAAAATCGGGGTATGACAGATGCCCCTATTTAAGTTTCTTCGTCCGAAGATTTGAAGATGAAATCTTCGATTTGACGGATCGGAGGGACTTAAATACAAAGTACACCTATTTTTGACCTTAAGATGTTGTGTGAATGCGTGTGACGCAATTATGAATGCAAGACGGTACGGATGACTCGACTGGGACGACTAATAATGGCGGAATGCTCGGATTTTTATAGAAAGGGATCCGACTCTGTTAAGGGAATGTAGTTTCACTGGGAAAATGATTGCCTATTATTGTATTGGTTTGGAAACATAGTTTAATGAAGACGAGACTTTTGAGGACATCTCTGGACCAGACGTGCTGGGGATGGAACTTAAGGGAATGACGGATAGACGTGGAGTGTCCGTTGTTTAGGACAAGGCAAAAAGTAAACTTAAATGGTCTGTTGTTTAGGACCGTTGGCTCGAAAGCAGTAAAGATGCAGGCGGTCCGTTGTGTAGGACTGTCGGCTTGAAAGCAGATAGAGTGTAAGCGGTCCATTGTGTAGGACTGTCGGCTTGAAAGCAATAAATGGTAAGATGTAAGCGGTCCCTTGTGTAGGACTGTCGGCTTGAAAGCGGTAAAGTGTAAGCGGTCCTTTGTGTAGGACTGTCGGCTTGAAAGCGGTAAAGTGTAAGCGGTCCTTTGTGTAGGACTGTCGGCTTGAAAGCAGTAAAGTGTAAGCGGTCCTTTGTGTAGGACTGTCGGCTTGAAAGCAGTAAAGTGTAAGCGGTCCTTTGTGTAGGACTGTCGGCTTGAAAGCAGTAAAGTGTAAGCGGTCCTTTGTGTAGGACTGTCGGCTCAAAAGAAGATAAAAATGTAAGCGGTCCGTTGTTTAGGACTGTCGGCTTTAAACAGTTGAGGACTTGAAATGACAGGATGTGGCCAAAACAAGATTTCGGGTAACCGTTGCAACCACTTGTGAATGATGTTGTGTATGCGTTGTGCGTGAGTGAAGGTAATAATGCATGAATGTAGGAATGAATGTATGAATGAATGTATGAGTGTGTAGACTGGATTGCGATAGGTAAATTCGACGGAAAGAGATAAAGCAGGTAGGATAGGGAACTGACTGACATCGCAACACCCACACTCGGCAAACTTCCTTGAAGATAACACTGTTGTGGACTAATCGAACAATTTACACGGCGAAACCTGGCACAAGATAGCAGTTCTCGATGTTTCCTGGGGAGGGAGCCTGTTATCGACCAGAACTTTGGGATAGAAGTCGCCATTTCGCATATAGTGCCTATCCATTGGTATGCCCCAGCAGTCACGCTCCTTTTGTTTTCTGTTTGTTTGTTTGTCTTCTTTTGAAATCCCTAACTTTTGCCTGGACCGCCCTTTCGGGTTTTCAGTCCACCGGGAGTATATTTCCTTTTTTGTGCCCCTAATTTTTGCGTGGACCGCCCTTTCGGGTTTTCAATCCACCGGGACGCTCTCTATTGCCTAAGCCGCCTTTTCAGGTTTTCGACTTAGCGAGCTCTTTTTGTATTATTTTCTGTTTCCTTTTGTAAAACTCCCCACATTGTCTAGCCATGCCTGTTTAGTAGGGTCCGAACGTTCCTGGAGGAGAATGTCGACGTACGCTCCATTTTACTCATGAGTCTTAAGGAGCACTTATTTGTTTATGCTTTTGAGAGACGTGAAAAAGTTTTAAGAATTTGCTTCGCAGTATTACCATCAAAAACAGAAGAAAGTGTGAAAAATAGAATAAATGAGAATTTCGAATAAAAGAGAAATGGCTCAAATTTTATTGATTGAACGGTGGTCAGCCGATGGCATGACTCCATAGATCTTTACAAAAATTTAAAAGAAATGGTAATTTATTTGTGGAAGGATACATTGAACTTCGCGACCCTATTTTCCCTAGCAACTTTGAGTTCTGCTGTTCTGATGCTTCAGATTGAAGGTTCTTTGGTAACAGGTGTGCCCCAAGTCGGTGGCGTCTGACCGGATGCAGTTACTTTGTCTTTTTCTTTATCCTTAATTTTTGCATAGATCGCCCTTTCGGGTTTTCAGCCTATCAGGATAATCTCTGTTTAATGTCTCTAATTTTTGCCTGGACCGCCCTTTCGGGTTTTCAGCCCACCGAGACGCTCATTTTTGCCTAAGCCGCCCTTTCGGGTTTTCGACTTACCGAGCTGTTCTTATAATTTTTAGACAAAATATTTCTTGACTGCATCCGTGTTTACAGTACGCGGAAGTTCTTCACCATCCATAGTTTGAAGGGTCATGGCACCACCGGAGAAAACTCTTTTGACGACGTACGGGCCCTCATAGTTAGGAGTCCACTTGCCCCTGGAATCGGGCTGGAAAGACAAAATCTTTTTTAGCACAAGATCACCCTCTTTGAATTCACGGGGACGAACTTTCTTGTCGAAAGCCAGCTTCATCCTCTTTTGATATAATTGTCCATGACATAGAGCAGCCATGCGTTTCTCCTCGATTAGATTCAACTGATCATATCTACTTTGAGCCCATTCAGCTTCTGACAGCTCAGCTTCCATTAAAACTCTCAGTGAGGGGACCTCAACTTCTACGGGAAGTACTGCCTCCATACCATATACCAAAGAGAAAGGGGTTGCCCCTGTTGACGTGCGTACGGAAGTACGGTATCCATGTAATGCGAATGGAAGCATCTCATGCCAGTCTTTGTAAGTTACTACCATTTTCTGGACAATCTTCTTTATATTCTTGTTTGCGGCTTCGACAGCACCATTCATCTGCGGCCGGTAAGGAGAGGAGTTATGATGCTCGATCTTGAAATCATCACACAGTTCTTTCATCATATTGTTGTTCAGATTCGTCCCATTGTCTGTAATGATTCTGCTAGGGACGCCATAGCGGCAGATGATTTGATTCTTGATGAACTTGACCACCACTTGCTTGGTCACATTAGCATAAGATGCGGCTTCAACCCACTTGGTGAAATAGTCAATAGCTACTAGAATGAAACGGTGCCCGTTTGAAGCTTTGGGTTCAATCCTACCAATCATATCGATGCCCCACATGGAGAATGGCCACGGGGAAGAGAGAACGTTGAGTGCGGTTGGCGGAACATGAATCTTATCAGCATAGATTTGGCACTTATGACACCTCCTGGCATGTTTGTAACAATCTGCTTCCATTGTCATCCAGTAATAACCTTCCCTTAATATCTTCTTGGTCATTGCATGCCCACTTGAGTGAGTACCGAAAGATCCTTCGTGTATTTCATGCATCAATAAATCCGCTTCGCGGGCGTCCACGCATCTAAGCAACACCATGTCAAAGTTCCTTTTATACAAAATGTTTCCGTTCAGGAAGAAGTTGCCAGATAGTCTTCTTAAAGTTTTCTTGTCTTTGTTGCATGCTCCGGGTGGATACTCTTGACTTTGAAGGAAACACTTGATGTCGTGGTACCATGGTTTGTCGTCAGCCACTTCTTCAGTTGCAAATACATGAGCAGGTCTTTCAAGACACCTGATGCTGATTAACGGTACTTCATTTCGACGGTTTACTTGGTACATTGAGGATAAGGTAGCTAGAGCATCTGCCATTTGGTTCTCATCACGGGGGATGTGGTGCAATTCGGCCTTGTTGAAGAAGGTCAGTAACCGTCTCGCGTAGTCTTTGTATGGAATCAAGCCGGGGTGGCGAGTCTCCCATTCTCCTTTGATCTGATTGACTACGAGAGCTGAATCACCATAGATGTCAAGGTTCTTGATTCTTAGATCGATCGCTTCTTCGATACCCATGATGCATGCTTCGTACTCTGCCATGTTGTTTGTGCAGTCGAAGGTTAGTCTGGCAGAGAATGGGATGTGGGTACCTTTAGGAGTAATAATGACTGCCCCAATGTCGCTGCCATAAACATTAACAGCTCCGTCGAATATCAAACCCCATCTTGATTCAGGGTCTGGACCTTCCCCGAACAGCGGCTCGTCACAATCTTTCATTTTCAAATACATGATCTCTTCGTCAGGGAAATCGAATTTTATAGGCTGATAATCTTCGATCGGTTGGTGAGCCAGGTGATCGGCAAGGATGCTACCTTTGATTGCTTTCTGGGAACGGTACTCAATATCATATTCGGATAACAACATCTGCCACCGGGCGATTCTTCCTGTTAAAGCTGGCTTCTCGAAGATGTACTTGATCGGATCCATTTTAGATATCAACCAAGTGGTATGATTAACCATGTAATGACGGAGGCGTTTGGCGGCCCAGGCTAAAGCACAACAAGTCTTCTCGAGCATGGAATAACGAGACTCACAATCAGTAAACTTCTTGCTTAGATAATAAATAGCGTGCTCTTTTCTCCCGGTCTCATCTTGTTGCCCGAGCACACAACCCATAGAAGCATCTAATACAGTTAGGTACATAATCAACGGTCTTCCTTCAACTGGAGGGATAAGAATGGGAGGTTCTAGCAAGTACTCTTTGATGCTGTCGAAGGCTTTCTGACAATCTTCTGTCCATTCAATCCCTTGATCCTTGCGGAGTAACTTGAATATCGGCCCACATGTTGCAGTCATATGAGAAATGAACCTGGAGATGTAATTTAAACGTCCAAGGAAGCCTCTTACTTGTTTTTCTGTTTTTGGGGCAGACATTTCTCTGATGGCTTTGACTTTGTCTGGATCTACTTCGATACCTTTTTGACTAACAATGAAACCCAGAAGCTTCCCGGATCTGACACCAAAAGTGCACTTATTGGGGTTCAGACGGAGTTGGTATTTTCTCAATCGTTGGAACATCTTTAGCAAGTATTCGACATGTTCTTCTTCAGTGCTTGATTTGACGATCATATCATCCACATAAACCTCAATTTCTTTGTGCATCATGTCATGAAAAAGGGTAGTCATACCTCTCTGATAAGTAGCTCCTGCGTTTATCAAACCAAACGGCATTACTTTGTAACAGAAAGTGCCCCAAGGGGTGATGAAGGATGTTTTTTCTCTATCTTCAGGTGCCATCTTAATTTGATTGTAACCGGAGAAACCGTCCATGAAGGAGAAAACTTTGGATTTTGCAGTACTGTCAACTAACACATCAATATGAGGCAGTGGGAAGTCATCTTTGGGACTAGCTTTGTTCAAATCACGATAATCAACACACATTCTGACCTTACCATCCTTCTTCGGAACGGGCACTATGTTGGCTAACCATTGAGGGTATTCTGACGTAACGAGGAATCCTGCGTCAATCTGTTTTTGTACTTCCTCTTTGATCTTGAGAGCCATATCAGGGTGAGTTTTTCTCAATTTCTGTTTGACCGGTGGACATTCAGGCTTCAGAGGCAAACGGTGTACCACAATATCAGTATCTAGTCCTGGCATATCCTTATACGACCAAGCAAACACATCGACATATTCTTTGAGAAGTTCCATCACTTGTTTCTTGACATTTGCTTCGAGTGACGCCCCGATCCTTATCTCTTTCTTGTCTTCTTCAGAGCCTAGATTGATTACTTCTAATGCTTCCCCATAAGGCTGAATAGCTCTTCTTTCTTGTTCAAGTAAACGAGAAATCTCATCGGGAATCTCCTCAACCTCTTCTTCTTCTGCTTCGTATACAGGGAACTCAAAGTTGGGAGAGATCATAGAGTCACGTTGTTCAACGGGTTTATTGATAATTAATCTGCACATATGTTTAATGATTGATTTTAGAAGAAATGTGTAAATGCAGACATTTTGGAAGTGATCATGTTTTTTGGTTTTTTGTGTTACCATTTTTCTTTAAAAGCACAAAATAAAACAAAAGTCGGAAACAAAACGACATTTTATTGATGATTGTAATTTTTGAAGCAAAAAGCCCTAGATAAATTCACTTTCGCTTGGGGCAGGACGAAAGGATTTTTTTTTAAAGCATAAAGACAAACAAGTACATTACTTGGACAAATGAGCAACAAAAGGAACGTCGACAGCAACCCAGTTGTGGTTAGACCCTCCTTGCGTCACAAAGTGGCATGGAATTTCTTCGGAGTCGTCTTCAATGACTGCGTTGGTTTCTGGCGGAGAATGAATGAATCCAGCACTGCGAAAAATTCCTCTTTGTGGCTCAATGACGAACCCTGCCTCGGGGATTCCAGCTGATGAAGAGAAACCGAGACCTTCTCGATGCTTGTTCTCTGGTAAGCTTAACACTTGCCCCCAGCCTGTAGACACACCATCTTGGACTACCCTCTGAGCGTCCTTGAAAGATGAAATAGATGCCCCATTCTTCTTCGAATTCTCTTCTTCTAAAGAAAGTCCTTGAAATAAAGATCCCTCGGTATTGTCGGCGCCAATGAAAGAGAAAGCCGACAAGTGGCTTACTAACAAAGCCTCTTCTCCATTCACGGTTACCAGTTTCCCATTCTTCACAAACTTCACTTTCTGATGTAAGGTTGACGTCACTGCCCCAGCTCCATGAATCCAAGGTCGGCCCAATAGACAACTGTATGATGCTTGTATATCCATTATTTGAAAAGTAACTTGGAAAACATGTGGCCCGATTGTAATGGGCAAGTCCACCTCTCCGAGAACAGTCTTCCTCGAACCATCAAAGGCCTTCACCATTACTCCACTTCGTCTTAACGGCGTGCCTTGGTAGGAGAGTTGGTTGTAAGTTGTTTTAGCCATCACATTTAGAGCTGACCCGGTGTCTAACAACACATTCGACAAAGCATCTGTCTTGCAATTCACTGATATGTGTAACGCCCGGTTATGGTTCCTTCCTTCTTCTGGGAGTTCTTCATCACTGAAACTCAAGTTGTTGCATGCAGTGATATTCCCCACTATTCCACCAAACTGACCAACAGTCACATCATGGTCTACAAATGCTTGCTCTAACACGCTCATTAAAGCTCCCCTATGAGCTTCTGAATTCAGCAGTAAAGACATTATTGATATTTTTGACGGAGTCTGCATCAGTTGATCAATTATCTTATAGTCGCTCTTCTTGATTAGCTTGAGCACCTCATCGAAATCAGAACTCGTACTGGCCCCACTAGACTGACCTACATCTTGGAGTGCATTAGAAACTTTAGCTTGAACTTCTTCAACTAACGGGGCGCTAACCCTCTTTGGAAACACTGTAGGGATAACACGCCCGTTCCTCAGTACTCTACTATCTTCAGCAATATTACCCACAGATGGCAAAGATGGTATAGGAACCTCATGACCTCCTTCTATCATAGTGGCATTATACTTGTATGGTATGGCCTTTTCAGAGACATAAGGCATTGGCCCTGGTAAGCAAATCACTAAAGGAGCAGCTGACTTCCGACTGTCGAAGAAAATTTCCAAAGGCTCAGGAGTCGTGACACACACATCGTCACATTTTCTTTCAACAATTAACTCTCCCCGGTTCAGTAGTCCTTGGATATCGTCCTTTACTTCTTGGCAACCCCACGGATCTAGACGGCATACCTCACAGGCGGTGTGGTCATGCTTGAAAAAAGATGCCTCACATAACTTGGCGTGTAATGGAACCAATGGTGTTCGGATATGTTGTACTTTAAGAACAGGGCAAGTCTCTTGGCAGTCTTCGACCATGTTGACAGCTGGAGCACCATGATTTGGCAAAGGGTTGGTTTGAACATTTGGGTTTGAGTCGGTGAAGGTTATTCTCTTTTCATTGATTAGCCTCTGGACTGCATTCTTCAAACAATAGCAATTCTCAATGTTATGGCCTGGGGCCCCTTGGTGAAAAGCACAAGTCTGGTCTGGTCTGTACCCTGGTGATGGCTTTTCTGGCACTGGAGGGGGTGGTCTAGTTTGGATCAAATTCTGTTTGAGTAACCCTGGAAGCAATTCTGCATAGGTAATGGGAATTGGGTCAATTTGTAATCTTTGAGCTTGTGGTCGTGGTTGTTGTTGTCGATATGGTTGTTGTGGATACTGTTGGTATGGTTGTTGCTGGTATGGGCGTTGTTGGTATGGTTGTTGGGGATACTGTTGAGGATATTGCTGAGGATATTGGGGAAGATATTGTTGAGGAAAATGGGGAAGTTGATAATTTAGTGGTTGAGTAGTGCTGGTGGCAGGTGTGATGGCAGTAATATGGTTATAGGTTGGATAATTTGGTTGATGGGTCACCATGTTGATCTCTTGTTCTTTCTTCTTTGAAAAACTGTTTCCGAACTTTCTTGTACTGCCGGTGGATGTACTTTCCTTCACTAACCGTCCTTCTCGGACCCCTTCTTCCAACTGCACCCCCATGTTAACCATCTCTGTGAAGTCTCTGGGCGCACTTCCAACCATCCTCTCATAATAGAACTGACCTAGAGTTTTCAAGAACAGTTTGGTCATCTCCTTTTCTTCTATACCTGGGCTAACCTGGGCAGCAACATCCCTCCATCGCTGGGCATACTCTTTGAATGTTTCTCTGTCTTTCTGAGTCATAGCTTGAAGATCACTACGGTCTGGAGCCATGTCCACATTGAACTTATACTGCTGCACAAAAGCTTCACACAGACTATTGAAAGTTCGGACCTCTGTACGGTCTAGATTTATGTACCACTTCAGTGCGGCACCAGCTAAACTGTCTTGAAAGTAATGAATGAGGACCTGGTCGTCACGTACATACGTGGACATCTTTCTCATATACATCCGTAGATGCTCTTTAGGACAGGACGTCCCTTTGTATTTCTCAAAGTCTGGGAGCTTGAATTATGGGGTATCTGGACATTTGGTACCAAGCAGAGATCATAAGCATCTTTCCCGAATATTTCCCTTCCACGGAGGGCTTGCATTTCCCGATTCATCATCTCAAACTTCTCCTGTAAGTCGATCACCTTATCATGGGCCCCTGTACTCCCTGAGGGAATGATAGGGTCTCCTCTTTGTGGCATAGTGTGAACCAGCGGTATTGAGTAGGTTGCGGTCGGAGTAGAAAATGCACTGTGGACGGTAGACACTAGAGTTTCTGAGCCATGAGGACGGAGTACTTCACCAAAGCTAAAAGGCATGCTCCAAGGACGACCTTCTGATGTCACTTGCTGCGAGGTAACAAAAAAGGGACCTGCCTCAGCCTGAGTACTGCCAGGGGGAGGAGGTGGTGGTGGCAGCTGATCTTGCGCGGCCGTTAATGTCTTTACCAATTCGGTCAGTTCGTCCATCTTGGCCTGCATGGCCTCATTTGCTTCTCGGAGTACTCGGTTTTCTTGTTCGAGAGAGTCCATTCTTTTCTTTACAGTTGCACGAGTGTAGTGAGTGCGAGTAGATTTGTGGAGAACGCGTCGGGCCACTTTTCAAACGGGTTGACCTTTAAGAATAAAGAATTTGTGTGAGACTTGGGATTTGAAACTATGAATGCAGAATGATGCATGATATGTTTATGCAAAAAGACACATTTTTATCGAAGGATTTATAAAAGCATTTCTGTAAACATCATAGTTGAAAGTTTCGTAATAATTTAAAACATCACTAGATAATTCCCTTTCTAACAAACTGAGCCAAGGGATGGACTCCAAAGTATATTACAAAAAGTTAGAAAATGACATAAATGATAAATAGACTGTGAAACTCTTCAACTCCTGAGATGGTCTACTCCTCGATATCTGGATGAGTGCCGGCGAGGAAGTCCATGCGCCTCTTCTTACTCCCAGGAACCTGGTCAAGTATGGCATCTTTCTCCCTGATACGGTCTTTTAAATCAGCAATTTCTTGGTCTTTCTTGTGGTTTTTCCAATTTTCTTGCTCTAATAGGTCCATCAAGACATCGCACTCCCGAACCTTTGCATGGTACTTTCCTTCCCAGTCGGCTCTCTCGCGTCCCAACTCGAACAAACGTGCCTGGTATTCTTCCATATTCTTGAGGGGTAAAGGTGGAGGTGCTTCCGGAATGGCTAAAGTTAAAGACCTTAGCAGGGGATAAGGCATCCCTATCTGTGCAGCCCTGTCAATTACCCATTGGACGTAGGATTCGTGGGTTATCCTTGACTTACTTCTCAACTGGTTTCTGTCCATCCTAACAATGGAGTGCCACGCCTGTACAAATTGTTTTCTCTTGTTCTGAACATCCTCTTTGTAAAGGAAGAATTCACTCTCGAGGAAGAGGTAGGCAGGTCTCATCCTCATAGGGTATCCGAACTGGCGTTTAGCAAGCATCGGGCTATAGCTGATTCCCCCATGTATGCCCAGAAGAGGTACATTAGCGAAATCTCCACAATGATCAATAATTACTCCGGTGTCATCAGCTAAGTTACACCACACTATGTCATCCGGGGTGATGGCCATAATTTTCTCGGACCATGGGACAAACTCTGATCGAATCTTAGGGCGAGGTAAGTGGGAGGTGAACCAAGTGTAAAGTAAAGGTGTGCAACAGATGATGAGTCCACGCTTCTTATTAGTACGGTCATGGATTGAGAGGTAAGTATCGGCAAGTAAAGTAGGGACAGGGTTTTGGGTTAAGAAGATCTGGATTGCGTTCATGTCAACAAAGTTGTCAACGTTCGGGAAAAGCACGATGCCATAGATAAGTAAGGCGAGGATAGATTCGAAAGTATCTGCATTGGATCTTTCCAAGAAAATGGTAGCTTTTTGGTAAAGGAAATTGAAAGGTAGGCATTGGAGACCTCCTTTGAGGGTAAGACAGGCTTTTATCTCGGCTGCCTCAAGATGAAGAGCAGCTGCAATGGTGGGGATTTTGGGCATGGGTTCAAGGCCATGGAAAGGTACTTTGTCCAACACGGGTAAACCGATCCAGTAAGAGTATTCTTCAAGTGTAGGCATGAGCTGGTAGTCCGGGAAAGTAAAGCAGTGATACCGTGGGTCATAGAATTGGACCAAAGTATTGAGGAGTCCCTCGTCAACATCTGTCTTGAGAATGCTAAGCAAATATCCATACCGATCTCGAAAGTGATTCGGGCTATTTAACCTTCTGGCTAGTTTCCTCAGATTTTCCAGATCTGGCTTCTTGAAATCATACTTCCTAGTTCTCTTCATAACTTTCTTCACGGCGCTTTCCACAGTATTCTCCCTAGCACTTTCCATATCTATGATGTTTACAAAAAATATATAAGTCCTTCGACGGATGCAAAAAATGAATATTTATGGATGAATGCATGTATGCATGATGTTACACAAACAGTGAAAACATGGTGAGGTTAAAGGTCCATAGTGATGGAGTCAAAGGTGAGTACGTCATTTGGTAAGAGCTAGGGTTACACGTGTACCTGTATCACGGGTTCTATCAAGTTCCCAAAGTCCAACCCCCTCCGAACTTTGTTGGATGCCCGGGACAACACCCGGTCCAACAGCGTTCGTAGGAGAGTCTCGTTTGAGTGTAGTATCGCATGTCAACTAATTCCAAGACAGCACTTGGTTAGCCACCGCACTACGTCCTAAGTGTGGTTATATCACATGCTCCAAAACACGAGAATACTCTCGGTATGTCGCTATGATTCTACCACTCCTATCCTATATTTCCCTCAAGTCCGGGTTAAGACTTATCTCACCACACACGTTTAAGAATGGAGAAAGAAGAAGTAAGACCATATATACACGTATTTCCATCTTTTATTTTTGTTTTTAAGCAAGTTATAGCACAAATTTTAAATAAAGCCAAGTTAGGCTCAACCCTCTTAGGGGTCCCCAGTGAAGTCGCCATTTCTGTCGCGTCATTTTTCGGAGATCAAGGCTATTTGATTAGCTTTTGACTCACTAATTATTTCACGACTGAACTTTTAAAAAAATTTAGAAAAGGGGAAAAAAGTTCAAAGACCCCATATTTAAAGAGATTTTAGGGTTCGGGGGTTGGTTACATAAAGGGAAGGTATTAGCACCCTCTATGCCCATAGTACTCTACGGGAACCTCTTGATTTTTTATTTAACTTATTGTGCTATAACTTACTTAATATGAAAAAGAGGGAATCAAAAATGATTAAGAAAAGAGACCTAATTATCTACATTTTTTATTGATTTGAGAGGACGAGTGTCCTTTGCCTACGTACCCGTGAGGGATCAAAACCTCGTAGTTCGGGGTAAAAATTGACGTTTGATTGGTTGTGTGTTCTTTTAGTTTTCGAAAATGTTTTGAAATAAAAAGCCAAGTGGCAAAATAAATTTGTTTGTGTTTTTTATATTAAAGAAAATAACTGAAAATAGAATATAGATCGATTGCAATTTTTATTTATGAAATGATAAAGTAAAGGATCACTTGATCTAAACAATCAAGGTTTATTATGAAAATGTTTTTTGTGTTTTGTTATTTTTGAATGTTTTTGTTGTTTTGAATAATTAGCTGAAAATAAATTAACGGAGCGTAAAAATATAAAAACGCGCGGGTACCACATGGTGGCGTTGGACCACCACGAGGACCTTTAACCTAAACTAGAAGCAGGAAAATAAAAGGCATACACCCACACACGCACACATGCCCCTAAAGCTATTACATTAATCCTATTAGTACATTCTAAGGTCTGCCGAAAATAAATATGAATGAATCATTTACATCAAGCCTAATATACATCCTAAATTTCATGTGATAAAAATAAATAAATGAGGACCGATGAATAAATATGCAATTGAGAAATGGATGATAAATATGCAACCTAATCTAATTAACATAAGAATAATAAAATGCAAAAAGGGAATAAATAATAAAAAAACGCAAGAGAAATCAGAACGCATAAAGAAATAGAACACTTAGATGTAAAAGGGGTGCAAGCAGCAATCAAGGGGTATAAACAGTGAAAGAAAAGGGTGAAATTGGGCCTCTGAGAGGGGTAACCGGCGCGCTGGGCTTTGAGAGTGGGTCGGACCGGTTCAGGAGTGGGTTATGGGTGCGGTTCGGTTCAAAAAGGGGTATAAATGGGGGTTTTCAGATTTTTTTGCCATTTTTTACAAACTTTCTCTTTCTTCCTTCATTCTAGAGAGAGAGGCTCTGCCTTCTCTCTAGAACTTCTTCATCTTCTCCGGCGAGAAGGGAGGGGACCGGCACGGTGGCCGGTGTGGGTTACGGTGGGGGTTCCGGCGGCGGCCGGCCAGCCGACGGCGGCGCTGCCGTACCGGAACCCTAGGTATGTTTTTTTTAATTTTTTTTTGTGCTTTCTCTTTCTTTTCTCTTCCTCTACAAGTTCCTCTACCCAAAAATTCCAACAAAAACCTATATCAGCCTAGATCTAAAAAAACAAAGTGAGATAAAAAAACGAAATTCTACCTTTTATTAGATCTGTTGTTTGCGTTGTTGGTGACGGTTTGGATATGGTTCTGATGTTGGATGTTTATGCTTGCTGGGTTATTGATTTTCGTCCTTCTTCTTGCTGTACGTGTGTGTGTTCTTGCCGTGCGTGTGTGTGTGTTCTTGCTGTGCGTGTGTCTGTGGTTGCTGGGTCTGCTTATGATGCCGCGATGGATTGTGAATTCGGTTTCGATGGATTATTATTGCTGGAAATTTGTGTGTTTTTTTTTGATTTGCAGGTTTTGATTGAGTTTTCGGCCGTGCCTCTGTTGTGTCTGTTGTTTGCGTTTTATAGTGAAGGATTAGGGTTTGAGTTTGTTGAAAGATGCAGAAAAAACTGTACTGGATTGGGGTGAGAGAAGCGAAAGTTGTTATTGGATTTTTGATCTGCACTTGGACCGTTTCTTTTGACTTATTTACATTTTTGGACAATTAATAAATAATTAAAAATAAAATAAAAGGACAGTGATCAGACCCAATAAAGATGACTAATTAAAAAGAAAATTATGAAATTAAAATAAAAAATGATGAAAAATAAAGTGAGACGAGGGCCCGATTCGGAACCAAAAAAATGAGGTATTTTAAAATACCTCTCTGCCGAAATTTTCACCGAAAAGTCAACGATTGATCATGATCGAACGACGTACGAGTGTAGGGTCAAATGACACGTGTCGGTGTATGAATGTACGATTTTAGGTCAAAAATCGGGGTATGACAATTATTAAATGTTGTTGTTTATGTTGTTTATGTGAAGCATTGTTGATGATGATTTGGAGTTGATTGATGATTTATAGTTGGAATTATATGAAGTATAAATATTATTAAATGTTGTTGTTTATGTGAAGCATTATTCATGATGATTTGAAGTTGATTAAGATGATGATGATGTCTGATACTTGAAGTTAATTGATGATTTATATCTGTAATTATATGAAGTACTTGTTGATGATGATTTGTTGCTGTTTTATGTGGATTGATCCTCTTATATGATTTGTTGCTGTTTTATGTCGATTGATTCTCTTATATGATTTGTTGTTGTTTTATGTCGATAATATTATATGAATTGTTGTTGCTTTATGTTGATTAATTCTTTTACATGAACTGTTGCTTATTATTATAGAATGTGAAATCTCACCTCTTTGCTTGGAAATGTTGCTCTTCATATGAGTAACTTGCAGGTGACCAAGAATAGTGTAGTTGAGAGTAATCTCCGCCGTGTCGTCTAGGATGCTCTGATACGTAACGGGATGAGGATTGTTTTGTTGCATGTTTCCTTGCTACTTATTTATTTTTAAACAATGTTGAACTATTTTTATGAGAATTTATTTAAGATGTTGATGATGTGGCCTTTTAGAGCCAAAGACTATTTAAGATGTTGAAATTATTTCCGTTGCATGTTTGTTAAATTTTTATAAAAGCAGAAGTTTTAATAAATAGCAATTTAGCTATATTTATATTTGTTGGATTTTTGTAAAATTGAATGTGACACTCTGTTTTTAAGTTGAAAAACTCTGATTAATCTATGTTATTTTAAAGTTGGGAAAACGGGGTGTTACAGTGATAGTTTTAAAAGTCCGGGGCCAGAGGGAGTCAGTTTTGGGTTTTTGAAAGAGTTCTGGCCTGAGTTGAAAGGAGATGTGTTGAGGTTTGTGTCCGAGTTTCATAGAAATGGGAAGTTGGCGAAAGGTATTAATGCTATTTTAATAGTACTAATACCGAAGGTGGACAACCCTCAGAGGTTAAATGATTATCGGCCAATTTCTTTGGTGGGAAGTATGTACAAAATTCTTGCTAAAGTTTTAGCAAAAAGATTGAGATTGGTGATGAGCAGTGTGGTGGCTGAAACTCAGTCTGCTTTTGTTAAAAACCGCCAAATTTTAGATGATATTCTTATTGCAAACGAGGTTGTTGATGAGGCGTCTAAACTCAAGAAGGAGCTTTTGTTATTTAAAGTGGATTTTGAAAAAGCCTACGATTCCGTTGACTGGGGCTGTAACACCCCGTTTTCCCTACTTGAAATTCTTTCTTTTTGCATAATATCAGAGTAATTCAACGTAAACGGCATGTCACACTTCTTTTCATAAAATCATAAATAGAATAAAATTCCTTTAATACATCGCAGCGGAAATATTTCAACTTTTCAAAACAATCTTTGGCACAAGGGCTTCAACACAAAATCTCATAAATTTAGTTCATCAATATGTTCATAAAACAATACCTAAGGAATAGAAAATGACAACAAAATTCCCAACCCGTTACGTATCAGAGCACCTAAGACACACGCGAGAGAAACCTCACACGACCGCAACTATTCTTGGTTACCTGCAAGTTACCCATAGGGAAGGCAACATTTTCAAGCAGAAGGGGTGAGATTTCACAAAACAATAATAATAAGCATATAATTCATCAAATACATTTAACAACATGGACATCATCAATTAATCATAATAATTCTTCATATAATACTTCTTTAACAACTCATAAGCTACATTATGTAATCATCATAACAACATCAATTAGTAATACAAATAACCACGTAGTTCATCTTTAATAATACTTCATATAAACAATATAAACAACATAAGCTACAATCAACTTCAAATCATCTTTAACGATACTTCACATAAACAACAACATAAAACTCTTCATTAACGATTCATTGATAATTATCAACTCGACAACTTAGACAACTCGACAACTTCGACATCGACTACGCAACTTCAACTCGACTATGCAACTTAGACATCTTATTCATGCATGTGGTACCAATCCAGGGCGTCAAGCCCTCAACGTAATAAATATTAATATACTTCCAGGGCGTCAAGCCCTCATCGCAAATGAGCTAAAGCTCCAGGGCATCAAGCCCCCAACGTGTAGAGTAAAAACTCACAGGGCATCAAGCCCCCAACTGAAATGGTTATGCATGGACTCGACATCATACAACTTACAAAACATCGACATCTTATGATTCCAATAATTTGGATCAACTTCTTATTTCATAGACCGACTCATGCAACTTAATGATAATAAAATCAATCAACAATAGAATTCAGCAGTTTAATCATGACAGTAATCAAATGATAATCAGCAACAACTTCATGTAACATCATATTCATCAACTTATACCTTCATATAATAATTCATCAATCATGAACACATCATATAACATCATATTCATCAACATATACGTTCATATACTAATTCATCAATCAGGAAAAGCATCATATATTATCATCAACATATACATTCATATAATAATTCACTAAAGCCTCCTTGGAGTATTTTCATCATAACTCAAACATCAAAAATCAGTTTCAAGTCAAACCAAAGCCAACGGACAGCTAACACAATTATCTACAACTTTCATGTTTACACGAAAGATCAATTCTGTACCAATCAATATCAGTTTTAATTTCAAATTCGGGAAAAGTTGTGCTGAAATTCATAAATATTCACTGTGACATACGTGTAGTAATTTGACCATAACTCAAGTTCTATAAATCATTTAGAAGTAAAACCAATGGCATTAAAAATCTAACATCCATACCTACAATTTTCGTGTTTACACCTAATACCAATTCTATACCTATCAATACCAGTTTTCATTTCAAATTCGGGCATGGTTGTGCTGAAATTCATAGATATTCACTGTGACCTAAGTGCAGTAATTTAATCATAACGCAAGTTCTATAAATCCATTTAGAAGTCAAACCAACTGCATTAAAAATCTAACATCCATACCTACAATTTTCGTGTTTACACCTAATACCAATTCTATACCTATCAATACCAGTTTTCATTTCAAATTCGGGAATGGTTGTGCTGAAATTCATAGATATTCACTGTGACCTACGTGCAGTAATTTAACCATAACGCAAGTTCTATAAATCATTTATAAGTCAAACCAACGAAATTAAAAATCTAACATCCATACCTACAACCTTCGTGTTTACACCGGAAGCTAATTCAAAACAGAAACGGGTGAAAAGTGAGTGTTTTTCCTGTTTTGGCTTTCAGAAAATCGGTGGCCGAATTCGTTTACGGGAAAGAACAGTTTTCACTTCAAAAACCCAATTTTGATCCCTTAATTACTCAAAATGATTTACAATGATGTTTACAAGTCAAATAGGCAATATAGAAATCAAAACAACATAGGAACATGCATCAAACAACACAATTCATCTCATTTTATCAATTAACATAAACTTTCTAACCTAACTCAAGAGCACAACAATTCATCAAATTTCAGAATTATATACTATGATTATTGAAGGAAATCCCACCCTTACCTTAGATTAGACTATCGGACTCTACGAGATTGCTCCTCTTCTCACAAGATTCTCCTCTTTCTCCGACTTCTCACTTTTCTCCCTTTTTCTCCAAAAACTGAATTGTACCTTCTGTATAATTCTAACCTAGTTTTCCTTTTTATATCTCTTCTATCTAATTTATCTTATTTCACTTATTCTCTTAAACTCTTTTAAATCCCTAAATCAGCCCCTCAACTCAATATTCTATTTAAAAATATATATAAATTACTTCCATAACAAATATCAAATATATTTCTATAGCAAATAACAAGTATATTTTTTACACCAAATAACATGTATATTTCTATAACAAATATATTTCTATAACAAATAACAAATATATTTTTACACCAAATAACATATATATATTTCTACACCAAATAACAAATATATTTTCTACACCAGATAACAAATATATTTCTATAACAAATACCAAATAACATATATATTTCTACACCAGATAACATATATATTATACTAATAAATACCAACATATAACATAACAAAATATCACCTATCAAAATAAATCGACTAAATTATAAAAAGATATCTAAACTCAATAAAATAAATAAATAATAAAATAGGGCGTTACAGGGGCTACTTGGATTCGGTTATGAAAGAGATGACCTTTTCGGTTCTGTGGCGGAAGTGGATCCGTGAATGTGTAACTACTGCTACTGCTGCTGTTCTTGTTAATGGCAACCCGACTAATGAGTTTCACTTACAGAGAGGGTTACGTCAAAGGGACCCTCTGTCCCCCTTTCTGTTTTTGCTTGCAGCTGAAAGTCTTAATGTCGTGATGAATGCGTTGATGGAGAACAATTTATTCCAAGGGTACGCGGTGGGGACAGACAACAGGGTGGTGGTTTACCATCTTCAATTTGCAGATGATACTTTGTTATTAGGTAATAAAAGTTGGGCGAATGTGCGGGCCCTGTTGGAACAAAGGTGTTCAGCAATACCACGTTTTGAGTTTTGATGATAACAAGGTATTAAAAGTTGTCAATTGGATATTTCTAATATTTGTTTAAGTATGCAGGATATCAATCAAGATTTCTATCTTAGAAAGTATTCTGTTTGAACAATTTTAAAGAGCAAAGATCCAGAGAAGCTTGTTGCTTGTGATTCTGTATTGAAGAGAGTATGAAGACTGTATCGAAGAGAGTCTGAAGACTGTATCGAAGAGAGTCTGAAGACTATCAGAATCTGAAAACCAAAAGAGTCTGAAGATCATCAGAAGCTAAGTGCTACAGTGAGTCTGAAGCCTGAAATATGAAGATCTGCTAACAAGGATTTCTAAAGGCATTACGATGCAAAAGAAACTCTCATTTGGAGTAACGGCTAGCTTCAAAGTCAACTTGAGCGTGAGATGCTCAACGACAAAGAATGCAGGCCAATACAGAGTACGTTGTACGAACTCTGTTTCCACTACTCTACTACCTCGTACAGTTTGGCAACTGTGTCTACCGGTATTAATCTTCAAAGGGAATGAAATTCAAATTATGCAATTGAATGACTATTACCATATCAAGCAACAGATCAACAACCATTGATCAAGCTTCAGAAATCATCCTGATGTGCTGGATGACTCAACGTCTCTTTCCTACGCCTATATAAAGGATAGAAGACTTGAAGAATTGTTGGACTCTACAACTGAAAAACTACGCTGCTAAGCTATTCTAGAATTTCTAAGTTAAACAAAAAAACAGAGTCTGTCTTTGTTTGAAACAGAGTCTGTCTTTGTTGTAATAGAAACACGTTTGATTGTTTGTCAAGTGTTTCAACTCTATTCAATTTTCTGTAAATTGTGTCAGAAGTCTCTTGCTTGTGTGCTTGAGCAAAGAAGTCTCTTGGCTGCGTCCTTGAGCAAAGAAGTCTCTTAGTTGTGTCTTTGAGCATTGGAAGTCTCTTGCCTGCGTGCTTGAGCATTGGAAGTCTCTTACTGTGTGTTTGAGCAACTTGTAATAGATATTACATTTTAGTGAACTCTCCTTGGAAGTACAAGGGGGACATGACTACTTCCGGTTTATGGAAGGAACCTGTATAATTGCTTGTGTTCTCTCTTCTCTCTATCTCTTGATTATTTCCGCTGCATCAGAACCTAATCTCCCATTAGACTCTGATCTCCTTCAGACTCTGATATTAAGGAATTAGATTCTCACTCTTCAAGAGCTGCGAAAAGCTAAAACAATTCAACCCCCCTTCTTGTGTTTTTCTCACCTTCAGTTGGTATCAGAGCTCCGGCTCTGTTGTCATAGCACTTAACCGTGTGACAGAAAAGATCCAGAGAAAAACATGTCTTCCAGTGAACCTTCTTCTTCTGGTGCTACTTTTGGTGCTGCTATACCATATGCCTATGGATCCAATAACAACAGTAAAAAGGCTGATTATGGAAAAATTCCTAAGTTCAATGGTGATCCTGAAGAATTTTCTTGGTGGAAAACCAACTTCTATAGTTATGTCATGGGTCTTGATGAAGAACTCTGGGACATACTTGAAGATGGTGTTGGTGACTTACAACTTGATGACGAAGCTGCTACCATTGACCGTAAACTTCACACTGCTGCTCAAAAGAAAATCTACAAGAAACATCATATCATCAGAGGAGCTCTTGTCACTGCTATTCCTAAATCGGAATACATGAAGATGAGTGACAAATCTACTGCTAGAGCCATGTTTGCTTCTCTCTGTGCTAACTATGAAGGAAGCAAAAAGGTCAGGGAAGCTAAAGCTCTTCGATTAGTTCATGAGTATGAACTATTCAAGATGAAAGAGGATGAAAGTATTGAGCAGATGTACTCAAGATTTCAAACTCTAGTATCTGGTCTTCAGATACTAAAGAAGAGTTATATAGCTTCTAATCATGTTAGCAAGATTCTAAGGAGCTTACCCTCTAGATGGAGACCTAAGGTCACTGCAATTGAGGAGGCTAAAGATTTAAACACTTTAAGTGTTGAAGATCTTGTAAGCTCTCTCAAGGTTCATGAGTTAAGTCTAAATGAACATGAGTCTGCAAGAAAGTCCAAAACCATTGCTTTAAAATCAAAGGGAAGGTCCTCAAAGGCTCTCAAGGTTGAAGAGTCTGAAAATGAATCTTCAGCTTCTGAAAGCTCAGAGGAAGATCCTGATATTGCAAAGGAAATGGCTATGCTTTCAAGCAGAATGCAGTACCTTGCTAAGAAGAACAAGAGATTTCTGAGCAAGAGCAGTGGGAAGGGTTTCAAAAAAGAGGAACATAAATGTTGCTTCAACTGCAAGAAAACTGGACATTTTATTGCTGACTGTCTAGAGCTGCAGAAGGAGAAATCAAAATCAAAAAGGTCAACCTTCAAGTCAAGCAAGTTTAAGAAGCAGATCAAGAAAAGTCTGATGGCCACCTGGGAAGATCTTGATAATGAGTCAGGGTCTGAGGATGATGATGCTGATGGTGAAGCCAATGTAGCTGTTGGACTAATGACTACAACCGAATCTGTTAAAGAAACACCTG
This sequence comes from Medicago arabica, assembly GCA_946800305.1. Taxonomy (NCBI): domain Eukaryota; kingdom Viridiplantae; phylum Streptophyta; class Magnoliopsida; order Fabales; family Fabaceae; genus Medicago; species Medicago arabica. Next base: position 32,625,160 of record OX326968.1, read on the forward strand.
AGGCAGAATCAGATGCAGACTCTGAAAGTGAAACAGAGGTATATTCTGAACTCACAAGATCTGAATTAGTAGATTCTGTCAAAGAACTTCTTGGTCATTTTAAAGCTAAAACCACTGAGTTGAAGAAAGTCAAACAACAGCTTGATAAACTGTCAAAAAGACATAATTCAACTCTGTTGGAGTTAGAAAGTTTAAAAGAAGAAAATGACACTTTATTGATCAAGAAGTGTAGCTGTAAATACTTGAGTGAGCAAGATGTTGCTTTGCAAGAATTTATTGCTACTGGAATTGACAGATCAAGGGTTGCATCCATGATCTATAACACGTACCAGAACAGAGGACAGGGTCTTGGATTCATTGGAGGAAGCTCGAATGAAGTGACTCTGAAACCTGGTCCTGATGGAGCCAGAGAAGCGTTGAAAAATCACTTTGTAAGTGAGTCTGATGAAGTCAACACAGTGACTCATTCAGAACCTACAACTTCAAGTTCTAAGGTTCTGACTAAGTCAAAATCTCAGAATGTAAAGTTAAAAGTTCTGAAAAACTTTGAACCTAAAGCTTCAATGATTCAGACTCTAAAACATTCAGAGTCTGATAAACGGACTCTGAAAAAGCTAGAGTCTGAAAAACAAAAGCTTATGTTTCAAAGAAGAGAAACTGTGAAAGGCAAGTTAAAACCTAAACCAAACGGTTCTAAACCCAAGGTATGGGAGAAAACACTGCCAATGACTTCAAGACACAACTTACAAAAGGAGTTCAATGGTTCAAAGACTAACCCAAGAGGACCCATGAGAATATGGGTACCTAAGTCTGAAATTATTGACGCTGCAAGTATGTCTAAAAGGACTAGAAAAGCAGAAGGCTTGGTACCTGGACAGTGGTTGCTCGCGTCACATGACGGGAGAAAAGTCAATGTTCCTAACCCTAACCATGAAAGAGGGAGGAACTGTGGGATTTGGAGGAAACCAGACTGGCAAAATCATTGGTACTGGAACCATTGGTAACTCTCTTATCTCAATCAGTATTGTGTGGTTCGTTGATGGACTTAGACATAACCTACTAAGCATAAGTCAATTATGCGACAGTGGTTATGATGTATTGTTTAATAAGAACAACTGCACTGTGGTTAACAAGGATGATCAATCCATAGTCTTCAAGGGAAAAAGAAGAAACAATGTCTACAAGATAAAATTCTCTGAACTGACTGATCAGAAGGTAGTGTGCCTTTTGTCAATGGGTGATAAGAAGTGGCTATGGCATAGACGGTTGGGACATGCTAACTGGAGATTAATCTCTAAGCTTAGCAAGTTGCAACTTGTCAAAGGCCTACCAGACATTGACTATCATTCAGATGCACTTTGCGGAGCATGTCAGAAAGGGAAAATTGTCAAGAGTCCCTTCAAGCCGAAAGAAATTGTTTCTACTTCGAGACCCTTGGAGTTACTTCATATTGATTTATTTGGACCAGTTAGCACTGCATCCTTATATGGGAGTAAATATGGACTAGTCATTGTTGATGACTACAGCAGATGGAGTTGAGTTAAGTTCTGAAAACTAAAGATGATTCATATTCTGTGTTTAGTAAATTCTGCATCCAAATTCAATCTGAAAAAGAATTGAAAATCTTGAAAGTCAGAAGTGATCATGGAGGAGAATTTGAAAATGAACCTTTTGAGGTTTTCTGTGAAAAACATGGAATTATTCATGAATTCTCTGCACCTAGAACTCCACAACAAAATGGAGTTGTAGAGAGAAAGAACAGAACCTTACAAGAAATGGCTAGAACCATGATCCATGAGAATAATCTGGCTAAGCATTTTTGGGCAGAAGCTGTAAACACAACTTGTTATGTTCAGAACAAAATCTATATTAGAACTCTGTTGAACAAAACAGCTTATGAACTCTTTAAAGGAAGGAAACCTAACATATCTTATTTTCATCAGTTCAGATGTACTTGTTATGTCCTGAACAATAAAGTCTATCTAAAGAAATTTGATGCCAAAGCTCAAAAGGGAATCTTCTTAGGTTACTCTGAACGCTCTAAGGCATACAGACTGTATAATTCAGAAACACAATGTGTTGAAGAATCTATGCATGTCAGATTCGATGACAAAGTGCCTGGAAGTGAAACTCCAGAGCAAGATGAAAGTTATGGAGGATCTCAAGATTCTGATGATAACTCAGAATCTGATCAGATTCCAGAATCTGAAGATACTTCAGAAGCTGAAGTATCCCCTGAAGTTCCTAATGAAGAAGCTTCTGAAGAAGCTCAAGATGGTTCTCAGCAAGCTAGTCAATCCAAACAATCTTTCAAATATAAGTCTTCGCATCCAGAGGATCAGATTATTGGCAATTAAGAAAGTCCCAGAAGAACTAGATCGAATTTCAGATAAGAAGAGTCTGCTTTGGAATTACTATCTGTTATTGAACCAACCTCTATTGAAGAAGCACTTGGAGATGAAGGATGAATTCTGGCAATGCAAGACGAACTGAATCAATTTGTCGTACCCTAATTTTTGACCAATTTATTTTTTATTTATTCGTACGTTGATCGTTTTTCAGTCGTCCGTTCGCGCGCTAATTCCCGTAATATCTGTTTTTATTCGTACTTGTGGTCGCATTTATTTTTCGTTCGTCGTTTATTTTTTAATATCGCTCGCGTATTAATTTCGTAATTTTTACTCGCGTTTTGTGCGTATTTTAGTGTAGCGTAACGTTTGCGTTCGTAAAGTTCATTTTATTTACGTCGTCGTTTTTTTGTTTTATTTAGCGTAAAAAAGCCGCGTATTTCGGTCGTATCAGACGAAATTTCGGCAGAGAGATATTTTAAAATACCTCATTTTTTTGGTTCCGACGGGACATTTTTTTTATTTTTTATTTAATTTTCGTTTTTTATTTTTAATTATTTATTTAGTTATTTATTTTTCCATTTATTTAATCTGTTTTTATTTATTTATCAGTTTTATTATTTTTTAAGTCATTGTACACTTGTCATTTTGTCATTGGTCCTGTCCAACTTTTTCTCCAAGAAACTGCAAGGGTAATTTTGTCATTGTCAGTGCATCAGTGAACATTACTATAAAAGTACTGTTCACGCGTCAGAATGGTTCCCAAGGGTCAGAATCAGTCAGAAAAGTCACAATCAGTCAAAAATCATCAAAAAACACATGTTGTTGTGTTTTTGGTTTAGAGAGAGAGAGCTTTGTGAAGAAATGAAAAAAAACCTTTTATATACTCACTTATTGAGTTGGGGCGGGTCACCCATGGGTTGACCCAGTACCCGCCCCAACTCTAGTACCCAGTACCCAGCCCATTTTGATTCTGTTTTACTGTTTTCACCCCCTTTTGGCTGTCTGCACCCCCTGCATCTTTGTAGTAACTTGTGTTTTTTTTCAATTTCATGCACCTATCTTTTTAATTAATTCATATAAGATTTAGATTATATTTCATGCATTTTTATTAGTGTCTTAATCTTCATGTCATGCATTTTTTATTTGCTTATTTAAATTTTATCTCTTATGTTTTAGTTCATTTTAGGCTTTGAAGTAACATTTCATATTTTTTCTATTTTTGTCTAAAGTTTTAATTATTATGCATTTATTATTTGATTATGGTTTAATTCCTATCTTATGCATTTTGTTCAATTAGCATTTTAAATATCATGCATTGTATAGTTTACCTATTAATTTAATTTCAAACTCATGCATTTTTCTAACTAATATTTCTTTTTTCGAAAACTTGCGTTTCATACTTTTTTAAATATGCTTAATGTCATGCATTTTATTTGGTAGTTATTCTAGTACGTGATGTTCTTTTCATGCTTAATGTTTCGGTATATTTCATTTTTGCATTATCTCTAGTATAATCTCATGCATCTTTTAATTTTTTGTTATGTATTTATTTATCATACTTAGTGTGTAATTAGGGAATTGATGTAATTTATTTTCGCGCATTTTTTCCTTTTGAGACCATAGAATGTATTTAGGGTATGTAATATGTAACCGGCACACGCACTGACACGCGCACCGACACTCCACTTTATTTATCGCTTTACGCTATTTTATTTTATTCCGCCGTTACACGATTTCATCGTTAGTTTAGAAAAAAATATTTTCATCAAAAAAAAAATCAAATTCAAATTTTAAAGTAAACCTTGCTTTGTAATCCAAGTGTCTTTCCTTTTTATTTTCCTTAATCAAATGTTAATTAATTTAATATCCACATTAGACATGGATTTCGTGCAATTAAAATTAACCAACTTCATCGTATTTTCTTCTCATGCCTTGAGGCCTCTCATCTCTTCTTAAAATCTTTTCAAAAAATGTTAAAATCAATTCAACTCATCAAATAAGTTCTTTAGCCGAACTACTTGATTTTGATCCCGATTTATTTGGGTAAGTAGGCAAAGGGTTTCGACCCATCCAAATCAATAAAAATAACCAAAAACATGCTTCATCTTTCTCCTTTCTTTCACGTTAACTCTTAAACTTTTTAATAAGTAAAATTAATTTAGCGCAAGATTAGAGAATAGGTAGAAGGTTCCTATGGGATACCATAGTCGGTTCGGGTGCCTAACACCTTCCCCAATCGAAACCAACCTCCGAATCCAAGGTCTATAAGGGTTTTTACTCACTTTTTCCCTTCCCGCGAATAAAAGTTGAGAGTTCAATGATTAAAGGTTCAAATCCAATCAATGATTTTGATACCCGAAAATCACGAGCACAGAAATGGCGACTTCACTGAGAACTTGTAGAGGGTTAAGCCTATTTTATCTTTCTTTACTTTTGCGCTTTATTTGCTTATACTTTTGTAAATACGTGCCTATTTGTTTATTTTCTTTTTTACGTGAGTGGCAAGATAAGTCCTACACCCGGGCTTGAGTGAAATATAAGATAGGAGTGGTAGAATCATAGTGACATGCCGAGAGTATTCTCGTGTGGTGGAACATGTGATATAACCACACTTAGCGGAGGATCTTGAAGTGATATACGTCGGCGTGTGTTGTCGCGCTTAGACATTATTGCTTTTAAGTTTCCGTCGAAGCTAAGGACCTTAGTTACCTTTAACCCATCTTGGTCATTAGGATGTAGTGCGGTGGCTAACCAAGTGTTGTCTTGGTCTTAGTCGATACGCGATGCTACACTCAAACTAGACTTTCCTACGGACGTTGTTGGACCGGGTGTCGTCCCGGGAATCCAATAAAGTTCGGAGGGGTTGTACTTTGGGAACTGTGTTAGAACCCTGGTTACAAGTGCATCTGAAACCTTAGTCCTTACCAAATGACGTGTTTACCCTCAGCTCCAACTTTGTGTACTTAACCTCACCATGTTTTCTATGTTCTTTAGCATAATCATGCATACATGCATTCATACATAGATACTCTTTTTGCATCCATTAAAACATCGAAGGACTTATGTAATCTCTTTTTTTGTAAATATATTAGATATGGAGGGTGTTGTGAAGAAAATTGTGAAGAGGACTAAGAAGTATGATTTCAAGAAACCGGATTTGGAGAATTTAAGGAAGCTAGCAAGGAGGTTGACTAGCCCGGACCACTTTCGTGAGCGGTATGGTTATTTGCTTAGTATTCTCAAGACGGATGTCGAGGAAGGGCTCCTCCATACATTGGTCCAGTTCTATGACCCACTTTATCACTGTTTTACTTTCCCGGATTATCAGCTTATGCCTACACTTGAAGAGTACTCCTATTGGATCGGTCTACCCATACTCGACAAAGTACCTTTCCATGGTCTTGAACCCGCACCCAAGTTTTCAACCATCGCGGCTGCTCTTCATCTTGAAATCTCCGAGATAAAAGCCAATCTTACCCTTAAAGGAGGTCTCCAATGCCTACCCTTCAATTTCCTTTACCAAAAAGCCACCACTTTCTCCGAGAGATCCAATGCCAATTCCTTTGAGGCCATCCTTGCTTTACTTATCTATGGTATTGTGCTTTTCCCGAATGTTGACAACTTCGTTGACATGAATGCTATCCAGATTTTCATTACCCAGAACCCTGTCCCTACCTTGGTTGCTGATACCTACTTGTCCATCCATGACCGTACATCTAAAGGACGTGGAGTTATCATTTGTTGTACACCCTTGCTCTACACCTGGTTTACCTCACATTTACCTCGCCCTAAAATTCGATCTGAATTCATTCCATGGTCGGAGAAACTCATGGCTCTCACCCCAGATGATATAGTGTGGTATAACTCGGCTTATGATACTGGAGTGATCATTGACCATTGTGGGGATTTCTCCAATGTGCCTCTTCTTGGTATACACGGGGGCATCAGTTATAACCCGCTTCTTGCCAGACGTCAGTTCGGGTACCCTATGAGGATGAGACCTGCTTATCTCTTCTTATCCAGCGAGTTTTTCTTGTACAAGGAGGATATTAACGATAAAAGAAAGCAGTTTGTGCAAGCTTGGCGATCCATTATCAGGTTGAACAAGAGCCAGTTGAAGTATAAGTCAAGTGTAACTCATGAATCTTATATCGATTGGGTCATTGATAGAGCTGCTCAGATAGGGATGCCTTACCCCCTGCTAAGGTCCTTAACTGCAACTATTCCAACAATACCAGTGCCTTTACCTCCTAAGACCATGGAGGAGTATCTGGCACGTTTGGTTGAGTCAGAGCGTGAAAGTGCTGATTGGAAAGAGAAATATCATGCAGCTAAGCGTGAGAATGACACTCTCATGGGTCTTTTAGAAGAAGAGAATTGGAAAAATCACAAGAAAGATCAAGAGATTGCTGAGCTGAAAGAGCGTATCAGGGTGAAGGATGCTATACTTGAACAGGTTCCCAGGAGTAAGAAGAAACGCATGGATTTCTTCGCTGGCCCGCATTCAAATTTGGAAGAGTAGTCTGCTTTAAGAGCTTGAGATCTTCACTTTTGTTTCCTTTTTATGTATTTTCCTAAGTTTTCTGTTATGTACTTTGGGGTCTATCCCTGGGCTCAGTTCGTTTAAAAGGGAATTATCTTGTATTTGCTTTTTATTTTTGTAATGAATGTTTAAGGTTGTTATGTTTACAAAAAGTTGTTCTGATAAGTTCTTCGATGAATCAAAAAATTGCATTGTTTTTGCATTTAGCATATCATGCATCATACTGCATCCATAAAATGTCAAAACCGAGTCTCATAAATCTCTCCTTTCTGCCTCAGTCAAGGAAAGTGGCCCGGCGTATTCAATACAAGCCTTCTCGCATCCACAACACTCGGGCGATTGTTAAGAAGAAGATGGATTTGATGGAACAAGAGAACAGGGATCTCAAAGAACAGGTTATTACACTCAGAGAAGGGATGGATAAGTTAACGGTTATGATGGAAGCTATAATGGCCAATCAAGCACAAGCGGCAGCTGCCCAACCGGTTCTTGATGTTATCCCAGTCCAACCAGTTCTTGATGCTCAGCCGATTCCTGTTGTTGTTTCTGCTACACCTAATTCTCCTGTGGTTGTTTCGTCTGCCCATACTGGTCCTACACAACCGATCACTACTGCTGTAATTTCTGCTATGTCTGCTGGCACTACACAGCCCACCCCGACTGGTTTTTCTTTTGGAGATGCATCAAATATGTACAATGAAGGTCTTCGTCCTCCTGGATTTGCTTATCACCCTCAGAACTACATGTCCAGAGAGTATCCTTGGAGTATGCCTCTTACAGCTAATGAAGGTGTTCGCTTTGCTGGCCCAGAAATGCCAACTCCTTATGGACAACAGGCAACGCCACTTTTCCATCATGGACCTTTATTCCCTCAAGCTGTCATGAATCATACGACACCCATTGTGCATACTGCCCAGCAAGATGGAGGACCAATCTATCATTCGGGTAGTGTAGCAGGAGATGATAGAATGGTAAATCTGGAAGAGAAGTACGACGTAGTGCAGAAAGAACTGAGGGCCCTTCGTGGTAAAGACATCTATGGTCAGAATGTGCACGATCTTTGTTTGGTCCCAAATGTGGTACTGCCTCCCAAGTTCAAGACTCCGGATTTCGTCAAATATGAAGGGAATACTTGCCCACAGAGTCATCTGGTTATGTATGTGAGGAAGATGACAGCCTACAAAGACAATGAACCTTTGCTCATTCATTGTTTCCAAGACAGTTTGACTGGTCCCGCACAAATATGGTACATGAATCTGAAGGGTATCACCACCTTCGAAGAACTGGCCAGGGCTTTCATACAGCAATACAGGTATAACATACATCTGGGGCCCACCCGAAGGGAACTGCAAGCTATGGCTCAAAAGGATAAAGAGTCTTTCAAGGAGTATGCTCTCCGCTTTATTCAAAAATCGGCCCAAATCCGCCCTGCTCTGGAGGAAAGAGAAATGGCAGATTTATTCTTTGAAACTTTGAGTCCCTACTACTCGGAGAAAATGATTGGTTGCGCATCGCAGAAGTTTACTGAGATGGTTGACGCGGGGGTTCGCATTGAAGATTTGGTCCGTAAAGGAATTTTGGCCAAAGAAGGTAGTGTGTCAAGTGCTTCGTCAGGTGGGTCGTCTAATGGATCCAAGAAATTTGGAAACAGTTATCCAAAGAAGAGTGCTCAGGAAGTCAGTATGGTAGCCCAAGGGGGATCCCAACCAATATATCCAACCTACCCCTTCATTGCCAATATTCCACCACCTTTTCCAGCTCCATAAAATCAACATTACCACCCACAAACGCCCCAGAGGCCTCGACCATTCTATCCACCACTATACCAACAACCGTATCCGCAACCTTTTTACCAACAACCATATTACCCACCACCACCTCAACAACAACAACCTCGTAATCGAGCCCCACAACAGCAAAATCGCCTTCCCAGAAAAGAATTTCCCCCCATACCCATGTTGTATGCAGACTTGCTACCCTCTTTATTAGCAAGAAATCTTGTGCAGACTAGGCAGCCCCCTCGTCTACAGAACCCGTTACCTCTATGGCACCGTGCTGACCTTACTTGTGCCTTTCACCAAGGGGCACCTGGGCATGATGTGGAGCATTGCTACCCGCTCAAAGAAGAAGTTCAGAGGTTGATTCAAAGCAAAGAGTTGTCCTTCGAGGACACCAATTCCAATACTTAGAATAATCCTTTGCCACCTCATGGACCGACTGTTAATATGATTCAAGAGGATCAAGATTTGAGTCTAATTCTCAGGGCTCAAGATGTCAGAAATCCTTTGGTCCCGATTCACGCCAGGATGTGCGAAGCCAACATGTTCAACCACGATCACAATGCTTGTGCAGTATGTTCTGTGGATCTCCGAGGGTGTGAGAAAGTCCAGGAGGATATACAAGGACTGATTGACAGAAAAGAGTTGATCGTCAAGAAGGAAACCAGGAATGTTTGTGTTATTACCCCGGTGTTTAAGAATCTTGAGGTAGCCCGTGATAGTGTGAAGTCAGACGTCACTCCTCTAGTGATCCGCTTGCCAGGACCTGTTCCCTATACTTCTCAGAAGGCCATACCCTACCGGTATGAGGCAACTATTGTGGAGAATGGTAAAGAGATCCCTCTGTACTCTGCAGATGCTGTCATAAATATAGCAGGTGTGGGCAAAGTAATGAGAAGCGGGCGTATTCTCCCCACTGTTGTGCGCAACGAGAATATTGCTCCGAATATGCCAGTGCAAAACCTTGATAAGGGTAAAGGTACCAGTCAACCTGAGGGGATCATTCAGGAAGGTAGTGATGAGATCTTAAAGCTGATCAAAAAGAGTGAATACAAGATAATCGATCAGCTGTTGCAAACTCCGTCCAAAATTTCCATAATGTCTTTACTAATGAACTCTGGAGCTCATAGGGACACTCTGATGAAGATTTTGGCTCAAGCATATGTGGATCCCGATGTTACCTTGGGGCAATTCGGGAGCATAGTTGGGAATGTAACTGCGTGTAATAACCTGAGCTTTAGTGATGAAGACCTTCCGACGGAGGGAAGAAACCACAACTGGGCTTTGCACATTTCTGTCCTTTGTAAGTCAGATTCGCTGTCGAATGTGTTGATAGACACCGGTTCCGCCCTCAATGCGATGGCAAAGACTACTTTGGAAAGGTTGACATACCGTGGCGCCCAGTTGAGGCCAAGTGCAGTAATGGTAAAAGCATTTGATGGATCTAGGAAGTCGGTAATTGGAGACATAGACTTGCCTATCACGGTGGGCCCTCATACCTTCAAGGTCACATTCCAAGTCATGGACATCCAAGCTTCATACAGTTGCTTACTTGGAAGACCGTGGATCCATGAGGCTGGAGCAGTGACCTCCACTCTTCATCAGAGGCTAAAGTTTGTAAGTTGTGGAAAGCTGATAACGGTTAGTCATTTGTCTGCTTTCTCCTATATTGGTGCTGATGATGTGGAAGGAACTTCTTTTCAGGGGTTCTCTGCGGAAGAAGGAGCTGCTAAGAAGGGTGAGACTTGTATGGCCTCCTTGAAGGATGCTCGAAAGCTTGTACAAGGTGGTAAAGCAGGAGGCTGGGGTCAGTTGGTACAGCTGCCTGAGAACAAGCGGAAATAAAGTCTCGGTTTCTCTACCAGTCAATCGAGTGCAATTTTCAAGCCAGTTGAGGGCATCTTCCATAGTGTTGGGTTTATTCATGCTCCACCGGAAACCAATGCCATTCTCGAGGATCAGTCAGAAGAGGTTGCACCTGTCTTCGTAACACCCGGAGGAGCCTGTTGTAATTGGATCGCTGTGGATATTCCTTCCGTGATGCATGTGTCTAAGTGATATGTTTGTCTACTTTTTTTGTTTTTTTAAGAAAACTCTTTTCGTCTTGCCCCAGACGAAAATGAAATCTTGTAGGGCTTTTGGTTTTATCTTCAAGTATTGTCTTTATTAATGAAAAACGTCGTTTCTATCATGACTGTTTTATTTTTATTTTACTGCTTTTTCTGGAAAAATGGTAATAGAAAAATCTCAAAAAAAAATTTCATTCTCTTTTTCTTTTTAAATCAATCAAATTCAAAAGTCTGCATTTACTCATTCACTAAAATCAATCATAAATCATGTGCAGACTGAACATACATAAGCCCGTTGAACACAGTGACCCTATGCTTCTGCCCAACTTTGAATCCCCTGTTTACGAGGCTATGGTAGAGGAGGATGATGAGATTCCTGATGAGATCAGATGAATGTTAGAGCAAGAGAAAAAGATCATTCAACCTCATGAGGAGGAGTTAGAGTTGATCAATCTGGGGATAGAGGAGGATAGAAAAGAGATCAAGATTGGAGCGTCATTGGAAGTTACCGTCAAAGAAAAGGTAATTGAACTTCTCAGGGAGTACGCTGACATATTTGCTTGGTCATACAAAGACATGCCAGGATTAGATCACAAAGTTGTAGAACATCGCTTGCCTTTGAAACCTGAGTGTCCTCCAGTCAAACAGAAGCTCAGAAGGTCTCGTCCTGATATGGCTCTCAAGATCAAAGAAGTAGTACGGAAGCAGATTGACGCAGGTTTTTTAGTTACATCTGAGTATCCTCAGTGGTTGGCCAACATCGTGCCTGTTCCAAAGAAAGATGGTAAGGTCCGAATGTGTGTTGATTACCGAGATCTGAACAAGGCAAGTCCGAAGGATGATTTCCCTCTACCTCATATTGATGTATTGGTTGATAGTACTGCTCAATGCAAAGTTTTCTCCTTCATGGATGGGTTCTCTGGTTACAATCAGATCAAGATGGCTCCTGAAGATAGAGAAAAGACATCTTTCATCACGCCGTGGGGCGCTTTCTGCTATGTAGTAATGCCATTTGGTTTGATAAATGCTGGTGCCACTTATCAGAGGGGTATGACCAAGATATTCCATGATATGATGCACAAAGAGATAGAAGTCTACGTGGATGATATGATTGTTAAATCTGGTACTGAAGAAGAACATGTGGAGTTTCTGTTGAAGATGTTCCAGCGGTTGAGAAAGTACAAACTCCGTTTGAATCCTAATAAATGTACTTTCGGTGTCCGATCAGGGAAACTTTTGGGCTTCATTGTTAGTCAGAAAGGCATTGAAGTAGATCCCGACAAAGTCAGAGCCATCCGGGATATGCCCGTTCCAAAAACAGAGAAACAAGTCAGAGGTTTTCTCGGAAGATTGAATTATATCTCCAGATTTATTTCTAATATGACTGCTACTTGTGGGCCGATATTCAAGTTACTCCGAAAAGATCAAAGGATTGTTTGGACGGAAGATTGTCAGAAAGCCTTCGACAGTATCAAGGAGTATTTGTTAGAACCTCCAATTCTTGTCCCTCCAGTTGAAGGAAGACCGTTGATCATGTACTTGACTGTGTTAGAAGATTCCATGGGTTGTGTACTCGGACAACAAGATGAAACTGGTAGAAAAGAGCATGCAATTTACTACTTAAGCAAGAAGTTCACAGATTGTGAATCCCGATACTCGGCACTTGAGAAGACTTGTTGTGCTTTAGCCTGGGCTACCAAACGTCTCCGGCACTATATGATCAATCATACCACTTGGTTGATATCCAAAATGGATCCAATCAAGTATCTCCTGGAGAAGTCTTCAATATCAGGAAGAATTGCTCGTTGGCAGATGTTGTTGGCCGAATTTGATATTGAATACCATACTCAAAAAGCAATCAAAGGGAGTATCCTTGCAGATCACTTGGCTCATCAACCAGTTGAAGATTACCAACCTGTTAAGTTTGATTTCCCTGATGAAGAGGTCATGTATTTGAAGATGAAAGATTGTGATGAACCGTTGTTTGGTGAAGGTCCAGATCCTGAATCTAAATGGGGTTTGATATTTGATGGGACCGTTAATGCTAATGGTAATGGAGTCGGGGCAGTCATTGTCACACCTGAGGGTACTCACATCCCTTTTACTACAAGGCTACGATTTGACTGTACAAACAATATGGCAGAATATGAAGCTTGCATCATGGGCATTGAAGAAGCAATCAATATGAGGATTAAGAATATTGATATATGTGGAGATTCAGCCTTAGTGATTGAACCAAAAGCTTCTAATGGACATCGCTTCATACTAATGGCTATTGATTACTTTACCAAGTGGGTTGAAGCGGCATCTTTCGCCAATGTGACCAAACAAGTAGTGGTTCGGTTCATCAAGAATAATATCATCTGCCGTTATGGTATTCCTAACAAGATCATCACGGATAATGGTACAAATTTGAACAACAACATGATGAAAGAATTGTGCGATGACTTCAAGATTGAACATCACAACTCTTCTCCATACAGACCTCAGATGAATGGTGCGGTCAAGGCTGCAAACAAGAATATCACGAAGATTGTGCAAAAGATGGTGGTTACTTACAAGGATTGGCATGAGATGTTACCCTATGCTTTACATGGATATCGTACCTCAGTGCGTACTTCGACAGGGGCAACCCCTTTCTCCTTGGTATATGGTATGGAAGCAGTGCTCCCTGTGGAGGTGGAAATCCCATCTTTGAGAGTCTTGATGGAGGCTGAATTAACTGAAGCCGAGTGGTGCCAGAGTAGGTATGATCAATTGAATTTGATTGAAGAGAAACGCATGACCGCTTTGTGTCACGGACAACTATATCAATCAAGGATGAAACAGACGTTTGACAAAAAGGTTCATCCCCGTGAATTCAAAGAAGGAGACCTTGTGATCAAGTGCATCAAGTCTTTTCAACCGGACCCCAGGGGCAAGTGGTCTCCCAATTATGAAGGTCCTTATGTGGTCAAGAGAGCTTTCTCTGGTGGTGCTTTAATTCTTACAACTATGGATGGAGAAGATTTACCTTGTCCTGTGAATTCTGATGCAGTCAAGAAATACTTTGTCTAAAGATATATGAAAAGAACAGCTCGGTAGGTCGAAAACCCGAAAGGGCGGCCTAAACCAAAAAAGAGCGTCTCGGTAAGTCGAAAACCCGAAAGGGCGGCTTAGGCAAAAATTAGAGACACAAAAAAAAAAAAAAAGAGAATTGAAAAAAGAGTTTATCCTGATAGGTCGAAAACCCGAAAGGGCGGCCTATGCAAAAGTTTAGGACTATGACAAAGTAACTGCATCAGATCAAGCATCACCCATTTGGGGCACCTTAGCTGTCAGAAGCCCTCCGACACTAAAGCATCTAAACAGTGGTTCAAAGTTGTTAGGGAATGTAGTGGTTATGGTGTTCAATGTACCTTCCCATGTAATTACCATTTTCCAACTTTTGTAATCCGTGGAGCCATGTCTTTGGCCGGTTACCACCCTATTACATTAATTTGAGCCGGTGCACTCTTTTGGAATTCTTGTTTATTCTATATGCAAACTTTCTTCTTCCATTTTTAATGTCAATACTTGAAGTAAAAACTTTGAAAATTCTTTTACTTTTATGTTTTCTTTTGAAAAAAACAAAAAAATGACAAACGTATTATCTGTAGATTCATGTATCATGGAAACATATGTCAACATCCATTCAAACACAGGTGAATTCAACAGAGGGGATCATAGTCTTGTAAAAAAAAAAAAAAAAAAAAAAAAAAGCAAAAAGAGAAAAAGAAAAGAAAAGCTCGCTAAGTCGAAAACCCGAAAGGGCGGCTTAAGCAAAAAATGAGCGTCCCAGTGGATCAAAAACCCGAAAGGGCGGTCCAGGCAAAAATTAGGGACATACAAAAAAAGAATATATTCCCGGTGGATTGAAAACCTGAAAGGGCGATCCAGGCAAAAGTTAGGGATTTCAAAAAAAAGAAAAGAATACAAAAGAAAGCAATGACTATGTGAAGCACGATTTTGAGAAGGTACTTTGGTTCAATTCAGAAATGGCGACCTCATCCAAGTTCTTGTGTTATGAATTCCTTACCCAGCATTGGTTTGGTTAACGGGTGGTACCCCGATTGTGTTTTGATTCATCTCCAGTGATATTATCCCCAGTGAAGAATGCTAAGTGTTGGCACTGTAATACCGGGTCACTATCCTTACGACCTGCCCAATCTTGTCTCGTCAGTCTCACCAGTATATTTTCATACATGTTCATTCATTCATGCATACACATCATACATACTGATATCATTCATATGCATTTTACCTGTGTGTCTTACTCCATGTGTATCCAGTAAAATTTGTCATCAATGTGTTCATTTCGGTCTGTTTACCAATTAAGTTTCCTTCAAGTGGCAGGTCCCACCTTTCATTTTTCCCCAGTATCTTGTTTAGTCTACATTTCGTACAAAGAATATTCATTGGTACCCTGTATTTGTTTAAGCAAAATTGCCTCAGTAATAGTAACGCATCACCAGTATTTCAGTTCGTATGTTCGTCGTTACCCCAGTAAAGGTAATTGACAGTTTTACCCTTCGTATGTTCGTCATTACCTCAGTAAAGGTAATTGACAGTTTTACCCTTCTCGTATGTTCGTCGTTACCCCAATAAAGGTAATTGACAGTTTTACCCTTCGTATGTTCGTCGTTACCCCAGTAAAGGTAATTGACAGTTTTACCCTTCGTATGTTCGTCATTACCTCAGTAAAGGTAATTGACAGTTTTACCCTTCTCGTATGTTCGTCGTTACCCCAATAAAGGTAATTGACAGTTTTACCCTTCGTATGTTCGTCGTTACCCCAGTAAAGGTAATTGACAGTTTTACCCTTCGTATGTTTGTCATTACCTCAGTAAAGGTAATTGACAGTTTTACCCTTCGTATGTTCATCATTACCTCAGTAAAGGTAATTGACAGTTTAGTTTTACCCTTCGTATGTTCGTCGTTACCCCAGTAAAGGTAATTGACCGTTTTACCCTTCGTATGTCCGTCGTTACCCCAGTAAAGGTAATTGACAGTTTTACATTCCATGTTGTTCGTCGTTACCCCAGTAAAGGTAATTGACATTTTTACCCTTCGTATGTTCGTTGTTACCCCAGCAAAGGTAATGACCAGTATTTCATTTCGTATGTTCGTTTTTACCCCTGTAAAGGTAATAGACATATTTTTTCTCCCCAGTAACACTCTATTTGGTCCTCGAGTTAGTGTTTTCGTCGTCATTTGAATTCGTACTTGCATAACAGACAACTCATGTCATTACATCCATAGAGATTTCTCGATTTCTGAGTTGGTCAAAAATTGGTGTACTTGATATTTAAGTCTCTCCGACCCGTCATTTCAAAAATCTTCGTCTTTTCAAATCCTCGTGACGGAGAAACTTAAATAGGGGCATCTGTCGTACCCTAATTTTTGACCAATTTATTTTTTATTTATTCGTACGTTGATCGTTTTTCAGTCGTCCGTTCGCGCGCTAATTCCCGTAATATCTGTTTTTATTCGTACTTGTGGTCGCATTTATTTTTCGTTCGTCGTTTATTTTTTAATATCGCTCGCGTATTAATTTCGTAATTTTTACTCGCGTTTTGTCCGTATTTTAGTGTAGCGTAACGTTTGCGTTCGTAAAGTTCATTTTATTCACGTCGTCGTTTTTTTGTTTTATTTAGCGTAAAAAAGCCGCGTATTTCGGTCGTATCAGACGAAATTTCGGCAGAGAGGTATTTTAAAATACCTCATTTTTTTGGTTCCGACGGGACATTTTTTTTATTTTTTATTTAATTTTCGTTTTTTATTTTTAATTATTTATTTAGTTATTTATTTTTCCATTTATTTAATCTGTTTTTATTTATTTATCAGTTTTATTATTTTTTAAGTCATTGTACACTTGTCATTTTGTCATTGGTCCTGTCCAACTTTTTCTCCAAGAAACTGCAGGGGTAATTTTGTCATTGTCAGTGCATCAGTGAACAGTACTATAAAAGTACTGTTCACGCGTCAGAATGGTCTCCAAGGGTCAGAATCAGTCAGAAAAGTCACAATCAGTCAAAAATCATCAAAAAACACAATACCATTTTCTCTTTCCAAAATTTTAGATCAAAACCAAAAAAAACTCATGAATATCTCAAGAACACCAGAACACTCAACAATTTTCCAGCAACATAAACCACCATTTTAACCACAAATTTTCGGCCAACCTTAAACAACAACAACAACATAAATTTTCGGCCACTCTCTCATGACCATAAAGCCATTTTCGGCCAACATCAAACAACAACCATAAAGCCATTTTCGGCCATAAAACCACAACCACAACCTCACACAATCGAACCAAAACGTGAGAAGGAAAGGAACGGCCGAAACATAAGCTCAAGGACCAAAAAACGCAGCAAAAGAAGAAGAAAGAGAGAGGTTCGACCGAAATAAGAAGAAGATTAGCAAGAGAGGTATTTTTTTCATGACTTTTTTTTATGTTTTTTTGTGAACTTTGGATGTAGATCTAGGCTTGTGTAGTGACTCTTTGAAAATTCTAAAGTCGGATCTATGAAGAGAAGAGGGAGATGAAGGTGTGGGTATAAATTTTTTTTTAAAAAAACAAGGTGGGTGCTTCGACGCGGCGGCGCTCCGGCCGACCACCGCGCCGGAGCTGCTCCGGCCACCACCCACCACCGTGCGCCACCCACCTCCTTCTTCCTCCTTTTTTCGGTTGGGCTAGAGAGAAGGGAGAGCATGTTGTTGTGTTTTTGGTTTAGAGAGAGAGAGCTTTGTGAAGAAATGAAAAAAAACCTTAAAAAACCTTTTATATACTCACTTATTGAGTTGGGGCGGGTCACCCATGGGTTGACCCAGTACCCGCCCCAACTCTAGTACCCAGTACCCAGCCCATTTTGATTCTATTTTACTGTTTTCACCCCCTTTTTGGCTGTCTGCACCCCCTGCATCTTTGTAGTAACTTGTGTTTTTTTTCAATTTCATGCACCTATCTTTTTAATTAATTCATATAAGATTTAGATTATATTTCATGCATTTTTATTAGTGTCTTAATCTTCATGTCATGCATTTTTTATTTGTTTATTTAAATTTTATCTCTTATGTTTTAGTTCATTTTAGGCTTTGAAGTAACATTTCATATTTTTTCTATTTTTGTCTAAAGTTTTAATTATTATGCATTTATTATTTGATTATGGTTTAATTCCTATCTTATGCATTTTGTTTAATTAGCATTTTAAATATCATGCATTGTATAGTTTACCTATTAATTTAATTTCAAACTCATGCATTTTTCTAACTAATATTTCTTTTTTCGAAAACTTGCGTTTCATACTTTTTTAAATATGCTTAATGTCATGCATTTTATTTGGTAGTTATTCTAGTACGTGATGTTCTTTTCATGCTTAATGTTTCGGTATATTTCATTTTTGCATTATCTCTAGTATAATCTCATGCATCTTTTAATTTTTTGTTATGTATTTATTTATCATACTTAGTGTGTAATTAGGGAATTGATGTAATTTATTTTCGCGCATTTTTTCCTTTTGAGACCATATAATGTATTTAGGGTATGTAATATGTAACCGGCACACGCACTGACACGCGCACCGACACTCCACTTTATTTATCGCTTTACGCTATTTTATTTTATTCCGCCGTTACGCGATTTCATCGTTAGTTTAGAAAAAAATATTTTCATCAAAAAAAAAATCAAATTCAAATTTTAAAGTA
Source organism: Medicago arabica (assembly GCA_946800305.1). Classification (NCBI taxonomy): domain Eukaryota; kingdom Viridiplantae; phylum Streptophyta; class Magnoliopsida; order Fabales; family Fabaceae; genus Medicago; species Medicago arabica. The sequence goes on from OX326968.1 coordinate 32,643,629, forward strand.
AACCTTGGTTTGTAATCCAAGTGTCTTTCCTTTTTATTTTCCTTAATCAAATGTTAATTAATTTAATATCCACATTAGACATGGATTTCGTGCAATTAAAATTAACCAACTTCATCGTATTTTCTTCTCATGCCTTGAGGCCTCTCATCTCTTCTTAAAATCTTTTTAAAAAATGTTAAAATCAATTCAACTCATCAAATAAGTTCTTTAGCCGAACTACTTGATTTTGATCCCGATTTATTTGGGTAAGTAGGCAAAGGGTTTCGACCCTTCCAAATCAATAAAAATAACCAAAAACATGATTCATCTTTCTCCTTTCTTTCACGTTAACTCTTAAACTTTTTAATAAGTAAAATTAATTTAGCGCAAGATTAGAGAATAGGTAGAAGGTTCCTATGGGATACCATAGTCGGTTCGGGTGCCTAACACCATCCCCAATCGAAACCAACCTCCGAATCCAAGGTCTATAAGGGTTTTTACTCACTTTTTCCCTTCCCGCGAATAAAATTTGAGAGTTCAATGATTAAAGGTTCAAATCCAATCAATGATTTTGATACCCGAAAATCACGAGCACACAATTCAAAAGGAATGAAGTATGAGATCTAGTAGCTAAGCCTGAACACAAGAACATCATTGGAACCAAGTGGGTGTTCAGAAATAAGTTTAGTGAACAAGGAGAAGTAATCAGAAACAAGGCCAGACTTATTGCGCAGGGCTACAGTCAACAAGAAGGCATTGATTACACATAAACTTTTCCTACAATTGCAAGATTGGAAGCAATCAGGTTACTTCTTTCCTATGCAGTTAATCACAACATAACCCTGTATCAAATGGACGTTAAGAGTGCATTTCTTAATGGTGTCATTTCTGAAGAAGTATATGTCAAACAACCTCCTGGCTTTGAATATTTAAAACATCCAGAGCATGTTTATAAGTTGAAGAAACCACTCTATGGCTTGAAACAAGCTCCCAGAGCTTGGTATGAAAGACTAAGTAATTTCTTAATCCAAAATAACTTTGAACGAGGGCAAGTTGACACTACATTATTCAGAAAGACTCTGAAGAAAGACATTCTTATAGTTCAGATTTATGTTGATGATATCATTTTTGGTTCTACAAATAGTTCACTTTGCAAAGAGTTTTCCAAAGTAATGCAGGATGAGTTTGAAATGAGCATGATGGGAGAATTGAAGTTCTTTCTTGGAATTCAAATCAACCAATGCAAAGATGGAGTCTATGTTCATCAGTCCAAATACACGAAAGAGCTTCTGAAGAAGTTCAATCTTGAGGATTGCAAAGAAATGAATACTCCAATGCATCCAACCTGCACTATGAGCAAAGAAGATCAAGGAACCAAAGTTGATCAGAAGCTGTATAGAGGTATGATTGGTTCTTTGTTATACCTAACTGCATCCAGACCAGATATTTTATTCAGTGTATGTCTGTGTGCAAGGTTTCAATCAGATCCTAGAGAGTCTCACTTAACAGCTGTTAAGAGAATCTTTAGATATCTGAAAGGAACTACCAATCTTGGACTTCTATACAAGAAATCCTCTGACTACAAGCTAGTTGGATTCTGTGATGCTGACTATGCTGGAGACATGATTGGAAGAAAATCTACCAGTGGCAATTGTCAATTCTTGGGAGAGAATCTGATATCCTGGGCTAGCAAGAGGCAAGCAACCATTGCTTTGTCTACAACAGAAGCAGAATACATCTCAGCTGCTCGTTGTTGTACACAGCTACTCTGGATGAAACATCAGCTTGAGGATTATCAAATAACTGAAAACTGTATCCCAATTTATTGTGATAATACGACAGCTATATGTTTATCTAAGAATCCAATTATGCATTCAAGAGCAAAACACATTGCGATTAAACATCATTTTATAAGAGACTATGTTCAAAAAGGAATATTAGATATTCAATTCATTGATACTGATCATCAATGAGCTGATATATTTACTAAACCTTTATCTGTTGAAAGATTTGATTTTATAAAGAAAAATTTGAACATGTGTTATGTCTCTGGGTAATGTACGCCTCTGAAAACAGAATTCAGACTCTGAAAAATATTCAGAAGCTAATTGAGAATCAGACTCTCTTTTGGAGACTCTGGTAAACATAAGCTTCTGATAAACCTTCAGACTCTGGTAAGGAATCTTAGACTCTCATAAGCTCGTATTAGTGGAAGCATGACTGTTGAGTTTAGTAACACCTGCCCCACTACGGTGACAGTTACTTTATAGTTTCTCAGACGTGGCCTGTCTGTATTGGGTAAGAACTCAAAGGGCAATGATTTCATTACGTTAAACAAGTTACCTTCGCATTGTCCCAATACTTTTACGGCTGCATGCTATATGTATTTATTGCTTGTGTTTGTTTGTCCCCTATTCTTTCCAAACAGTTATCAAACTTTTTCTATAAATACCTATCACACACAACTCACTTCTCTTTTCACTCTTTGATTTTTTTATTTGAACAATCTTCTTGTTTTCAATCTTTGTAAAACCTTTTGTTCACAAAAATCAAACCTAGAAACCTCTCAATGGCAAGTGATCTCATCCAATCTGGTGTCCTAGTCAAAACTAGAAAATCTTATGTGATCAAACCTAGAACGATGAATCTTATCAAAGAAACTCTGGAAATTCAAGTTGAATCTCCAGTAGATTTTGGCTCTCTTAATCGTCACGGAGTTGACGTTTTTTCTCATTTCTTAGCACAAGGAATGATGAACTATTTTGGTATGTTGAATGGACCAACATATCAGGAGCTAGTAAGAGATTTTTGGGTTAGGTCAGAAGTCTTCGACAAGGATGAAGCTACGATTGAAGAAACAGCTGCAGTTATGAACAACCCTAAGCTGGCTGGCAAAAGCAGAGAGGAAATGGGTTTAAGACCGTACAAGGGTCTTGAAATAAGGTCTGCTGTGATGGGAATTCCAGTCATTATCACTGAAGAGGTGGTTGCCAGGGCTTGTCAAGTGGAGAATGTAGGTAAATTTCAGTGGAATGTCCAGAAGAAGAGTGACTGGACCGTTATCTGCAACAAACTTCTATTTGAAGGGAGACCCTCAAATAAACTGGTTGATATGCATCCTGAGCATAGGGTGCTTCTGAAGATAATACTGGACAGTATGCTTCAGAAAGGAGGAGGAACAGACACTCTGTCTGTTGATCACAAAGTTCTTCTTTATTTTCTGATAAACAAAATAAAGATAAACTTTCCAAGGTATGTGATGCACCACATGTGCTGGGCAATAAAGAAAAGCCAATCTGAAACCAGAAGGCAAGTTCCTTTTGGAAGGCTAATCTCTGAGATTCTGTATCAAGGAGGCCTCTTGAAGGTCTTATCAGAATCTGGTGTTATATCAGATATTCATCTTGGAACTGTGACTGGGAGAATCATCAACGGTAAAACTCTTCAGTACATGAAGATTGTCAGAAGATTCAATCCTTCTAAGCATGATATGAGGGAATCTTATGTGCAATCTGACTTGATGATGGACTTCCCTCCTATTTCCAAAGAAGATAATCCTGAAGTTCTTGCAAGATTTGTGGTGGATTACTTCAACGAAACTGGTAGAATAATCAACTATTCTACCATTCCTGAGACTGCTGGAGGAGGACCTCTTAAGGTTAAGGGAAAAAGGACCAAGGAAGTGATTCTCAAGGAAGAGGAAGAGAAGCAAGAGCCTCTCAAGAAGAAGATCAAGTCTACTGCTCTTCCAGGAGTGATTATTGGTGCCCCTAAGACCATAGCTCCCATGCCTTCATCAATATCTTCTGCATCCAAGGAAATCAAGGATAATATAAAAGAAACCAAGGATGAGAAGAAGGCTAAGAAAGATGAGAAGAAGGCAAAGAAAGATGAGAAGAAAGCGAAGAAAGGCAAGGGTGACATAGATTATGTGAAACTAGCTGAAGAGATTGCTGATTTCCTTGATACTGACTCTGATGGTGAAGAAAGTCAGATCAAGAAAAGAAAGGTGGATGTGGTTCCTGTGGCTAAGGATGTAGCACAGAAGATAGGTACTTCTGTATCTATGATTGAGGATGAACATGCTGCTGGCAAGGCAATGGCAACAGGAGTGGTTGCTGAATAACCAAAGGAGGAAACTGTTAAAGAAGCTGCTAAGTTGCTTGCATCTGCTCTGAAACAGAAGAATCCGGTAGCTACTGCAGAAGATGATTTATCAGAAGCTACTGTGTCTGATCATCATGTTCCTCCTGAAGCTGGTATAGGCACCTCTGGTAATGTAACATTTAACTCATCGTCCTCTACGAATCAAGAGTCAGAATCTGATTCAGAATCAAATAACAAACCCTTGAGCCAAATTCTTCCCTCCCTCAGAAATTCATCCCCCTCACCAATCAAACCCCTATCATCCCATAACCCTCTGGACCCCAAAATAGTTGAATATGTTGATTCAACTATGGACAGAGTTGTTCAAGACACCATCACAGTGTCTATGAACTTACCTGCTGACCACCCTGCTCAACCATCGTTTCTCAAACCACTTCAGGCAATTCAACCTTCTGAAAAGCCTGAAGTAACCATTCAATCAAAACAACCATCCCCCAACCTGAGCCTATTTGTGTAGACTCTCCAGACACCCTAGATTCTCTTGAGAAACACCTAGGAGGGGAACTACCAAAAACCCCTGCAAAATCCAAATCAACAAAAGTTACAGAATCTGTTTCCAAACCAGACCCTGTACCTAAACCTACAGAAATTCTCACCTTAGCTTCTGTTGAACCCTCAGAACCTGTTGAAGAACCAGTTTCTGAAATTCTGGAACAAGCTTCTGATATCCTATCAGAACCTGTAACTGAATGCATAGCAGAACCTGTGTCTAAAACAGTTCCTGAACCTCTTTGTGATCCTATAACAGTTGTACCTAGTTTTGAAGCCTATCTAGCTTTAAGAGCCTCTCAACCCTCAACTTCTGAACCTCACGACCTATTTGATTCAAACAGGATAGATGAGTTCTATGCTTCATCAAACTCTAAGCTCAAAGACATTATTGAGCAAAGGTTTGTGCCTATCCTCAATGTAAGCTATGAGGACAAGTTCTCTACATTGAAGACTGAATTTTTGGATTTTGTCACCAAAATTCAGAAGGCTGCTGCCAAAGAACAAGCAATTGTTACTGCCAAGCATGTGGAAGAGGTCAAGAGTGCTGAGAAAGCTAAAACCAAGGAGAAAGCTCCTATTCTGCGGATTAGGGATAAACCATTCTTTGATGAAGATCAATATAATCCAAGAGAATCAATGGTTTTTGTCTCTTTGAAAAGAAGATTGCACAGAGTTCAAGAAGAAGCAAGACTTGAAAGAGAAGCTCACTTAAGAAGAACTGAGGCTTTGGAAGAGATTGTCAAGAAACAGCAAGAGGATCTCCAGAAATTGATGGATCACCTTGCCAAACAAAACCAACCTTAGTTTAAATTCTTTATGTTTTGTTTGTAATCCTTGTCTGCTGTTTACTTTTTCTTCTGAACTGTTTTTGCTTTCAAGTTTATACAAGTTATTATTTGATCTTATTTGCATCTAATATATTTTGTGCTTTGATTCTTCTATGTTTTTCCCTCTGAATCTCATTTTCCTTAAAAATGTGTTTATATCCTTACCTAAAGTCATTTAAAAAGGGGGAGGAACTTGTTTCTAAACCTTTTTTGTTGATGACAAAAGGGGGAGAAGGGAAAAGTATGAGATTTATGACTTTTTGATGATCTACATATTGCAAGTTCTATGTAAAAGTTAAAGGGAAATTTGCGAAAGGTGCTTAGTTAGACTCTGAGCCCCTGTTTTTAGAATCTGTTCTCTAATTTGTTTATTATTCTGAGAATGAATTCAACTGCTTATGAAAATGAATTTAATTAACTTGGATAGAACTTAGGGGGAGCTTACAAACCTCAACTTAAGAACTATCAGACTCAGGGGGAGTCAGAGCTTACAAACCTCAGACTCTGAGCTTACAAACCTCAGACCCCTTAAGTCAACTTGTTAATTAGATTAACAACAATTGACCTTTTAAATACTGATGTTTGTCATCATCAAAAAGGGGGAGATTGTTGGAACAAAGGTGTTCAACAATACCACGTTTTGAGTTTTGATGATAACAAGGTATTAAAAGTTGTCAATTGGATATTGCTAATATTTGTTTAAGTATGCAGGATATCAATCAAGATTTATATCTTAGAAAGTATTCTGTTTCAACAATTTTAAAGAGCAAAGATCCAGAGAAGCTTGTTGCTTGTGATTCTGTATTGAAGAGAGTCTGAAGACTGTATCGAAGAGAGTCTGAAGACTGTATCGAAGAGAGTCTGAAGACTATCAGAGTCTGAAGACTATCAGAATCTGAAAACCAAGAGAGTCTGAAGATCATCAGAAGCTAAGTGCTACAGTGAGTCTGAAGCCTAAAATCTGAAGATCTGCTAACAAGGATTTCTAAAGGCATTACGATGCAAAAGAAACTCTCATTTGGAGTAACGGCTAGCTTCAAAGTCAACTTGAGCGTGGGATGCTCAACGACAAAGAATGCAGGCCAGTAAAGAGTACGTTGTACGAACTCTGTTTCCACTACTCCACTACCTCGTACAGTTTGGCAACTGTGTCTACCGGTATTAATCTTCAAAGGGAATGAAATTCAAATTATGCAATTGAAGGACTATTACCATATCAAGCAACAGATCAACATCCATTGATCAAGCTTCAGGAATCATCCTGATGTGCTGGATGACTCAACGTCTCTTTCCTACGCCTATATAAAGGATAGAAGACTTGAAGAATTGTTGGACTCTATAACTGAAAAACTACGCTGCATTGCTTTCGTATTCAACTGAGTCTCAACAAAAATACATCATCAACTTAGATTATTCTTACAAACTGAGTATTCTAGAATTTCTAAGTTAAACAGAAAAACAGAGTCTGTCTTTGTTTGAAACAGAGTTTGTCTTTGTTGTAATAGAAACACGTTTGATTGTTTGTCAAGTGTTTCAACCCTATTCAATTTTCTGTAAATTGTGTCAGAAGTCTCTTGCTTGTGTGCTTGAGCAAAGAAGTCCCTTGGCTGCGTCCTTGAGCAAAGAAATCTCTTAGTTGTGTCTTTGAGCATTGGAAGTCTCTTGCCTGCGTGCTTGAGCATTGGAAGTCTCTTACTGTGTGTTTGAGCAACTTGTAATAGATATTACATTTTAGTGAACTCTCCTTGGAAGTACAAGGGGGACATGACTACTTCCGGTTTGTGGAAGGAACCTGTATAATTGCTTGTGTTCTCTCTTCTCTCTATCTCTTGATTATTTCTGCTGCATCAGAACCTAATCTCCCATCAGACTCTGATATCCTTCAGACTCTGATATTAAGGAATTAGATTCTCACTCTTCAAGAGCTGCGAAAAGCTAACACAATTCAACCCCCCCTTCTTGTGTTTTTCTCACCTTCAGGCCTTTCGAGCTGCTCTGGTGATTTTTGAATCTATGTCCGGATTGAAAGTTAATTTTAATAAAAGTTTGTTGGTGGGTGTGAATATCTCTGATTCTTGGCTGCATGAGGCAGCAATGGTGCTGAGTTGTAAAGTCGGTAAAATCCCTTTTGTGTATTTAGGTCTTCCTATAGGTGGTAATCCGCGGAGGCTCAAGTTTTAGGAACCAATTGCGAATCGTGTTAAATCTAGATTGTCGAGTTGAAATAGCAGATTTCTCTCTTTCGGTGGCCGCTTAGTTCTCCTCAAGTCTGTTCTAACTTCTCTGCCTGTCTATGCACTTTCCTTTTTCAAAGCTCCAGCAGGTATCATCTCTTCCATCGAATCTTTATTGAATATTTTCTTTTAGGGTGGGAGTGAGGATTGTAGAAAAATTTCTTGGATTGGTTGGAAAACTTTGTGTTCTAAAAAGGAGTTTGGAGGTTTGGGGGCGAGGAAGTTGAGGGAGTTTAATGTTGCTCTTCTAGGTAAATGGTGTTGGAGGTTGTTAGTGGATAGAGAAGGGTTGTGGTTTCGTGTTTTAGTCGCCCGTTATGGCGAGATAGGTGGGAGGTTGGAGGTGGGGGGCCGGAGTGTGTCATCTTGGTGGAGGGAGGTAGGTAGGATTCGTGACGGGGACGGGGATGTAGGTGGAGGGTGGTTCAGGGATAGTGTTAGGCGGAGGGTTGGTGATGGGACCGCGACGTCCTTTTGGTCGCATAGGTGGTTGGGAGAAGCTCCGCTTTGGGAGCGTTTTCCTCGCTTATTTGAGTTAGCTGTGAACAAAACCATTTCTATGGCCACTTTGTTTGATAGAGGTCTGGAATTGGATGGGGAGGGCTGACGTTGGAGGAGGAGGCTGTGGGCGTGGGAGGAAGCGTTATTAGAGGAGTGTAGGGCGTTATTGTTTGATGTTTCTCTGGTTCCAAATGTTTCAGATACTTGGGAGTGGCTTCCCGACTGTGCAGTGGGCTACTCCGTGAGGGGAGCATATGCTTTGCTGACTGCTGGTGATGACTCTCATGTAGCTTTACCTGTCGAGTTGGTGTGGCATCATCAGTTTCCGGTGAAGGTTTTGGTTTTTGCTTGGCGGTTGCTTCGGGATCGGCTTCCAACGAAAGCCAATCTGGCTAGGCAGGGTGTTATTCTTGCGGATGCTTCTTTTTGTGTCTCTGGATGCGGATGCGTGGAGACGGTTGGGCATTTATTCTTATCTTGTTCCACGTTCGCACCATTATGGCATCTGGTGCGTGGGTGGATTGGTGTTGATGGGGTGGATTCTAATGTGATTGCTGATCATTTTGTCCAGTTTGTCCAGTTGTCAGGCAACGGGAAAGCTAAAAGGTCTTTTATGCAGCTCATCTGGCTCTTGTGTACTTGGGTGCTGTGGAATGAACGTAATAACCGTCTGTTCAACAATATAGTTACGAGTGTTCTAAGCCTGTTAGACAAGGTCAAATTGTTAGCATTAGATTGGTTGAAAGCCAAAAAGGCTGTTTTTGTTCATGGTACGCAGAGATGGTGGTCAAGCCCTTTTGTTTGTTTGGGTATTGGCTAACTCGATTTTCTTTCCACTGCTTGGTTGTAATTGTTATTGTAACAAGTAGTATCTTAGGTACTTCTTGTGCTTGGGAACTACTGTTTGAAGAGTTATATATATCATTTTGATTTCTCAAAAAAAAAATTGTTATAGGATAGAGAGCCTTTTATTTTAACACTCGAGTCAATGTTTTATGAAAATAAATCAAAATGTTTGGGAGTAAGAACATGTGAGTAACTCACCCTAGTCAAAGAAATACGGAAGAAAGTTTTAAGTGACTCTTTTTCTAGTATACCTCTGTTATAATCCACCTATCAATTACTATTTTTTTTTTAACAAACACTCACTCTTTTTAATAAATTTGATATGTTATTTTTATTTTTTTCATAACAAACGATTGCAAGTTACTCAACCTCTATTCAACAAATTTCTATTTTTTTTTCTATTTTTTGCACACGCTATGTCTTTCTTCCCTTGAGTCTCACTCTTTCTATTTTTTTGAATATTCATGGAATTATGACTTAATTATTTCATTCTTCATTTATCTAGTCGAAGTTTAATTCATGAATAATTTTTATTGAATTATCCAAATAACTTCGATATTTTTTTTTTTGGTTTTTACCCATGTAGTTTTTTGTGAATACATACAATTTTTGTTCTTAAATTTTGAACCATTCTTTTAATTCTTCCTTCTTTCTTTTTCTCTATTTCCATTTTTGAGTTATTCAATTCACAATTACAAGAGATGGAATGGAAGGACTCTTTTTTTTCAAATCCCCACCTAAATTTAGAGTACTAGCAGGACAAATTTAGATAGATAGTCATCTATAACTAATGAATATCTACTATGACATATACATGTGTTTGTTCGATACCGTAAACCAATTAGTTATACCTTAAAATTCAATAGGATTCGCGAATCATTCTTTGAAACCCTTAAAAAACTAAAAGTTGTCTTATAATGATTAGATTATATATACACTTAGTTCGACCCCCTCACCCCGATTTTTAGTCCTTTCTTTTATTCATTATTATCCCATATGAATCAAATGAATCTAAATCAATTCCAAAGTCCAAATGATTACTATGGAAATATTTGAATTTAAGTGATCTAAATGTGATTTTTTATATATATATATATATATATATATTTTATTTAGAAAAATCAAATAAACTTTGGTCAATCATTAAATGTGAATGAATGAAACGGAAATATTTTGTAGTTCTGTATAACATCTTTTTTTTGAATCACATGCCGTAAACAACATAGATATCATCCGAAATGATAGTTCCCAATCTAATATTTCTAATATTAATTAAATAGAATATACTAATCAATATACTCATAATTAAAGGCCCGTTTGTTATAGCTTTTTATAAAATAGATTATTGTAGTGTAACATATTTTTGTTAAAAAAAAATTTAACAAAGAAATTTTTAAGGAAAGCTTCAAATAAAAAATCGGTTTGAATAGCTTATCTTAAAATGTCATTCTAAATATTTCATCATTTTGTTATAATTTTTTTGGATACTACAATTTTGAAAAAATCTCTAAAAAAAAAAAAAGCTATTTCAAATAGCTTTTCATAAAAATCATTTTTGAAATATATCATTTTGAAAAAATATGCAATTTTCACTATGTAAAATCTCGAACAATAAATATTTAGGTTAGTGAATGTCAAATTATCTTTTTTTAACTTATAACAAATGAGTTTGAAATAACTTATACTATTTTTGGGTAAATTTCCAATAAATCTATTTTTAAAAATACAAAGGAAAATTCATTTTTATAGAATCTATAACAAACGGGCCCTAAATAGAATATACTAATCAATTTTGACAACTAATAAGAATTTTAATTCATTAATATACTAATAAAAAGGTTGAATATGTTTATAGTTCTAATTGAATGAACAAAATAATAAATAAAAATAATATTCATTGGAGTAAAATACAAATTGATCAAAAAAAGACTATTTTTCGAAAAAATAGGAAAGAGATCTATCTAAAAGATGTTTTTCCTTTTTTTTTTATTACCATTATTACCATTCCCAGCGAATGGTTTTTATTTTATTTGTACTTACTTAATACATTGTTGGGTGTGGGTTAGAGAATCCCTTTGATTATTATTAAAAATTTTCAAAATTTCTTTCAATGTTTTTTATTTATGTTTATTTTATTTTGATTAAGTAGATTATCGTGAGCCACACATACTTTGTCGCAGGCTAAACTAAAAAAAAAAAAAAAGAGACTATTTTGATAACTAATCAATGATGCCTTTCCATGGATTCACCTATATAAGCCGCAACTAAGGTAGCAAAAATAAGAGCTTGAATACCGCTTGTAAATAATCCCAGAAACATAACAGGTATAGGAACTACTAAAGGTACTAACGAAACAAGAAAAACAACTACTAATTCATCAGCTAATATATTTCCGAAAAGTCGAAAACTAAGTGATAAGAGTATTGTGAAATCTTCTAAGATGTTAATCGGTAAAAGGATTGGAGTTGGTTGGATGTATTTACCGAAATAAGCCAATCCTTTTTTTGAAATACCCGCATAGAAATAGGCTACTGATGTAAGTAAAGCTAATGCAACAGTAGTATTTATATCATTTGTGGGTGCATCTAATTCTCCATGAGGTAACTTTATAATTTTCTAAGGCAAAAGAGCCCCTGACCAATTCGAAACAAAAATAAATAGAAACAAAGTTCTAATAAACGGAACCCATGGACCATATTCTTCACCAATCTGAGTTTTGCTCACGTCTCGGATGAATTCAAGGACATATTCAAAGAAATTCTGACCAGACGTTGGAATAGTTTGCAGATTTCTAACAACGAGAATGGTTGAAATTAATAAGATAGCAATTGCAACCCAAGAGGTAATAAGTACTTGAGCATGCACTTGAAAATCCCCTATTTGCCAATAGAAATGTTGACCTACTTCGACAGCAGATATATCATAGAATCTGTTTAATATGTTGATGTAACATAATAGAACATTCATATTGCCCTGCCCTCTAAAAAAAATAGATAACTTGAAAGGGAATTATTTTGATTCAACCATTTCGTTATTTGACTTTCATTTCCTTTTCTATTTTGAATACTACTAATCACAAAATATTTATTTTTGCACAATTTTGTAATGCTAGAATAACCGATTCCATAAATCGATGATCGCCCAACCAAATATAAAAATTTATTTATCTTATTATTAATCAAAAATTTCGTATATAGCTAGAACGACCCTCACAAATTGCAAAAACTAATTTGTTAAGAATTAATCGGATTGAAGCTATAGCATCATCGTTAGCTGGAATCGAAATATTTGCTAGATCTGGGTCACAATTTGTATGGGTTAAACAAATCGTTGGAATTCCCAAAGTGATACATTCTCGAAGATCCGTATATTATTCTTGCTGATCCACGATTATTACATATCGGGTAACCCCTTCATATATTTTATGCCACCCAGATGCGGCATCTCTTTTTGGAAGAGAGTTCAGTTTCCCTGTCTTTTGCTTCATTCTCAAGTCCTTGAACTTATGAAGTCTCGTTTCTGTAGTATACCAATTCGTTAACATACCTCCGAGCCATTTTTTATTAACATAATGACATCGAGCTCTTATTGCAGCTCGTGTTACTGAATCAGCTGCTTTTTTTTTTGTACACAATTAAGAATTGTTTTCCTATGCTTGCTGCATCAAAAACCAAATCACATGTTTCTGATAAAAAACGAGCAGTTCGAGTAAGATTTTTAATATGAATACCTTTACGCTTTCCCGATATAAAAGGTGCCACTCGAGGATTCTATTTATGAGTATCATGGCCAAAATGAACTCCAGCTTCCATCATCTCTTCAAAAGTTATGTTCCAATATCTTTTTGTCATTTATCCCCACACGTTTTTTTTTTTAAAAAAGTGGAAAAAACAAGACCAGGTATCCTGAAAGAGCAATAAAGAATTGTTCCGATAGAACCTTCTCTTTTATAGACGATTGACCTTTAATAGATAATCAGGTTATTCATTTTTTTTCTATTTATTATACTTTATTACCAAATCAAATGAGTGCATTTAAAGGGATGAATTGAATGCTTCCTAAAAGCACATTCAATCCTATATTTCTAAATTTCATTTCTAATGTATCACAAAAAATTATTTGAAATGAAAAGAATCAAATAATTTTCTGTGATGGAACAAAAGATTTCGAATTTCTACTTCGAATAATTTTTTTTTTTCAAGGTAATTTTGTTATATTGCCTTGACCGTGAACGGTGCATTATTCTTTTGAATCCGGTACCAACGGGTATCATTCCCCCTAAAACAACATTCTCTTTAAGACCTTTCAAACAATCAATACGACCCCGAAGAGCGGCTTTTGCTAAAACTCTAGCAGTTTCTTGAAAATTCGCTTCGGATATGAAACTTTGAGTATTCAGAGATGTTTCTGTTATTTCCAATAATAAAGCTCGGTAACAAATTGCTTCTTCCAAGGCACACCCAGTTCGTTCTGCTCGCAATAATCCAAAGTACCTAAGAATTTACCATGTAGTTTCTTAGTGATCACAATGCTACCATGTAGTTTGATTGGGTATATACTTCTCTTTAAATCAATCAATGCCATGTCATATTTTCATATTAATTTATTTTAAAATAAATTTAAATGTTAAACAATTTTTTTCTAGAGGATACCGATACACAACAAAATTCAAAGGTACCTAAGAATTTACCTTTATTTTCCCATCAAAATTGTTCTTTTATTTTGCCTTGAAATTTTTCACCAAATTTATTCATCTTTTTATTTTTAATTTATTTTATAGAATTTCAACTATTTATGAAATCATTATTTTTCTTTAAAATAACAAATTTGCATATAACAAAAAACAAATTTTCTTTAAAATAACTTCAATTTTTCAAATAGATATTATTAATTAGTTTTACTGAAAATAATAGATAAGGGTAATTGAAAAAGAGTATAATTGACGAATTATACCTTTAAACTATCAAAACGACATTGAATAAGAAACACAAAACTTGTACTCAAAAACACTAAAAATTGAATGATATGAGACAATTTTATTGTTTCAAACATGAACACATACTATGGTGAGCATCAGCTGAAGCAGATGATATAGATATTCTTTAGTGGAATGAGCTAGACTCAAACAATGTGACAAGGTTCAACTTGACCTAAAGAGACACCCAAAATTAGTGCCTCATACACCTCAAATATAACTAAGAGAATCCGTTGAAAAAAAGGTACGATAGCTGAAAAATAACACTCCTTCCATTTTAAAATATAAGTTCAAGTCAACCATTTTACATATGTCAATGCACAATTTTGACCGTTAATATCTTTAATTATCTAAATAAAAAATTATAAAAATTTAATATTTTGAAAATATTTATCGAGATAAATTAAACAACATCTTACATGCTAATATTTGTTTTATACATTAGTTAAAAAGTATAGTCAAAAAGTGAATAGTGCACATCGTAAAAGTTGGACATGTATTTTGAAACAGAGATCGAAAATGACACTCTTTTTGAAATATATATATATTTTTTGGCGTTAATTTGAATCAGTTTGTTATACAATAGAATAGAGAGCGTATTATTTTAACACCTGGGTCGTTGTTTTATGAAGGGGTAAAGATAAAATATTTTACCCTAAAACAAAAGTTCTGGAAATCAGAGACATGGCATGTGAATAACTCTCCCCAGTCAACAAAATACAAAACAAAATAGTTTTAACTTTAACCCACTTGGGTTAGGTTTGTAGTGTTAGCTTGAGAATATTGGTAAACTATTTTGACTCCTTTAAAAAATGGATGGAAGATTGAAACCTTGTCAAATTAAATAGTGAATGAAATACAAGTGGGATACAAGTTTATTTATTAGCAATAGCTTCCTATATTGCACTCATTAGTGAGAAAAAAAATGAGCATTTCAAACATGAACACAAATAATGGTGAGCTGCTCATGTTAACTGCAGCTCAAGCCGGTGATATAGATCTTCTTTATACAGTAATTCAAGATGATCCATCCATTTTGGATCGTATAGAATCGATGCCATTTGTTGAAACTCCTTTACATATTGCTGCATCTATGGGTCATCTCCAATTTGCCACTGAAATTATGATGTTGAAACCTTCATTTGCTTGGAAGCTAAATCGACAAGGATTCAGCCCCGTCCATCTTGCTATGCAAAACGGCCAAAGTAGTATGGTGTTTCGTTTTGTGAGCATTAATAAAGAACTTGTTCGAGTTCAAGGAAGAGAATGCTTAACTCCTCTTCATTTTGCAAGTCAAATTGGTGAGGTTGAATTTTTAGCTTACTTTCTCTTTCATTGTCCGGAATCCATTGAATACTTGACTGTGAGGTTCGAAACTGCGCTACATATTGCTGCTAAGAATGAGCAATTTGAGGCCCTTCAAGTACTTGTTACCTGGCTCGAAACAAATGAGAAGAGAGGTGCTAGAAAGCTGGAATTTAAAATTCTAAACCAAATGGATGAAGCAGGCAACACTATTTTGCATATTTCAGCGCTAAGAAGTAAACAACAGGTGATTAACCTCGTGCAATAACGCATCAAGAAAGAAAAAAAACTCTTTGTAAACTACTTTCATATCTATATTTATACTATATATAAAATGAATGTTTTTGGTGGTTTGCTATATTGTTGGTGTTATTGATAAAGATAAGTATAATTTGTTAAAAAAAAGAAGATATATATACCTATAATATTAATAAATTTTTTTGTTAGTAATTACTTTTTAAAGATAAGTAGTAACTTTGTTGAATGTTGCAAATATATGGTTTTAATGTATGTTGAATGTCAAAAATATAATTGCTAATTTTATTATATTCCTCCTAAATTTCAGGTTCTGTTTTATTTTTCCAGTCTTCCTCTATACCTCCTAACTTGCCTACTAAGATTAGAATTTTTTTTAAAAAAGTTGCGTTTTATTTTACTGTATGCTTATTTTGCTATGAGAGCCGATCCTCTTATTTCATAGGAACGGTCCTATATATATATATATATATATATATATATATATATATTGAGAGGATATATATCTATGATCATAACAAATCCATAAAAACAAAGTTGATTTTTGCATTTATATGTACTTGGGCAGACTCAATTGTTGGTAAAGACTTGGATGAATTTGAAGAAAAAGAACTTGGAGAACAAAACTGCATTAGATATTGCAACTTCTTCAGAGATCGAGCAAGTATTATCAAGTGCTGGAGTAAAACCTGGCTCACAAGTCACTGATGCTCCTACATATGCACATAAACTAAGATATAAGACGAGGACCATGGATAAAGTACTATTTTATATAAGTCGCTATAGAAGTAATATATCAGAGGAGCAACGTAACACTTGGTTGATAGTTGCGACTCTTGTTGCAACTGCCACCTTTCAATCTGCACTGAGTCCCCCTGGTGGAGTTTATCAGGCTAATGCTAGTGACAATTATGTGAACATCACTTCCACCAATTCTACTATTTCTACCTTAGGAAATGTTGGG
The DNA here is from genome assembly GCA_946800305.1 of Medicago arabica. Taxonomy (NCBI): domain Eukaryota; kingdom Viridiplantae; phylum Streptophyta; class Magnoliopsida; order Fabales; family Fabaceae; genus Medicago; species Medicago arabica. The sequence continues at coordinate 32,660,174 of OX326968.1, forward strand.
AAATCGGTTTTGAAAGAAGATTATTACATTGTGTATTCACTTATCAATATGCTTTCCTTTTTTCTATCAGCTATAGCAATATTTATTCTGATCCCAAGTGGAATAGTAGGCCTTCTAGTGACCGGTCCAGTAGCTTTCTTTGTCCTTTGCTATGTACTTTCGATGGCAAAGACATCCCCTACACATGCCACCACCAATTTTGTTAACATCATTTCCTTTTCAACTTTGTTTGTCTCATTGAGTTATTGTGCTATTTTATTGTACACTCGTGGTCGACGGCTAATCCTGAATTTGAGTACTAAAGCATTGGTTCAATAGGAGAAACACCCATGAAGGTTGTGAGTGGGAGATAGATTGTACGGTCATCAATAAGAACGACAACTCAAACCATTTTTGGCTGATGAATTTCATTTTATCATTATTATCACTTTGTTTGCTCAATCTTTGGAAATTGTTAATCAGTGTATTACTTTGTTTAGGCATGTTGTAAGAGTTTGGTTGCGACTTAATCGCCATTGTGAAATTATTTGCAACTTTATCTTTGTATTACAAATTATTTGCAAAAGTCAACCATTTGTGATCATTTGGATAAGTTAAACTCATGTACTATGTGATCATCTGTATCAAGTGAGCCTTTGATCCATCAAAGGGAAACGAATCTATCACTCAAGAATGGAAAATATTGACTTGCGTGAATGCTCGAATATAGTAATGACTCTCCATGAAGTTAAGGAAAGATAATTAGTAGCATCAAACACAAAGGTTAATGCAAAGATCAGTCAACTGTAATCAAGAAAAATATTGCAAGCAACGACCAAGCATTGAAGACAAGGATTCTCTCAGCAATGGATATATTCAAAATCTCCTTTAAAAGGACTTGACGTTGTTGAAGAATGCACCAACCTTGAGCAGAAAATAATTGAAACACTTGAGAGAAAAATCGTAGCTACAAAATATTGTACTGAGCCTAATTGTGTTTACAACTCTTTGAGTCTTTGTAAACAAATTTATTTGTATTAAATATTTTTTTTAGTTTGAAGTAGAAGTCATCTAGTTTTAGGCAAAGGAAATGTAGGACTAGGTGTCTTGGTGAAATTCGTAATCAGGTAAATTATAGTGAAAATCCTTCAAGTGTGAAGAGACTAGAAGTAGCTCTAGATTGTGGTGTGAATCAGGATAAATCTCCTTTGTCTTTCTTCTTACGCTTTTCTCTTTACTTTATGCATTTGTTCTATATGCTTTGTATACCTTCCATAAAAAGGAAAAAAGAAAAATCGTAGGAAACTTTAAACCCCTCACCTTCAAGGAAATGGCAGGTCCACTAGTGTTTGACATGATGTTTGGATATGGGTAATCGTTTCGCCTGAGATTTTCCCGACTATTTACTATATTGGAGAAGAAGGATAATATGGTGGGGGAGATTGGTAGTTGGCATTGGCAGGATGAGAGATGGCGGTGGCATCTTGTCTGGCGTAGGGAGTTCTTCTCTTGTGATGGGGCATTGTTATATGACCTTTTGACTCTTATTGCAGAATTGACGTCGGAAACTTAAGATGACCAGCGGGGATGGAGGCCTGAGAATGATGGCTCTTTACATTGAAGTTTACTTATATGCTTCTGATTAATATGTCTCAGTCTCAGTGGCCCCCTTTGGATTGTTCAGAACATCTGTAAAAGTGCGGCGCCTTTCAAAGCCAGTGCCTTTGGTTGGCAACTTAGAGTCTGTATTTGAACAAAGACCAATTGATCTAAAAGAGTGATGATCCGGCCATATGATTCTTTGTGCTCATTGTGTGGTTTGGTGGTTGTCCGATGCATCACATTTGTTTCTTTATCGTGATTTTGCTTCATCCATCTGGTATGCGGTGGCCCGATGGTTGGGAGTTATTTTCATCATTCAGCTTGGTCTTCATAGTGATTTTAGTTATCTAAGTGAGTTTTGGGTAGGGAATAAAGGAAGGAGGGGTTGCAGTTGCAGATTATCTGGCAGGCTGTTTTATGGCCCATTTGGAAGAATAGGAACAATCGTCTCCTCAGTAACAAAGTGGAGTTAGTCGATTAAGTGGTAGAGAAGTTTAAGCTTTTAGTGTGGTGGTTTTAAGTGGGGTGGTAAAATCATCTGTCACTTTTATGAATGATGTTGGGATCCTTCGGATAGTTTCACAAGGTGATTGGTTTCACAACTTGATTCTATTATTGGTTTGGAGTGGAATCTCTCTGGTTCATTTGTTGTACACTTTCTTGTGTTGCTACTCTTTGCCAAGGTTGAACGCCGGTTTTGGGTTGTAATCTGCGGTTCGGCTGTATGGAAGGTGATTCAATGGCTGTTTTTGTGTTGGATTTTACTGTCGGAGCTGCAATTTTGTGCATATTTTCTGCGATTTTCAGGTTTTTTTTCGGTGTGCTGCTCCTGTTGGTTTCCTTCAGCTCTGGCCTTTGTTTTCTTCAATTTTAGTGAAGGATTTCTGTGTTGTTTTTGGCCTGCTGTTGTTTTCCTTCTGCCCTTGCTTTTTAACTACTCAAGCTGTTTTTCTGTACTCTGCACGTTTCTTGGTTCACCTTGTGCTCGTGCTCGGATGTGCGGTATATAAATAATATTGGCTGATTCAATATAAATTAAAATCAATTGACACAATCAAATTGTGACCAATTCGACTATATGATTAATCAGAACTTTACGATCTTCAATGTGATCTAAATTAATCATATACTAAATTGAATTAATCATAATTTTGCATGTAACTAAATTATTTCATTTACTAAATTGGTGGCTATATCGGTAGCCAATAACTACAACAGCTTAACAACTTTTTTAATACTCAATCATTAAATTGGTTGCTATACAGAGATTAAATTATTTCAATTACTAAATCGGTCTCTAAATAATTTTTTTTAATATATTTGCATGACATAACATACACAAGTAGTAAAATCTCAATATTTCAATACATAATGGAAGACAAATGAAGATTCATCTACAAACAATACATATATAATTCACATTCCACAACATGAACAAGCAAGTAAATTTCAAACATAGCTCTTAATGGAAGAACTATAACCACTCAAAACATCATAGTACCTAGACCACAACATAACACCACCATATTTAGCAGAACCCTTTATAGATGGAAGCACAATGGAAGTAAGATTACCAACAGGTATATATCCACTCCCTGCTGCCTCTAGAGAAGCCGGTAGCCCCAAAAATATCTTCTTAACAGGTATATCTAATGTCCATTTCTTCCATGCTTGTTCAAAATTGTTAAATTCATCAGAATTGTATTGACAAGAAGGGTTATTGTAGAATTGTACCCAAACAAGATCAAAAAGTCCGGTTGTAAGTGCATTTCCTAACCAAGCATCGGGAAATGGACACTGAGGAGCTGCAGTTATGTAAACTTTCTTCCCATTATACCCTTTAAGGTACCTTGCAAGGTCGCCCCAATGTTGGTTTGACGAACCTCCTTCGATATCGAAGTCAATGCCATCGAGAACAGCAGGACCGAGAGGGCGAGACGAAGAGTTTCCGCCTAAGAAGTTATTCCAAAGGTAAGTTGCTACAATGCTTGCTTCTTGAGTTGATTCAAGTGGGTAGCTACCTTTATCTCCTCTCAAAGAGAGCAATACTTTGATTCCTTTGGATTGACAGAATTTTATGTCAGAGGATAGGGCAATGCATCCATTAGTACTCTGTGGATTACAATGACCAGCTAGGTTAATCATGGGATTTTGGGTTGGGATAAAGGTTGGTAAGAATGCTATGATCACATATTCATAGTTTCTTGTGGCACAAGTTTCGGCTAATGAGCCTTCATTACCATTTTGGCCCCAGTAGATTACAATTTTGCCAGCATTTGAACAATTTGCCAATGCTAACATGACTAATGAGAGGGTTAAGATTGAGAATAGAAATCTTAGTGCCATTGTTGATTTGGAATAAATTTTAGACTAGTTATATATATGCTAAGTGTTGGTGGAGAATGGTTTTTATAAAGTTCATATGTTACAAACCCCTTTAGAACTTTGGAGTTTTCCTCAAAAACGTGGCTTGGCAATCACTTTATGAGGCTAATTATATGTAAAATATTATAATCAAATTTTGACTTCATGTTTGCAACTTACTAATTTACCAATCAATTGGCATTATTTCTCACATATGATACAATTGAGATAGCAGTCTAATATGGAAAAGTAGACATAAGTGAAGTGATTATGGTATCAAGGAGTTTTTTACTTTATTTATCTGAGAGTTTATTCATATCATGGACTTGTTTATTTGATAGTAGCTCATAATGAAAATTTAAATATATTACTAGCTACCTTTTTTTCCTTCCCATCTCATTAAAATGTGACAGAAGACATACAAAATAACAATCAAAAGATCAAGGGCTTTGTCTTATAGTGTCATCCTATGAAAATTTAAAACTAAGCAGAGATTACTCTTTTGTTTAAGCTATATTTTAGGTGAAGGAAATTCTAGTTGCAATTTCTGGTTCATATCATTTATTTGTGAAGGAATCTTTTCTTGTCTATAGATTAAAAAGATGGTTTTGCAACCTGGACTCCAAAGGTTGAAATTTACTCGGTAGAAAAATTCAAAATCAATTTCCTTGACTCCAAGGTTTATCTCCTCCAAAACCAAATCATTATATTTTGTAACTTGAATCCGATAAATGAAAAACTACTGTTCTAATATCTTCCCTTAATAAAAAATCATATTAATTTTAGTTGGATTCTTATAAAATAAATTGGCAGTTAGCGTCGGTGGAACCGACTCTATATTAATCGGCTTGACTATCTCGCGCCCCCTATGTCATTAATGACGTGTCTATTTTTCCTCTACTGAATTGCAAACGTTTTACTCAAAAACACTTAGACAAATCACACATTACTCACTTCACTACCTACACTTTCTTCTTTTCACTCTGTTCTCTGCAAGTAAGTTCGTCCTCTTCAATCAAACTCTAGAACCCTAAAACTTTCTTCAACATCTATGGCATCCTCAAGTTCAGTTCAAGAAATAGCCCTTGGAACGAAAGTGTAAATCAATCAATGTTTAACAGCAACAAGAAAGGTTCCTCAGTGATTTGAGCATGGAGAAGAAAATGCTCCTGAAGATTCAAAATGAAAATCTACTACCAAAAGGTGGTGGTAGTGATCAACCATCATTGGAGCACATAATTTTCCTTCACCTCTTCATCACGAAGGAAAGAGCAAATGTTTCCAAGTACATTTTCAGGCATATGATCAAAGATCTTAGGGAAAGCCAAGACAATAGAAGGTGCTGGGTTCCTTATGGAAGGTTGATTTCAGAGATTCTTCATCAAGGAGGGATCCTGAAAGCTCTCAGTAATGTCAACTTCTTCACTGATGAACAGTTGGATACTTAAACAGGCAAGATCATTAATGGTAGAACTCTCAAGAACATGAACCTTATTGAGAAGGAGGTTTATACAAAGCTCAGCACAGATCTTAAGGAATCTGATGTTGTGTCCAATCTGATGGAAGATTTCCCTTTTATCTGTAAAAAAGACCCACTTGATGTTCAGATGAACTTCATTAAAGATCACTTTGCTACAACTGGCAAAAAGATCAGACTTGAAGATGTTCTTGAAACTATGTATGGTGGTGCTCTGCGAGTAGCAAAGAGCAGGAAGACGAAGAGGAAAACAATCTCTAAATAAGAGTATCTGGAAGATGCTCCTGAACAACCTGCCAAGAAGGCAAAGAAAGCCAAGAAGGAGAAGGCTTCTTCTCAAGTGGCTACCATTCAGGGAGAATTTCAGAACCTTGATGCTGATGCAGTTCTGAACAAGAAAACCAGGAGTGGCAAGAATGTTAGCACTTCTCAGGGTCAAACTCCTCAACCTGAAATTGCTAAAAAGAAAAGAAAGCCTGCTATCAGGAAGCTGAAATTAGCAGAGCCTGTATCTGAAGATGAAGAGCAGATTGCAGCTGCTACTGAGTTGGTCATTGGAGAAGTAAAGAGGAAGAAGACTGAAGATGAGGCTGCACTTGAAAAGATAAGGGAACTTGCAAGAGGAATTGAGGTCCCCGTATCAAGCTTAGCAATGAAAGAAGCTGGTGTCAGTGCTCAGGAGGTTGTCAAGGCGGCAGAGGAAGTTCAAGATTTAGTGTCTTCAGAAGCTGGAAGCTTGTTGGAAAATTGCTGGTGAAATAGCTACTAAAGAAGTTCAGAAGGATGATGTTGTTGGTTCAGAAGCTGTTGCTCATGAAATTGTAAGAGGTAATCTTGATTCTCCACATAATACTGATGTTATAGTAGTAGAATCTAGTTCAACTTCTACCTCTCATTCAAACTCCTCAACATCCCCAGACTTAGATGATATTCCCTTAGGCAAAATTTATCCAACTAGTCAAAAGGCCTTTCACCATCCACCAAAATCCACAAAAAGCCTGCTGATAACATTTCATTTGAGCCTGTGTATTCAAACATTGTTGAAAGAATTAGTGATCTGACTCAAATGAGATTCAAGGTTTGTGAAAAACTACCTGCTGATCATCCTTTCCAACCACCCACAATTGAACCTCTAAGCTTTGTTGCTGCTGATGCAGATGTCTTAGGTGAATCATCTTCTAGATTCTACTATTCTAGAAGATGTGGGTGAGAATATCTTTCAGGAGCTCAACAGGCTGATTCAAACTAGATGTGATCTAGTTCATGCAGAAAGCTATGAGAAGCAATGGAAAAGGTTGAAAGAGAGAGTAGAATTTGTCTTGATTGAGCTTCAAAGGACTTGTCTGGATTCTCAAGACACTGCTCAACAGAAGCTTCAAGATTGGCTGAAGGGAGTTGATAGCAATCTTCAAGAAGTGAAGGTTCTGAGAACTTGGGTGCAAACTCCTCTATGTTTGAAAGAGAGGAATGCTACTAATTTCATTCCAACAGGCGTACACCCAAGAAAGCTAAATGTCAACTGGTTGACAAAGGTGAATGTTAATCCAGTTTCTTCAGAACTAGCCCTGCTGCAAAGGAATGTTGAGTTGGAAACTCAAAACAGGCAGCTAAGGAAGGAACTTCTTGAACAAAAGCTACTTCTGATTAAATACAAGTCTTCTACATAAGCCAAGCTGGAAGAAGCAAGGATTAGATAAGAGAATCTGATCAAAAGCAATGAGGTTTTCAAACAGGAAATGAAACAACAGGCAGAAGAGACAAACAAGATGCTAAAGAGTATGATGGAGATGTTCCAGAAACAAGCTCAACCCTAGATTGCACACCCTTAGCTTGTTTTGTTAAAAAAACTTTTATTTGTATCTTTGCATAGTTTATGCTTCTGAATGTTTGTTTATGGAACAAAATGTGTTTTTGAGTCATGACATGATGTCCCTTTTTGTTATATCTTTATTTGTACATACAAATATGTTTTTGAGTCATGACATGATGTCCCTTTTTGCTGGTAGGAGGAACAACCACCATTGAGAACATGGCAGCCGGAGTCAACAACAGTTTCTGAATGTATCAAATCCCACCCGACCTGTATTCACATAGAAGGATATCAAGAACATGAAGATGTGCTGACATTTGCTAAATATATTTTGCGGAACGGACTTGTTTTGGAGACAATGCTTGTTTTTGTTGATATATCAGTGGATATAACAAAAAAGTACCTTTCTATTAAAAGATTAACAAATATATGTCCGGGCTCTCGGGCATGCCAAGTGTCTATTTATTGATCTTTCTTACTGAATCAAAGTAGATTAAGGGTATGTGCCTTGTATTTTTACATGCATGTCAATATCACCTCATTTTCAACTATATTGTGGTGGACATATGTAATTCCATACTTACGGTGCATCCAGAGTTTTTTGATCCAATTATTTTCTATATGCCTAATTGGGAGTCACCCTCCATACTAAAAAAAAAATTCTAGTCTTTCCCTTAAAACAATGTTTGTTATAGGATTTCAAGCTTTGCAATAGTTGAAATTTGCAAAGATTTAGAAGGTTAAAGAAGAGAGTGATGGCTGAAATTTATAGAGAAGCTTCTAGATTTCATGTCACTTATTGTAACTTAGTGATTTTCTCTCTATGTGCACTCTTGTGGTCGTTATTGCTAATAGATATTTGTTTATTTGGGGAATTGGTGCTCGCTTTGATGCATCCAGATTTCCATTGTCAATAAATCTCTCTCTCTCTCTCTCTCTCTCTCTCTCTCTCTCTCTCTCTCTCTCTCTCTCTCTCTCTCTCTCTCTCTCTCTCTCTCTCTCTCTCTCTCTCTCTCTCTCTCTCTCTCTCTCTCTCTCTCTCTCTCTCTCTCAATCTAGTTATGTTTTTTGGATTCATTAGATTTATTGATCTTGTGCAAATCCTAAAACAGACCACTCTTTGGTGGTCTTTGCTTTCAGAAAATATGCTTCAGGAAAACAGAGAAAATAGTGTCATGTTTTACAAATATTGAAAAAAATAGACCACTTTTTTGTGGTATTTGCATTCAATATAAATTTTAGTGTTACCATTTTCTGTGAAATAATTAAACTTCTGATGTTCTTGAATCAGTTAAGAAATTTCTTATTTGAAGTGTTTTCTACATTTTTATGTATTGTTTGTAATTTCAGTGGGTTCACAAGTCTCTGGATATTTGTATGTTTTTTTGGTTGGCTAATATCAAGATATGCTACACAAAAGGTCACAATTATGGTCAATACGGGAGTGATTTTGGTCTTTGAAAAGTTGTGGATGCTATTAAGTTATTGTCCTTGTGATTTTGAGGGACATCATATTTTTATTTAAAGAATTTTATTTCTTTTATATATCCTTGTTCATGGTTGTCATTGCAGTTCTAGAGACGAATACTTCGGAATTAGAATAATAGCAACACTATATTGTTGATTTTTTTTATTTATTTTCAATGTTCTTAAAAGAAATATAAGTAAATCAGTCTAAGGCTCCCTGAAGGAGGCATATTTATACATAAACATAGATATGAACAAGAGTGATCTTAATAATCTCACCACTTATCACTGAATTGGATTTGGATTTGGAAGACTAAAATTTTAGAAAAGATACAGGCATTTTTGTTGGTTGATCTTGCTAAAGTTGTGGTGCTATGCAAGAACCTTGTCTAAGTCTATTTGTGAATCTTTATTGTTTCTTTATAATTACATTTTTAGTTAGTGGTCTTGGTTTTTTATGCTTGCCAATAACTTGAATTCATATTTGTTCATCTCGTGGAAAGCTAGGATTACATATATTTTTAATGACATGAAGTCGCATTCTATGTACTATCTAAACCAGATTTACTCTAGTCCTTTCTCTATTAATGAGTCTCTTGGCAGCCATCCTCCCCTTAAAATGCATACACATGTTATGTGTAACACCCCGTTTTCCCAACTTTAAAATAACATAGACTAATAAGAGTTTTTCAACTTAAAATCAGAGTGTCACATTCAACTTTACAAAAATTCAACAAATATAAATATAGCTAAATTGCTATTTATTAAAACTTCTGCTTTTATAAAAATTTAACAAACATGCAGCGGAAATAATTTCAACATCTTAAATAGATTCTCATAAAAATAGTTCAACATTGTTTAAAAAGAAATACGTAACAAGGAAACATGCAACAAAACAATCCCCATCCCGTTACGTATCAGAGCATCCTAGACGACACGGCGGAGATTACTCTCAACTGCACTATTCTTGGTCACCTGCAAGTTACTCATACGAAGAGCAACATTTCCAAGCAGAAGGGGTGAGATTTCACATTCTATAATAATAAGCATATAATTCTTTAAAAGAATTTAACAACATAAATAACAACAAATTTAACAATGTTAAACAACAATTATACAACATAGATGCTTCACATAATTACTCATTAATCAACTCATTAAATATAATGACAACTTGACTACACGACAACAACATCGACAACTCAATATCGACTACTTATGCAACGACAACTTCATCAACTTGACAACTTAATATCAACGACATATGCAACAACAACTTCATCGACTTGACAACTTATATGCATGTGGTACCAATCAGGGCATAAGCCTCCTTCGCAATTGAGCATAGGCTCCAGGGCATAAGCCCCCTTCTTTAGGGGGAATGACAAAGCATTCCAGGGCCTAAGCCCTCTTCTTTAATTGAGCATAAGCTCCAGGGCATAAACTCTCTTCTTTAGGGGTGAATGACAAAGCATTACAGGGCATAAGCCCTCTTCTATAATTGAGCATAAGCCCTCTTGTTTCAGTATTTCAAGCTTTCCAAGAGTTGATATTTGCAACTTGCAAGATGTATTAAGTTGAAGAAAAGGATGGCCTTTATTTGCCTACTAAAATTCAAAGAAATTTATTTCTTGCTATTGGTTGCAACTCAGCGATATTGTGCTGTGTAATCTTGTTATTATTGCTACCAATTATCAAACCTTTGTTCATTCAAGGCATTTGAAGTCACTTTGATGTACCTACATTGCATTTGTAAATGGAAAACTGTCTCTGTTGTAATCGGGTTCTGATCGATGTATTCATGAAATCGATTGATTTCTATAAAGCCTTAAATAAGTGACAACATTGTCTCTCTTAAAAAAAAAGTGACAACATTGTCGGGTTTTAAAATTATTGAAGAAACAAGCCGCCTATCCTCCAAACAACTAAGCTTTTTATGTTCATGAATCAAATAAAAATGTCCTTCTCCCTAAGTTTTTTTAATTTTACATTTTTATGTACTCTTTTTTTCACAGAACATTTTTATGTACCAGTTGTAATTTGCATTTGTTAGGATTTTCAGAGAATATTTTCCCTCTTGAAATACTTATAAATGCTTAGAATATGCTTGAAATCCTGTTGAAATGTCTTGGTTTAGCAGGTTGATAGAAGCAGGACAATTTCTTGGCATAACTGTTGTTAAATGATTTTGGTTGCTTTGAATGTCATTGTCAACAGTCAATTAATCACTGCTAAAAAAGCAAAAATTAGTGAGGGAATTTTAGAGAGGGAAAACGTGAAATCCCTCTCTAATTCAGTCATTAAATTTTACGACCAAGGAATTTGTGAAGAATTTTAATTTTTCCGTCACTAATTTCCCTCTCTAATTTTACTTTTTCTAGCAGTGAATTTTGATTTGATGTTAACCAATTCTTGCTAATTTTGCGTACAATTTACAAAAGTATATTGGCATTTAATTTGTTTTTTAATAAAGCTAAAAATGCATTAAAAAAAAACCACGAGCTGTCTGAACCTCGTACAATAATTAGTCCATAGAAACTCTAGTAAAATGTAACCCTAAACAATCCCTAACAAGATAAGGTGCAGAAATTAGAAAATGTATATTCACACAAAACACACGAATGAGTGTAACCTTTAAAATGATATTCATCTTTGTCAAACATAATCTTAATTGAAAGACTTGCCTTTTAACCATATTTATAATATTATAAAATAAAACTGATGTAGCATAATCCTAGTACTTCTTTTATATCGTTCTCGATCGACACCAACAGTTGCTTCTTGTAACAGTGTTATACAACTTCTACTTTTTGCTGATTACGTATATATTTTGTTCTTTAATTTTATTTAACTCTTGGCTGTTCATTGTTAAAAAAAAATCTAGGCTATTATATATGGTTATTCTTTAATTTTCTTCCTTAATTATGATCAACTATAGGAAAAGACATTCCACCGTCAAAAAATAAGAAAAATGAAGAATTCCCAACCGAATATATTTAAATTACTTTTCTTTTATTTAAAAAGTTTACAAGGGGATGAGTGAAAAAAATATGACAAGTGTTTGGAAATTCAAAATGTCTTCGATATCGTATTTGTTGAATTTGTGCAAGAAAGTTGGTCGTGCTATATAGCATAACACTTATCTTAAATTAGTTCTTTAGGGGTCACACACTTGTGTTCGGATAAAGAGAGAAAATGTATCAAAACCAAAAAGAAATGGAGCAATGTTGTTACTAATTATTTAGCAACTAATAACAAAATAAAGAAAACCAGCATATTTTAAATTTATCTAAGAAAAGAAAAAATATCACAGTAGAAATTTATGATAATTGATCAAATCCGTAGATTAATATTAATTAAGGGAGGTTTATTGATTGAGATTATTTTAAAAGATTGTTTTGACAAACAAAATACTGCAGATTTTAAAAGATTTTGTGAGATTATATTGATTCTATAGGATTTTAAAAGGATTTTTTTAAATGACATTTTAGATTTTAACACAAGATTTTAATGGATTTATAACACAGATTTGCCAAGATTTCAGTAGACTTTATCAGATTTTAAGATTTGAAAGAATCACATGGATTCTTAAGAAAAATTCAAAATGACAAGAGTAAATGAAAAGAGTTATGAACTTATAATATGGAACTAACTAATAATAATTATAATAATAACCGGTTACTCAAAATAAAAATAAAAATATAATATAATATAATATTAAAATAATACTAATTATTTAGCAACTAATAACAAAATAAAGAAAATCAGCATATTTTAAACTTAATTAAGAAAAGACAACACAGTAGAAATTTATGATAATTGATCACATCCATAGATTATATTAATTAAATTTAAGGGTCAACATTTGGAGTGTTAGTCCTAAAATTAACATACCCTTTCTCAAATATTAAATATTCAACATGAAAGTAAATTATCTTCCATTCTTTATTTTAAACTTAATGTGATCATGGATGTTGGGGTATGTAACACTTGTTGTTGCATGTGCACACCCAGACCTGCGTTTTAGGGATTGGCCCTTCCGATTGTGAAATTGACACAAGGATAGGTTTGCATGGAATACAATTCTCACAGCTGTCTTTGCAATCTGGAGGTGTTGACAAAAGTCTCCTTGACAAAACATTAGGCTTCTCTGCAATGAATTAGGAAACAACAATAATAATAAGTATCAACAAATGCACTAATTGATTTTTTATTAAATTTATCCCCTCCTCAGTTCAGGTGATTTGAAAATTAACATAGACACAAAAGTAAAAGTGTAGACCTAATACTAAATGATATATACACCACATAAAAAAAAAAAAAAACCCTTTGCATCAACAAAAAAATTGAGCAATACATAGAGTGTAACAAAAAATAAAAAATCATAATGGGGCACTTGCCTTCATTAGTATGTATGTCACAATTAATCTGGTTTGAGGAAGTAATACTACCAAAGAATGTTGCACCAATTGAGATCATAAAAAAGAAGACACAACAATAAAAATGATTTTTTTTCAGCAACATATTGGTACTTATAATTTTCTCAATTAAACAAAGAAAAGTTTCTACTCAAAACAACAAGACTTGCCTATGAGTACTATGAGTACCTGTTTTTATATAAATTAAATATGTGAGCACATAGTCTTGACCAAAAGATAACGTATGAAATAAAAATATGAATGCTTGGAAAATTTTACTCCCAATTTAATTTCACATTAATGTTGATTGAAATTTGTTTCTTATTTATTTCTAAAGTCAACCCGATTTGGTTTGCATGATTTTCGTGATTTGTTTTTATTTTATTTTTTGAATGATAAATGTTTTTTTACAAAGAATGATAAATTTGTTTCTGATTTATTAGGTTAGTTGTTGCTCTTTGTCACCACTTGAATCTTGGATCTCAAACTTCTCAACACTTGGCTCAAAATAGATACCCAACCCCCTTTTTAGATAGACAAAATGTTAATTGTGATCGGAAACTCATACCAATCGATGGCAATGGGTACTAGAATGCCGTGCTTGAAAAAAAAAAAAAAAATCTCCTTACATACAGTGGCGTATCCAGGATCCCGAGTCAGGGGGTGCAAAAATTTTAAATTCATTACTTATTATTATTAATAATATTAAAATTAAATTAATATATTTTTTCTTAGAATTTAATTAATATGCGTGACAATGAAACATGATTTTACACATGCATCTAATGATGTGTTTCCAAGTCATTTTATATTGAAAACACATGAATTTTCATATTCATTAATTGACGTGGAATCACATTTTTAAATATACGTGTAACACTGTAGACAAATTAAACTCTTATTTTTATTAATTATAATCATAATAAAACAAAAAGAATAAAATATGACCAAAAAAAATAGAAAGCATAAAGATTTATTTATTTTTAATAGTTAATATTATATTATTTATCTTCAGGTAACAACAAATGCATTTGATTTGGTATAACAGATTATCAAAATTTGGTATAGTAGCAGATGATAAATTGAAGTCATAATCTTAAGAAATAAGATCAATACTCATGTTTGCGTTTTGGCTTTAATGGGAAAATAAAAGCATGCCAATTAACAGCATTAAAAGCCCTTTTATGAGAAAATTAATAGGATTAAAAATCAAATGTCCCTGGTCAATATGAGAGGCGTGAGTTTGACTCAGTCTTGGTCTTTTTGCAAAACAAAAATGTCAGGGTGTGCAAATAACAATACATGTATGCTTGCCAATAACTTGAATTCATATTTATTCATCACTGTTTGCGAGATCTCGTGGAAAGCTAGGATTACATATATTTTTAATGACATGAAGTTTGATAAATTATTCCATCGAGGTTAATGTTGACGGTAGTTTTTAAAGTGATTATATTCTTGCCAGCTATGACAGAATTGTTATTCATGTCAGCCATGGCAGAATTGTTAGAAACAATGATGGGAAGGAATTCGACCTCATCACTCTCACACTTGCAACCATTAAGACTATTTCACAGGAAACTGAGAAAAACCTTAGATGTTGTCAAAGACTGAAATTAATGAAATGCTAATACAGATTCATAAACTGAGAAAAACCTTAGATGTTGAAGAAACAATCCACCTATCCTCCAAACAACTGAACTTTTTATGTTCATGAATCAATTAAAATTTTCCTTCTCCCTAAATTATTATTTTTCTTACATTTTTATGTACTTTTTTTTACAAAACATTTTTATGTACTAATTATAATTATTATGTGATTTTAGTAGATTCAACAATATTCTATTCTACATATTTTGATATTTTATTTTTGCTTAAAAAGAGAAGTATTAATAAATGTAATTTGCATTTGTTAGGATTTTTAGAGAATATTTTCCCTCTTGAAATATTTATAAATGCTTAGATTGTGCTTGAGTGAGTTTATGACCGGAATACACAAAAGTGAAGCATCATGCAACACATTACACAACAATACACAAATAAAGTTGAAAACCCAATAAATGACATCAAATCTCTACTGACAATATGGGCAACTGCAGTTGAAACAAACATAGAGGTACAACACATTATTTTCATCCATCAAACTAAAAATAAATTATATGTCGTTATCATCACAAATAACTCGGAGAATAGACCATTTTCCACATGTCTTCATCTTTATCCGCTCCAAGATCTACACATGGTACTTGTACAAATACATGAGATGTAGTATGGTTTTCACCAAGATACACGAAGTATTTGTTAAGTTGTGTCTTTAACTCATCCCTTTTGTCAGTCAGAGTTAAGAAAACTTTAATTGTCTTCTTGAAAGCGGAATATCGGACATGAACTTCAATTTGTACATCTTGAGACATGTTGAACTTCACGTAAGTTTATGAAATAGCAAATATTAGAATAAAACAAAATAAAAGGTAAAGTACATTAATGTCGAAACATAAACATATATTTATATTAAATGCGGAACATTAATAACTAGGTACAATGTCGGTGCCTTGTCCACCGCATAAAAGTCATATATATATATATATATATATAATTTATATAATGTTAGTTATATATTGGCCATAAAAAATGACATTACATTATATACCACAAAAAGTATGTCAGTGTAATACCGACCAAAATATAGGATGAACACTGACAAAAAAATGTCATATTTCGTCTAACGAAATTGAATCATCTTCATCTTCCGCAATAACTTTAAATTTTTCATTTGCATTTTCAGAAATTTCACACAAAATTAGATTGGCTTGGTTTAACTTTTTTTTTTTTTTGTGGTGACAGTTTGTCTCTTTTTTCAATTTTCACGAGGCCTCAGAACCAAGTGTGTTGATCAAAAAATTCAAATTCCCATGATGATGCCTATCCGCTCTTGTGTAGCTTCCATTCTGTAGATGATGAAAGTAGTGGACAATCATCTTTCAAAAAAAGAAGAACAAAATGATTTGAAACAAAGATTTGGGGAAAAAAGAAATATTTTAGAGGTATTTTGTGTGTAGGTGATGGATGAATAAGAGGTAGGGAATAGGGTTGTACTGATTTTAAAAATATCGCAACAGTAGTTAACTACCGCTGGAACAACGATAGTTAACTACTGCTGAATGTCCCAACAGTAATTAACTACCGTTAAATACAAACGGTAATTAACTACCGTTGGAGGCAAAATAGTATTTTCCATGTGTTTTTAAGAAAAACACAAGTAAAAAAAATCAATTTCCTTTTTTTTTACACGGTAATCAAGCACAACATGTGCTAATGCTTGTTGTTGAGTATAGCAATGCAGTGAGGGTGAATAGAATGGTGACAGAGGTTGAGAGAGTAGTGCTAGTTGGGTGGAAACTAACACCTGTGAGGTGGTCAATACATGTGATCATTTAGTTGATGTATTAATTAAAGTCATAAAATATTTAAATGATATTTATGATCTACCTACTAATTTACATGTATGGCCTCATATAAGTTCTAGCAATGTGAGAGACTAATTTTCTTGTCAACTTCCTTTGAAAACTAGTAATACAAATATTAATAGTTTGAAGATTCACGCACATTATATGTGGAGAAGTGAGAAATCCAAAGCTCAAACTCCAACCTCTGCATATAATGTCTCTAGTATCTAGCACTTGAGCTATACTTACGAGACAACATAAGTATCTTAAATATATTGTATTAATAAATTTAATATATTAATTTAATATATTCTTCGTTTTAGTCCTGAATATATTAAATTAATAAATTTAAGTATCTTAAATATTTTATATAAAAATATTAATTACTAATTGATATTAATTTTATTATGAAATAAAAATATTTTTATATCATCTATATTTATCCGTTATTTGATGGGATAATTTTATCAATCACTTCAATTAACTTATCATTAAAATCATTAGTTATCAAGTATAAAGTATCCATCAAACTATCAACTAACTTATGAGATTTCCGTTATTTTTAGCAAACAAAATCTTAGATTACCAGAACAAATATTTTACTCCCTCTATTCCTGAATGTAAGCTCCCTTTACATTTTTCACATTTTTTATGAAATAAAAGAGTGCTTAGATACAAGAACGGATTGAGGATATATGTTCACTAAAGTAACTATGACACGTTTATAATTTTCAAGAAAAAAGGAAGGCATCTTTAAAAAAAGAAAGAAAAAAGGAAGGCAAAAAGGAAAGAATAGGATAGCTAGATGGTTAGCTTTCAATGGGATGGATGGATACACAGAAGCTAAATTTACGTGGGCATAGATAAATACACTCACACAGTCACTTTAGTTACTGAAACGCTTTGTTGGATACACAGAAATGACGATGGCTGAGTCGAGCACAAAATGACGGAAAATGGAAGAAGAAGAAGAAGAATAAGAAGAAGAGGAAGAGGAGAAAGATGATGACACAGATAGGATAAGCACTCTATCAGATCCACTGTTGGGCCATATACTCTCCTTCCTACCAACAAGAACCTCAGTCGTGACGATGAGTCTCGTCTCTCGAAGGTGGCACAACCTTTGGGAGCAACTTCAGGTCTTCAACTTGATGGACACATACCCGGTTTTCTACACCATCGATATTAACAAAAGGATCAACATGTTTGCTTATTACGTTGACATTGTGCTCGCTCTCCGCAGATCCCGCAACATTCAAAAGTTCCGTCTAAGTTGTCAATATCGAGATGAGAACAAGTTTAAAGTGTGGATTTGTGCTGCCGTTGGACCCCACCTTCAACAACTCTCTCTCTCTCTCGAGGTTCCAGATTGCAATTATTTAGTATCACTCCCTCCTTCCCTCTTCATCAACTGCAACAACCTCGTTTCCCTCACAAGTTTATTTCATGTTTGACATATTATGTCCAAAAAAAGGTAAACAAATATACAATGTTATCAATAACCTGTTTGTTTGTCTTTTGCAAAACACTACAGTCTTCTTGGTGCAATCTAATTGAAGGTTAAACATTCTTTGATCCATTTTCCATCATTGAAGCAGCTCAAAATCGACGTATGGAAACTGCATTCGAAAGTTGCCTTTCTCTCTGGCTGCCCTGTGCTGGAAACTTTGGATATTACCCTTGTGAACAAAGACATATCTTTGACCAAATTTCTTGTTCCACTTTCCTCTAGCTCTAAGAGGTTGAAATCCACCGATGACAATTTCACTTGGACTTGCTTTGAGTTTGTTGGTGGTATGTATCCCCATGTCACAATGGGCATCGTTGGCATCTTTCATAGTATGGTGGAAGCATTTTTTGATGTCTTTTCCCCGAGTGAGAGTGAATTTGTCGACCTTATTCTCAACCGCATCAGAGATGACATTCGAGATTACACAGGTGAAGTTCGTTTACTTTTGCGTCATTCAACATCAAAGGTGGTGTTTTATTTTTATGGTTTATATGTTTTTATATATGTAAATTGTAGTTGGCACTAATATTGCGCCATCACTTGTTATCGTGTATCAGTGGCCACTTCTTGATGCCCCTGTTATAAATTATCCATAGTTTCACAAATTAGATTGTCTAAAGTTCATTCTTCCCTGCTTTAATTCAAATCTTCTGCTCAAAGTGTTTGAGAAATGCCATGTGCTTCAAGTTCTCATAATCCAAAGCAGCAAGGTTTGTTGACTTCTCAAGTTTAATTTAATCAATCTTTGGTCTGTCTATATATATATATATATATATATATATATATATATATATATATATGCACGCATATGTATCTATCCGCTCACAAATATATTATTGAATCATGGCATGGTGTTCCTTATTGCTGGCAGGAGAAACAACCACCATTGAGAACATGGCAGCCGGAGTCAACAAGTGTTTCTAAATGTCTCAAGTTCCACCTAACCTATATTCACATAGAAGGATATCAAGGACTTGAAGATGAGCTGACATTTGCTGATTATATTTTGCGGATGGACTTGTTTTGAAGACAAAGCTTGTTTTTGTTGATATTTCAATGGACATAACGAACAAGTACCATTCTATCAAAAGATTAACAAATATATCGAAGGGTTGTGTCAAATGCCAACTTAAATTTGACCTAACTGTAGTCCTGAGTTCTTGATAATTGATTGTGTTTGGTATTCTTATATGCTTGTTAGTTTCATCATAATTATTATTTTCAACTATACTGTGATCAACTCTTTGTACTAAAGTAAAATATTCTAATCTTTCCCCTATTATCATAAGTTAATTAAGGTGTTTGTTTTAAGATTTCAATCTTTGCAAGAGTTGAAATTGGTTGGATTTATAAGTTTGAAGAAAATGACGACCTTTACATGTTTACTGAAATTGATAGAGAAGCTTCTAGATATCATGCCAACTTATTGTAGCTTAGTGATTTTCTTTGGTGTACTCTTTATGTTGGCATAGGAATACTTTGTTAGTTAAACACTTCTTCAATTCATGGTATAGTCTGAGAAGTATTTTATTCTTTGTCGATGTCGAAACGACTACATATTATCATAATTTATAGTGTAAGATAAAAATTTATAGTCATACCCAACTCTGTTAGGGTTTCTATGAACTCATTTGAAAACTTAAAATTATTTATCATAAGCTCCCTTGAGTGTGAATTTCCATTTTGTATAAGAAACTCCATGGAGAATTGCACACTTTCTATATCTGCTGAGCAAAGATGCGGAATAGGCCAGTGAAGGAGATGTTGATCAACTCAGGAAATTTTCAATTTTCTTCTCTGGACTAGCCCAACATTTATTCCTTGAATTCTCATGTTCAAAAGTTGAATTACTAACATTACTTAAAATGTAACAGCAATTCCTTATGCAAGCACAACAATAGTGCATTGCAGAGATAAAACACCCTTTGTGTACCTTCCGTATTTAGTTGTAGCTTCCCTTGTTTGCAGATTTAAATTGTTATATATAATGCAAAACCTGATTATGTCTAAAGATTGAAATTATTGACTTGCTATTAGTAAATTATTGTATGACATTATAGCAACAAATTTTAGCTATTTGCAGATTCTTAGTATTGTTAGCAGTAAACAGTATAAGTTTTGAATAACATTTTTTGCCATATGCTTGGCAGTGTGCATTTGGAATTCCGTGATTTCTAAAGCTGGCGGAATCATGTTTTGTCACGTATGCTTGGAACTTCATTAGAACGATGACATTTGGAGCAGAGTAGAACATTGTATTTTAGTTAGTATGTTTTTTGTTTGTCTAATGTTAGAACTATAACCAATAGGCTAGTTGACTTGATGATATGCTGGTGAAAATTGTTATTGGTTTCTTGTTATGTGGAAAAAAGTCATTGAAAACCTTCTATTTATCACCTTTAAATCTGGTTTTTACGGCCATTTGCTTAGAGATTTTGCAACTCAGGGAAGTCACAGCTCAATATCAGCTCCTTTAATTGAGAAAAATATTTTGAATTCAACAATGCAGACAGAGTTTGATTTCCTACTGCTATTGTCGTTCTTGATTTTGCTTCAATATGAACTAGTCGAAAAGTTAAAGACAATGTTTTTCACTCCGGTGTTTTTTTTTGTTTTGTGAAGATATAGTTAAATTTTTTAAAATGTCAAGTTAAATATTAAAATGATTAAATGAATATAATTTCACTGATATAGTAGTTCACCGAAATACTTAAACATAAACTATATTATTTATTGTTCACGTATGTAAATACAAGTTACAACTAGTGAGGTGTTCAGAGAAGCTACCTAGGTGGAACTTCAGGAATACTATAAGATGTAAATGAAAATACACTGTGCAAACTATAAATTTGAAGGTAATGAATGTCTCCCAAGTATCCCCTTTTAAACTCGTTGGTCACTCATGCCCATTAAGTTGTGATCTAGAGCCTTTCATTGGTTGTTTGGTTTGCGTAAGACTGCACGTGAACTAGTTTGCAACTCGTTCGTACATGACATGTGATGTTGAGATGCACTTTTAAAGACTTCAATTATTCGTACACAACACATGGAATCAGGGCATACATAGTTTACGTCACTGCCTGAATAGGCGGTGATACACTTGAATGGAACCACAACAAGTTTATCTACATAACCTATATTAGATCTTACCATTGAGAAAAAAATTATTTCTAGGTATTGTACTTGCAGTGAGTACAATAGTAAGATCTAGGGCTTAGATTGTTTATGAGATTCCTTGGCAATGATCCCAAGAGTGGTATTTATAGCCCTTTGTGGGCTCGTTTTTACATGACTTAAGCCCTAAGCAAGTTGGGCCTTAAGTCTTTTTACTAAGCTCTAGATGCTTTTAGAATCCAGTTGAGACGGCGCCTCTGGAAGGGCGCGTCTAGACCTCAGGAGCCTTTTTGGAGGGTGCCTGAGCCTTTCTAGAGGGCATTCGGTCCCTTAGGAATATATTGATGGTCCACAGCCCCCCAAGCATGAGTCTTGAAACAAGGTGAAGTGATGAATCTGTAAGTTCAATCGTATAGGATGCTTTAGAGCGTTCTAGATGTTTCTAAAAGCTTTTTGAGGTGGCACCCTTAAGAGAACGTGCCTAAGGCCGTTTTTTGTCCTTCTGAAGGGCGTTTGAGACCTTAATTATACATTAACGGCCCACAGCCCAACAAGCACGAGTCTTGGGATAAGGTGAAGTGGTTAGTTATAATGTATTGTACTTTCAATATTTGAGTATGGACAATAGCTGCATTTTACATGTCCTTCGGTGAGTTCATTGGTGTATCACATGGGCGAGCCCTTTGTGGCACTATAGTATTTTGCAACTTTATTTTTTATGTAACTCTTATGTATGCTAGATATAACTTATGTATTTTCTTAAGCGGGTGATCCTTTGTGGTGCCTTCCGTACTTTGTGATTTTAGCTTCTATTTATTCCTGTTAATTTTATACAAATTATTTTTTACTATTTCTTGATTGTCGAATATCTTCTGTTTTGGCGTTGTCTTTGTTTTTCATTCCTATTCTTAAGAGTTAAGTTCATAGAATTTTCTAAGTTTAGAAGAGGATGATAATGGCATGGTTTTGCCTTTAAATGATGTGCTTTCTCTTGATTAATGTAACGATGATGCTCAGAGCCCCTTTTTAGGGTAGTTGGAAGGTTGGCGTCAGAGCTTTATTGCAAGGTTGACAGAACGTTTGTCGACGCCAGATCCTTATTACAAGTTTGACGGAAAATTTGTCGATGCCATAGCCTTATAGCAAAGTTGACGGAACATTTTAGGCTCACTTGATTGTAGAATTCGCCACGTCAGAGCCTTGTACAAGGTTGACATTTTAGGCTCCCTTGATTGTAGAATTCGCCAAGTCAGGGCCTTGTACAAGGTTGTTGACGTTTTAGGCTCGCTTGATTGTAGAATTCGCCAAGTCAGAGCCATATACAAGGTTGAAGTTTTAGGCACGCTTGATTGTAGAATTCACTAAGTCAGAGCCTTGTACAAGGTTGACGTTTTAGGCTCGCTTGTTTGTACAATTCGCCAAGTCAGAGCCTTCTACAAGGTTGACGTTTTAGGCTCGCTTGATTGTAGAATTCTCCAAGTCAGAGCCTTATACAAGATTGACGTTTTAGGCTCTCTTGATTGTAGAATTCGCCAAGTCAGAGCCTTGTACAAGGTTGACGTTATAGGCTCGTTTGATCATGGAATTTCTTGTACACTTTGTAGTAGCAATATCTGAACAAAATAAAATAGTAGAAGATGGAGAGTTCAGAGAAAGTTGGGTGCTCTTGGTAGAAAACCTGCAAAACAAATCTCAAAGGTCGAGAAAGGTTAGAATAACTCCTGGTTTCCTCTTCAAGCTCTTAATGGCAGGACCGTTGCCTCTATATTTCATTTTGGCGTGCTGTTTGGTGAGTTCTTCCTGTTGTTTAATTTCCCCCTTAGAGGGCTTGTTTTCCTTCCAAACTTCTAAAATAAAGGAGTCTTAATCATACCAATTAAACATTTAAGCATTCTTTATTATATTATAACTAAATGACGACACAACGAAAATTAATAGCAAGTGAAACAAATTAAGTTAAAGTTAATTCTCCCTAAGACTTATTATCCACATATATTACGTATATGCACCAAAAACAATTGCAAAAATAAAAAAAATTGATAAGAGCCTTCGAAAAAGCATGAGGACTTAAGTTGGTAAGTAATGTTTTTCATATGAACTCTACGTGTAAAAATATATTGAAGATACATTTTTTATGCACGTTAAAAGTGTAAAATTGAAAGAAATTGTGATTGATTTTATTTTTGCTACGATATATTCGTACTGCTTTGCAAAATATATCACAAACTATTTTTATTAGTTGTGTAAATATATTAAACCAAAATTCTTTTTTAAATTAAAGTTGTAAAATATTGTTTTGAGGTATATTGAGCAAAATATTTGCTGTAAATCAAATATTGTTTTAAAATATGTTGGGCAAACAATTTTCTTCAAATAAAAGTGTAAATATATTTTCTCAAAATATATTGGGCTAGAAATTTTCTTCATATCAAATAGTGTAAACATATTATCTCAAAATATGTTGAGACAATTTTTATAAGAATTAAAAACAAACACATGTGATTAAACAAATTTAAGCAAAGAGATGCATCCCACTTTTAAATGTATCACGGTATAATCTACATCTACAATATAAACAATTGAAACCCTTCTCATTTAAAATTACACATGGCATGTTATAGTCTCATTTTAATTAATGTTAGGCTAATTAATGCTAAAATAATTCAAATTTCCATTACATGGTATATGCTTAGTATCTGCTATTTCAGTCTCAACACACACCTTCCATATACTGCCTCTATATTTTAAGAAATCATTAATGTTATTATTACAATCAAACAAGAAACTGCCCATAAAAAAAAAGCTTAAATATGTATAAGATCCCTGTAATTTAGCGCATTTTTAATTTTCGTCCTTGTAAGTTTTTTTTGTTCTAAAACAACCCTTGTATTTTCGATTCCTTTTGGAAATTGTCTCTGCCGTCAAGTTTCGTCAACAAAAACGCTTTATGGGTAACAGAGGCACATATGGCAGGTTATGAGTTGGCAAAAGAAAGTTGCTGAGATGACATGAGAGATGATAAGTAGTTGTTAGTACAGGGACTAAAATCAAAAACGCAAATTTACATAGGGATGAAATTAAAAAACGTAAACATCAAATTTTGAATTTTAAAAACCAAGCTTTCCATCTTCTTCTTCTAACTGTTCTTTGTTTCTTCTTCCTTGAAACTTTCCCCAATCTCCCATAGCCTGCTTCCTTGAACCGAAAACCCATTTTCTTCAACAATGTCTTCTCATTCCATTTCTCAATCATCATCAAATGAGTTGCATATAGGTGGGTAAAAAAATTATGAGGATTGACATGTGAATTGGATTGTCATGTGGATTGGATTGTCATCCCTACATTCTATGTGGACCATTTACTCTAATTTGGTTATATATTAGCTTATCAAGAAAACACAAGGTATGTGTTATTCACTCTTTCTTTTTGTCTCTGCAGGATCCTTACGTTCCGAGCCCACCCCTCACATTTAATAGTAGTATGTATAGAGACTAAACTAGTTACAATGAAGCGGAGAATTTACACCAAAGAATAGAGACATCAACTGGACATGGATTATTCATTTTCAAATAATTCCTTTCGTGTACAAGCTGCTAGTCCATTAATTGTTTGATATACAAGAGGAAAGATTGCTATGAATTTGCCTGTTGCACTCAAGAATCATAAATTCAATGCACTGCGCAATAAACTAGACACATATTATTTACTTTCTATTCATGCATTAACTATGATACTTGTTACATTAACAATCAGAGACAACAACTTTATGTTGAAATACATAAACATGGAAGTTTTTAAATTTTCAGATTAACTAGTAGGAAGAATCCTATCAGATAAGTAATCAATAGCTATGGACCAATGTATTGTTATTAAGTAACCCTGTCCTCCAATTCACATGACAATCCTCATAATTTTTTTGCACCCACATATAGGTCATTCATTTGACGATGATTGAGAAATGGAATGAGAAAACATTATTGAAGAAAATGAGTTTTTGGTCCAAGGTGCAAGCTATGGGAGATTGAGGAAAGTTTCAGAGGAAGAAGAAACAAAGAACAGTTGGAGGAAAAAGATGGAAAGTTTGGTTTTTAAAATTCAAAATTTGATGTTTACATTTTTTTAATTTCGTCCCTATGTAAATTTGCGTTTTTGGTTTTAGTCCCTGTATTAACACTACTTATCATCTCTCATGCCACCTCATCAACTTTTGCCAACTCATAACCTGCCACGAATGCCTCTGTTACCCACAAAACGTTTTTGTTGACGGAAACCTGACGGGTAGGGACAATTTTCAAAATGTTACGAAAATACAAGGGTTGTTTTAGAACAAAAAAACTTACCAGGACGAAAACCAAAAATGCGCTAAATTACAGGGACCTTTTACATATTTAAGCCAAAAAAAATTCAAACAAGAAATTATCAACTACCAATTAATGAAATTAAATTCAAATTATTCAACACTTATAACAGTCCTAAAACAGAATGTTGACAATTGATCTAATTCAAGACTATCTTTGAATTGTTTCTCACCTATTAAAATCAAATTAAAACCAAAATAACATAGTGAAAGGTAATGATTCTTTTTGTCACAGAAAGGAAATAAAATAGCTCAGATCTTTTTCTCCATCATATTCTCATCGCAATTACTATTTTTCAATAATGGTTTTAATACGGTAAGAAGATCAAGAGCATAGAGACATGATATTATATAAAGCTGGATAGAGATATGATAGGATAAGAATATGATAAACATTAATCTTATCATGTGTTTGATGCGGACATGTAACATGATATCATTATAATTAAATGAAAAAATTGATCTCATAATTAATTATATAGTATAGAAATGGAATGTTATTAATTATAATAGAAAAATACATGCTACCAGTATTTTTAAAATGACAATATTCTAAAAACGACATAATATCAAGATAATAAATAAGGAATGATTTTTTCTAACTCAACATACTCAAGGATAAAAATTACAAATGAAAGTTAGGATAGGAAAATGATTTATTTTATCCTATCTCATTGGTGCTTTGATGAGATTTAAGATATGATTAATGTATCATATCATGTCTCTCTATCCCGACCTCAAACGGACCCTTAGTTCCTACAATAGCATCAAATTTTATGGTTAATTGCATTAGACCTTCCCCTTCATCGTGGTTTGTGATCAAGAACACCATTATTTCCTATCTATATATTCAATTCAAGGTCGTATCCTATATTAACGGTCAGGGCCAAACTTTAGTTTTTTTGGTAATTTGTCATTTACTCATTTTATACCACAAATCATATGTAATGTGTGTGTATTTTAGTCTTTTTTTAAAGGCTTCTGTTTATTTTTATTCTTTGTGTTGTTTGGATTAGTGTTACATTATACGAATTTTGAATTAGGGTTTCATTTTCTTTGTTGCAGCTTCTCCTATGGATTTAAGTTTCTTTTTTGACATATTCTAGATTCTTACGTTGCGATTTGAAAGTTTTTCTGAATTTTAATGCTATAATTATTTCTGAATTTCGCTAAAAAGAAACTGAATTTTTATTGTAACTTTATTTATGAATTACGTGTTCTCACTAAATTTCATATACGTTATTTTCAGAATTAAATATATACAAACATTTGAAAAAATTACATTTTTTATTTAAATACATTTTTGGTCGAACCGAACCACGCATCATTGCTTTAGTTTGGTTCGTTTTGACTTTGAAGAGCATGTAAATGGTAATTTTAAAAAATCATTATTAGAATCAACATTTACTCAATAACATAAGTATCGTACTACCTCTCATACAAACAAAGTTGTAAAGAGTGTACTATACACATTAACCAAAATATATCTATTTAAAAGGGGGGTTTTTATTGAGTTTTCTTTTAGGTTTGGCTGTTGTTATAAGGTCTATCTTTGTACTCTTTTTCCTCCCTGCGGAATAGTGCGCCTTGTGATATCTTTGCCTAATAATATTATGATGTTTCACAAAAAAAAAATAATGCACTAGCCAACAAATGTTATACATCAACCATCGATCTGAGTGATATGTTTTTTTATCTTTTACGCGATACCTCTGTTGTGCTATATGATTCAGTCTATTGTTCATTAGTTTGTTACTGTTTGCAATAAATTATACATTAATCCACAACTTTTGTATCGTAAATATATAAGAGATCATTTCTCTAACCTCTCTCTATTTAGAGACCTTCAATCGGTCTATATTTTCCTTCACTTGACAAGAAGTGCTTTTCTTTTTTACTAATAAAATACTAAATTTATTATAGCCAAATTAGCATTCAGTTCCTTTTATGATTGCAAGAGACACGTGTTAGCAATGTAGTACAATCTTGGAGCAGTAAAACTTGACCCAAAAAACAAAAAGAGAAATATACTAGCAAAATAGGAAGCGGAGAGAGTAATATTTATAGTTCTCATATTATGCAGAGCAATTTTGGAACAAAAAAAGAGCAATTATCACATTAATAGTTTCCATCTCTATTTAAAATGATTGTTTAATGGTATTTAATTGTGGTAATAACTTCTTTTTATTTTGTACGTTACAAATTTAGTTTTTTTTTTCAAAATTAGAACTTTTTTTTACTTATAATAGTAGTTGGTTGATCTATGTTATTAAAATTGGTCCTGCACAAGTATTTTGTTTTGTAACATGATACTTACGTACATGTAATATGAACCTTTTTAAGAAAACGGTCCAATGGTAAACCCTTTTGGTCCCTATTATAGACATCCTTTATTTTTATTCTTATTAGATGCCTTTATTTTGGTACTAATTTTGTTCTTATTTTATGCTTAGATTTGTTGTAGAACATTGTAATATTCAAGGTGTGATCAATTGTTTATTCTTATTAGATGCCTTTATTTTGGTACTAATTTTGTTCTTATTTTATGCTTAGATTTATCGTAGAACATTGTAATATTCAAGGTGTGATCAATTGTTTATTCTTATTAGATGCCTTTATTTTGGTACTAATTTTGTTCTTATTTTATGCTTAGATTTATCGTAGAACATTGTAATATTCAAGGTGTGATCAATTGGTTAGACTGGTTTTGTCATTGCTAGATCGATACATTGTTTACGTGACCATTATTTTCAAGAACATTTTGCAATCATGCATGATTAAACTGCATTTTCTCATTCTTTGCTTATTTTCATTTCATATATTAATTTTCAAGTGATGATATGAATAATGGGAAGCTTGCAAATTAAATAATCTTATTTATTCGAGTACAATTATGTTCAATTTAAAAGTTAAATTTGAGTACAATCAATCACTTTAAATGTGAAAAAAGTACATTATATTTTGAATTTCATCATGAAGTCTGTTATCAGAAAAGGTTGTATGTATTTTGACAAGTTTGATAGATATATGTAATAATTGGATCGTTGGAAAAGATCATGACCAACATATTGTGCCATCTATGATTTAACGATACAACGACGTCTTTCTATTTTGCGTTTTTCTGTTACCGGTTATCGATAGAAGATTGTTGATTAGTAAACCAAGAGCTGCAAGTTCCTTAATTATCTATCTTCTCCAATTATAAGATGAAATCTCACTCAAGAACTTAATAACAAAAATGATATTAACTATATTATTAAACCAACAACCACAATATCTCTTGATTTAAATTTTTTTTAAAAAAACATTCTGATTAAGGGTAGTTAAATTAGTACTTATCAGAAAACGTTCTCAAATTGAAAAAGATAGAGATAATTGAAGAGAGCACAACACGTTTTAGTTCATTGTCTTGCCAAACTACAATGATCAATTTGTCGTTCTTAGAGTTTGGAATTGGAAGATTTCATAACAAGTAGCGACCATCGTTTGAAATAGGAGTGAACCCAAAGTCTATGTTTTTGAATCATTCAGGAACAAAATTAAAAAACAAGGATAACATTATCGAAATAAGTTGAAAGGGAGGAGGTATGTGATGGGAGAGAGGGAGAGCTAGGATATGTGGGAGACAAGGAAGAGCAGCAGGATCATGTTGGAGAAAAGTGGTGGAGAGAGAGAGAGAGAGCAGACAACACATTGTAACTAAAATGACTCTAATAGTGGATCGTGACCCTTGGGCAGTATGTTTGGCGAATTTATAACATAAAACCTATAAGAGTGTGTGGTACTTCAGAGGAAGTTGTTCACCTTTTTCTTCATTGTGATTTATTCCGATAAATTTGGAATGGTCTTTATAATTGGCTAGACTTCATCTTGGTCAATCCGTCTCATATTTTGGACCATCTGACTCATTTTATGGTTTTGGGAGGCTCTTCAAAAGAGTTATGTGTGATACTTCATCTGGTTTGATTTTCGATAGTTTGGGTCATCTAGCAGGAAGTAAATGCACGCATTTTTGGTCTCTTGGGGACTTTTCTCCTTCTTTTTGATGCATCAGTTACTTTTCTTTGCTCTGAAGGTGAGAAAAACACAAGAAGGGGGGGGGGGGGGGTTGAATTGTGTTAGCTTTTCGCAGCTCTTGAAGAGTGAGAATCTAATTCCTTTAAACTCAGAGTCTGAATGGGATCAGAGTCTGATAGGAGATTAGGTTCTAATTGCAGCGGAATAATCAAGAGATAGAGAGAAGAGAGAACACAAGAAATTATACAGGTTCCTTCCACAAACCGGAAGTAGTCCTGTCCCCCTTGTACTTCCAAGGAGAGTTCACTAAAATGTAATATCAAATTACAAGTTGCTCAAACACACAGTATGAGACTTCCTTGCTCAAGCACACAGGCGAGAGACTTCCTTGCTCAAAGACACAACTAAGAGACTTCCTTGCTCAATGGACGCAGCCAAGAGACTTCCTTTGCTCAAGCACAAAAGCAAGAGACTTTTTACACAATTACAGAAAATTGAATAGAGTTGAAACACTTGACAACAATCAAAAATGTGTTTCAATTACAACAAAGACAGACTATGTTTTACACAAAAGACAGACTCTGTTTTTCTGTGAAACTTAGAAATTCTAGAATACTCAGTTTGTAAGAATCTAAGTTGATGATGTGCTTTTGTTAAGACTCAGTTGAATACGAAGCAGCGCAATGTAATTTTTCAAGTTGTAGAGTCCAACAATTCTTCAAGTCTTCTATCCTTTATATATTGTTCAAACAGAATACTTCCTAAGATATAAATCTTGATTGATATCCTGCATACTTAAACAAATATTAGCAATATCCAATTGACAACTTTTTAATACCTTGTTATCATCAAAACTCAAAACGTGGTATTGCTGAACACCTTTGTTCCAACAATCTCCCCCTTTTTGATGATGACAAACATTAATATTTAAAAGGTCAATTGTTGTTAATCTAATTAACAAGTTGACTTAAAGGGTTCTGAGGTTTGTAAGCTCAGAGTCTGAGGTTTGTAAGCTCTGACTCCCCCTGAGTCTGATAGTTCTTAAATTGAGGTTTGTAAGCTCCTCTTAAGTTCTATCCAGGTTAATTAAATTCACTTTCATAAGCAATCGAATTCATTCTCAGAATAATAAATGAAGTTAGAGAATTGATTCTTAAACAGGGGCTCAAAGTCTAACTAAGCACCTTTTCGCAGATTTCCCTTTAACTTTTACGTATAACATGTGTCGCGTCATTTTTCGGAGATCAAGGCTATTTGATTAGCTTTTGACTCACTATTTATTTCACGACTGAACATTTAATTTTTAAAAGAAAGTGGGAAAAAGTTCAAATACCACTTTAAAAAAGATTTAGGGTTCGGGGGTTGGTTACATAAAGGGAAGGTATCAGCACCCTTTATGTTCGTAGTACTCTACGAGAACCTCTTGGTTTTATTTAATTTTTGTGCTATAAACTTGCTTGCTTTTTGAAAATGGTTTTAAAGTGATTAAAAAAGAAAAGAAAAAGAGAAGCCTATTATCTACATTTTTTATTGATTTGAGAGGACGAGCGTCCTTTGCCTACGTACCCGAGAGGGATCAAAACCTCGTAGTTCGGAGTAGAAATTTCGTTTGATTTGTTTTGTATTTTTTTATTAGTTTTGAAAAAAGGTTTTAAAGTAGAAAAGCCAAGTGGCAAATAAGAATTTGTTTGTGTCTTTTGATATTAAAAGAAAATAAACTCAAAGTAAAAATTAAATTGATTAAAATTTGATTAAGAAAAGAAAAAAAGAAAATAAAAGGATCACTTGGTTTTGAACCAAGGTTTATTATGAAATGTTTTTGTGTTTTTTTGGATTATTTGCATGTTTTTGTTGTTTTTGAATAATTGAACTAAAATATAAACTAACGGGGCAGGAAAGTAAAGCGTCGGTACCTCATGGTGGCGTTGGACCACCACAAGGACCTTTTTCCTAAACTACCAAGCATAAGAAGTAAGCATACACCCACACACGCACACATGCACCTAAACTATTACATTAAACCTATTAATACATTCTAAAGTCTGCGGAAAAATAAATAAATTACATCAAAACTTATTTACATTCTAAAATCCTTACCATAAAATAAATGACGAAAAATGAATATGTAATAAATGAATAATAAAAGTGCAGAATAATAAACCTAAACTAGATAAAAATGCATGAAGAAGAAATCAAAAAAGGAAATACAAATGGACCACCGGTTCTCTTTATGATGGAATTTCTTTAACCTGTAGAGAAGCCACGACAAACACCCACATCAATCTATGTTGCATAGTAGTAATAGGCAGGAATGGAATCCAAAAGTGAAAGACAACAAGATGTAGCAGCAATTTAAATAACCGTGGCAATGGAATTATTTTTGGATTATAATATAGAGCTGAAATCTAAAAGTGGAATAGGCAGCAAGTAGGAAATCAAAACACAGTAGCAGCTAATGAATAATAGTAACAGGGGTTGGGATTGGAATTGGCACGGCAATATGCATAAGAATTAAATCATAGCAGCAAAATATGAGAACAGCAACGTGAATTAAAAAAATAAAATAAAGGACAATTGAAACATCAAAATTGCATGAAATAGGGTTTCTCCAATTTGTACATCAATCGGCGACTGTAAATTTAAATTGAATGAATGGAATCAAATCATAAATGGTAACGATGAAAATAAAGTAAACAATGCAAAACTAATGTAAATTGCGATGGCTACTGCATTTTTGTTTTCTCAGGTTTTTGGAATATTTGTGTGTGTGAAAATTGGCTCCCCTAGTGATTGTGTTCTACAGGTTCTTTTATAGTGAAGGGATCAGGTTTAGGGTTTGTTGAAAGAGCAACAAAAAATGTGGTTTTGGATTGGGATGGATTGAAGCCTGTGAATCTGAAAATTTGTTACAGATGAGGTGTGCTGTTTTTTGGATCAACACTCTTTTTGGGACTTATCTTTTAATAATATAAAAATAAATAAAAGGTGATAAATACGGATAAACTAAAAAAGGTGAAATAAAATAAAATAATGAATACAAAATAATTAAAGATAGAAATGAAAAACTAAAAAATTAAAAAGGATTACTAATAATAATAATAATAATAATAATAATAATAATAATAATAATAATAATAAAAAGTGTGAAGAGGACCCGACTCGGAACAAAAAATGAGGTATTTTAAAATATCTCTCTGTCGAATTTTCCGCTAAAAGTCAGAGACTGATTAGGGTTAAACAAACGTGTCGGTGGGATCTTGGGTCAAAAATTGGGGTATGACAGATGCCCCTATTTAAGTTTCTTTGTCCGGAGATTTGAAGATGGAATCTTTAATTTGACGGGCCGAAGAGACTTAAATACAAAGTACACCTATTTTTGACCCTAAGATACTGTGTGAATGCATGTGACACCATTATGAATGCAAGACGACGTAAATGACTTGTTTGAGTAATAACGACGGGATGCACGATTTCTTTATAAAAGGGACCTGACTCTGTTAGGGGAATGTAGTTTCACTGGGGAGAATGATTATCTATTATCGTGTTAGTTTGGAAACATAGTTTAATGAAGACAAAACTTTTGATGACATCTCTGGACTAGACACACTAGGGATGACACTTGCGAGAGAATGAAGGGTAGGTACAAGCCGTCCATTGTTTAGGACTAGCAACTTGAAACAAGAAAAAAAATGTAAACTTAAGCGGTCCGTTGTTTAGGACCGTCGGCTTGAAAGCAAAAAATGTAAGCGGTCCGCTGTCTAGGACTGTTGGCTTGAAAGCAGATAAAAGTGTAAGCGGTCCGTTGTTTAGGACTGTCGGCTTGAAAGAAAATAAAAGTGTAAACTTAAGCGGTCCATTGTCTGGGATTGTCGGCTTGAAAGCAGTAAAAATGTAAGCGGTCCGTTGTTTAGGACTGTCGGCTTGAAAGCAGTAAAAATGTAAGCGGTCCGTTGTTAGGACTGTCGGCTTGAAAGCAGTAAAAAACGTAAGCGGTCCGTTGTTTAGGACTGTCGGCTTGAAAGCAGTAAAAATGTAAGCAGTCCGTTGTTTAGGACTGTCGGCTTGAAAGCAGTAAAATGTAAGCGGTCCGTTGTCTGGGACTGTCGGCTTGAAAGCAGTAAAAATGTAAGCAGTCCGTTGTCTGGGACTGTCGGCTTGAAAGCAGTAAAAATGTAAGCGGTCCGTTGTCTGGGACTGTCGGCTTGAAAGCAGTAAAAATGTAAGCGGTCCGTTGTCTAGGACTGTCGGCTTGAAAGCAGTAAAGTGTAAGCGGTCCGTTGTCTAGGACTGTCGGCTTGAAAGCAGTAAAGTGTAAGCGGTCCGTTGTCTAGGACTGTCGGCTTGACACTGATAAAGGACTTGAAACGAAAGGATGCGGCCAATCAAGATTTTGGGTGACTAATGCAACCATGTGTGAACGATGTGGTGTATATGATGTGTGTGTGTGAAATTAATAATGCACGGATGTATGAATATGTGAATGATGTTGTGTATATGCTGTGTGTAAGTGAAAGTAATAATGCATGGATGTATGAATGTGTGAATGAATGTACGAGTGTGTAGACTGGGTTGTGATGGGTAAACTCGACGAAACGAGGCAAGACAGGTAAGATGAGAGATAGACTGACATCGCAGTACAAACACTCAGCAAACTTCCTTGAAGATGATATTATTGCGAACAGATCGAGCCATTTGCAGGGTGAAACCTGGCACAAGATAGCAACCGATGTTTCCTGGGAAGAGAGTCCATTGTTGACTGAAAAGTTGGGAAGAAGTCGCCATTTGTGAACCGGCGTAGAGTGTTCTGATAAATGCCACTGTTGACCAAAAGTCTGGAAGTCGTCACTTTGCATAGAGTGTCAATCCATAGGTACGCCCCAGCAGTCACGCTCCTTTTTGTTTTTTGTTTGTTTGTTTGTTTTCTTTTGAAATCCCTAACTTTTGCCTGGACCGCCCTTTCGGGTTTTCAGTCCACCGGGACGCTCTCTATTGCCTAAGTCGCCTTTTCAGGTTTTCAACTTAGCGAGCTTTCATTTTTTGTTCTTGGTTTTTTTTTGGATTGTGACTTCATAGTGCTTAGACATGTTTCCCTTCCGGAGTGTAATCGTTCTCGAGGCGGCTGCTGATGTGCGCTTCTCCTACTCACGAGTTCAAAGAGAGTGTGTTTGTTGTTCGTACTTTTCAAAAGATGTAAAAAAGAGTTTTGTATTTTGAATTTTTTTGCTTCAAGTATGGCCATAAAAAATAGAAGAAATTTTGTAAATTGAATAATTGAGAGTTCCAAATAAATTGGCACATGCTCAAATTTGATGAATTGAGTGGTGACACGCCAATGGCACGGCTTCATGGATCTTTGAGATATTTTGGAAAATGGTAAATGTAATGGGAAGGGTACATTGAACACGATAACCGCTATTCTCCCTAACAACTTTGAATGCCCCTGTTACGAGTCTTTGATTTGCAGATGCTTCGAATCGGAGGTCTTTTGATAGCTGGGTGCCCCAAGTGGACTGTGCTTGATTTGATGCAGTTACTTTGTCATGATCCTTAACTTTTGCATAGATCGCCCTTTCGGGTTTTCAATCTATCAGGATAATCATTTTGTTTATGTCTCTAATTTTTGCCTGGACCGCCCTTTCGGGTTTTCAGTCCACCGAGACGCTCATTTTTGCCTAAGTCCCTTTTTCAGGTTTGCAACTTATCGAGCTTTTATTTTTGACAGAGTGTTTCTTGACTGCACCGGCATTCATAGGTCGTGTGAGTTTGTCACCATTCGTAGTTGTAAGAAGTCATTGCACACGAGCCTTCATAGTCAGGCGTCCGGTTGCCCCTGGAGTAAGATTGGAAAGAGTGCCCTTTTGAGCACCAAGTCCGACGAACCTTCTTGTTGGAAGTTTGCTTCAACTTCTTTTGATATAGTTGTACCAGGTCGTCATGCATTGTGAGTTCAATCAATCTTGAGATTTCAGCCGAAACCCTGTTGGCGGGACTTTGACCTCCATGAGAAGTCCGCCCCTTCATGTCATATACTGATGGAAGGAGGGGGGGTTGCCCCTGTTGAAATGTTTATTGAAACACGATGCCCGTCTGAGGCAACGGTGCCATCTCATGTTGGTCTTTGTAAGTGACTGCCATTCTCTTGGCGATCTTCTTGATTTTGTTTGCAGCTTTGACGGCCAAGATGCCCCAGTATGTGAGAGGTTTTGTCGGGAATCGCTTCATTCTTCTTCATCTTTGGACACAGGGAATTCAAAGTCGAAAAAGAGTATAAAGTTAATGTGTTCAACGGGCTTATTTATGTTTGTTTTTAGAGAATGAATAATTGTATGCAGACATTTGGAGATGATTGAAGAAGAAGATTTTTGGTTTTTTGTATTACCATTTTCCAGAAAAAGCACAAAACAAAGTCGTGATCAAAACGACATTTTTATTAATGATGACGATACTTAAAGCAAAAAGCCCTACACAAGTTCACTTTTGTCTCGGGCGGAACAAAAGGATATTTTTGAAAAAAGTAAACAACAAACAAACACATTATTTGAACGGATAAGTAGCGGAATAAAACAACAACAAAGATCTGATTGCGGCTAGCCATCCCATGTGTCACAAGCACTATGTATTATGATCCTGTAGCGGATTGACTTGCGCGTTCGGAGAGTCTTAAAAGGTCAGGTGGTTGGTCTGGATCAAGTTCTGAACTGCCTTCTTTAGTGTGTTACAATGTTCGACGTCATGTCCGGATGCCCCTTGATGGAAAGTACAGAAAAGGTCAGGTCTATACCATGCTGGCAATCTTGTTGGTACTGGAGGAGGCGCTTTAGTCTGGACCAGATTCTTTTCGAGCAATTGTGGAAGCAAATCTGCATATTTCATGGGAATTGGATCATAATGTGTTCTCCGAACCTGATTCTGAGGATTGAATTGTTGAGGAGCCTGTTGCCGAAGCTGTTGTATGCACAGTGGCTGACATGGTGGCTGGGGCCCTCGCTGGAATTGTGGCGGATCCTTTGTAACCATCAGCGAAGATACCAGGTTAGTTAACTTCTCTACTTCAGCCCGAAGCATTGTCACCTCTTCACGAAGCTCGTGGACCTCTTGTTCAAGTTGATCCGTCTTTTGTGTTTGCACGAGTGTTTGCATGTGCGAGTTGAAGTTGAACGAAGACATCTGACCACTTAATGATGGATCGACCTTTTATTGAAAAGACATAGTGTGAGACTTAGATTTGAAACTATGAATGCAGAATGAGGCATGGTATGTTTATGCAAAAAATAGACATTTTCATTGAAGGACTTATAAAAGCATTTCTGTAAACATCGTAGTTGAAAGTTTCATTGAATGATAATTTAAAACATCACAAGATAATTCCCTTTCTAACAAACTGAGCCAAGGGATGGACTCCAAAGTATATTACAGAGAGGCTAGAAAATGACATAGATGATAAAACAATTGCGAAGTTCCCCAACTCCTGAGGTGGACTACTCCTCGAAATCTGGATGAGTGCCAGCAAAGAAATCCATATGCTCTTTCTTGTTAATATGTCGTTTGAGAAGCTTGTTCTTCACTTGGATGTCAATATTCTACGCGACAATTGTTCGGCTTTGTTTGAGGAGTTTATGCTTGTGCTGTTCTATTTCTCCACTCATTGTTTCCATCTCGCGCATAGCTTCATCGTATCTTCTTTTCCAAGTGACACTTTCAAGGGTTGACTCGGTCAATTGTTCCTGATACTCCTCCTTAGTCCTGATGGGTATGGGTAGAGATGGTGATGGGGTAGTCGAGGATAAGTACCTCGGTAGGGTGTAAGGCATCCCATAGCTCGTGGCTCTATCAATAACCCATTGGGTATAAGATCCATGCACAAAGTCTCCCTTCTTCCCCAACTGGCTTCTATTAAGTTTACGGATGCCACTCCAAGCTTGCACAAACTTATCTCTCTTGTTCGAGTAATCTTTGTCGTTGTAGTAGAATTCTCCGGTTAAAGGGAGGTTATCCGGTTGGATTCTCATTGGATACCCGAATTGTCGTCGGGCAAGGATAGGGTTGTAACTAATTCCTCCATACACACCGAGAAGAGGCACGTTGGGATATTCACCGCAACTGGCGATGATGGTTCCGTTGTCACAAGCTGCATGGTACCAGACTATATCAGATGGGGTCAGAGACATGATTTTTTGGGACCATGAATGACCCTCGGGATTGGCTTGAAAGGAATGGGTTTGAGGTAGATGGGAGGTAAACCATTTGTAGAGTAAAGGTGCACAACAGAGGATAGCTCCACGGCCTGCTAAGGTCCGATCATGGATGGAATAGTATGTGTTGGCTAACAGGGTAGGGACGGGATTTTTGGTGAGAAAGATTTGAATGGCACGGATGTCCACGAAGTTATCAATATTTGGGAAAAGTACAAGACCATATATGAGTAGGGCTAGAATGGAGTAAAAGGCCTCGTTACTGGCTACATCAGCGAGAGAGAGAGGGCTTGTTGATAGAGGAACTTTGCTGTAAGGCCTTGTAGACCTCCTTTAACAATGAGGTTTGACTTTATGACGGAGGCTCCCAGATGGAGGGCGTTTGCAATGGTTGAGAGTTTAGGGACGGGTTCAAGGCCGCTGAATGGTATCTTGTCAAGCACTGGTAGACCAACCAAATAAGAGTACTCTTCGAGGGTGGGGACAAGTTGATAATCAGGGAACGTGAAGCAGTGGTAAAGAGGATCATAGTATTGGACTAAAGTTTCCAAGACTCCTTTCGCAACATCCAATTTAAGGATATCAAGCAATCTCCCATGGCGAGTATGAAAATCTTCTGGACTAGCTACTTTCTTCCCTAGCTCCCTTAATTTCAGCAAATCCGGTCTCTGGAAAGTGTATTTCTTAGTGTTTTCTTCTTGCAATCTCCATCTATGATGTTTTACAAAAAATTTATATAAGTCCTTCGATTGTTTGATGAAAAAAGGTTTATGAATGAATGTATGTATGCATGATTATGCTAAAGAACAGAGAAAACATGATAAGGTTGAGTCCATGATGCTGGAGTCAAGGGTGAGCGTGCCATTTGGTAGGGACTATGGTTTTATTTGTACATGTATCACGGGTTCTACCAAGTTCCCAAAGTCCAACCCCCTCCGAACTTTATCGGATGCCCGGGACAACACCCGGTCCAACAGCGTTCGTAGGAAAGTCTCGTTTGAGTGTAGTATCGCATGTCAACTAATTCCAAGACAACACTTGGTTAGCCACCGCACTACGTCCTAAAGGCCAAGATGGGTTAAAGGTAACTAAAGGTTCTTAGCTTCGACGGAAACTTAAAAGTAATAGCGTCTAAATGTGACAACACACACCGACATACATCACTTCAAGATCCTCCGCTAAGTGTGGTTATATCACATGCTCCAAAACACGAGAATACTCTCGGTATGTCACTATGACTCTACCACTCCTATCTTATATTTCCCTCAAGCCCGGGTTAGGACTTATCTCACCACACACGTTTAAGAATGGAGATAGAAGAAGGAAGAACAAGAACATATATACACGTATTTCCATCTTTTGTTTTTGTTTTTGAAGCAAGTTATAACACAAAAAATTAAATAAAGCCAAGTTAGGCTCAACCCTCTTAGGGGAATTCCCAGTGAAGTCGCCATTTCTGTCGCGTCATTTTTCGGAGATCAAGGCTATTTGATTAGCTTTTGACTCACTATTTATTTCACGACTGAACATTTAATTTTTAAAAGAAAGTGGGAAAAAGTTCAAATACCACTTTAAAAAAAGATTTAGGGTTCGGGGGTTGGTTACATAAAGGGAAGGTATCAGCACCCTTTATGTTCGTAGTACTCTACGAGAACCTCTTGGTTTTATTTAATTTTTGTGCTATAAACTTGCTTGCTTTTTGAAAATGGTTTTAAAGTGATTAAAAAAAAAAAGAAAAAGAGAAGCCTATTATCTACATTTTTTATTGATTTGAGAGGACGAGCGTCCTTTGCCTACGTACCCGAGAGGGATCAAAACCTCGTAGTTCGGAGTAGAAATTTCGTTTGATTTGTTTTGTATTTTTTTATTAGTTTTGAAAAAAGGTTTTAAAGTAGAAAAGCCAAGTGGCAAATAAGAATTTGTTTGTGTCTTTTGATATTAAAAGAAAATAAACTCAAAGTAAAAATTAAATTGATTAAAATTTGATTAAGAAAAGAAAAAAAGAAAATAAAAGGATCACTTGGTTTTGAACCAAGGTTTATTATGAAATGTTTTTGTGTTT
This sequence comes from Medicago arabica, assembly GCA_946800305.1. Taxonomy (NCBI): domain Eukaryota; kingdom Viridiplantae; phylum Streptophyta; class Magnoliopsida; order Fabales; family Fabaceae; genus Medicago; species Medicago arabica. The sequence goes on from OX326968.1 coordinate 32,699,989, forward strand.
TTTTGGATTATTTGCATGTTTTTGTTGTTTTTGAATAATTGAACTAAAATATAAACTAACGGGGCAGGAAAGTAAAGCGTCGGTACCTCATGGTGGCGTTGGACCACCACAAGGACCTTTTCCTAAACTACCAAGCATAAGAAGTAAGCATACACCCACACACGCACACATGCACCTAAACTATTACATTAAACCTATTAATACATTCTAAAGTCTGCGGAAAAATAAATAAATTACATCAAAACTTATTTACATTCTAAAATCCTTACCATAAAATAAATGACGAAAAATGAATATGTAATAAATGAATAATAAAAGTGCAGAATAATAAACCTAAACTAGATAAAAATGCATGAAGAAGAAATCAAAAAAGGAAATACAAATGGACCACCGGTTCTCTTTATGATGGAATTTCTTTAACCTGTAGAGAAGCCACGACAAACACCCACATCAATCTATGTTGCATAGTAGTAATAGGCAGGAATGGAATCCAAAAGTGAAAGACAACAAGATGTAGCAGCAATTTAAATAACCGTGGCAATGGAATTATTTTTGGATTATAATATAGAGCTGAAATCTAAAAGTGGAATAGGCAGCAAGTAGGAAATCAAAACACAGTAGCAGCTAATGAATAATAGTAACAGGGGTTGGGATTGGAATTGGCACGGCAATAGTGAAAACAATATGCATAAGAATTAAATCATAGCAGCAAAATATGAGAACAGCAACGTGAATTAAAAAAAGAAAATAAAGGACAATTGAAACATCAAAATTGCATGAAATAGGGTTTCTCCAATTTGTACATCAATCGGCGGCTGTAAATTTAAATTGAATGAATGGAATCAAATCATAAATGGTAACGATGAAAATAAAGTAAACAATGCAAAACTAATGTAAATTGCGATGGCTACTGCATTTTTGTTTTCTCAGGTTTTTGGAATATTTGTGTGTGTGAAAATTGGCTCCCCTTGTGATTGTGTTCTATAGGTTCTTTTATAGTGAAGGGATCAGGTTTAGGGTTTGTTGAAAGAGCAACAAAAAATGTGGTTTTGGATTGGGATGGATTGAAGCCTGTGAATCTGAAAATTTGTTACAGATGAGGTGTGCTGTTTTTTGGATCAACACTCTTTTTGGGACTTATCTTTTAATAATATAAAAATAAATAAAAGGTGATAAATACGGATAAACTAAAAAAGGTGAAATAAAATAAAATAATGAATAATAAATACAAAATAATTAAAGATAGAAATGAAAAACTAAAAAATTAAAAAGGATTACTAATAATAATAATAATAATAATAATAATAATAATAATAATAATAAAAAGTGTGAAGAGGACCCGACTCGGAACAAAAAATGAGGTATTTTAAAATATCTCTCTGTCGAATTTTCCGCTAAAAGTCAGAGACTGATTAGGGTTAAACAAACGTGTCGGTGGGATCTTGGGTCAAAAATTGGGGTATGACAACATGCAATGTAATTAAAAGAAATTTTCCCTTCTCCTTGACATAAATACTTTCCCTTCTCCCCCTTTTGTCATCAACAAAAAAAAAGGTTTAGAACAAGTTCCTCCCCCTTTTTAAATGACTTAAGGTAAGGGTGCAAACATTTTTTAAGGAAGAATGAGATTCAGAGGGAAAACATAGAAGATTCAGAGCATAAAAAAAATTGAATGCAAATAGAATCAAAAACAACTTGTATAAATTGTAAGCAAAAACAAGTTCAGAAGATAGCAAACAAGAATTACAAAATAAAACAAAACGAAATTAAACTAAGGTTGGTTTTGTTTGGCAAGATGATCCATCAATTTCTGGAGATCCTCTTGCTGTTTCTTTACCATCTCTTCCAGAGCCTCAGTTCTTCGCAAATGTGCTTCTCTTTCCAGTCTTGATTCTTCTTGAACTTTGTACAGTTTCCTCTTCAAAGAATTATAAGTCACTGATTCTCTTGGAATATACTGATCGTCATCAAAGAAGGGTGTATCTCTGATCCTTAGAATCGGAGCTCTTTCCAAGATAATAGCTTTCTCAGCCCGCTTGACTTCTTCAACATGCTTGGCAGTGACAAGTGCTTGTTCCCTGGCAGCAGCCTTCTGAATTTTGGTGATAAAATCCAAGAACTCAGTTTTCACTGTAGAGAACTTGTCCTCATAGCTCACATTGAGGATTGACACAAACCTTTGCTCAATAACTTCTTTGAGCTTATTGCTTGAAGAAGCATAGAACTCATCTATCTTGTTTGAATCAAATAAGTCAATTTGAGGTTCAGAGGTTGAGGGTAGAGAGGCTCTCAAGGCTAGAAAAGTTTCAAAACCTGGGAAAATGGTTATAGGGTCACAAAGAGGTTGGGAAACTCTTCTGGTCTCAGCTCTACATTCTGTTAAAGTTTCTGATACGATATCAGAAGCTTGTTCCAGATTTTCAGAAGCTGGTTCAACAACAAGTTCTGAAAGTTCAACAGAAGCTAAGGTAAGACTCTCTGTAGGTTCAGGTACAGGGTCTGGTTTGGAAACAGATGAAGTAGCTTTTGTTGATTTGGATTTTGCAGGGGTTTTTGGTAATTCTCCTCCTAAATGTTTTTCAAGAGAATCTAGAGTGTCTGGAGAGTCTACATAAATGGTTTCAGTTTGGGGGGATGGCTGTTTGGATTGAATGGTTACTTCAGGTTTTTCAGAAGGTTGAATTACCTGAAGTGGTTTGAGAAATGAAGGTTGAGCAGGATGGTCAGCAGGAAGATTCATAGACACTGTGATTGTGTCTTGAATTACTCTGTCCATAGTTGAATCAACATAATCAACTACTGCAGGGTCCAGTGGGTTATGGGATGATATGGGTTTGATTGGTGAGGGGGATGAATTTTTGAGGGATGGAAGAATTTGACTTAAAGGTTTGTTGTCAGATTCTGAATCTGATTCTGACTCTTGATTCAAAGATGAAGATGAGCTATATGCCACGTTGCCAGAGGTGCCAATGCCAGCTTCTGGAGAAGCATAGTGATCAGACACAGTAGCTTCTGATAACTCAGCTTCTGCAGTAGCTAAAGGATTCTTCTGTTTAAGAGCAGAAGCAAGCAACTTAGCAGCTTCCTTGACAATTTCTTCCTTTAATTCTTCAGCAACCACTTCTGCTGCCATTGCCTTGCCAGCAGCATGTTAATCTTCAATCATAGATACAGAAGTACCTATCTTCTGTGCTACATCCCTAGCCACAGGAACCAGATCCACCTTTCTCTTCTTGATCTGACTCTCTTCACCTTCAGAGTCAGCATCAAGGTAGTCAGCAATATCTTGAGCCATTCTGTCATAGTCTCTGTCAGCCTTGCATTTCTTCGCTTTCTTCTCATCTTTCTTAGCCTTCTTCTCATCTTTCTTGGCTTTCTTTTCATCCTTGGTTTCATTAATCCTATCCTTAATTTCACGAAGTGCAGAGGATGTTGATGAAGGCATAGGAGTTAAAGTCTTAGGGGAACCAATTGTCACTCCAGGAAGAGCAGTAGATTTGATCTTTTTCTTGAGAGGCTCCTGCTTCTCTTCCTCTTCCTTGAGAACCACTTCCTTGGTCCTTTTACCTTTGACTTTAAGAGGTCCTCCTCCAGCAGTCTCAGGAATGGCAGAATAGTTGATTATTCTACCAGTCTCCTTGAAGTAATCCACCACAAATCTTGCAAGAACTTCAGGATTATCTTCTTTGGATATGGGAGGGAAGTCCATCATCAAGTCAGATTGTACAAATGATTCCCTCATATCATGCTTAGAGGGGTTGAATCTCTTGACAATCTTCATGTACTGCAGAGTCTTGCCATTAATGATTCTTCCGGTCACAGTTCCTAGATGAATATCTGATACCACACCGGATTCTGATAAGACCTTCAAGAGGCCTCCTTGATACAGAATCTCAGATAATAATCTTCCAAAAGGAACTTGCCTCCTGGTTTCTGATTGACTCTTCTTGATGGCCCAACACATGTGGTGCATCACATATCTGGGGAAGTTGATCTTTATTTTGTTGATAAGAAAATAGAGAAGAACTTTGTGATCCACAGACAGTGTGTCTATTCCTTCTCCTTTTTGAAGCATACTGTCCAGTATAATCTTCAGAAGCACCCTATGCTCAGGATGCATATCCACCAGTTTATTTGAGGGTCTCCCTTCAAATAACAGTTTGTTGCAGACAACAGCCCATTCACTCTTCTTGTTGACATTCCACTGAAATTTACCAGCGCTCTCCATTTGACAAGCCCTGGATACCACCTCTTTAGTGATAACTATTGGTATTCCCATTACAGCAAACCTTACTTCAAGACCATTGTACGGTCTTAAACCCATTTGGTCTCTGTTCTTGCCAGCCAGACTGGGGTTGTTTGAAATTGCAACTGTTTCTTCCAAAGTAGCTTCTGCTTTGTCGTAGACTTCTGACCTAACCCAAAAATCTCTAACAAGCTCCTGATATGTTGGTCCATTCAACATACCAAAGTATCTCATCATTCCTTGTGATAAGAAATGAGGAGTAACGTCAACTCTATGACGACTGAGCGAACCAAAATCTACTGGAGATTCAACTTGAATTTCCAGAGTCTCCTTGATGATGTTCATTGTTCTGGGTTTGATAACGTAGGACCTTCCGGACTTGATTATAACACCAGATTGGATGAGATCACTTGCCATTATAGGGGTTTCTAAATGTTTGATTTGAGAACAAAAAGTTTTGCAAAGAATTGAAAAACAAGAATTTGTTTAGAGAGAAAATTAAAGAATGAAAAGAGAAGTGAGTTGTGTGTGTTATGTATTTATAGAGAAAAAGTTTGAAAACCGTTTGGAAAGAATAGGAGACAAACAAACACAAACAATACATACATATAGCATGCAGCCGTAAAAGTATTGGGACAAAGCGAAGGTAACTTGTTTAACGTAATGAAATCATTGCCCTTTGAGTTCTTACCCAATACAGACAGGCCACGTCTGAAAAACTGTAAAGTAACTGTCACCATAGTGGGGCAGGTGTTACTGAACTCAACAGTCACGCTTCCACTAATACGAGCTTCTGAGAGTCTAAAGATTCCTCACTAGAGTCTGAATAGTTTATCAGAAGCTTTTATCAGAGTCTCTAAAAGAGGGTCTGATTCTCAAATAGCTTCTGAATATTTTCAGAGTCTGAATTCTGTTTTCAGAGGCGCACATTACCCAGAGACATAGCACATGTTCAAATTTTTCTTTATGAAATCAAATCTTTCAACAGATAAGGGTTTAGTAAATATATCAGCCCATTGATGATCAGTATCAATGAATTGAATATCTAAAATTCCCTTTTGAACATAGTCTCTTATAAAATGATGTTTAATCTCAATGTGCTTTATTCTTGAATGCAGAATTGGATTCTTAGACAAACATATAGCTGCCGTATTATCACAATAAATTGGGATATGGTTTTCAGTTATTTGATAGTCCTCAAGCTGATGTTTCATCCAGAGTAGCTGTGTACAACAACTAGCAGCTGAGATGTATTCTGCTTCTGCTGTAGACAAAGCAATGGTTGCTTGCCTCTTGCTAGCCCAGGATATCAGATTCTCTCCCAAGAATTGACAATTGCCACTGGTAGATTTTCTTTCAATCCTGTCTCCAGCATAGTCAGCATCACAGAATCCAACTAGCTTGTAGTAAGAGGATTTCTTGTAAAGAAGTCCAAGATTAGTAGTTCCTTTTAGATATCTAAAGATTCTCTTAACAGCAGTTAAGTGAGACTCTCTGGGATCTGATTGAAACCTTGCACACAAACATACACTGTATAAAATATCTGGTCTGGATGCAGTTAGGTATAACAAAGTACCAATCATACCTCTATACAGCTTCTGATCAACTTTGGTTCCTTGATCTTCTTTGCTCAGAGTGCAGGTTGGATGTATTGGAGTATTCATTTCTTTGCAGTCTTCAAGATTGAACTTCTTCAGAAGCTCTTTCGTATACTTAGACTGATGAACGTAGACTCCATCTTTGCATTGGTTGATTTGAATTCCAAGAAATAACTTCAATTCTCCCATCATGCTCATTTCAAACTCATCCTGCATTACTTTCGAAAACTCTTCGCAAAGTGAACTATTTGTAGACCCAAAAATGATATCATCAACATAAATCTGAACTATAAGAATGTCTTTCTTCAGAGTCTTTCTGAATAGAGTAGTGTCAACTTGTCCTCGTTCAAAGTTGTTTTGAATCAAGAAATTACTTAGTCTTTCATACCAAGCTCTGGGAGCTTGTTTCAAGCCATAGAGTGATTTCTTTAATTTATAAACATGCTCTGGATGCTTTAAATCTTCAAAGCCAGGAGGTTGTTTGACATATACTTCTTCAGATATGACACCATTAAGAAATGCACTCTTAACGTCCATTTGATACAGGGTTATGTTGTGATTAACTGCATAGGAAAGAAGTAACCTGATTGCTTCCAATCTTGCAACTGGAGCAAACGTTTCTGTGTAATCAATGCCTTCTTGCTGACTGTAGCCCTGCGCAACAAGTCTAGCCTTGTTTCTGATTACTTCTCCTTGTTCACTAAGCTTATTTCTGAACACCCACTTGGTTCCAATGATGTTCTTGTGATCAGGCTTAGCTACTAGATCCCATACTTCATTCCTTTTGAATTGATTCAGTTCTTCTTGCATTGCCAGAATCCATCCTTCATCTCCAAGAGCTTCTTCAACAGAGGTTGGTTCAATAACAGATAATAATCCTAAAGCAGACTCTTCTTGTCTGAAATGCGATCTTGTTCTCATAGGACTTTCTTTATTGCCAATCATCTGATCTTCTGGATGTGAAGACTTGTATTTGAAAGATTGTTTGGATTGACTAGCTTGCAAAGAACCATCTTGAGCTTCATCAGAAGCTTCTTCATTAGGAACTTCAGGGGTTGTTCCAGCTTCTGAAGTATCTTCAGATTCTGGAATCTGATCAGATTCTAAGTTATCATCAGAATCTTGAGATTCTGCATGACTTTCATCTTGCTCTGGAGTTTCACTTCCAGGCACTTTGTCATCGAATCTGACATGTATAGATTCTTCCACACATTGTGTTTCTGAATTATATAGCCTGTATGCCTTAGAGCGTTCAGAGTAACCTAAAAAGATTCCCTTTTGAGCTTTGGCATCAAATTTCTTTAGATAGACTTTGTTGTTCAGGACATAACACGTACATCCGAACTGATGAAAATAAGATATGTTGGGTTTTCTTCCTTTAAAGAGTTCATAAGCTGTTTTGTTCAACAGAGGTCTAATATAGATTCTGTTCTGAACATAACAAGCTGTGTTTACTGCTTCTGCCCAAAAATGCTTAGCCAGATTGTTTTCATGGATCATGGTTCTAGCCATCTCTTGTAAGGTTATGTTCTTTCTCTCTACAACTCCATTTTGTTGTGGAGTTCTAGATGCAGAGAATTCATGAATAATTCCATGTTTTTCACATAAAACCTCAAATGGTTCATTTTCAAATTCTCCTCCATGATCACTTCTGAGTTTCAAGATTTTCATTTCCTTCTCTGATTGAATTTGGATGCAGAATTTACTAAACACAGAATATGAATCATCTTTAGTTTTCACAAATTTAACCCATCACCATCTGCTGTAGTCATCAACAATAACTAGTCCATATTTACTTCCATATAAGGATGCAGTGCTAATTGGTCCAAATAAGTCAATATGAAGTAACTCCAAGGGTCTGGAAGTTGAAACAATTTCTTTCGGCTTGAAGGGACTCTTGACAATTTTCCCTTTCTGACATGCTCCGCAAAGAGCATCTGAGTGATAATCAACGTCTGGTAGGCCTTTGACAAATTGCAAATTGCTAAGCTTAGAGATTAATCTCCAGTTAGCATGTCCCAAACGTCTATGCCACAGCCACTTCTTATCACCCATTGACAAAAGGCACACTACCTTCTGATCAGTCAGTTCTGAGAATTTTATCTTGTATACATTGTTTCTTCGTTTTCCCTTGAAGACTATAGACTGATCATCCTTGTTAACCATAGTGCAGTTGTTCTTATTAAACAATACATCATAGCCACTGTCACATAATTGACTTATGCTTAGTAGGTTATGTCTAAGTCCATCAACGAACCACACATTACTGATTGAGATCAGAGAGTTACCAATGGTTCCAGTACCAATGATTTTGCCAGTCTGGTTTCCTCCAAATCCCACAGTTTCTCCCTCTTTCATGGTTAGGGTTAAGAACATAGACCTTTCTCCCGTCATGTGACGCGAGCAACCACTGTCCAGGTACCAAGCCTTGTGCTTTTCTAGTCCTTTTAGACATACCTGCAGCATCAATAATTTCAGACTTAGGTACCCATATTCTCATGGGTCCTTTTTGGTTAGTCTTAGAACCATTGAACTCCTTTCGTAAGTTACGTCTTGAAGTCATTGGCAATGTTTTCTCCCATACCTTGGGTTTGGAACCGTTTGGTTTAGGTTTCAACTTTCCTTTCACAGTTTCTCTTCTTTGAAACTTAGGCTTTAGTTTTTCAGACTCTGGCTTTTTCAGAGTCTGTTTATCAGACTTTGAATGTTTCAGAGTCTGAGACTTTAAAGCTTTGGGTTCAAAGTTTTTCAGACCCTTTAACTTAACATTCTGAGATTTTGACTTAGTCAGAATCTTAGAAGTAGAAGTTGTAGGTTCTGAATGAGTCACTGTGTTGACTTCATCAGACTCTCTTACAAAGTGATTTTTCAACGCCTCTCTGGCTCCATCAGGACCAGGTTTCAGAGTCATTTCATTTGAGTTTCCTCCAATGAATCCAAGACCCTGTCCTCTGTTCTGATACGTGCTATAGATCATGGATGCAACCCTTGATCTGTCAATTCCAGTAGCAATAAATTCTTGCAGAGCAACATCTTGCTCACTTAAGTATTTACAGCTACATTTCTTGATCAATAAAGAGATATTTTCTTCTTTTAAATCTTCTAATTCCAACAGAGTTGAATTATGTCTTTTTGACAGCTTATCAAGCTGTTGTTTGACTTTCTTCAACTCAGTGGTCTTAGCTTTAAAATGACCAAGAAGCTCTTTGACAGATTCTACAAGTTCAGATCTTGTGAGTTCAGAATATACCTCTGTTTCATTTTCAGAGTCTGCATCTGATTCTGCCTCAGGTGTCTCTTTAACAGATTCGGTTGTAGCCATTAGTCCAAGAGCTACATTGGCTTCACCATCCGCGTCATCATCCTCAGACCCTGACTCATTATCAAGATCTTCCCAGGTGGCCATCAGACTTTTCTTGATCTGCTTCTTAAACTTGCTTGACTTGAAGGTTGGCCTCTTTGACTTGGATTTCTCCTTCTGTAGTTCTTGACACTCAGCAATAAAATGTCCAGTCTTCTTGCAGTTGAAGCAACCTTTCTGATCCTCCTTTTTGAACCCCCTTCCCACTGCTCTTGCTCAGAAATCTCTTGTTCTTCTTAGCAAGGTACTGCATTCTGCTTGAAAGCATAGCCATTTCCTTTGCAACATCAGGATCCTCCTCTGAGCTTTCAGAAGCTGAAGACTCATTTTCAGACTCTTCAACCTTGAGAGCCTTTGAAGACCTTCCTTTTGATTTTAAGGCAATGGTTTTGGACTTTCTTGCAGAATCATGTTCATTGAGACTTAACTCATGAACCTTGAGTGAGCTTACAAGATCTTCAACACTTAAAGTCTTTAAATCTTTAGCCTCCTCAATTGCAGTGACCTTTGGTCTCCATCTAGAGGGTAAGCTCCTTAAAATCTTGCTAACATGATCAGAAGCTATGTAACTCTTCTTCAGTATCTGAAGACCAGATACTAGAGTTTAAAATCTTGAGTACATCTGCTCAATACTTTCATCCTCTTTCATCTTAAATAGTTCATACTGATGAACTAACAGAAGAGCTTTAGCTTCCCTGACCTTTTTGCTTCCTTCGTAGTTAGCATAGAGAGAAGCAAACATGGCTCTAGCAGTAGATTTGTCACTCATCTTCATGTATTCCGTTTTAGGAATAGCAGTGACAAGAGCCCCTCTGATGATATGATGTTTCTTATAGATTTTCTTTTGAGCAGCAGTGTGAAGTTTGCGGTCAATGGCAGCACCTTCGTCATCAAGTTGTAAGTCACCAACACCATCTTCAAGTATGTCCCAGAGTTCTTCATCAAGACCCATGACATAACTATAGAAGTTGGTTTTCCACCAAGAAAATTCTTCAGGATCACCATTGAACTTAGGTATTTTTCCATAATCAGCCTTTTTACTGCTGTTATTGGATCCATAGTCATATGGTATAGCATCACCAGAAGTACCACCAGAAGAAGACGGTTCACTGGAAGACATGTTTTTCTCTGGATCTTTTCTGTTACACGGTTAAGTGCTATGACAACAGAGCCGGAGCTCTGATACCAACTGAAGGTGAGAAAAACACAAGAAGGGGGGGTTTAATTGTGTTAGCTTTTCGCAGCTCTTGAAGAGTGAGAATCTAATTCCTTTAAACTCAGAGTCTGAATTGGATCAGAGTCTGATAGGAGATTAGGTTCTGATTGCAGCGGAATAATCAAGAGATAGAGAGAAGAGAGAACACAAGCAATTATACAGGTTCCTTCCACAAACCGGAAGTAGTCCTGTCCCCCTTGTACTTCCAAGGAGAGTTCACTAAAATGTAATATCAAATTACAAGTTGCTCAAACACACAGTATGAGACTTCCTTGCTCAAGCACACAGGCGAGAGACTTCCTTGCTCAAAGACACAACTAAGAGACTTCCTTGCTCAATGGACGCAGCCAAGAGACTTCCTTTGCTCAAGAACAAAAGCAAGAGACTTTTTACACAATTACATAAAATTGAATAGAGTTGAAACACTTGACAACAATCAAAAATGTGTTTCAATTACAACAAAGACAGACTCTGTTTTACACAAAAGACAGACTCTGTTTTTCTGTGAAACTTAGAAATTCTAGAATACTCAGTTTGTAAGAATCTAAGTTGATGATGTGCTTTTGTTAAGACTCAGTTGAATACGAAAGCAGCGCAATGTAATTTTTCAAGTTGTAGAGTCCAACAATTCTTCAAGTCTTCTATCCTTTATATAGGCGTAGGAAAGAGACGTTGAGTCATCCAGCACATCAGGATGATTTCTGAAGCTTGATCAATGACTGTTGATCTGTTGCTTGATTTGGTAATAGTCCTTCAATAGCATCATTTGAATTCCATTCCCTTTGAGGATTAATACCGGTAGACACAGTTGCCAAGCTGTACGAGGTAGTGGAGTAGTGGAAATAGAGTTTGTACAACGTACTCTGTACTGGCCTGCAATCTTTGTCTTTGTGCTTCCCACGCTCAAGTTGACTTTGAAGCTAGCCGTTACTCCATTTGAGAGTTTCTTTTGCATTGCAATGCAGTAGAAATCCTTGTTAGCAGATTATCAAATTTTTTGGGCTTCAGACTCACTGTAGCACTAAGCTTCTGGTAATCTTCAGACTCTCTTGGTTTTCAGATTCTGATGGTCTTCAGACTCTGATACAGTCTTCAGACTCTCTTTGGCACAGTCTTCAGACTCTCTTCGATGCAGTCTTCAGACTCTCTTTGGCACAGTCTTCAGACTCTCTTCGATGCAGTCTTCAGACTCTCTTCGATACAGAATCACAAGCAACAAGCTTCTCTGGATTATTTGCTCTTTAACATTGTTCAAACAGAATACTTCCTAAGATATAAATCTTGATTGATATCCTGCATACTTAAACAAATATTAGCAATATCCAATTGACAACTTTTTAATACCTTGTTACCATCAAAACTCAAAACGTGGTATTGCTGAACACCTTTGTTCCAACATGCTCTTCTCTAGCACTCCTTGTGTGGAGAAGGTAAAGTCGTTTACTTAATGTAATTCCATTTTAGCCTCTTCAAAAAATAATATTTATTTATAACATAAAACCATAGATTTAATTTGTTTACATCGACAATAGAAAAATCTTTTACAGATATGTCTGACCAAATTATACCAGGATACTACTTTTTGAGTTAATTCCTAAAATATCGCAAAAAATATATTTGACGTGATTTAGCTGGATCTAAAAGAATTTACACCGTCAATACACAGATTAATCTCCAAAACTATGTTTTTTTTAATAGTGATTTATTTACCCGTGCTTGGCACCGGCTCCATACTAGTTGTAACATATGTAAACGGTGTTTCGTATTAACAATTCTCATAAATGTTTCGTATTAACATTTATGATACAGTTGTATCTTGAGGTGACGATCTTGACGGTGACCGGTACCACATGCATATAGAGTCGTGTCTAGGTGTATTGCATACATTTGGTGAAGTTGCTAAATGTATCATATTCAATTATATGTTTGGTGAACCTTGGTGATTTATGTCCATTGGTGAATTTGGTGAATGGTGTACTTGGTGAAACTTGATTAATGCGTGAAGATGTGTACTTGGTGATGTTTGTTATTTTTGGTGATACTTGTACACTTGGTGATTTTAATTGACGATGTTTACTTTGGTGAAAATAATAAAGTGTGATTTATATGAATGGGATTTGATGATCTTTTTGGTGATGATGACTTTCTTGCTTATACTTTGAAATGATGAATTGTATTTTTTGAATTGATTAGGCTAAATGAGGAAAAAGGTGAGCAATTCTTACATTATTTGATGTTGAGAAATGATGAGTTTATGCTGATGACTTGATTAGAGATTGAATATGCTTGATATGTTATGATAGAAGTGTGATAACATGATGTGTATGGAATGGGGGATAATATTCACGAGATGTTAGTATTCTATGAGGGATGGGTATGTATATGTGCTATGCATGAAATCCTTGAATGCTTATGTTTGATTATGTTTAATTGATCTAAATGATGTCTAACCCACAGTGGTCGTTTGGTTGACCGCCTATCTTATTCGTATGAAAGGGTAAACGACATGCATGATTAGTTGACTTGGCTTGGTGAGTATTTTGCTTGAGGAATAGCTTGGCTACTACCTCAGAGTCTAGTGTGTCGGGATCTGATTAGGATTGTTTGTTTATTGTCGTTTATATTTTGAATATATGAGGTGTTTATTTCTCAGCATGTTGAGATTTGGAGTTTTATTTTGGGTGATGTATTATGACTTATTTGACATGGTGACCTTGGAGATTTAATTAGTTGTTGCCGAGATGTTATGAATTGTTCTGATGCGATGTTTTGAGAATTTTTTGGCACTTGGTGAGTTAGAGGCGATGTAACATCTAAATTCTATTTATGATTGTGTTATTAGCGTAAATTATCGCTTTTAGAGTTTATGGTGTTACAATTTGTGTTTTGGAATAAGGAGTAAGTTGGGTTGAATGTTTACCGTTGATTGAGCTTACCTACAACTACAATTTTTATTCGAGCATTGGGATGACACTGTTTGAGGCTTTGTATGGGAGGAGGTGTAGGACTCCGTTGTGTTGGTATGAATCAGGAGAGAGTGCTTTGTTAGAACCGGAAGTTGTGCAGCAAACTACGGAAAATGTTAAGATGATTCAGCAGAAAATGGAAGCTTCTCAGAGTAGGCAGAAGAGTTATCATGATAAGAGGAGAAAGGATATTGAATTTCAAGTTGGAGATCATGTGTTTTTGAGAGTGAATCCCGTGAATGGTGTTGGACGCACTTTAAAGTGTAGGAAGTTGACACCACATTTTGTTTGTCCGTTTGAGATTATTAAGAAGGTTGGAGCTGCAGCGTATCAGATTGCGTTATCGCCGTCGTTTTTGAATCTGCATAGTGTGTTTCATGTGTCTCAATTACGAAAGTATGTTTATGATCCATCGCATGTGATTCAAGTGAATGAATTGGAAGTAAGGGATGGTTTAACCGTTGAGACTTGGACAATAAGGATTGAAAGCTTAAGAGGAAAAGAGATCGTTTTGGTAAAAGTTAATTGCTTGGGACCATCCGGTGAGAGTGCTACTTGGGAGTCGGAGAGTTGGATGAGGGATTTGTTTTCGGAGTTGTTTTCTTCAAGTAATTTTTTAGGAGAAAAATTATTTAAGTGGAGGAGAATTGTAACAACCCATTTTTTTATTGGGATTATTTTAGTTATTTATTATATGTGTTTAATTGCTTGTTTATGTGTTTGATTTGAGATTAGTGGATTTCTAGACGAGAAGGGTACTTTGGTCATTTTTAGCACTGAGGGTATTTTGGTAATTTGAGGTGCGAGGGCGAATTAGTAATTTTAGAACATGGAATATTGTAGTGTTTTAGTGTGAATAGTTATTTCTACTAAGTTAGTAGTAACTTATGGTAAATATTTTGAAGTGGTAATTTATACGATGTTTTAGCGAGTTAAGTATGTCGTAACTTTTTAGAATTAAGTGGTAAGCGTTTTTAGGCCTATTATGAATTGAAGTAACGTAGCCCATTATTGAAGTATATATGGATAACTTATGAGGAAAAATTAAGGTTTAATTATTCATTCACACATTCTCACAAAAGAGAGGCTAAAGAGAATTGAGAGAGAAGAGAAGAATAGAAGAGAAAGAGGAAGACCCAAGTGAAGAGGAGAGCTAGGAGCAAAATGCGAGTGAAGATTCTTGGAGATTAGCTTGAACTTAAAGAAAACAAGGTAAGGGGGTATGTTTGCTCTACTTAATAATCTATAATCAATTTTTAGCTTGAAATTAAATGGTGAATTTGGGTATATGAAATTTGTTGAAAACTTGTTGTTGATGCTTAATTTTCATTATTGATATATGTTAAGTTGTTTAGTTTGAGATTTTAGCTTAAATTGGTGAAAATGATGATGTTGTTGTTGATTAATGTTGAATTCATGATTTATATTCTATGAATGTTGGTGGGTATATGTTTATGTTGAGAATTCATGAAATTGGTTGTGAGATATGTGATGATTGGTTAAGTTGTGTTTTGGTGATTTTTGTGAAAATGGTTAAGTTGTGCAGGATCCTGGAATGTCGATTTTTCGTAGTTTTTGGATTCCTAATGCATCCCTAAGAGTCCTAAAAACCTAAACCTATTTAATTAGGGTGTAATTGGACATATATGAGTGGTTTAACATAGCTTTGGTTTGAAAAAGAATTGATTTTTGAATATGATGAAAATGAGATGAACCTTATTTAAATGAGTTTTGTGAAACAAAGATGCTATGAATGTACTACTGTAGTGTTAATTGATGTATATGAATGAATTGTTGAGGTGTAGGAGTATGGTAACTTACTTTCGTTAAGAAAATTGATAATAGACGATCTTTGTAAAAATAGATGAACTTTGAAAAATGAGGTTTTATGATTTGAAAACTTACAAATGGCTTGTATTCATGTTAATATGATGAAGTAAGAATGAATCAATTGATTGTTGGTGACATGATATGTTATTTATCTTGGTGTGGTTGATTGTCTGTCTGTTATGTGATTTGTGCCTTATGAAACGATATTGTTACCTTATGATGATAATTGTTGACGATGACTCTTTTTGTGATTATGACTTGTTGATTGTGTGGATGTAAATGCTGAGTTTTGGTGAAGAGATTATATAATGGCGAAAATTATATAATATAGTGTTGTGATTTGCGTATTGTAGAGTCTTTACGTGAAAGTCCATGCATTTATACTCATATTGATTCTTTGGTGAAGAATGAAATCCGTAAGGGTTTACGTTAGTTGGTGAAGAACAAAATCCGTATGGGTTTACGTTAGTTGGTGAATAACGAATTCCGTAAGGGATTACGTTAGTGGATTAAACGGTAATAGTTATCTCCCAATCCAAAAACATTGGTACCACATGCATCTAGAAATGTCTAGAACATTGCATGCACACAAGTTTTGATGTAATGTGTCATACTTGATGATGTGACTACGTGATTATGTGCATTGATGAAATTTGGTGAATGTTGTGCTCTCGTGAAATTGTGTACCCGTATATGTTGTTGGTTATGCTAGTACACTTTTAATAAATAGGTTGATGTGAAGATTCCTTGGTGGATGACTTAATTAAGAGATTGTTTAACTTATTTCAACAATGAATATGTTGGTATGCATTGATGGAAAATATGATAATATTCACATGAAGTTGGTATCTTAGGAATGATAAGTATGCGTATGTGTCATGCTTGAAAACCTTGAATATCAGTTTATTTGATTATATTTTATTATGTGGAATATTATCTAACACTCAGTGGTCGTTTGGTAGACCGTCTACCCATTTGTATGAATGGTGTAAACGACATGCATGATTGACTTTTTATTGCTTGTGAGTGTTTGAAGAGTTAGCTTTGGAGTTACCTCTTTATCTTTTTGCTTGGAGTCTAGTTAGGTTCTGATTTAGGAGTGTCGGAACTTTGTTTCCTTATGTCATTTATCTGTGGATAGAATTATGTTGAGACTATGGTTATGTATATGAGACCTTCGACATGGTGTTTAGATTTTATTATTCGTCTACTTGAGAATGATTACATGTTATTGAGATATTTTGTGTATGATGATTCTGTCCGGTACAGTTTTATAAAACTAAGATTTATGCATGTTTCTGAGAAATGATGACGTGACATCTTAGACTCTTTTGAATAATTGAGTTATTTGCATAATTTATTGTATTTGGGGTTTAATTGTGTTATAGGGTGGACTCAAAACCACATACTTCATCCGTCTCAAAATAAGTGTCCTCACACCCCTACCTTTATACCCTCACACCCTTACCTTTATACCCTTACCCCAATATTTGACATAAACTATCAAATTTACCCTTTATATAAAACAAAACAAATTTACCCTTTCACTTTTCACCCCCACATTCCCTAAAACCTTCTTCGTGTGCAAACCCTTTTTCTGGAAAATGTTCTTCCGCTTCTGCTTCCACAAACAAGTAAGCCTCATTTCTTCTGATTCTGTGTTCTTTCTCATCCACTATTTCATGTGCTTGTTCTTAATTGTTTTCCGGAATCATTCACGAATCCTTCAAGGTTTAGGTTTTTCAAGATTTTCTGGGTTAGTGTTAGAAATCCTTCCATAAAATCTGGAAAGTATTGTCGTCGTCCTTTCACGGAATCCTTTCACGTAATCATCCGAGAAATCGTGTTCCCGGAACCGTGTTAACCAAAGCTTTCCGGTTGATTTTCGGAAACCATGTGCGAAGTGTTCTGGTAGGTATCCGGAAAACGCGTACAAAGTATTCCGATTAATTCTTCCCGGAATGGTTTGGCCAAGAACTCTGGTTTAGGCACACACAAAAATTACGTTTTGAATTTTTTTGTTTAACTCTCTGAAATAGCTTTTGTCATGATCTACTATTTTTTTTATTTAGATATACTACTGATCAAGCTTACATCTATATATGCAAATTAATGGAAATTGAAATATAATTACATTGTTTTTGTAGCAAATTGAATTTATTTAGTTATTCATACTATGTCCATTACTTACTTAATTGTGTTATTCCATACTAACTTGTTGTTTGTTGTGCTAATTCTGATTTTTTGAGTTCCTGTCCGCGCTTCTTATAAGCAATTGCTACTTAATGAATCATTGTACATGGAAAATATAGTAAACTTTATGTTAAATTTGGCACTATCAACTTTTTGTTTATGATATACATTGTACTGTCGACTTCTCGTTTATTTTAGCCTCTTAAATTCTAAGCAAACTATCTTTGAAGTATAACTGGTTTTAGGATTCTTTAGATTCTATACACTTCCTGGCTACTGCCCTTTCAATCATGTAGAAGAGATGTACTGAAGAGAGCTACTTGTGGTTGATGTTGTTAATGTCTGCTACTTGTGGTTGATGTTGTTAATGACATGTGCCTATATAAAAATGCACTATGCTCCACTATGAGTGAAAAAAAAAGCCAAAGCTTTTCTTGATATTGTATATGTTTAACTTTTGCAGCAAAAAAGTAAGCTCCTTTACATATGAGTTTGAAGGAGCAATCTGGGACTTGAAACATGATATTTGAAATACTCTATTTCTAGTATTAAAAATGCAGGAACAATATTGTGATCAAATAAGTGTCATTTTGATTGTCATAAAGCATTGCACTAATGGAAAAGTTGAGATAGTAATATCTGAATCTTAAGAATAATGCTATATTTAAGATAGCTATGCAACCCAAAATGAAAAACTAGAGTATCACAAACACAAGTTTGTTTATTCATGCAATAAAATGAAAAACAGAAACACAGTTTCAAATCCTAAAACAAAACTCAAACTTCAATTACTTCAGTGATCTGTGGCACTACCGGTGCAAGGTTTTGCCACTGTTGTAAACGTCCATCAAATGCTACTATCCAAGATGTTGCTTCTGATAAACAAAATTTCTTCCAATCCGGTGTAACTTCGGGCATTGGAAACCCTTGCTTCATCTTTACCTAGAAAAAAAGTTTAATTATTATTCTAAATAAAAGAAATTAGTATTTGAAATTAAAATAATTAATTTTTGTATTTACCTGAACCCAGTGATCCTTGACAAAACCAATGCAAACAAATTTAACACTAGAGAAATGTGAAGTCCTCATAGGAAAGAAGGTTTTACTGGGATGCCCTAACGTTACTAGAATAACATTATACCGATTTGCTATCACGTAACCCATATGCGGTATGGTCATCCATCTCTCTTTAGACTGAGGGTCCCATCCCGATATCTTCAATGAATCTCTTACTTGTTGCAAACGGTTTCCGAATAAAATTTTGTAGAAACTGATATTAGCTATAATCTCACTATCCAACTCTCTGCGTACTAAAGGCCATCTTTCTTCACCATATCCAAGTAACAGTGCAATCGCCCTAAATCCACAATTTCCATTAGGAGCAACATTGACTATGTCATCAACATATGGATGAATATGTTCAGGATATTGCCCCAAAAACCTATGAAATTCTTTTTGCTTCTGGGAGAGTTGCTTCTGAGATGACTGAGACAATTGTATATGAGAGGGTAATTTCTGAGATGGTTGTTTTTTAGATGGTTGCTTCTGAGATGGTTGAGATGACTGTTTCTGAAAATGTAGCTTCATAGATGGCTGTGATGGTTGTTTTTGAGATGATTGCTTCTGAGAGGGTTGAGATGATTGTGTACACAACCTCTTTGACGATCTTTGAGAGTCAGAATATTCATTGTCAACATGCTCCTAATATGAAGGATCACGGTACACATCATATCCCTTTGGTACCTTGCCTTTATCCTTCTTCACTCCTCCTTTGGTTTTGACTTTGTCGGGAGGTGGACATATTGAACTCGTAGCTGGATAAGCAAGTTCAAGAACCTTACTTTTCAATGCTCGTTTTCCAATAATGTCAAGTGACCGAAACCGTCTCCATAATTCCTCAATTGCAGAAGTCATGTCTAGCTCAGATCCAATTTACGTGTCTTCCTCTTGTTGACCTTCCATGCTTAATTTCTTCCACTGAATATGAATTGAATATAACGGTATAGGCATACCACTAATTTTATATCTTCCTAACTCACAAGCACAAGGCAATCCATATGTTATTTTGATTTTGCAACCACGTGTCGATTCGTCGATTTCCATATATCTAACTCTTTCTAACTCAACAACAATGCGTCTCAAAGCAGCTCTAGAAACAAATCCACGCAATTTCTCATAAAATGGACATGTGTGTGCGTGCTCAACTTCATAAAAACTTTTCTGAAATGAAGTTATGATTTTTCCTAATTGTAACTTCATGTTATCATGCATACCCTTCCAACATTTGCATAAGTCACCTTTGTTGTTTTCCAACATTTGCTTTAATTTCCAATGACCAGATTCTACCCAAAATAGAAAAAAATAATCACATATAAGTCAATCCAATGCTATTAAAAAAAATGTTCAAATTAAAAATTAAAATATATAAAATAAAATTTCAATTTAATCATGCCTATTAGTCGTTTGGTTACCCAAATGCATCACTTTGTCGACCCATGCTCCAACAAATTTTTGTCTATGAGTAGTTAACCAAGTTTCTTTCACATAATCCACAAAAGTATTGCAACCAACGCATGTTTGCTCAAACTGTTGCAATCGTTGGTGATACTCAACCTCATTAGGCGATTGTACAAGATCATTCCACAATTTGATCACCACCTTTCGCATATCCTTTGAAATATATTTCTTGCATTTTGCTTTAACATTTTTGTCTATGTGAAACTGGCAAAGCAAGTTAACACTATTTGGAAATACAATTTCAATGGCGTTCATCAAAGCAAGATCCCTATCAGTCAAAATTACTTGGGGAAATAAGCCTTCCTTAATAAACATACCTTTCAATTTCTCTAATACCCAACAAAAGTTTTCTTTCCGCTCCGATTCCATATAAGCAAATGCAACCGCAAATGTGCACTCTGTAGATGTCATACCAACAATTTCGAGCAACGACAATCTATATTTATTAGTTTTGTATGTGTTATCCATAATCAACACAATTGGAAACATGTTCAACAACTTGACTGAATCTGGATGAGCCCACATTATATCTCTCATTACATCCGAGTCCTCTCTTTTTCTGCTCCAACTGACATAATTTTCACCATCTATCAACATTAGCAACTGTTGTATATCTGTTCTATTACCTCTTACCTTTTTTTCTAGCATACTCTTCTTCTTATATATCTGTGTGATTCGAGTGACATTATTTGGGTCTCTCTCTTGCAAGGATAGAAGTATGTGTCTAGGTGGAACATGACGTTTTACCAAATCTTCAACATGTTTATGTTCATCTGCACTTAGACGTCCCACAAATGCATGACCTTCCAATCTATCAGGTAACTCATGGTTGTGAAATCCACATTTTACCTCAACTTTCCAACCGAGACCATCTTTCGACGGTGTTGATCTAATTTTGAATGGACAACCACATTTTTTCGTAGCACTTTGTGTTGAACTTTCAACTCGCTTGTACCTTCCACCCTTGTCACAACCCAAAATTAATTTATTACTTCTTCCTCTCTTTCCGGTCTCTTTATCTGATCTAGTAATGGTAACAGTCACTTTATTTCTATTCCTATCTCCCTAGCCCAACTTACTACTGCTTCTCTTGTATTAAACCTTTGTGTAGTTGTGAATGCAGCAGTGGTGTCTACACATGATTGATCTTTATCACATAATTGAGGTATGTCTGTAACTATTTAAAAATGATATAAAAAAAATAGAACTTTAAAAAAAGGTGAAAAACTAAAATATAATTATTTCAACAAGAAGCTAATACTGAAATGAACATTTAAAAAATATATATAAGCAAGTAATTATAACATCAAGATTGAAGAATATAAGTAAGAAAGTTGGAATTTAAAAATATATAAATACTGCATCGGAAAACTAGCATATATGTTTCCAGTTCCTTGTTTTCTAGAATGAAATTATTTGTATTGTATGATTAACATGAACCGGAAAGTTAGTTATGTGTTTTCCGGTATATATATTCGGAAAGGAGGCTTTTAAGTATTCCGAATTATTTTCGGAAACGTTTACACGAGTGTTCCGAATTTTTTTTCAGAAATGTTTATACGAGTATTCCGAAATATTTTTGGAAACGTTGTAGAGATGAAAAAAAACGGAAATACGTACCTGGAGGTGGGGGTGAACTCATACTGAATTAGGAGATGTTGAAAATGAGGGTGAAAAATTTATGTTTAAAAGGTTAAATAATAAAAGGGGTAAAGTTGGGATTTTTAAAAAAATGTAGGGGTGAAAGTACATGTGTTGGGGTATGGGGTAAAATTTCATTTTCTTTGTCTCTTTTCCAATACAAATACAATATTTATTATTATTTTTCACTAGCACACCCTTATTTATTACCTTTCAATTATCTAATTATAATCTAATAACTATAATAATTAATAAATGTTTTCGTAAATAAGACACATTTCACCATAAAAACTAATACTCCCTCCATCCTAATTTAAGTGAGCCTTTTGCTCTTATCAAGTATTAGTGAAGGAGAGAGAATAATTGTTTTAAGTGCTCTTATCAAGTATTGATGCATTTATATTTGAATTGAGAGTGATGAAAGTAGCATTAATTAAATTTATAATTGGAAAAAAGTAATTAAAATTACATTGAAAAGTAAAATGTGTTGGTTATTTTATGACAATATTTTTTAACCAAAGACTCACTGATAATAGGACGGAGGGAGCACTATTAATCTTTTTCTTAATAACCGTGCAAAACTAAAAAAACACGTATTTTAAGGTGAATGAAATATCAATCCATTTAAATTGATCGGTTAAATGGGCCGATGCGACGTATCAAATCTATTTTACCACCCTTAAGTAGGAGAGCAATAAAAGTCTGAATTATGCTCTTTACCCAACAAGTTTTGCTCGTTACCAACTGAATTTTCAAAAATACCCCTGCGTGAGTTAACTCATGCTAGTGTAAAATCTGCATGACTTAACACACGTTGCATGAGTTAACACACGCTAGTGTTAATCTCTGCGTGAGTTAAGTCTCGCAGAAATTAACACTTGCGTGAGTTAACTCGCGTCATGTTTGTGCAACAAACCAGAACAAGCAGAAACTTATTTTTCCTAATTTTCTTCATTCCTTAATTCATTCATACATCCATTCAGTCAATTGCATCCATTTTTTCATGATTCATTCAAATATTCATTCAATCAAGCATTCACTCATAATTAAAATACGAAGAATAAAGGAATAAAATAACACAAAATGTCATAAATAAAACACAAACGCGCAAATGTAAATATATTACAGTCATATCTGACAAAATGTCATAAAAAACTACAAATATACAAAACTCATAAAATAAGACCTACTGCTCCCATGGACTCCTACTCCTCCTCCGTGGAGCCGGCATTTCCTCCAACACTCTATAATCGGACCGCATACTGTAACACCCCGTTTTCCCAACATATAAATAATGATTAAATTCATCAGAGTCCAACATAAAACAGGATGTCACACTACTTTTTATTCCAAAATCATTTCAACGTAACTGGAGTTAAAACCCACTATTTCAAATAAAACACCTGCTTATAATATTTAAAATAAAGTCGCAGCGGAAAATTATTCAACTTTTAATCCAAAAATTGGCACTAGGCATCAACATCATCAACATAATAAAATACCAATTAAAATGGTCCAATAATATCTTAAAAGTTGCGTAATAAGGAAAAACAACAAAACATAAAAGATATACTCATCCTGTTACATATCAGAGCAAGACTCCTATGACGACACGAGGATCAACTCGCATCTGCACTATTCTTGATCACCTGCAAGTTACTCATACGAAGAGCAACATTTTCAAGCAGAAGGGGTGAGATTTCACATTCAATAATAATAAGCAATAAATTCGAAAGTCAGAATTTAATCAACATACAACTACATCATTTATTAATTGACAAGAACTTCATGTAAATTCAGTTAACAATTATCAATGAATTACAACAGCAACTATTCAACAATGCAACAATGACAACTCGACAATGCAACAACGACAACAACTCAACAATACAACGACACAGCAACAACTCAACAATATGCAATATATTTATGCATGTGGTACCAACAGAGCGTCAAGCTCTCAACAGGATGTCGTAATTCGACTAAACAGGGCATCAAGCCCCCAACTTGACAACTTAAAAGGGCATCAAGCCCTCAACTTAGACCAATGGTTATGCAACAATACAACTTGAACAACATGCAAGGACGTAACACATAATCAAACATCCACGAAAGATTTTTCATGTCAACTACAGCTACTGGAATACACTATTTAATCAACAACAACTTCATAATTAAAACCTAAGTCCAACTCGAAACAGAAACATGTTCAACGACACAAGGTCGAAACAGTTTTTACACTAATTCAACGGATTATCCAAGCTTCTAACAACCTAATTGATTCAACCCTAATTTCTTAAACAACACTAATCAACAACAACAACAACAATTCAGAATTCATGTTTTTGATTAATGAGAATTAGTCTCACCCTTACCTTAGATTTTGTTGGTTTTACAGAACTCTACAGTTTTCTCCCAAAAGCTGCACTTCCACGTTCTCTCTGTTTCTGATTTCTAACCTAATCTTCTACTACTCCCTCCTATTTATAGCCTCTCCTAATCTTTCCTAACAAACTCATCTAATTACTGAATTATCCTTACTTAAATTATTTTATTTTTCTTAAACAAACCTTATTATATTTCTTCAACAAATATAACAAAACAACTTAATAATAATTATCAACATCAACACACAACATCACATATCAACAAATATCACAATTACTTAAATAATTAATAAAAGACTCCAAACTTAATAAAATAATTAATTAAATAAAATAGGGTGTTACAACTCTCCCCCACTTAGAAGATTTTCGTCCTCGAAAATTTACCTTTCTCAAACAACTCTGGATACGACTCTAACGTCAAACTTTCACTAGCCGCTCCTTCCTAGACAACTTTCACAAGGGGTATATCCTTGCCTCTTAGTTTCTTCACTTCACGACCTTCAATCCTTACTGGTAAGGTTTCGATCGTGAGATTGTCTCCCACTTGCACATCATCCCTTGGAATCACATGAGATGGATCTGAAACATACTTCCGAATTTGTGACACATGGAATACATTATGTAAATTCGATAGATGCGGTGGTTAACCCACTCTATACGCAACTTTCCCAACTTTTTCCAAAATCTGATACCGGCCAATAAACCTTGGAGTCAACTTTTTTGATTTCAGCGCCCGTCTGACACCGGTCACAGGAGTGACTCTCAAAAACACATGGTCTCCTTCTTGAAACTCAAGATCTTTCCTACGCTTATCATGATAACTCTTCTGCCTACTCTGCGACGCTTTCATCTTTTCTCTAATTAACTTAACCTTCTCGGTAGTCTGTTGGACAATCTCAGGTCCTAGTACCACACTCTCACCGGACTCGTACCAACACATCGGAATTCTGCATCTCCGGCCATACAGTGCTTCGAACGGTGCCATTCCAATGCTAGAATGGTAACTATTATTGTAAGTGAACTCGATCAATGATAAGTGACTATCCCAAGTTCCTCCCTGCTCAAGCACACAAACTCTTAACAAGTCCTCCAGCGACTGAATCGTCCTCTCAGTCTGTCCATCTGTCTGTGGATGATACGCCGAACTCAAATTCAGCTTAGAACCCAACCCTTCCTGCAAACTTTTCCAAAATCTAGATGTAAATCTTGGATCTCTATCTGTTACAATACTTGATGGAATACCATGCAACTTCACAATCTCACGGATATAGATTTCTGCCAACTGAGGTATAGGAAAACTAATATTTATCGGACTAAAATGAGCCGACTTCGTCAGCCTATCTACAATCACCCAAATTGCATCATTTCCCTTTGGAATATTCGGTAAACTAGTCACAAAAATCCATGGATATGCTATCCCACTTCCACTCTGGAACATCTAAAGGTGTCAATAATCCAGCAGACTTATGATGTTCAACTTTTGACTTTTGACAGGTTAAGCATGCATAAACAAATTGCGCCACATCACGCTTCAACCCGGACCACCAAAACAACTTCTTCAAATCATGATACATTTTTGTAGCTCCCGGATGAATACTCAAATTACTTCTGTGACTTTCTTCCAGAATCATCTTTCTCATCTCAGCATCTTCAGGGATACAAATCCTATTTCGAAATCGCAATACTCCTTGATCATCAACTTTAAAGTCATCATCATCAGTCTGATTTCTTCCAACTATTAAGTCTACCAACTTCACGTCTTCTTTATGAGCCTTTCTGATATTATCCAAAAATTCGTTGGTGATCTTCAACATTCCCATGTTCACACTCTTTGACGACACTTCACAAACCAAACTCAAGTCTCTGAACTGTTCTAGTAATTCTAACTCCTTAACCATCATAGCAGACATGTGCAATGTTTTTCTACTTAAGGCGTCTGCAACAACATTAGCTTTCCCCGATGGTAATTCAACCCAAAATTATAATCTTTTAGCAATTCAAGCCACCTTCGCTGTCTCATATTTAATTCCTTCTGGTCAAATAAGTACTTCAAACTCTTATGATCGCTGAACACTTCGAATCTAGAACCATACAAATAATGTCTCCAAATCTTATGCACAAAAACCACCGCAGCCAACTCCAGATCATGAGTAGGATAATTACGTTCATGAATCCTCAATTGCCTTGATGCATAAGCTACTACTTTATTATCCGACATAAGCACACCACCTAGACCCAAATTAGACGCATCGCAGTACACAACAAATTGTTCATTAGACTTTGGTAATATCAAAATTGGTGTTGTCGTCAAACACTTCTTCAATTCATTAAAGTTGTTTTCACATTGAACATCCCACACAAAAGCTTTGCCTTTACAAGTAAACTGAGTTAACGGAAGTACTAACCTGGAAAATCCTTCAATAAACCTCCGGTAATAACCTGCTAAACCCAAGAAGCTTCTAATCTCGGTAACCGAATTCGGGGTCTCCCATTGCGATACCGCATCAATTTTTGATGGATCCACAACAATACCTCTACTAGAAATAATGTGACCAAGAAAACTTACTTCGTTCAACCAGAATTCGCAATTAGATAGCTTGGCATATAACTTCTTCACTTTCAGCACCTGCAAAACAATCCTCAAATGCTCGGCATGTTCCTCCTCGGACTTGGAGTATATCTGGATATCATCTATAAATACTACAACAAAACGATCCAAATAAGCATGAAAAATACGGTTCATATATTCCATAAACACTCCTGGCACATTAGTAACACCAAAAGGCATCACATTATATTCGTAGTGTCTGTAACGAGTCCTAAAGGCTGTCTTCTGAATATCATCATCTTTCACTTTGATCTGGTGATAACCCGACCTTAAATCAATCTTGCTGAACACACGGACACCTACTAACTGATCCATCAAATCGTCGATCCTCGGAAGCGGATATTTATTCTTTATTGTCACTTTATTCAACTGCCGGTAATCTATACACAACCTCATGCTGCCATCTTTCTTCTTAACCAAAAACACAGGCGCTCCCCAAGGTGAAACACTCGGTCTTACAAACTTTTTATCAAGTAAATCTTCTAACTCCTTCTTCAACTCAGCTAATTCAGAAGCTGACATACGGTAAGGCGCCATAGAAACAGGCTTCGTACCCGGAATAAGATCAATTGAGAATTCTACCTCTCTCTCAGGCGGCACATCTGGAATTTCATCAGGTAAAACTTCTGGAAACTCACACACTACTTGCAACTTATCAATCACTGCTTGATTTTCAATGGACAGGGACGCCATCAAAGAAAACATCGGGATTCCATCTCTCATTACCTGCTTCAACTGCTTAGTAGTCAAGAGCTCAGTCTCTCCTTCTTCTTCTTCGGCAGAGGAAAAACGTACCGTCTTCCTAAAACAATTAATATAAACGTAGTTGTACTCTAACCAATTCATACCTAGAATTACATTCATCCCACTCAACGGCAAACATATCAAATCTACTATAAAATCTCTACCAAACATCGACAAAGGACACTTCAAACATATGAGAGAAGTAGTCACCGAACCCTTAGCTGGGGTTTCAACAACCATTTCCCCATTCATATAAGACACATCAAGACCCAACTTCGAAACAACATCAGCAACAATAAAACAATGGGTAGCACCAGTATCAATGATGGTAATTAAAGGAGTACTATTAATAAAACATGTACCTCTGATCAGACGATCCTCATTAACTGTCTGAGTGCCAGTCAAAGCAAACATTTTCCCTCTAACTAGTTCCTTCTTAGGATTAGGACACTGAAGACTAATATGTCCTTCTTCACCGCACTTAAAACAAACCATCTCATCACGCTTACAATATGCAATTGTATGCCCTTTCCTGCCACAACGGAAACACCGTTTCACTTCACCCACATTGCAAGCATTACTCTTGTGACCTTTCTCTCCACATCAGAAGCAAACAATCTCAGCAGGAGCATCTCTTCTTACAGTTCTATTCTCATCATTTGGCCTTTTCTCATCCTTCACTTTCTGTTTGCCCTTATCAGTAAGAGCACTGTAAGGCTTACCACGACTTTGTTGTTGCTTACTCTTCCGCTCATTCAGAATCTTATAATGAGCTTTGGTGTCTTCCTCATAAATTCTGCAGCTACTCACCAACTCAGAAAACTGACGGATCTTCTGATACCCAATTGCGCGTTTAATCTCAGCACGCAAACCATTCTCGAACTTGATGCACTTAAAGAATTCAGCAGTCTCAGCAGTGTAGTGTGGATAAAACTTAGCTAGTTCGACAAACTTAGCAGCATACTCAGTGACTGACATGTCACCTTGCTTCAGCTCCAGAAATTCAATCTCTTTCTTTCCGCGAACATCCTCTGGAAAGTATCTATTCAGGAATTCCCTCCTGAAAACAACCCAAGTAACTTCACCATCGTTCTCCAGATTCGGACGAACACTAACCCACCAGTCATCAGCTTCCTCAGCCAAACAATGCGTACCAAAACGAACCATCTGAGGTGTAGTGTATTCCATGACCCGGAAAATTCTTTCAATCTCTTTGAGCCAAGTCTGAGCTCCATCAGGATCATATCTGCCTTTGAAGGTAGGTGGATGGTTCCTCAGAAAAGTCTCCAGCATCCGCGCTCCATTGTTACCACCAGCGTTAGGTTGTTGCCCAACAGCTTGAGCCATAGCTTGCAAAGCAGCAGCGAGGGCATCATCGTTTCTTCCTGCCATCTCATTTCACTACATAACGAGAACAGGTTAGTGAAACTCAAAACATAATTGAGCTAACACTCGACACAAACGATTCAATCTACTTGGCTGGACGGACCGACCTGCTCTGATATCAATTGTAACACCCCGTTTTCCCAACATATAAATACATCCATACATCCATTCCGTCAATTGCATCCATTCAGTCAAGCAAAAACTTATTTTTCCTAATAAGTATTTTAAGGTGAATGAAATATCAATCCATTTAAATTGATCAGTTAAATGGGCCGATATGACGTATCAAATCTGTTTTACCACCCTTAAGTAGGAGAGCAATAAAAGTCTGAATTATGCTCTTTACCCAACAAGTTTTGCTCGTTCCCAACTGAATTTTCAAAAATACGCCTGCGTGAGCTAACTCATGCTAGTGTAAAATCTGCATGACTTAACACACGTTGCATGAGTTAACACACGCTAGTGTTAATCTCTGCGTGAGTTAAGTCTCGCAGAAATTAACACTTGCGTGAGTTAACTCGCGTCATGTTTGTGCAACAGACCAGAACAAGCAGAAACTTATTTTTCTTAATTTTCTTCATTCCTTAATTCATTCATACATCCATTCAGTCAATTGCATCCATTTTTTCATGATTCATTCAAATATTCATTCAATCAAGCATTCACTCATAATTAAAATACGAAGAATAAAGGAATAAAATAACACAAAATGTCATAAATAAAACACAAACGCGCAAATGTAAATATATTACAGTCATATCTGACAAAATGTCATAAAAAACTACAAATATACAAAACTCATAAAATAAGACCTACTGCTCCCATGGACTCCTACTCCTCCTCCGTGGAGCCGGCATTTCCTCCAACACTCTATAATCGGACCGCATACTGTAACACCCCGTTTTCCCAACATATAAATAATGATTAAATTCATCAGAGTCCAACATAAAACAGGATGTCACACTACTTTTTATTCCAAAATCATTTCAACGTAACTGGAGTTAAAACCCACTATTTCAAATAAAACACCTGCTTATAATATTTAAAATAAAGTCGCAGCGGAAAATTATTCAACTTTTAATCCAAAAATTGGCACTAGGCATCAACATCATCAACATAATAAAATACCAATTAAAATGGTCCAATAATATCTTAAAAGTTACGTAATAAGGAAAAACAACAAAACATAAAAGATATCCTCATCCCGTTACATATCAGAGCAAGACTCCTATGACGACACGAGGATCAACTCACATATGCACTATTCTTGATCACCTGCAAGTTACTCATACGAAGAGCAACATTTTCAAGCAGAAGAGGTGAGATTTCACATTCATTAATAATAAGCAATAAATTCGAAAGTCAGAATTTAATCAACATACAACTACATCATTTATTAATTGACAAGAACTTCATGAAAATTCAGTTAACAATTATCAATGAATTACAACAACAACTATTCAACAATGCAACAATGATGACTCGACAATGCAACAACAACAACAACTCAACAAAACAACGACACAACAACAACTCAACAATATGCAATATATTTATGCATGTGGTACCAACATAGCGTCAAGCTCTCAACAAGATGTCGTAATTCGACTAAACAGGGCATCAAGCCCCCAACTTGACAACTTAACAGGACATCAAGCCCTCAACTTAGACCAATGGTTATGCAACAATACAACTTGAACAACATGCAACGTTGTAACCGATAATCAAACACCCACGAAAGATTTTTCATGTCAACTACAGCTACTGGAATACACTACTTAATCAACAACAACTTCATAATTAAAACCTAAGTCCAACTCGAAACAGAAACATGTTCAACGACACAAGGTCGAGACACCTACTGACTAACTCGCCAGGGCGAGTGGGGTTACTCGCCATGGCGAAGGGGTAGTGGCTCTCTGCCACGTGCTCGTCGTTGCGAGCAAAGTGCTCGCCGTGGCGAGTGAAAACTGGGTCACTCGCGAGGCGAATAAGGGTGCTCGCCATGGCGAGTTATCTACAGCTCGCGAGGCGAGGATGATCGCTCGCTGTGGTGAGCGACGACGAACAGTACGAGCAACAACCCAGAATTTGTCCCAAAAACCCAATTTTTGACATCCAAACTTCCCAAAATTGATAAGAAACGTCACCTACTGATTAACTACAACCTATGCAACAGTTTTTACACTAATTCAACGGATTATCCAAGCTTCTAACAACCTAATTGATTCAACCCTAATTTCTTAAACAACACAAATCAACAACAACAACAACAACAATTCAGAATTCACGTTTATGATTAATGAGAGTTAGTCTCACCCTTACCTTAGATTTTGTTGGTTTTACAGAACTCTATAGTTTTCTCCCAAAAGATGCACTTCCACGTTCTCTCTATTTTTGGTTTCTAACCTAATCTTCTACTGCTCCCTCCTATTTATAGCCTCTCCTAATCTTTTCTAACAAACTCATCTAATTACTGAGTTATCCTTACTTAAATTATTTTATTTTTCTTAAACAAACCTTATTATATTTCTTCACCAAATATAACAAAACAACTTAATAATAATTATCAACATCAACACACAACATCACATATCAACAAATATCACAATTACTTAAATAATTAATAAAAGACTCCAAACTTAATAAAATAATTAATTAAATAAAATAGGGCATTACACATACCCTCCAAAATGCAAAAAAAGAGTGGATGTGAATACACATTAGGAACTCACATTGCAATCTCCACTCTGGCTTTGATGTTGCCGATGATCTGGAATGGGTCGGAAGGATGTTTGGTCCACTGCTACTCAACAAGAACCTCCTCGTAGGGAGGGACATGAGTTGTGTATTAGGAACGGCAACATGGGCATTGATAATAGGATGAGATACATGGTAGAACCATTTTATGTACCCCCTAGAATGCATCCACTCCTCACCCTCCGGGACCGGCTCACCCCCTCTGCTGCTGGTTTAGGACATGGATAACAAACTACAAGAAGGTCATAACCACCTCCGCTTACTCAAGAGGCTCAATCATCGTATGAGGTATGTGAACGGTCTAAACATAGTTGTACTGCCTCAGAACCCGCTCCGACAAATGATACACCATCTTGGCTTTGCCGGATATGATCTATCCAGAGTACCAACATGCGTCCTAAAAAGCCGTTAGGTCTCATCGGCGCTCGTATGACCTCCAGATGACATGAGCATGCTCCATCGAATCCATCCATCATCTATAGTGTCCATCATCAGAAAATTCCCTGGGAGGTTTCCATCTACCCACATACGGGTCATCCCGGTCGTAATCTTCATAAGGACTTCTCAAAACGAGCTGCCTGAAATGGGCCAAAACTCATCTTTGCAAACACAAAGAGACAAAACTATATCAGCACACAAGTATCATACAAACAACTATACAATTTACGATTCACTAAAAAAATAAGCAAAAAATATATTACCACTAGCAAGCTCATGTAACCACCAACAGATGAGTCGGAGGTAAGAGAAAGCTGCTAATATAGGAAAGCAAGACCCATCCCACCCCATGACTACTGAAACTCATCCAAATCCTGAAGCGTAAGAAGCCACATCCGATTAATGGTTTTGATGTTCTTGTTGGCAAAAAGGGTGTAGCCAAGCAAGAGCAACAAAAACACAATCATAACAACAGCCTGCTCAGCGTGCTCCTCCTCTGTGTCAGGCTCCACCAGCTGATTATACCTATTCCACAGTTGTTCGTAATGATTCTTCAATTCAGTGAAACTGACATGAGCACCACAATGTTTATTAACTTGCTCCATCGCCTCCTCCTCCGTAAAACATAGCTCATCCTGCAACAACTCTATGCCCCGCTTATGGTTCATTTGCAATTCAAATACAAATAAAAATAAAAATTACGTAAGTAAATTTTCTAAGTAAAATAAACAACATATCATTAAACATGTAATATTCTAAGTAATAAAAAAAATAATAAACATGAAATATTTTAACATAAATATAAAATAAGTAAAATAATCATTAAAATAAGTAAATTTTAATATTGTAACATAAACATTAAATAAGGAAAATAATTCATGTAATATCATTAAATAAAATAAAGCAATTATACTTACTTTTTTATCGCCCCAAAGCTTGCATGCCACATGTTTACCGAAGTTCGGTAAAAGCGACAACTAAGAAGGCCCTCATGAAAATCCCTCCGGTCCAGCCTCAAACTCCATAACATGCTCCCCCTGAGCCTCAGCCTGCTGCTGAGATACTGAGGCTGATACGCCTCCTGCTGATACTGAGGCTTATACGCCTCCTGTTGATAATGCTACTAATACTCCTCATGCGGATGCTGATGATGTTGATACTGATACTGCATTGGGTCCACCATCTGGGATGAACCCGACTGTGATGATGATCCCCCCGCAACATCAGTCCTACCAAGTCTCGTGCCCCCACGTCTCCCTCGACCACCTATAGGAGGCCGTACTGCTTTCTTTCTCTTTCGTGCATTACTAGTAGAGGACTTTTTCCCTAACCTAAGTCTGTCATGTCTCTGAGACATATCTCCACAACAATTCAAAAACCAAAAAATTAATGATTTTTTTCATAAACAATTAAATTTCAGCATTGTCATTTCAATCCGTAAACTATCCACATTGCAGTCAAACTAACTATAATCAACATTAACACACCAATTTCTAACTAATTTCATCATTAACATTGAAAAAATCAAAAGAAAATTCATTGAGACATTTTATCAAACACCTTGAGTCCATCTTTCAATCAACTTAAAATCAAACAATTTCAAAACCCTAAAACTATCACATTGCACTCTAAACTACAATTTCTAACTTAAGTCATCATTGACAATCCTAAAAACTAACATGCAAGCCAAATTTCTTAAAACCTAAAAATGTCAAATTTCTTCAAAAAATAAAAAAATTTAACAAAAAAAAACCAATGAAGTAGGATAAGCAACACTTGTTGATTTGCGTGATTTGATGATGATTTGGTTGAGTTTGATGAATTCGAAAAAATGAGGAGAAAATTCGTATTTTAAAGTTTTGGAATGTATGGGTTATGTTTTCTGTTTTGCTGTGTTATAACACTCAGGCTACATTGCATTACTTAACTCACGCAATGTCATTTAAGTCACGCAGAAACATAAGTAGCGCGAGTTAACTCACGCATAATAATTTCGTCTTTTCAATTTGGAGCGAGCAATTTATGTTGAGTAAATAGCAGATTTCTAAAAGTCCTACCATATAGGAGAGCAATAAAAGTCTTACCATAATCCAAGACACATAGGATCCCGACATCAGCAAAGTTATGTCCGTTTCAAATCCCGAAATTGGACTCATTTGTCCCTCCAAACCTACATATAACGACAAAAACAGACATCTCTATCTAACAGATTTCAGTTGCTGACGTGGCATTAACCACCACAAAAAAAAAAAAAAACAGTTAGCTCCAATCTCTCTCAGAAAGACAGAGAGAGACAAAGCCTATCGCTTCTCGCGTGTTCCACATTCGCCAAAAACTCTACGAATTCGAAAATTCCAAAAAATAAAATTAAAAAATCGAAGGCATTGTCTCTCTTAACAATAAATCTCCGAAACGCAACGTTTAATTTCTACATATTCGTTTCAATGCGGTTTCAACGACCCTAACTTCTTCAAAAATCGTTAACATTTTCACCATTTTCGTTGATTTGTTTCAATCTCGCAGATTCTGCATTGTATCATTCCACATTGCCACGTTCAATGCGTTTCAGTTGAAAGATTCAACGGAATTTGAAGATTTTGGTGGTGTTGGAGGTACACGCGCGTTTCTAGGGTTTGTTTTGAGCTCTTGAGGCAATTTTATGAAGGAAGTGGTTTTATTGAGCTGAATGTGTTCGCAATTTTCTATGTTTGATGAATTTTTCTTAGCTATGGGGTAGATAAGATAAAGAAGTTATTGTTTTTGATCAATTTGAGAGTGGTGAATTAGGTTTGAGTTTTTTTTTTTTATTTGATGGGTAAGGGTTTGATATTGCTTTATGGTATCTGTTATTGTTGTTGTTGTTCAAATGGGTATTGGGTCCATTTACATGAAGAATTTCTTATTGCAACTTGAATGGCTGATCTTCAGAAAGGCGACTGTAGGGATATCGAGCAGGTTCGATATTTGCTTTCTTTACTTACTTTCTAGTTTAATGTAAAGTTTAGAGAAAAACATGACATTCACATTCTCATTTTACCTGCGTTTGGATAAACAACTTGGGCCGTGTAGATTTTGTAGTAAGGAGAGTAGATCAGATGGAGGATATTCAAATCACTAGAGGCAGAGGAGGATCTAGAAAAACTATACGAGAAACTGTTAAGAAAGATTTAAAGATTAATGAGTTGGACCGAGTTATGATTTAGGATAGAACATTATGGCGTAATTTGATCGATGTAGCCGACCCCACTTAGTAACAACTTAATTTGCAGCTTATCATGATAAGAGTTTATGCACGAACTATTTCTGTAACAAAAGATAAACCGAAGTTAAATTGTTTTCGTATAAGCTATAAGTTGTTTTCATAAGCTATCTTATAGACTTTATGTAAATAAGTTGAACATAGCTTATGAACATGTCATAAACTTTTCATAGGTTCTCCCAAACAGACTCACAAGTGTTTATGCCTGCAGGTAAACTCAAATAAGTCAATCCAAGCAGACCCTTAATTAAGAGCTTCTTAAATAAATCTTTATGTATCAGCTATTTCTGTAAGAGTGTTTCATTAATAAGTTGCTTTGCTTAGTTCTTTTTTAGTTTAATGTTATGTAATGATTAATGTAAAGAAACAAAATATGTGACATTCACCTTCTGATGTGCAACTTAATTAAGTGCTTCTTGAATAGTTATTTCTATAATCAAGGAGAAAATATGATCAAATTGTTATTTTATAGAAGTTGTAAGGTGTTCTTGTAATGTTATTTACTTATTGAAATAAGTTGGAAACAACTTATTGATATATCATATGCTTTGTCAAACACTTACCTATTTCTTGGAAGCAACTTATTTTATTGTTTAATTAATATACTTTGAATTATATGAATGATAATTTATAACGGTTTTCTTGAATCTGGAAGCAGAGGTCTTCCCTCTTGCTTTGCAGTTTTATAGTAATAATATCATTTTCTTATGCAAGTACCTAACTTTTATTGTCCCTTTTATAGGCAATTACATCTCTTAAGAAAGGTTCATATCTTCTAAAGTATGGGCGAAGAGGCAAGCCAAAGTTCTGCCCTTTTAAGCTTTCCAATGTAAGTTTCTGTGGTGTTTTTTCTCCTAAAACTTTATATTAGCCAGCCCATAATGATATTAAACTACCTTTTTCTTTTTAGATAAATTTTTCCATCTGACCTTTTGATTTTTTCGTTACATATTTGATAAGATATTAACAATATTCACATAATGGAAAGTGATATACACAGAACAACAATTAGTTTCATCATTTTCTGGTCCTATCATGTGTGTTCCCACTTCATGCAAGATATGAATCATTACATTGTTTTGCTATCACATTTCGTAGAACCTTGACTCAGTAGCTTATCATCATAAATAATGGTAGACGTTTAACTAAAGCATTGATGATTTGACTAAGCATAAAAAGAGGTGCTTACTTGCGTTGTAAATCCTTCATTACCTTACGAAACTATAAATGAAATGATGACAACAAAAACATGATAATAGAGTAAAATTGTGATAGGAACCAAAGGATCCTACCAATGAATTAACAGTAAGGTAACCAAAGAAGAACAAATGGTGATTAAAGAAAATAGGGTGCTTTATTGATACGAACGAAAATAGTAAAATAGTAGCAGAGAAATTCTCTAACTACTCCCAGAGCAAAGCTCTGATACAACTCAGAGAGGGATCCTACTCTGGCCCTGAACAGAAAACTCAATCTGTCATACCCTACAACTCCTAAGAATTCCCCTTTATATACAAATAAAGAGAACATTCTAGTATTTAACCCTAATGGGCCTTTTATTATTTAATCCTAATCCTAATGGGCCACTTACTAATCATCTACTTAAACCTAATTAAATACCTACTAGTTACTTAAAACACCCTCTCATAATGGATCCTAACAAATTGCTATTAAATATATAATCACGTAGTGAACTACAACAGATTTTAGGACAAACTAATCTTGTTTTAAGATAAATAGTACAATATTCTTAGGTCCCAAATAGCCAAAGGCATGCAAAATTATGCTTCGGAAAAAGAAAATATCAAACTCATTTTCTTTAGTGCAATATCTTTGTGATGTTATATATAAAGCTCCTATATATTATGTACTTGTTTCTGATTTAAGACAAGCATATACT
Organism: Medicago arabica; assembly: GCA_946800305.1. Classification (NCBI taxonomy): domain Eukaryota; kingdom Viridiplantae; phylum Streptophyta; class Magnoliopsida; order Fabales; family Fabaceae; genus Medicago; species Medicago arabica. The sequence continues at coordinate 32,737,039 of OX326968.1, forward strand.
TGTCAATTCTACATAATTGAAGCTTCATATTTTTTGAATAAATTTGAAATCCACTTGAACGAGAAACATGGGCATATTATGTGCTGTTCTATTCAATACTTTTTGGTTGTCTACAGGATGAGTCTCTACTCATATGGTACTCTGGCAAGGAAGAAAAAAAAGTTAAGCTTAGTACTGTTTCAAAGATCATTCCTGGGCAGCGAACTGTAAGTTTGTAAGAACTCCAGACACAATTTTCAGCCTAATCTGCATGCCTTTATATAACTATCCTTTTTTTTCCACTTTGGCTTACTGCTCAGTACTCATTATTTTGATTTGTTATCAATAATCCAGGCAACGTTTCAGCGGTATCCCCGACCTGAAAAAGAGTATCAGTCATTTTCTCTTATATACAATGATCGGTCCTTGGATTTGGTGCGTCCACTTTCTGTATAATTGCTATGCCAATTAAACCTGCCAGTCCTTTATTGAATATTGTCTTAATCTTTTGTTGTCTCTTTCATTGTGGCAAAAAGCTAATCTGGCAGTTTTTAAATAGTGCACGAGTTAGATAGGAGATTTTGTAACTTTAAAACTTCGTGATCTGACCGACTCCACTGCTAATCTATGCACAGATCTGCAAGGATAAAGATGAAGCTGAAATCTGGTTTGCTGGTCTGAAAGCATTAGTTACCAGAGGTAACTATCGCAAGTGGCGATTTGAAACAAGAGCTGAAAGTCTGTATTCTGAAAGTCCAAAGTCTGGCACAAGAAGATCCACTCCATCATATACACAATTTGTCTGTGACAATAACTTTCATCTTCTTTTGCTTCATACAGCTCACATAAACTATTAGGCACTAAAACATTACTATATTTTTCATTCTTACTAATTTTTAAACAACAGGACCCTGGAGATGTCGATGGAATTGCTTCTTCGCCAAATAAATGGGTAAAGGCTTTCTCTGAAATTATTTCATACACTGCGCCTACCAATAGCCCCAGTCAAGCTGAATCAATTACCAATTACTCTATATCTTCTGAGTCCGTGGATAACTCAAGCAATCGAAATTCTGCATCTGAGGCAATTCGAGTTAGTCTATCCAGTGCTGTAAGTTCATCCAGTCAGGGTTCTATTAATGAAGATTTTGATGCTTTAGGTGATGTTTTTATTTGGGGAGAAGGTACCAATGATGGAATTCTTGGCGGTGGTCTGCATAGAGTTGAAAACCTATCTACTTCTGAGATGGATGCATTCCTTCCCAAGGCATTGGAATCAAAAGTGGTTCTCGATGTTCAGAGTATTGGATGTGGCTATAAACACGCTGTTCTAGTTACCAAGCAGGGAGAAATGTTTAGCTGGGGCGAGGAGTCAGGAGGTAGGCTTGGACATGGTGCAGAAGTGGACGTTTTTCAGCCTAAGCTCGTTGATACTCTTAATGGCATGAACATTGAGTTAGTAGCATGTGGAGAATATCATACTTGCGCTGTTACTTATTCTGGGGATCTTTATACCTGGGGTGATGGTACTCACAATTCTGGGTTACTTGGGCATGGGAATGAAGTTAGTCACTGGATTCCTAAGAAAGTAAGTGGTGCATTGGAAGGATTACGTGTATCATATGTGTCGTGCGGACCTTGGCACACAGCTATTGTTACATCAGCTGGACAGTTGTTTACATTTGGTGATGGAACTTTTGGTGCCTTAGGCCATGGAGATCATAGCAGCTCAAATATTCCTCGGGAAGTAGAAACTTTGAAAGGGTTGAGAGCAACCAGGGTTTCATGTGGTGTTTGGCACACTGCTGCAGTTGTTGAGGTGATAAATGAATCTGTGGAATCTTCTAGTCAGTCATCTAGTGGAAGACTGTTCACCTGGGGGGATGGAGATAAAGGCCAACTAGGAGATGTTAATAAGAAACCTAGGCTAGTTCCCGTGTGTGTAAATGCTTTGGCTAATGAAAACATTTGTCGTGTAGCTTGTGGCCACAGTCTTACAGTTGCATTGACAACATCAGGACATGTATATACAATGGGAAGTACAGCTTACGGACAACTTGGTTGTCCTGCAGCAAGTGGGAAGGTCCCTACATGTGTTGAAGATAAAATTGCTGACAGTTTCATAGAAGATATTGCCTGTGGTTCGTATCATGTTGCAGTCCTGACTTCCAAGGCAGAAGTTTACACATGGGGAAAGGGTTTAAATGGGCAATTAGGTCATGGTGACAATGGTCACAGGAATAAGCCCACACTTGTGGAGTTTTTAAAGGATAGGCAAGTGAAGAGTGTTTTTTGTGGTTCAAACTTTACTGCTGTTGTTTGCCTTCATAAATGGGTACCGAGTGTTGATCACTCTGCATGTTCAGGCTGTCGTAATCCATTTAACTTCAGAAGAAAACGTCATAATTGTTACAACTGTGGACTTGTTTTTTGCAACGCATGCACCAGCAAGAGATCTATGAGAGCTTCCCTTGCTCCAAATACCAACAAGACATACCGTGTTTGTGATGACTGTTATTATAAACTTAAGAAAGCTGCTGAATCAGTAACCTTGCCAAGTCCTAGCTCGAGAAGTGTCATTTTGCAAGACAATAAGGCCACTAAAACACAGGGAACACTATTAAGACTTTCTTCGTTTGGTTCTAATATTCAATCCGAAAGCAGCCACTCAAAGCTTCCAGAATCACACGATAGCTATATTTTTCCAGTTTTGAATGGAAAACTACAGCTGCGGGTTGTTTCTAAATCATCAAACTCTCCTTCTGGGGAATCTAGGAAATTCCAGTCTATTTCTGAGCTTGCTCCACGAATATCTTGTCAGTCAACCTCTCCAGTTTCATCAAAGTCAAGTCCACGACAATCCTGTGAAGATATTATGCAGTCTGATTTAAAACACAGAAATGATATTCTAAGTCACGAAGTTATAAGTTTAAAAGCACAGGTAAGCTTGATCAAATTTATCTAATTTGTAATTTTATGCGCATACCCTATATAACTGATTAGTTAATCGTGATGAAATTATACAATAATCTTTGTGGTCAACCTTGTCTTCTAGTGATGAATTTGGTATTCTTTCTTCATGCTTATGTTCATTCCCACCTGAAGTGTTTGAAGGGGGCTTTTCATACAAAATGTATGTGCTCTGGATTGTCAATATCGACCTGTTTACGACTGATGCATTGAAGAAAATTTATTTTTCTGAAATTGTTTACTAGCTTCTAGAAACATGTATATTATGCAGTTTTTTTTAATATACGTTTTGCAAGCTTATTACATTTTTATTATAGACGCTATGCTTCTTCCATAGGCTGTGAAATAATTTATAATGCGTATTTTTTACTTGCCATCATGAGCAGCCACTTTGTATTAAAAACTTTATTAGCACCATTTTCATTATTTTCTTGCATCTTTATGTACTACCTTTTATTCAAATCTCAGGCTTCAGTATAGTCTCATCTCATGATAATTGAACTAGACAATTATCAATTTGTTGAGTTAAAATTAATATGGCTTTCAATTTTCTAATATCATTTGCGTTATTTATTCATGAACCCTATATGTTGAAAAGGCTTCAAGTATCTCTCATCTCAAACTGATCAAATATACATGGTAGGTTGAAGATCTTACTCAGAAGTCAAAAAGTCTTGAGGCTGAACTTGAGAGAACGTCAAAGCAATTGAAGGAAATGACTGCAGTAGCTGCAGATGAAGCTGGGAAGTGTAAATCTGCAAAAGAGGTTATAAAGTCATTGAAAACTCAGGTTGGGTATTCTTCTATTGACACAATTTATTTCTTAATAATACAAATCCCCCATAATATGAGGTAACTCAAAAAAAATATTGGAGGAGGATTTTTAGGGTTTTGGTGGACTTAGAAAATTTCTTCATATCCTTTTATAATACTTTCAATATCTCTCTCTCTCTCTCTCCCTCCTTGCGACACCTTCTACTTCTTGTGCCGCCGCCAACTGCGATGCCATCTCATTCCTATCCCGCTGCTTGCAGCGCGTTCTCCTCCTTCCCCTGCCTCCCTGTTTTTATTTTTTATTCAATTTTGAACTCTAAGTCACATGTCAGAACGGTTTGAACTCTGTTTTTATTTCCTATTTCTATATTTAGTTATCTTTTACATATTTATCCCCAATTATTGATATCATAATGAGAAAAGGAATTTACATTTCCCAATGACAAATTAAATAGGATCATTTTTGTGAAGAAGTATAATGCATGTCGAATTTTGAGATGGGGCAAAGAAAAAGTGGAAAAGGATATAATTAAGGGACAAAGGGAGTATAATTTCTCCCTTTGTAGGATCTTGTAGTTACAATCTTTCACCCCCTCCCAACCCAATCCCAAGTAAGATCGAGAGTTTGACATCACCAGTTACCGTTATTTCATATGGAGATTTAGTATTTAAAAGCTTAAGCTATGGAGCAAAAGATTGTCATTACCAGAAATAGGTCCGTACCCAGACCACTTACGTTTGGATTGAGATTTCAGAGACTGTAGATAAGTAAGAAAATAAAATGAATTTGAAATTTGTCCTGTTTGGATGAGGAGAAAATGGAGAGAAGGGTAGGGAAGAAATATATTTATTACAGCAAGGAATTCAAATTCTTCTTTTTTTTTATTTTTCTCCTTGTTAAGTTCGAAAACTTCCTACCTAATATTTTCTATACCCCCTTAAACACTATGTTTAATTATTAAAGTGTTAATGGAATTGATTTTGACTACTAAGAAGTTAAGTTTTAAATGCATTGGAATTGAGATATTATGTATCTATGATTATATTGCTTTTGACCTGTGGCTTTGAAGGGATCCTGGTCTAGATAATTGCTATTGAAGTTTAACTTTCATCTGCTTTATCCCTAGATTATTTATCTCTGATGTTGTGGACGCAAAATTATGTTACAGTTGAAGGAAATGATGCAAAGATTACCAGAAGTACATGATGCTGACTCAAGCATAGATTCCTATGTTGAGACCACTAATAGTACTGTAGATCAATCCTTAGATGAGAGTCATATAACAAACACTATCACTCCCCAAAACGAAAGTGGCAGCAATGCAGAAAATATGATATATCCTAATGGTGCCACAGCACAAAATGGAAAGGCAGAATGGGTTGTGCAAGATGAACCAGGTGTGTACGTAAGTTTGTCCTTGCTTCCAAATGGTGGTAATGAACTTAAGCGCGTTCGCTTCAGGTATTTATCCGTTGCTACCCTCTAATTTGTTTAATATGTCATAACTTCATGACATTCTTGCATGCTGGATTACGACAATATAATTAACTCATTGTCATCAAAGCATAAAAACTATTGCAGAATAGTTCAGGACAGAGCTTGCCCATTTTTTAATTCAATACTGTTATGAAGACATTATTTTATACTTTTGATTTACTTACTAATCCATTTGCCAAATCTATGAATAGACCTCATATTCCTTCACTTTTAAGTTGTTTAAAATAAAATTTAATGACATTGTTGACTAAAATATTTTCATATATTGTGAAGACTCGTAGAAGCACTAGTAGAGAAGGTAGATCAAATAATGACAGTCCAATATTTATAGGTAGGAAAAGACAAGGAAAACCATAGGCCAAACCATTCAAAAGGATTTTGATTCGTATTGTATTTGACATGATTTTACTATCCAATATTCTAGTGTCTCTGGAATCTTGATCCATGTAATGGGCCTACTTGCGGAGATAATACTTTGGTCATTGTATAGTTGAGTAAAATATATTCGTTTCCATGCCATGCCTTAGGTCAAACTAATATTTTTCTTTGTACTCTTTTCTCAATCAATTGTTTTTTGGTTAGACCCCTGACAAATGTTCATTTGCAAATTAATTGATAGTTCATGCTAAAATAGAAGTATCACTTTTACAATTATCCTAAATTAAATGTTTTGACAAATATTGGCTATTAAAACTCAGACATCACCAAGTACTGGTGTCAACCGGTGGGTAATCAATCCTTACCCGTTCACTGTTGATGCAGTATGATGCTACAGAATCAATCTAACGACATATAATTTAATTTTCCTTTGTCAATGTTATCAAAACCTCTGATTCCTAAGTGAGTGATAATAAGAACCAACTTATTAAAAAGAAATGAAGTTACATGCACAAACAACCTTTCTATTCTGGCAGTGTACATCAAACGTTAAAGAAAAAAGTTTTAATTGGTATAGGACAATGTGTCGAAATAAATAGGAAAAATTACTCTCGTTGTCCCTCAACTTAATTTCAGGTAACGATTTTGTCCTTTATCGTTTTTTTTTGTTGTCATTTTGGTACTTTTAGTCCATTTGCATATGGATTTTTAAGCTTTAAATCTATGATTTTATTTTCCTGTGAGCTCTCAGCCTTCAAATTTATGGTCCTTAAGCCATGTTTGTATATGAATATTAGATGAAACTTGAACATCCGTATGCAAACGGACCAAAAGAACCAAAATGACGTAAGAAAAAGATAAAAGGCAAAATTGTTACCTGAAATCAAGTTAAGAGACAATGAGAGTAATTTTGCCAAATATATAATATTAATTTTGGATGTTGAAGTATTTTTTCTTTATTCGCATTCTAGTATTCTGATTTCCAGAACATTTACTCATTATCAAAACTGATTTTACAGTCGAAGGCATTTCACAGAACAAGAAGCTGAAAAGTGGTGGGCTGAAAATGGTACCAAAGTATTGGAGCGACACAATGTGGCAGCCTTGTAGAATGCAAGAGAACCTGTTTACTTGATACAAAAGTCAACCATCTATCTGTGATGCCATGGAAACAGTAAATTTTTTTCCTTCTCTCTCCCGAAATTGAGAAGGATCTTTTGTTCAAATTAGACAAGGTAGGATACAAAATTTATGGGAAAAAACCAGAGTATGAAGAAAACTTGTTGCTTCCCACAGAAGTTCTAACCCCCACCCGTAAAATGAATAGAGGACTTTCTTGTACTCACTATTCATTGACGAGTGTTGCGCAATTCATCATTCATCTTGGTCTTTCAACCCCCTCATGGTACAGCAATGTGTGTGTTTAACTTGCAGCTGAGGATTATTTTGTTCAGTTCATTTTCATCTAATGTATAGCTACTTTATCTTAGGAAACTAGTCAAGTCTTGTTACTCTTTTTGTCAATGTGCTCATTCTATAGCAAGGCACTGCAGCGTTTAACTGTTTGTTTCTTTTGAATTTTGGATATCCAATAACTTAACATAAACATTCTCTGCATTCATAAGCTAAATAGTTACTATTCATAACTAAAATACAAGGAGGACTATGACCATGCATCTACCTAAAAGGGTGCACTGCACAGTAAGTTAGTTATTTTTTGAGCACTTTATCTTGATAGGTTTGTGTTGTGTTTGGGCATCGATTTTGAAGGAGGCGTCATATTTCTTTAGAGTAAGCTTGTTTTATTTTTGGTTACCGAGTAAGCTTGGATGAGATAATTGTAAGTTATAAGAAAACTAGAATTCTAAACAATTTAAATGCTTCAGCTGAATTCTTTTCGTTTAATTTTTTTTTGTTTGAATATAGTAATAAACCTATTCATTTTTAAACTTTGTTGGGTTATTTTTATAAATTTTATTTTTTTAGTGTAAAAGTACAAATATATAATGGAAAGTGGTTCAATATGAAAATTCAAAAAAATTTGGGTCAAATTTAAAATTTTAGAAAAGTTGAGAACCTATTTAAAAATATGAAAACTAGGGAACTTAATTTGCAAAATTTTTAAATTTATATGGACCAAATCAAAAAAATTGGAAAATTTAATAGATCAATTTATAACAAAAAAAATTGGAACTAATGTGTAAAAGTTTGAAACATAAGAATTAAGCTGCACAATTAATAAGGACTGATTTGATATTCAGGTAGTATATAGAGTAAAGAAGTTTAAAATTCATAGTATATATTTTATATATTAAAATTCTCCAAATTTAGTTTCAACAATATACTTTATGAAACCAATTTCATTTTAAAAATTATTTAAAGTTATCATTCAAAGAATATAGCTTACATGGAAGAATTTGAATTCCAATCTAAAATTAACGTTATCTCAAAAAGATTCCTCATAAACACACTCATTAAATCTTCCTTTTCCTACAAGAACTCATTCAATCTTACTTGAATCCATTAATGTCAAATATTCAATCCTTAATTACTACCATATTCTTTTATATGATGACACCTTTTTCTCCCTTCGATGTTCAAGATACAATGGTTTAGAATATTCCAATTCAAGCAGGAAAATCGAAACCTAAATCATTTTTTTTAAGAACCTAAATCATATTCTTTCAAAGTATATATTGGAAATTCCTCCTTTTATTTGAAAAGGCATATGTGCCGGGTTTGAAAAATTGTTCCTGTGTTAAAATTTTGGCCATCAATATGCCACTCATTGGAAAGTTTATTCTTTTGTAAATGTTTGGTATTCAGAATTTGCAAAGTGTTTGTTGCAATAACAATGTAATTCTATTCCTCAAGCTGAACCTGAATCTGATTCGGATTATGATGTCATTATGGTTCAATAATTTATATTCATTTGTTTACATACATGATGTTATGTTACCTGTATATCGGGTAACTATAAAGTGCATTCTAATTGTTATTGTTATTAGATTAGATTTGATAGATATTGTCTCTATTGTTCAATTTTAATTTATTAAATATGATTTGGACATTATTTTATTTTTTAAACTCATCGGAATTCAGATGTGGATCGAAGATGGAAGTCGAAGTTACGGAGGCCAATCTAGCAGCTCCTCAAAAGGCGCACGAAGTTAAGAAAATTGCTCTTCTCCCAACAGAAAATGTTTATTCTCATACAAACTGACTAAAATATCTCATATGTGAGTTAACTCACCTTCGGTGAGCTGATATTGTTATTGTTATTAGATTTGATAGATATTGTCTCTAAAAGTTTATTCAATTTTAATTTATTAAATATGATTCAGACACGATTTTATTTTTTAAATAAAATGATCTGATCTCGGATGTGGATCGAAGATGGAAGTCCAAGTTACGGAGGCCAGCCTAGCAACTCCTCAAAGGGCGCGCGAAGTTAATGATCTACTTGCAAACATTCAAATCCTTAGCTGATATTTTTCGTCAACTTTCTCAAACGTTGCATTATAAACTTTATTCTTCTCCCTTCATACAGACAAAATTGGAGTCTTTAAATGACAAGTTAAGAATATCAATTATTTTATGTTTCAATTATCTCTAAAAGAGGAAGACGTCACTATAACAACCTTGCGTAGGCATACATACCCTATAGGATTGACGATCCTACACCTGTATAGAGTTTATAACCTTATTGTGATTAGGGACAATGTAGGATCGATGGCCCTACACTCGTATAATCTTATTGTGATCAACATATGCAGCTTGACAACTGGTGGGACATAACTAACAATCCTACAAACTCATCACTTAAATAGAAACCTTATCTCATAACTATTAATTTATTGTCTTCAATCCAACAAGAAAATATATGCGATTAAAAGAATCATAACCACAGTTAAAATCCTACAATCAAAACATTTACTTTTATGCAGTCAAACACAACTGTTTTACGCAATCAAATAAAGCTTGCAAACTCCCCCCAAATTTTCTCGCTTTCATTTACTTTATTTGATTTTATTTTCGGTTTTAATAAGTTTAGCTAGTTGCTTAATTGAAACTACAATCTATGCAGAGATGATTTTGCTTACTACTTATTACTTGAATGATTTAGTACATCTGTCAAATTTAGTCATCATAGAGTGTCTTGAGTTAGCCAGCAATGATGATTCCTCTTAATTTGCAATTGCCTCATAGGACTATGAGGATGCGAGTGCTCTAGTGGTGGTGTCATGTTGGGAATATGTAGAAGGTGGAATATCTCACCTTTGAAACAACAACACTTGTAAATTGACCTTCATATAGAAGGGGTGTTCGTCAAGAGAGACGTCAAGCACTCAACATCAACCTGGAGAGGCAGTTCTTACAATACTCAAGCTCATTATGAAGACATAGGAGCAGCTTGCATAATAAATGACGAGTCAAGAGCAGCTTATCCAACAATTGCTTCATAGACAACAAACATATGAAGAGTAATTGACACAATTCATGCAAGCACATCTTGCGAGAATAGACGAGCACATGCAAGATGATGAGAACAACAACCAGATAGTGGCGCATATCTTGAATGATAATGATAGCCATTACCCCGTGTATGGTGAAGAGGAAGAGAACGAGACGTTAAGACCAAGGATGAAGATCGTTGATGTGTGTTTTTTATTTTCTCTATTTTCATGGGTTATAATATTTGAGAAGTTTCCTACACTTTTCAATACGATTTATATTCCCTACTTTTATGATACATAGTTTGTAATATTATTTAAGGGGTACCTTTAATATGGACCCTTTTAAATAGGTCAAACAACGAACCTCTTTCCTATAGCTGGTTATAATAAATCATGTTTTTATATAATTTGTTAATCTTTTCAACATGGACTTTTTGGTGTACTTCTTTCCTCTCCTCCATGACTATATTAATCTTTTTTTAAACGACGTATATATTAAACCTCACTTGCACCGGCCGTGCAAACAGGCGGAAAAAAATACAATCGGCACCATAAATATGCGGCAACCATTTTTTAAAGGAAAAAAAAATACTATATTGTTGTTATTATATAGAACAAAAGGGCTAACAATAATAATTCCAATCAAATTTTAAGCATATTTTGGGCATGTGAATTTGAAGCCCTCTTCTTGGAGTAGGTGGTTTATTAGTTTTCACAATGATTAATTTGAACATTTCTTTAGTCAATGAACTGAAGTTTCTTCCTGGGTTTGGAAAAATCACAGTAAACAATTTTTGCGACATGTTTCTAGTTCTGATTGATGAGGTCCTGGTTCAATATAACATGGACATTAGAAATTTTTACCACTTGCTAAAGACCAACTTTCCCCATTCAAAGTTGATTTTTTTCTTTAGAAACATCCATCATTAGATCTGCCATGTCTGTGTGAGTTCCATCTACTTTAGTTATGGATAAAATCTTCTCTCGTCCAACACCATGTAATCCTTCATGAGCTCTCCGTTTTCTTCAAAAAATTTCTAAGCCATAAAAAGTTAGAGAGACTCATAAAAAAGAGAGTGTGAAAGTGTAACAAAAATGAAAGAGAAAAATAATATAAAATGACATGTTATACCCCGTTAAAGTAAAGAGGTTTATGGTTTGACCTATTTAAAAGGGTCCATATTAGAGGACATTTATTCAAGTACAATTATAATTTCAGTGGAGATACACATTTGGAAGTTGAACCAGAAAAAGCTTAACTTGAGTTAGACTCTTCAACTAGTGGGACAACATCGGCATAGTATAACTATAAAGTCCTTGAGGGTTATGCTTTTGTTGAAAGCAATGAATTCTTCTAGAGGGCGGAGAGGTGCACTCTGAAGGTCGAAGAATGTATGATACTACATGTGAGATTAGGGATGGCAATTCGACCCAAGCCCATCAGGCACCCGCAAAAAATACCCGCAATGGGCGAGTAAATACCCGCACTTACGGGTATGGGGACGGGCTCGGGTAATTACCCGCAAACTTGAACGGACATGGGCGCGGGTACGGGCACTATAATGCCCAGCCCGCCCCGCAGCCCGCATATATATAAATATAATATTATATATATATATATATATATTTAAATTTATATACCACTAAAATTAATTCATACAAACTTTGAATGCTTTTGATTTGGCAAAAATACTATTATTTACAAAATTTTATGTATTGATTTAAATTCAGTTATGTTTCTATTTTTTTTTAATTAAAGTGCGGGTAATGGGCGCGGGTACGGGCATTTAGATGCCCATAGGGCATGGGGACGAGCATTAAAATTGTTGCCCACGAGGTATGGGTACGGGGACGGGCATCTTTTATAAACACGGGTACGGGGACGGACATTATAGCACCCTGCCCATTGGGGCCCCATTGCCATCCCTATGTGGGATTACCTCAAAAGCCAAGTGTAATTGGAGGCAATAGAATCTTTTGGAAGAAGGACGTGATCACTCGAGAGGCTGAAGAGGTTATGGTGAAGCTACCTAAAAGGCCTACAATAGATGGGCATAAATCTCTAAGAAGGTGGAAGATGTTCCTAGCTTTGAAGAGGTAAACGTAAAAACTTGTGGGACTACATAGAGTAGTTGGATGCAAGGGTAAACATAAAGATGATTGATGGTTAAAGTGACATCATCCTCGATTTAAAGGCAATGTAGAGTATCATAGTTCTTTTGAAATATGATTGTTGTTGACGGCAATGGAATTTAATGTATATTTTTAATCAAGGTTAAGATTGTTGGGGTTGGTTGAAAATATACATATTTAAAAAGTCTCACATTGCTTAAAATGGAAAAGAAATAGGGAGGCCAAGAGTATGCGCGCGTGTATATAGTTTCTTTTATTTTTAAGTAGGAGTTCAGAGTGAGACAAGCTAGAATTTACCAAAAGAGGAAATCCTTGTGAAATCAAAATCAAAGGCTAAAGGTGGGTTCCTTTCAGACTAGAAACTAGAATTGGAAAACACTTAAGAAACATCTTGGGGATAAATCATGAAGTCTCTTGACCATGAGAAGAGATCCAATAAAAGGGTACAGATCATGAATTTTTCTTAGAGAGCATTTTAAAGGCTATTTTATTTTTTTTATCCTTTGTGTCTCTTTGTAAGAATCTATTTGGTAAAGCAAGCAAATCAGGGTCATGTTACTCAGGGATATATTTGGTTCAAAGCTTTTCCTTCTGTTATTCATGAGGGTTTTTTTAGAGTCCACTATGGTATGCCAAATTTTGTTTCCCTTAGCTTTCTCTATTTTTCGTGCTTTTTTTAGAGTCCACTATGGTATGCCAAATGGTGTGTCTTGGAGATGTCACCCTAGTTGGAATGTATGAGCCTCCCCTTGATGCCTATCATTTCTCTCAGTTCATCAGAAAAAATGTAAGAAACTCTTTGATAGTTATTCAGGGAGATCTCTCTCCTCCAGACTTAGGTCTAATTTGCACTGAATTGGGTGAACAAATTTCGTCGTGTTTTTTCTTCTTCTCCTTTATTTCCAATTTGTTTTCTACAGAGGTTGTATCTGATGCAGGACGAGTAGAACGACCTTCCTAGACCGCAAAAAAAAAAGTACGAAATTTGGACCCCAACAACAAAAATTAGGGGTTCATTAGACCGTAAAACAATTATTAATTTCTAAATGGAGATGTGACTTTTAGTACATAATGAGATTAGTTCTTTGTTGACCCATTTATAATTTATTGTGAGGTTATAATGAAAGTTCAAATCTCTAGTCTTCGACTATCCCAAACTCTTCTGTCAAAATCAAAAGAAACCATTCCACTTCCCTTATTTGAAAAAGTTGTAGGCTACACAATTGAGGGTTATATGTTATAAGACATATTTTATATGATGAGATTTTGATTCTTATTGGATAAATTATAAATTAAAAAAATCTTGCGCAACTTTTAAGACTGCGTTTTTTCATAAAGATTTGTTGGATGTTGATGCAAATGATCTTTTTTTCTTAATTGAAAGTGTTGCAAATGTCTTTGTCAAATATGTCAATGTGCATTTGAAATTCTCGAGTTTGTCAAAGCCACAATTTGTTATCCGAATGTTTCAATTGCTTATCGAATTCTCTTAACTATGCCGGTGAGTGTGACAACTGTTGAAAGAAGGTTTTCGAAGTTAAAATTATTGAAAAATTACTTGAGATAAAAATGTCACGAGAAAGATTGAATGATCTAGCCATTTTATGTATTGAGAAAAATGTGATAGAAGATATTAATGTTGACACAATTATTAGTGACTTTGCATCTAGAAATGCTCTTAAAAATTGTTTTGTATAAATATTTAAATATTAAAAAAAAATAACTCAATGTTTTTTGTTTGAATTTTGACAATTTCAGGTAATTTCTTAACGTTGCAAAAACTATCCTTTTTAAAGTAATTATTTTCACACTTTATAAATTTAAATTTTATATATATTCATTATTTAGAACCTAAATTGTAGGGATGGCAATGGGTACCCTATGAGTAGGGTACTACAGTGCTCTTTCTCATACCTGCATTTGTAGAAAATACCCGTACCCGTCTCCGTACCCTCGTGGACAACAACTTTAGTGCCATTCCCCATACCCTATGGGTACCTAAGTGCTTATACCTGCACCCATTACCCGCATTTTAACTATAAAAAGACAATAAAAACATCACAATTGAAATAAAACTATGGTCCAATTTTTTTTAAATTAACTCATAAAATAGTATGAATCGTAGTATTTAGTCAAATAAAAAACATCCAACATATCCCTAAAAAATGTACACTGGCAGGATGAAGTTGTTATTGTATTAAGTCGTTTTTTGGTTTAGATTTAGGCTTAAATAGCTAGATAAATAAATTGATTATACACCAAAAATAAATAAATAATTTATGATATTATATAAATATGTATATGCGGGGTTGCGGGGCTGAGCAGTATAGTACCCTTACCCATGCCCATACCCATTAAAATTTGTGGGTATTACCCGGACTCGTGCCCACACCCGTAAAAGCAGGGTTTTACCCTACCTATTATAGGTATTTTTTGTGCGTACCCATTGGATTTGGGTCCAATTTCAAAAATGACCCTCTTTGCTGCTAATGTTGCTTCATGCATCAAAATAAATTAAAATATTGATGTGAGTTTTGATTCCTATTCGCAACACAAAACATAAAGTTTAGGTGCAGAAACATTATGATGTCTTTCCTAATGGTGGTAGTTTTATTAATCAATTCACTGTTGTTGCAATAGGAATGCTTAGATTTTTTTTTTACTACAGATGGATCAACTTTTACCTTTCATCTCTAAATGCATGCAGATTATTTTTTTGTTTCATCCAAATGTGTAATTTTGGAAGGCTAGCTAATTAATCAAGTTGATTTCAGTGACATACAATGCAATATCTTCTATTTTCCTTAATTTGTTATGAGACAACAAATATAGAAAAAAACAAATTATGAGTGAAATCACTTTTAAATGGGAAATGTGGTTTGTTGGTTTTAAACGCACTTTATGCTCTTATTATATTATGGTGCAAGTGCAAAGGGCCCTTTGCCAGATAAAACCTAAGCTAAGATGCAATTTATGTCATGTAAATAACATACATGTCACATGGGTAGCCCCTCAGTTCCCCACTTATTCTCCTTCTTATAATCCAAATACAAGATCTCAAAATAACCACTATCAAAACCCACTTTTTAATTAAAGTCATTAGATGAGTTGATTTAATCAACCATATCTACATATTTTTTAATATTTCAGCCAACATAGATATCAACACACCAAAAAGTAAATAATAAAAAAAAAAAAAAAAAAAACGTTTGGATGTAACATTAAGACACCGGGCCTCTTTAACATTATTTATACTAAAAAATGCCCCTCTTATGTATATTTTAATTTAATTCTAAAGTAGATTATAGTTCGTTATAAAACAATTGGCTTTTCATTTGTCTCAAATTATACAACTATGTTATGGACATATTTGTCATGTATTCCAAAAGTTATATAAAAAAGAATTTTTAAGAGAATTTGAGTTAAATTTTTAACTAGAATAACCATTGGTCATACTTTATTTATTTTTTAATTAAACTTTGAATTACCACAAAAAGTGATCTATTGTGAAATAAGAGAGTTTTCTCACACTACCATATGCCGCACCTAAATGTTCACTTGATCATGTAGGTTATTCATAAAAACGAATGCTAACAAGCCTGAGGAAGGAATCTTTAATGCCAAATATTTATTTACTCATAAAAAAAGTGAGTAGAATTACTTATTCAAGTTGACACCAATCGGCAATCTTTAATTAGATCATCAAAATTCAAATAATAATTTATTCAAACCATCTAAACGAACCAATAAATATAGAGTCTAAAACTAAATTTGAAATGAGAACTTTTAAAAACTAATAACAAAACAATTTAAGGGCCTTTTTGAACCTAGTTAGTTTTTACGATATAAAACAACACTAATATAAATATTAAACACGTTCACAAGATTGATTAAATTTTTCTCTAAAAATATGACTAATTTTTTAATAAATTATAATTAGTAGTAAAATTAATGAATAAAATTTATATCGTTTATTCTAAAATAATTAATAATATTAATAAAACTAAAACAATTAGTTTAAATTTGATAAAAGAAACTATAAATTAAATTAAAATAATAAATTTGAGGCTTAAAGAAATTTGAGGCTTAAACAATTAATGTTGAAACTTTAATCTCACATTCCAATCTTTCCTCATGAGTTGACGAAATCTCCTCACAAGTTTGCATGTGTTGATCATTCAATATATAGTCGAGAACCAAATGAACTAAAAGTTTTGAGTCACTTTCCACGATTATATTTTAGACATTGTCACCCTACACACGCTCCATTGATCCTATGCAACATTGCTCATATCTAAGTAGTAAAAGCATCACATTTACCAATTTATGAGAATATCCCTTGATGATCAAACACACACTTGCATCCCACATTATTTCTCCACACGATCAACTATACTTCCAATATGCTTAATATGCTCAATACCTAGGAAGCTTTAGGATAGAATAATATAGGATTGTTTGGTTTTTGAAAATTATCATTGAATAGAATACCATAAAAAAGTATTATATTATGTCATGCAGATCAAATGTATGCTCGTTAAGATTACTAAAACCCCACTCTTTTCAACCCATTTGGGTTGGCCCAGTGGTATTGACTTGGAACCTGGAAGTATGCTTTTCCTTAAGGTCTCAGGTTCCATTTTCTCCGGTATCAAATTAGGTGGGCTAGTTTATCTTCTTCAAGAAAAATCCACTCTCATCAAAAAATGTGATAAAATTGAATCAATTATTTTTTATGGAACAAGTTTAAGCCATACCTGAGTTATTATTTAACGAAAATTACTCATCACATGGAGAATAGATTCTTTAATGTTTTGGCTGCCATGGCATGCAGTGGACATTCCTCGACTCCATTTGCTAAGCCTTTGATTGGGTTAATTCATGTGCCACCAACCAGATGAACATTCATATTTTCTGAGGTTTTTTGTCACGTTCATAAGAGTATTGAAACACGTTGAAATATTCTATGTGGCACGTTGGATTTTTGAACGTTTTAATATTAGAACTCCGATTTGAAAAGCACAACAGGTTGAGAGGAGGCAGGGGCGATTTCCTTTGATAGGATGGGGTAGCTTTGGCTGCCCCAAATTTTTTATTTTTATTGAATCACTATGTATATTAATATAGCACGCTATTCCAATAATATATTTTTAGTTACCTCAAATAAATTTATTTGTAAAAAATTAGAATAAATTAAAAGGCTAGAAAATTACTAGATTAATAAACTTATTTGTCTTATTTTGTCATTTCGGTCTCTACAATAACAATAGAGAAATCATTTTTAACAATAAAAACTAGTTACAAACCCGTGCTTCGCACGGGTTGAATAACATATCTTGTAAAAAAATTGTTCCAAAGAAAAAATGAGCAAATCAGTGAATATTGCACAAATAGAAATTTTTATCAAAACATTTATGAAAGCTTTACCAAGTCTTGATTCATGAATAAGTTAATATGTTGTCAACCGGTTAATTTAAATGTATGTTTACTAATGTGATTTTTTTTAGATGCCATGAACTATATCTTATAAACGCATAATTGCTTGAATTCTAAACTTTCGATTTTGCCAAAGACATGTCCTGAAACTGCCCTCGATGGCAATGTAGCACCTTTTTATTCTACTGTTTAAAGGGCTGACACAAATCATTGTAAAACTTTGATGCATAAAAAATGTCTCTTTCACTCTGATCAAGAGAAACTGGTGCAACTATATAGTAAACATTCTCATGCTTTTCAATGACTAAAATTAGGTGTCATTGCATGAAAATTATATTTTGTAGTTTGTAACACCATTGTTTCTACAAATATGTTTCCATGGAATGCTATAAATATTTTAGTCTTTAAATGTATGCAACCTGTTTTAGATATTTTTTTTACAGAGATGTTAATTTCCATTTGTTTCAACAATGTTGATGCATTTTTTTCTAAGAATATAGGTTAAGATCATAAGCGAATCAATTGGGTGACATAATGCACCGATAAAGTTAATATTATCAGTCATATCCAACAAATTATAAATAAGAGTTTAACTGTTCTTGTTCATTGGTGACCATATTCAACCAATTTTTTTTTGTTTGAAAGAGGCAGAAATAGAAATCATAAATTATGACCAATCTTATGTGTTTCACATGCTAAAACACTTTAAAATTAAAAAAATGTTGTTGAACTTACATACATGATTTCTTTATCAAATTAGATTTTGGAAACAACCATTATTTTCTAGTTAGAGATCCTGATTAACATCTCAGAACCTAATTACATATGAAAGTCAAATAACTTTGATTAAATCTATATGGGATATTTCTTGGCAATATTTTCATGGCAGAATAAACAACCATTCATATTAACTGGTGTGCAATATGTAATGTCTACTTAATTAGCATGGCAATATTTTAATGTTTTCTAAACTAAATTTTTCCACTAATTTTGAGTGAGGACTGTCAAAGTCTTATTGGATTACTTTGGTCTATCATTAGTTGATGTGCTTTTTAAAATTTTCAACACCCCCACATGCATAGGATTAGATATTTCACATTTGGAGTGAAGTTTTGCAATTTTGGACATGCCACATGTTGGATCGACTCTAATACCATCTCAAAGTTTGGGCATGCCTTGCATGTTTCTCTATACTTCATTACGAATAACTTTGGAACAATGTTTGAGAGCCTGCAATTTCATAAGTCTGCAGCATCATTTTGAAGTGTATAATCTGATATCCCGAATTGTTTCTATAGCTATGAGTTGCATTTATATTCTGATTTTTCAAGGGAATAAGGGCTTTTGATTTTATTGCAGCACTATTTTCTTTCAATTTTGGTGAACAGGATATGGCACATATAACCAATAAGGGTGTAAATGCTGAACCACACCAGCCTGGGGCAGGGCATCTTAATATATTGATGAAGATGAGGTATGGTATAGAAATCTTAATTGGTTAATTTTGAAATAAGTTTTTTTTTAGTGTACAAGGCTAGTTCGATAGTTGCCGAAAATTTGACCGGTTTTTTATGACTTTGGTTGATAAAAAATTTATAACGATTTTTTTTTGGGAAAAGTCTAATATGATAGAGTTGAAAATAAGTAACTTGAAAACAATAGATTGAGACAATGTATTGTTTCAAATTTTTTGATCTTTCATGGTGTTTTTTGGAGTTTGCTTCAAGATCGATGGTGCAGTAAATCCTGAATACTAATTGCTTTGATGCTTTTCCTTTGCTGTTATTCTTTCACCTTTACATTTTATACTTAGTTTTATTGTTGTTTACATAGGTTGGTCAGGATGTTGTGGCTGAATTGAGAAAAGCAATCGAGAAACAAGGTCTTGATATGAACTTAACAGTAGAGCTCCAAAGGCAAGCAATTGAGAATGTAGTTGAACTCATGCTATTTTCAATACAATATTCAAAACATAAAGTCTAATAAATACTACACACATCATTTAGTCTAATTTATTAAACTGGTGGAGGATGTTGTTTTTCCTCCATTTTTTGTTGTTATGGCAGCGACAAAACATTTCTCTAGATTAAAGCTCTAATAGAACGGTTGGGAGTTCAAGGATATAGGTTAATTTTGTCACTAATTGGATCTGGCAGCTAGGCCTTGGCACACAATCTTTTTTTACACAATCACATGTCTCATAGTAGTTGCTACTTGCTATTTACATTTGGTAAATTAAACTTTCTGTCCTCGACCAAGTATAGTTTTTTAAAGTTTTGGAATACGAGGTGCACACAAAGAAAGGTTTGTGGTAGCAGGTTATGCATTGAATACTATCGATACAAAACTATGATTGATGTTCTCGCTAAGAACCTTAGGTTTGTGGTAGCAGCTAGGCCTTCACAGAAAGTGCTTAGAGAATACCCTAAAAGAGTTGCTTGGTGAAGGTGTATCGGATAGTGTTATCGTTGAGCACTCAAATGATGGTTAGGAACTGGTGCTGCACTTCTTGCTGCTTCTCATTCTTATTACCTTGATGGTTAGCAATTATCATGTCAAGATATCGACAAACGAATGTTGTTCAAAGTTGAAGTGAGTGATGCCAACCTTTATTGTAATTGGCGCAGCTATACTGTCAAAAGAATGACCATGAATGAGGAAATAATTAATTGGTTTTTGGACCTCCATGGGATAGATGTAAAGTCTAATTTTCTAATTATCTGTCAACCATTATATGCAAACTGAGACATGATCCTTTTGATTTCTTTTTTTCAGCTTGGTAACGACAAAGAGAACGCTGCATATGTTGAGACTGTTTGAGAGTTGTTGTAGCGGTAGGATCAATAAAAACGCCGTTTTCACAGAAGCTACCTTTTGTAGCTTTGTTATTTTCACGGCAAAACAGCCTCGGGACGCAGTATTTCTTCTTTGGCCGCATGTCCAAACATACAATAAGACTTGCAAATCTTAACGCTTCACACAACAACAACTTAGGCTCATGTTCGCTATGATCCGATAACACTTTGTATTATTCTCTTTATAGGTTCCTTCTTTTGGCAACTAAATGTCTCACTGCTTTTGAATTTACACTTGCAAATTGCAATATGAATGCCTCACTACCTTTATCTGTTTTTCTTCATAGAGTTTGTCCTTTTGATAGCTTATATTCTTTTGGCAATTGTGGCGTAATAATTTATCATGGGCATGAAACTTATGATTATAAATACATTGCAATTATGGGATTTGATATTGAGTGATATGATTCCTATGCAACCCTCTCTACTTTGTTACACAGAAAATAAGGGTTTAATACTAATTGATTCAAGTTAATTCTATTTTATTATTTTGCATTATGTAATATATATTTTGTGGATGATAGGTTTATTCTTGAAAGTTTTGATTAGTCAATCCCTTAAAAAAAAGAGTACACACTTGCTAAAAATTTCAATGTCTACTAAATCATCCAGGCATCCTACTATTATGAACAATTTATTTCCTTTTATAAATTAATATGAAAACTTATTTATTTATATAAAATATTTTTCATAAGCTCAAAGTAAACTTAATTGAAACGAGGCCTAATTCCATAAAATAATTGACCTAATTTTAAACTAACTTATTGTGGAGAAATTTTTTATAATATTTTAAACAATTGTGTAACAAATTATTAAAAGGCTTAAAAGTTTATTCACAATTAAACATATTTACTTTAGTATGGACTAAAACTGCGTGTCGAAATTAAAAATTTAGGGACTGAATTGTTTTACTTTTTTATGGATACTAAAATAGAAATTAACTATTTTTTTTAGAACCAAACATTTGTTGAACCCAGATGAATGAACATGCTCTGGGAGAAGAATTATTGTCGATTAAAAATTTGAAATATGAGAACTGGTGCAAGAATATTGTGGATTTAAAATTAGGTTTGCTTGCTTTTCGCATTTATGAAGTTTGCATTTTCCCTGAACTTGATTATCCGTGTGCAATATATCTATATGCGCTTTCCTTCAATTTGCTAAAATGTAAAAAGGTATCTATTTCTTTGAACAATGCATCTATTTCCCATAATTTGCTCATTTTTTGTGTATAACAAAATATTTCAAAAACACCATATTCACATTTATGAAGGACAGCAATTTACTATAATTTGCACATTTCTCCTTCACAGCCAAAGTTTTGAAAAATACATTAGTCAACCAATGCG
The DNA here is from genome assembly GCA_946800305.1 of Medicago arabica. Classification (NCBI taxonomy): domain Eukaryota; kingdom Viridiplantae; phylum Streptophyta; class Magnoliopsida; order Fabales; family Fabaceae; genus Medicago; species Medicago arabica. The sequence continues at coordinate 32,758,868 of OX326968.1, forward strand.
ACGCGATCTTCGTTCTCAAATTTACGAAGAATAGCAATGTTCCGTAATTTGAACATCTCTCCTTTAAAGCAATTTTATAAAAAAATACGTAATTCAACCCGTGCGACTTATAAATGGTTAGAACTTTGAAATGGTTGCAACTTATAAATTTGAGTTGCGAGGATTGAAACTTAATAAAACTATACAATCACTTAACACAAAACATGACACGTCTCTACTGTCCTTAGTCATGTGTTATTTCATATGAAGCAAGCACTGAAACATCGTAAACCGTCTCCGATTACACGTTGACGTCAAAAATAGTTTGAGAAAATAAAAGTTATTGAATATAATTATGTGTTGTTATAGTCTCTATATATAACACTAACACGTGTCACACACCAGATATACCTTCAATTTAAAGTATTTGTGTTACATATGACTTATTGTTGGTTTTAAAGGGATATGAGAGAAAAAATATTATGGAAATGATATATTAGAAAACAGAAATATGTTTATAACATCAAGCACACCATTACAAAATACTTTAGTTCCCTATGAATAGAGTTGAAACATAATTTAAAACAAAAAGAAACTTCATAAAATTATTGTCTTTAAAACAAAACATAACTGAAAACAACTTACTAATGTCGTCTCATAAACAACTTCATAATATCGTTGTTAGATATCTTGTTTGTTGGGAAGAGGCTGCTGCACTTTAAACCTGAAATGTTTAATGATTATGCATGTAAAACTCAAAGCGCGTGGGGTGTCACACTAACTTTTAGGTTCGATTCACCCCACCAATAACTATATATTGGATGCAATAGGAGTTACTAGTTAATCCCCTTCAGGATACTATTAGTTCATTGACGTGTATTGTACAACCACGCCAAACGTATCTCCTAACAGTATTTTACAGATTTATGGTTCCAACAATTCACTCATGCATTAGAGAATTGATGGATGATTTAGAGTAAGAGAATGAGGGAGAATTATGTTATTAATGCAACAAAATTTTGTCCAAAATTATGTGTATCAAATTAATGCCCAAATGTCAAGTATTTATACTGCATTATATGACCCTTCACATTAGAGAAATCACCTCTTTGACTTGAATCAATGTTATGGTTCATTAAGTACCCTTTTGCCAAAGGTTATGATCATACACACTTGAATCAATGCAAGAGTTCATTAAGCACCTATTTGCCAAAAGTTCCTATATATATGAAAGACTCTCATGAAGAGTTACAACTCTTAGTGAAGAGTTGCAACTTTTGGTTCTAAAGTGATTTCATTATTTTAGAAATTACCAACAATCGTAACTGAAAATACTAAGGAATACTAACGCAAGTACTACACTTATTTTCCTTAGGTTGTTTATACATTTTTCACATATTCGGTAGCTATTGCAATGAGAGGGTATTTTCTATGACAAGTAAAGCTAGCAACTTCAGACATGTCCAAATCTTTCCCTGCTATTCCATCAGGCAATTTCCAATCAAATTGGTAAACAAGGTTTGCTAGCACCAATTCATTGACAGCAATAGCAAACAACACACCAGGACAACCTCTCCTTCCTGCTCCAAATGGGATAAGTTCAAAATCAAATCCTTTGAAATCTATTGAACTATTCATAAACCTTTCTGGTTTAAACTCTAGAGGATGTTCCCAACTTGAAGGGTCTCTTGCAATAGCCCAAGCATTGATTATTACCTGTGTTCCAGCTGCAATGTCATAGCCATTTATTTTGATATCTTCCATTGATTTTCGAGGGACTAATAATGGAATCGGGACATGCAGGCGAAGAGTTTCTTTAATCACAGCTTTTAAGTAGTTCATGTTAACCAAATCCTCCTCAGTTACATGAGTTCTGTTACCGACCACAGTTCTCACCTCATCTTGCAATTTATGCATCACTGTTTGGTGTCTTAAAATTTCTGTCATTGCCCATTCTAGAACTGTGTAGGTAGTATCAGTACCTGCATTAAACATATCCTGCAGAGAAAGTACAGTTTTATAATTTACACCATGTAGTTACCAAAGCTTACGAATTTCCCTGTATCTTATGACACTTGGTGTGTGTTGATACTATAGTGACGAAAATTTATTCTAATGAACTGTTTTTGGTTAAAAGAGAGTCAAATGTAAAATTATTTATGTATGGACTCACGCCTACGTGAGCTAAATAATAAATTTCAATTTGAATAGTTACGTTTGGATAAAGAAGATACAAATCTAAATACTAGATGCAAAATCAATTTTACTCGAATATAAGCAAATACATCGAAATCAGATTTACAGTATTATTTAATTTACAGAATGTATTTAGTAAGTAATATATAACTAAAAGGAAAGGGAAAAAAAATGTTATTCTTACCAGTAACAAACCCTTAATTGCAGTTCTATCAATTGAAAAGCCAGCAGCATTGCTCTTTTGAACTGAAAGTAAAATATCCACAAAATCATTGTTTCCCTCACCAACATGCCGATCAGATCTACCGCCACTAATGTGCTCCTCAATGACTTCCTCAAAAAACTCATCCAAACGTTTTGCCACTTTTTCTGCCTTGCTATAGAAACCATTAACCTTACCCAACCAGTTAAGCCAAGGTATATAATCTCCTATAAAGAAAGTACCTAATAACTCTCCAAACTCCAACATCAACCCAGGAAGCACACCACCTTTTTCACCATAACTTTTTCCTAGAGCCACCCTACATGTTATATCATTAGAAATTGTAGAACACAACTCAGATAAGTTCACAGAAGAACTCTTCCTTTGAATATTTTGCATCATTTTTGCAGTTTCTTCCTCTCTAACACGACGATAAGATTGAACCCTTTTGTTACTCAAAAGGTGTAACACACTGAGACTCCTTACTTGTCTCCAATACTCACCATATGCACAACTTGCTACATCTTTGGAACCATACAACATGATATCAAAGATTTTACGCTGTGGTCTATCAGAGAAGATCAAGTCATGAGTTTTCATTACCTGACTTGCTGCATCAGCTGAGGAAATTACAACAACTGGTACCTTTCCTAAATAAAGAAGCATTAGAGGACCATATTTGTGAGCTAAATCTTGGAGTGATCTGTGAGGGAATAAGCCAATTTGACGAAGATTACCAAGTAGAGGAAATCTTGGAGGTGAAGGTGGGAAGTGTTTTTTGGTGACAGAATTGTTGAAATACCATTTGATGATGAATAGAAGAGAGAGTAAGAGTGGAAAGATAGTAAAGAAAAACATAGAGAGTAATGAGTAGAAGCTTTCATGTGAAAGAGAACTTGGCAGAAAAGTTGACATGAGTTCAAGCTGTGATTTTCTTTTGGGAGAAAGGAATATGATCAGTGTGAAGAGGTTGCTATGTATTATTTTTTTCGTATCTTAGCATTTACACATAGGCACATTAGTCATTAACAAATCAAATTTCTCCACAACAATCAAATTTCTCCCAAATGACAAACTTTTCTTGCTGACAATGTTGAATGTTGCGTTTGCATCAGTCGCGTTAGACCATAACTTAAGTTGGACCAGACCTGCTTCAAAGGTTATATTTTCTTTGGTTAAATTTCTCCTTTGACACATAGCCTTAGCTTCTTCTTTTTTTTTTATCAGTCATATTATTATTATTTTATCAGATATAGTTATAGATTATGCTTTCCAGTAAATATTACAGTTTTACTTAAACTACGAGAACACAATTACAAGTTGTTGAAAAGATGAAGAAACAAAGGACGTGAGAACTTGAATACAATATATGAACTTCTAGTAAAAGAATGCGAATTAATAAACAAAAAAAAAATCAACAAAAATAATTACAACTATTGATTACACACAGACTATGCTAGGAACGCATCCATCCTACTATTGATTTTTTTTTTTGTATACAAGCATCTCCGTATCACCAGCATGGTGATATAAAATAAGAGTATATGCGCTGAGAACGGCATATAAAAGTTGGTCAAATTTTAATGAAATGAGCTGCAATGATTCTATTTTTTTGAAATATAATATCAAAAAAATAAAAGAAAAGGTTCTCAACATGAGTTGAAGAGAGGTGCTTGTAAAATAAATTGTCGACAAATAGTTTTTTGACATAACATTCAACAACTTTTGGCCAAAGTTCATTACATTCAATTTTATGCATTAAAAAAATATACTTTTTAGGAAGTACTTAATTTGAGGAGTTGTTGTAAAGAAGTTGAAAAAAGTCGTATCAAAAACTTATTTGTCTACGTTGAAAAATAAATTATTAGTCTATTTAGCAAATATTCAATTATGAATATATTTGACTTCTCGAAACCTAATTTTACAGTGATTAAAAATATTTAACCTTTAAATTTGATATATAATTTTTCTTTGTCTAAAATAATTATTTGTATTTGACCCCCTCGTAAAAATTTCTCTAGCTTCGCCGCTGAAAGGAGGCATGTCAAAGACTCAGATTGGAAGAGCACAACCTGCTCGAAATGATATCTACCAAAACTTTAAAAGTAGTAAGTAATAAATCTAAGTGTTGCAATCAAAATCATGGTGAAAACAGAGCGAACTCCGAACTCCGTTCCTTTTTAAACGTCGTTTTGGAGTAATAACACTAAATTGTATATTTTTGCACATTTTCTTTTTACTATACCCTCATTTTTATTTCTATTATTTCTCTCATAACAAACAATTGTTAGTTACTCTCTTTTTCTTGAACAATTTTTCTTCTTATGACACGCTTTATTTTTCTCTCATGACAAACAAAACAAATATCAATAATCTTTTTTTTGTTACATATTAATTTGTTAATAATCTAAATATTATATTCAACACATATATTTTAGTAATTGTAAAGGAAAATGAATTAACTTTTCTCTAACTCCTTTAATCAAAATTGGTTTCAACCAATACTAGATTCACATTATTTGACATAGATTTGAATGTTGAAGACTACAAAAAACAAACTTTGTTTAAAAAAAAACAAACTTTAGTTTTTCAAATATATAACATTAATTAGTTTTATTGAAAATGATAAGAGTAATTGACAAAATGTATAATTAACAAATCGTACCCTTAAAAAACAAAAAAGACGATTAAATCGAAATGTTTAAATCTGCAGTCAAACAACACTTAAAAAGAAACAGAGTGAGTAATAAATATGCAACACATGATGTTGGCTAGGATTTTTCATAAAAACAATAAGATTAGAACCTTGAAACCCAATAACAAAAAAACAAAATTGCAATTATGAAAAGTTAATTGGCGTCTCTCAAAACACTACGAGTATTTTAAGGTGAAGAGACTGAGTGCAAGTAGACATTGTCCAAGTTATAGGATAAAAATATATTGATCCCACATGAACTGGGGAGTTATAGCTTCTTATAGATTTCCAGTATAAAACTTGTTTGCAAGAAAATAAAATAAATCATATTTGTCACAATTGTAAATATAAAAAGTTTAAGGTTGGGAAAACAGTTAAAAATGTTTAGAAATTCTCAAGATGAAAAGCGTGGTTTAAACTAGGTTCAGTTATAACAAAACATTGCTCCGATTTACAGAGTTATAGCTTTCTACAGCTTCCTAGCAACCTGGTGGTCTTAGGGAGTGTTGCCTCATCCGTCGTGTTAAGGCCGTAACGACACACTGTTAGGGGTACGATTATGCAAAACTTAACACGCAACATTGCTAGGTTAGGTGCTCACTTTTTCCACAGAAATGTACTCCACCTAAGTCTTTTGGCCTATGACAAGAGTCCTACCAAAATCTTAGCGCTTAGCTATAGCTTCCATGCTCTTCTAAGATCAAGTTAACGTTCAAAAAGTTTCTCTTGATCCTTTCACCTCACGATGCTTAAGGAAAATCCATATTTAACAAACATGTTCCACTCCCATATCAGTTAAGGACCAAGGAGCTATAACATTAGAAATAAAAGTGATCAATTCATACTTCTAAATATTTTGTGTTAAATCAGTTTGTTAAAAAGAGGCTTGTTGTCACTATAGCTTTATATATCACATCTAAATAATGTCATAACCTCACCATTTCTAAACCACAAGAAGGGGTTTAACTCATGGTGAGCTGAATTGATAGATTAAATAGAGGTAGTACAAGATTACAATTCTTGGAGGAAAGTGGTGAGTTAAAGGCATCACCAAGTAATCTAACTATAAACCTCTAGAATCTAGCAAACATCCTATGAGGGGTTGACAATCATTATGGTAACTAAGACGTTGGGGGCTGATATCCTTTTTCCTTTATTCTTGGGCGAGTGATCCCTTCCTGAAGGCTCCCTGATTTTCGATTGGTTAGGGTTAACTACCTTATGCTCAAAAACAGTTTTTTGACACACTTCGAAGGGGGGGGGGGGGGGGGGGGGGGGGGGGGGGGGTTGACCCGTTTTGGGGAGATACGGTTTGTGAAGAAGGGGATAAACATGCAACATCTCCTGGAATGCCTCTCCTTGGTGGAGGCCCGAACTTTCATAGGTTTGTTCTTGACCTGACCTGGCCTTCTTTTACCTTTGTGGATTTCTCTGATAGATTGAATTCTGCTTGTTCTAACATTTCTCTTTTCGGGAAGTATGGGAAGTCTCGGGGAACTCCTAGTACAAATTTGTCTAAGAGGCCTTCCCTCATGGTCCCACCACTCCAGGAGGAACTTCTGGTGCCAGCCTTCTCAACTGCCTTTTGACCCTCAACCTAAGAGATCACAAATTGAGCTTGCTTGGGAGATTTCCGTGGGGGCAGAATCTCAAGATAAAGGTTTAACCATACAAAATGGGTCATTTCTTTGCTCAACCTCTTCCTAATACTCCAGACGCCCTTTCGAAAATGGTGAACGTGGTTGGCGTGGGGCTATCTCGAGTCTTGGCTCCATCAGGCGGCAAGATGAGATTCTTCTTGTGTTCCTTTTGTTTGACAACTAACAATTTAGAGGCAGTTGTTATATACAACTTTAAATATTCATTTTGAGCCTCTTAGAATACAGACATCCAACAAATTGGTGATGACTAAATTTCTCTCTGAAGAGCAAGAGCAACTAGCAGGGAAAGACCTGTCCTAGGCCTAGTGTGGCAAGTGCCACACCAGCCCAGGCCCAATTATTATTTATTTTTAAAAAACAAAGTTATGCAGAAAACGTTTCAGTAAAAACGTGTTGCCTGCCTCTTTTCATCCCATTCCATCGTTCTTCTTTTCATTCCATTTCCATCGCACAGACTCGTTTTATTTTCTTTTCATTCCATCCTGGTTATAACTATAAGCAATTCCATTCCATCCATCGCCCCTCACCTCACCAGCAAGCAGCAGTGGTTATAAGTTATTTCTAGGTCATTTCTATTTTAGGTAATTTCTCCTTTTCCTTCTTTTTTTTATATGTATAAATGGTAGAAAATTATTCAACTCTTGAATCTTGATTGAGTTTATGATTAATTTTACAAAGCTTAAATTGAATGCTTAGGTTAAGTTAGGTTAGGTCAGGTCTTGATTCAAGACTCTTTTGTTTCATCTAGAACTTTTGGGATTATGATTGGAAAATATGTATATGATAAATTTGATTAGTTTAGGGACTGAAACCACACGGCACAACTGGGACTGGAACCACAACAATGTGTGTTTTTCTATCCATGGAAATTTGAATAGTTTAGGATATATGTATAATTGTTTGTTTAGTGTTGTAGATTTGCAATTGGAAGAGCTTAATGCTAAATTTGATGAAGAGAATACTGAACTTTTACAATGAGTTGCATGCTTGAGACAAACTTCATTATTTGCAGCTTTTAATGTGGACAAATCGTTGAGGATGGTCGAGCTTTATCCAAATGATTTTAAGGACGTGTCCGAAGAGGTGGTGCGCCATCAACTTCAGAATTATGTTAGAAATGTCCGAGGTGATCTCAATTTTGCAAAGTTGAAAGGACTTTCAGACCTTTGTGCAGAGCTTGTGAAAACAAACAAGAGCACTAGCTTTGATTTGATATACAAGCTTGTGAAGTTAGTTCTGATTTTGCCGGTGACCACTGCAAGTGTTGAACGCGTGTTCACAACTATGAAATATGTGAAGAGTCAACTAAGTAACAAGATGGGCGATCAATGGTTAAATGACCGTCTAGTAACGTATATAGAAGGAGATGTTCTTAAAACAATTAATAATGATGTAATTTTGGCTCATATTCAACAAATGAAAAATAGAACATTTTCTTTGTAATTTTAGTTGCTACAACTATTTTTAATATAACTTTTTTATTATATTTACCATTATTTAATCATTTGATAAAAAAATTGCGCCCCAGTGATATTCCAAATTCAGGTCCGCCCCTGGCATCTAGGGATCTTTCTTGAAAAGTGACATTCAAAGCAAAATGTCTCTACTACAAGTAATGATTTTGAAGACCATTTCGAAGACCGTTATAGATGAACTCAAAGATAAACATTCTAGAAGTGATTTGAAAATTCAAATGATCTCATAACAACCATATCCTAAGTGTGCATATGAAGTTTTGAAAGAAGTAGTTATATTTGAGAAGCCTTCAACGTTCATAATTCAAAATTCTAGAAGAAACTTGCGGAAGAAGTTTTTTCCATGTTAGTAGAAGACAATGCATTCATGTACCATAGGAGTTAGTTTTTTTTTTCTCTCTCTATAAATAGCAAAATTACACTTCACACAAATTAATTCATTAATGTTCCAAAAACTACTAAATAACGCATCTGCCCTAATAAGACAGTACATCTCACTGCTGGTTGATTTGATGTATGTAGCTCAATTTTACTTGTAATAATACCATCTTTTACCCTTTTATTTTATACTCCCAATGTCCCATATTATAAGCTAAAAAAAAATCACATTTATTAAAAAAACTAAAATATAGTAATTGTAACATAGTTTTTTGTGTTATTTTTTAAATAAGTTTTATACAAAAATGTAAAAGCAATTTTCATTGGTTGTTGGTTATTGCGAAAATGAAAGAGAGAGTAAATTGAATGTGTTTTGCATTTAATTTTCCTTTAAAAAAGATAATTTTTTAAAACAAAATAATTAAATACGATAAAAACAATTTATTTTGTTTCTTGCGCTAGAAACTAAAACCCGAGACCTTAAAACTATAAACTAAGAATCACTTAAAAATCTGAGTTAGATCTAAATTGATCATCAAATTTATTTGTTGAAGTGTTAAATTTGCATGTCAACAATACCCCCAACAAGCACTTCCAAGCACTTAACCCAACATAAGCATCATACACTACACAATTTTATCAAGTGTTTGTCACCAAAAACACAAGGTTCTAAATCTTAACTTTTGGCGTTGAATGAAAGGAATTGAATTTCAACATATGAAATATAAATTTTAATTTGATAAAAAAAAATAAAATGATATATTATGAAGGATGGAAGGTCAAAATATGGTGAGAATAAAAAAGAGAAAGTGGAGAATTTGAGAAAGGTAGTGGGGGACCATTGACAGAGTGTGATCAAGGGGGGGTTTTGGAATGGTATGCATTGTTGAATAACACGCTTGAATTGAAGGGTAGGGTCATCATTCCATATCCAATTCACAGCTCACCTCTTTTGTTTTTCTTTCCTCTTTTTTTATACTTCATTTTCACATCTTCAACTTCAATTACTTCAATCTATATAAAGCCATGTGATCATTTTGGCTACAAGTTGCCGCATTGAAGTTCTTTTTCTCAAGTACCATTGTCATTGATAACTCTTGTCAGATATTTAATTTTATATTTTTTTAACAATAAAAAATAATATATTATAAAGTCAAAGAGGATTCTTAAGCATAAGGTTTGCTAGAGAAAGCTCAACACTATACAGTTACAAAGACAATAGTGAAAAAAAAGATAGACAATCTAACCAATGCCCAAATAAACAAAGGGACTTAACCACCACATATGAAAATTATGACGAATAGAAATGTTAGTAGCCTTCATCCACAAAAAATAATGTAATTTGACTTTCTCTACCAACTAGTGAAGGGTATGGTTCATATTTTTGAAGACCCGGCTATTTCTTTCAATCCACAAGACCTACACACAACACAACCAAATACGTTGCATAAAAGAGCGAATGGTACGTGAGCCACCTGCAGAATAAACAAGCTAATAAAAATGATCTGACACTCGTAATGGCTCAGTTGTATCTATACCTAACCAGGACCAAATATGCCCCCACAAAGCAGCATAAAACAGACAAGAGAGGAATAGATGTTGAGCAGTCTCGATGTCGCCGCAACCCACCACACAATGTTGATTAGCATGAGGAAGAACACCGCGCACAAACAAATTATCCTTCGTCGATAATCTATTTCGAAGGAGTCTCCACGCAAGAATAGAGATCTTCAAGGAAACCTGTTTGTGCCAAATTAAATCTGATAAAACTTCTGTTGTGTGAACCGGTTGACTGGTCTGGTAAGCAATTGGTAAACACCTCTAACTGAGTAACAGTTCGACGGATCAAGTTTCCACACCCACCGATCTGTAGAATTTTGCTGCAAAGAAATGTCAGATAGTAAAATCCTACACTCCCCTAACAACTCCTCCTCCCCTACAAAGATATTTATTATGTTAAATATTGAAATTTTCTTAATTTTTTATATAAGCCAAAAGTAGGGAAGGCGTCAAGGGGAATCAAAGATATCCCAACTTCCAATTAGATTGGCACCTCGCGGACACCCTAATCTCGTACCACCTACTCAATAAATATTATTAAAAAATGAAGAAATATATACAAATAGGGAGACCAAACTAAAACCCTCTAAAAGCCAGGATGAAGCAATAAATATAAAATACAACAACCAACTAAGGGTAACAAAAGTTCGAAAATCCATTACGATCCCTAACAAAGTCTAGCATCAAAGCGTGAGGAGTAGAAAACAACCACACGGTGCCTAAAACTGCATGATCATGAGTTGCTAATTTATCCGCACAACAACTACCATTCGGAAGACATGAGAACAAATAGTTTGAATGCCGAGATGAAAACAATTATGCCAACGGTTATGAAAACAAAAATGGACAATGTAGGGGATTCTTGAATGCTTGAACAATTGTCGAAGAATCACTCTCAATCCAAACCTACCTTCAATTGTTGGCAATCGCATGGTCTGTGGTTAATATCATGCCATGCAATTCCTCTTCAAACACTTAAGTTATGCCTAAGTTACTCGCAAAGCATGCCAAAAAAGTGTCTATGTGGTCCCTAGAAATTTCTCCACAAGCGGCATGGCCACCAAGCACTGACCCATATGTGTTCACCTTAATAAACGAATGAGTAAGAGGCTTCCATAAACTAGAATAATATCCTTAAAGCGCCGGAAGGAAGGTGCAATCATAAATTTTTCCATTAACCAATTATCAAAAGTTATGCAATTACCATTGGAAATGTTACCGCTTAAAGCAACAGACGATGCAATCCTAGATTTTGCCGCATACAAGTGAGGCAAGTCTCCACCAAATCTAATCATATTTCTAACTAACCAGATAGTGTTAAACGTATGAACCGAAGAAGCAAGAAATACATCACAAACCTAAGAGCATCCACAATGGAGACCCTCAATTTTGAGGTCTTAAACGGGTTCCACATTGACACGTCACTTTTTAATAATTTTTTAATAATAGTACCTAATAGGAACTCAACCACTCCAATGGAGACCCTCTAACAAAAAATCTATATGGGTCCCACCAATAACTATTTATTTAAGACACTTAACCATAGTGAAAAACAATAGTACAATGACAATAATTATTTAAGAAAAAGTAACGTGGGGTTCACTTACGCATTAGGGTCTTAAATGAGACCATAAGTCCTAGAAGACCCTAAAAAAAAAATTCACATTGGAGTAATCTATTAGTTACTAGGTCTTAAATGATAAAAACCTCGCGAATATGGATGCTCTAAGACTACAATTGGTCGAAACACAATTAACACTGCCACATAAGAAGAATTGTCAAGCGAGCAGCGGAGCTGAATAGCCAGCCATTAAATTTTCTAAACACACGAAGGAATATTTAAAAGTTTATTAGAATATTGATATTTATAGCATAGATAGAGTATACATATTTTTATGTGTGATTTTTTTGTTTTCATTTAAAATAGTCTTAAACTATTTTGTTTATAAAAATGTCATATTATATAGTTGGTGTAATTGAAAAGATAAATATAATTTAGTATGATTTAAAAGTCATAAATATTCTCCCCCGTTCCTTTTTAAGTGTCTTTTTAGAAAATTAGCATCAAAATAAGGATGTGTATTTTTGCACATTTTCTTCCTATTATACCCTCATTTTAATCCATCAATAAATTCCTATTTTTCTACACAAACTTTATATTTCCAATAAATTTAATATGTTATATTTCTCTTGTAACAAACAATTGTCAGTGGTAGAGAAAATGAAGAAGACTGTGTATCTTAGACTTTGGTTTTGTCGTGGATGAGATGATAATGGATTTTTTTTAAGTTTAATGAGAGATTATGAGTTCAAATTCAGTCATAAAATACATCATTGTTAAATCTCTTGAGAAGTAGATTTGTCATTGGACAATCTCTTTCTCAATAAACATTCGATAACTTTCTTGATTGAAGAAACGATCCAAGAAACCTATTATCATCTTCTTCGCTCGTTCATCTTTTCCTCTCCTTCTTCTCTTATCCCTTTTCACCTACCCTTCTCTAACTCTCTTTATGCTTCATGCGGTTATCTCCCTTGGTGGATGAATTAGGTTTTGTCCTTGGATTCCCAGTTTCTTTTGCTTTCTGGTTCTTATCGTTTTCTTTTCTTGTTCTGGTTTTCTCTGCTTTCTGTCTTACCATGGCAAACTCAAACACCTCCTCCCATGGCACCCCCCCCCCCCCTCCTCAACACAACACCCTACCCAATCAACAACCAAATACCGAATCTTTCGTTTCCCTCCTTGTCGTACCCTAATTTTTGACCGATTTATTTTATTTTATTCGTACGTTGTTTGTTTTCCAGTCGTCTGTTCGCGCGCGAATTCCCGTAATGATCTGTTTTTGTTCGTACTTGTGGTCGCATTTACTTTTCGTTCGTCGTTTATTTTTAATGTCGCTCACGTTTTATTTTCGTAATTTTTACTCGCGTTTTGTGCGTTTTTTAGCGTAGCGTAGCGTTTGCGTTCGTAAAGTTTATTTCATTCACGTCGTTGATTTATTGTTTTATTTAGCGTAATTAAGCCGTGTAATTTCAGTCGTATCAGACGAAATTTCGGCAGAGAGGTATTTTAAAATACCTCTTTTTTTTTTTGGTTCCGACGGGACATTTTTTATTTTTTTATTTTATTATTTGAATTTTCGTTTTTAATTATTAATTATTTATTTAGTCATTTATTTTTCCATTTATTTAATGTGTTGTTATTTATTTATCTGTCTTTTTATTTATTTATTTATTTTTAGTCATTGTCCACTTGTCATTGTGTCATTGGTCCAATCCAACTTTTCCTCCAAGAAAGAGCAAGGGTAATTTGGTCTTTTTCGGGCATCAGGTACATAGTGTGTCAGAGTCAATGGATCAGTCAGTCACACTTTCCAAGACCACAAACAGATTCAGAAAAAGAAAATTGCAAAAAAGTAGATCAAAAGCCATTTTTTCACCAAGAACACCAAGAACAAAAGTTGAAATTCAAAATGATTCTCAGTGGTTCATAGGAACCATCATCATTGAACCATTTCCTCTGCAATTCAAGTGCGAGTTCATCACCATTTGGTGACAAACTCAAGCACGATCACAGAGAAATCAGTGAGAAAAGAAGAAAAATCCAAACCCTAGCCATAAAAAAAAAAAACCATTTTTCGAAATCCAAAACCCCAACAGTACCAAAAACCATTTTTCGAAATCCAGCAACAACAGTACCAGAATCCAAACCATCAAATCCGAAAGGTAACACAAAAACATCAAACCGAATCATCACCAAAACCATCACCAAAACCATAACACAAAACTGAATCATCATCAAAACCATCACCAAATCCATAACACAAAACTGAATCATCATCAAAACCATCACCAAATCCATAACACAAAACTGAATCATCACCAAAACCATCACCAAAACCATAACACAAAACTGAATCATCACCAAAACCATCACCAAATCCATAACACATGAACCAAATCTGAACCACAACTCATAAAGGGGGGAATCCGAATTAAAACAACAAGAACAAAAGGCAAGGCAAAAGACGAACGTGAGCAAGGAAAGGCTTGAACAAGAGTTGGAAAATAGGAAGAAGAAAGGAGCAAGCAGAACCGAAACAAAGAAAGAAGAAACAAAGGTAATATTCATGTCTTTTGTGTGTTTTTTTTTTTTTGGTTGTTTTCTTTCGTAGATCTAGGTTCGGTTGCTTCTTTTCTGTGAAAACTAAAGTTGGATCTGGATAAAGAAGGAAGAGATGAAGGTGATGGTGTAAAAAATTTTAAAAAAAGAACAAGTTTGGAACTCCGGCACGGCGGCGCTATGGCCGACCACCGTGCCGGAGGAGCTCCGGCCACCGTACCTTCATCCCTTCCGGCGGACTGTTTGAAGAGAGAAGGGAGAGAGCTTGGTTCAGAAATTTTTTTTAGAGAGAGAGGGAGTTGGAAGAAAATGAAGAATTAGGGTTGAAAATCCCTTTTATACTTCATTAATGGGAGCTGGGTGGGTCGACCCAGTACCCATACCCATGCCCAGCTCCATACCCAAGCCCAGTTTCCTTTGTTTCTACTCATTTGCTGTTTGCATACCCCCTTCTGGCTTTCTGCACCCCTCTGTTTTTTTTAGTAACTTTATTTTACATAATTTCATGCATTTCTTTTATTTTAACTAATTAATTCATATGATATTTAAACCATATTTCATGCATTTTTTAATGTCTTAATTTTAACATCATGCATATTTTTTGTTTAGTTCATAGTTAATTTTCCCTTTCATATAATTTTTATTCACTTAAACATTTTAAGAAAATTCATGCACTTTTGTTTCTTTTAATTTCGTTACTTTGCATTTAGGTTTATTTCATATGTTTGCATTTCATAGTCTTGTTGGCTTAATTTATTTAAAATTGCATTTTAGTTTATAGGAGTAGTCCTCATTAGAAATTTTGCATGCATATTTAAATTTCTTGTCATTTATTTTATTTTTGGATTAGTGTGTAATTAGGAAATTGATGTAATTTATTTTCGCGTTTTTTTTCTCTTTTAAGACCATAGAATGTATTTAGGGTATGTAATATGTAACCGGCACACGCACTGACACGCGCACCGACACACCACTTTATTTATCGCTTTATGCTTATTTATTTTTTCCGTCGTTACGCGATTTCGTCGTTAGTTTAGAAAAAATATTTTCTTCAAAAAAAAATCAATCAAGTCAAATTCAATTTTATTTTAAGTAAACCTTGGTATGTAATCCAAGTGATTTTCTTTTTATTTTCCTTAATCAAATGTTAATTAATTTAATATCCACATTAGACATGGATTTCGTATAATTAAAATTGACCAACTTCATCGTATTTTCTTCTCGTGCCTTGAGGCCTCTCATCTCTTCTTAAAATCTTTTCAAAAAATGTTAAAATCGATTCAACTCATCAAATAAGTTCTTTAGCCGAACTACTTGATTTTGATCCCGATTTATTTGGGTAAGTAGGCAAAGAGTTTCGACTCTTCCAAATCAATAAAAATAACCAAAAACATACTTCTTCTTTCTCCCTTCTTTCACTTTAACTCTTAACTTTTTTAATATAAGTAAAATTAATTTAGCGCAAGATTAGAGAATAGGTAGAAGGTTCCTATGGGATACCATAGTCGGTTCGGGTGCCTAACACCTTCCCCAATCGAAACCAACCTCCGAATCCAAGGTCTATAAGGGTTTTCACTCACTTTTTCCCTTCCCGCGAATAAAAGTTGAGAGTTCAATGATTCAAGGTTCGAATCTAATCAATGATTTTGACACCCGAAAATCACGAGCCCAGAAATGGCGACTTCACTGGGGACCTTCTTGAGGGTTAAGCCTATTTTATCTTTCTTTACTTTTGCGCTTTATTTGCTTATACTTTTGTAAATACGTGCCTAATTGTTTACTTTTTTCGTGAGTGGCGAGATAAGTCCCCCTACCCGGACTTGAGAGGAAATTAGGATAGGATGGTGGTATAATCATAGTACCTTACCAAGAGTGATTTTTGGTTGTGGTACATGTGATAACCCCACTCGACTAAGGAATCTTGGAAGTATAATTTGTTAACATGAGTATTCATGTTTGGCATGCTATTTTCAAGTGACCGTCGAAGTTGAGAACCTAGAGTTACATTTAACCCATCTCAGCCTTTTAGGATGTAGTGCGGTGGCTAAAATCATGAGTCAGTCTTGGTTTAGTCGTTACGCGATACTACACTCAAACTAGACTTCCTTATGAATGTTATGGGACTAGGAGTATTCTTAGGCCCCAATATATTCGAAAGGGGGTTGTAATTTGAGAACTTGGTAGAACCCGTGATACAGGTACATTTGAAACCATAGTCCTTACCTAAGGACGTGTTTTACCCTCAGCTCCAACTTTGTGGACTTAACCCCCACCATGTTTTCTATGTTCTTTAGCATAATCATGCATACATGCATTCATCCATAAATATATTTTTGCATCCGATGAAATATCGAAGGACTTATTTAAACTTTTCTTGTAAACATCTTTAGATATGGACAAAGTAAGGAGGTGCACCAGGAAGTATGTTTTCCACAAGCCGGATGTTTTAAAGCTAAGAGATTTGGCAAAGAAGGTAACTAGTCAGGAAGCTTTTCACGAGCGTCATGGGAGATTGTTGGGTATCCTCAAAACAGATGTTGAAAAAGGAATCTTGGAAACTTTGATCCAGTTCTACGATCCACTCTACCACTGCTTTACTTTCCCGGATTACCAATTGGTTCCCACCCTTGAAGAGTATTCCTACTTAGTTGGTCTGCCAGTGCTTGATGAAATACCGTTCAGTGGCCTCGAACCCGCTCCTAAGTTCGCAACTATTGCCGCAGCTCTCCACCTTGGAGCCTCTGTCATAAAAGCCCACCTCACTACCAAAGGAGGTCTTCTAGGCTTGTCTACTGATTTTCTTTACCAACAAGCTTCCACCTTTGCCGACGCATCCAGTAATGAGGCATTCCATTCCATTTTAGCTTTGCTCATATACGGCATTGTGCTTTTCCCAAACCTCGACAACTTTGTCGATATCCATGCTATCCAAATTTTTCTCACCAAAAACCCTGTCCCTACTTTGTTAGCCAATACATACCATTCTATCCATGACCGAACCCTTGCAAGACGTGGAACTGTCTTTTGTTGTGCGCCTTTACTCTACAAATGGTTTACCTCCCATCTACCTCAAACCCACTCATTTCAAGCCAATCAAGAGGGTCATCCGTGGTCCCGAAGAATCATGTCTCTAACTCCATCCGATATAGTCTGGTACCGTGCAACTAATGATGTGGAAACTATCATTGTCAGTTGTGGTGAATATTCCAGTGTACCCCTTCTCGGTATACACGGGGGAATTAACTACAACCCCATTCTAGCCAGACGTCAGTTTGGATATCCGTTGAGAACTAAGCCAGATAATATTTATCTAGAGAATGAATTTTATCTCAATAACAAAGATCACCTGAACCAGAGAGGGTTGTTTGTGCAAGCTTGGCGTGGCATCCATAGACTTAGTAAAGGTCAATTAGGAAGAAGAGAAGGCTTTGTGCACGAATCCTATACCCAATGGGTCATTGACAGGGCTGCAGACTTTGGAATGCCTTACGTTTTACCGAGGTTCCTATCTTCAACTGTACCAGCACCAATTTTGCCTTTACCTCCTCAGACTGCAGAAGAGTATCAGTTACGTTTGGCTAAGTTAGAGCGTGAAAAGGCTGAGTGGGAAGGAAAGTATCAAGTAGCTAAACGTGAGAATGACACCCTCATGAATTTGCTAGAAGAAGAGAATTGGAAAAATCATAAGAAAGATCAAGAGATTGCTGAGCTGAAAGAGCGTATCAGGGTAAAGGATGCTATACTTGAACAGGTTCCCAGGAGTAAGAAGAAACGCATGGATTTCTTCGCTGGTCCGCATTCAGATTTGGAGGAGTAGTCTGCTTCAAGAGCTTGAGATTTTCACTTTTTGTTTTCTTTTTTGTATTTTCTTAGTTTTCTATTATGTACTTTGAAGTCTATCCCTTGGCTCAGTTTGTTTAAAAGGGAATTATCTCGTTTTTGCTTTTTATTTTTTGTAATGAATGTTTAAGATTGTTATGTTTACAAAAGATTGTTTCTATAAGTTCTTCGGTGAATCAAAAAATTTGCATTGTTTTTGCATTTAGCATATCATGCATTATACTGCATCCATAAACTGTCAAAACCGAGTCTCATAATTCTCTCATTTCTGCCTCAGTCAAGGAAAGTGGCCCGGCGTATTCATTACAAGCCTTCTCGCATCCACAACACTCGGGCAATTGTTAAGAAGAAGATGGATTTGATAGAACAAGAGAACAGGGATCTCAAAGAGCAGGTTATTACACTCAGAGAGGGTATGGATAAGTTAACGGTTATGATGGAAGCTATAATGGCCAATCAGGCACAAGCGGCAGCTACCCAGCCGATTCTTGAGGTTATCCCGGTTCAACCAGTTCTTGATGCTCAGCCAATTCCTGTTGTTGTGTCTGCTGCACATAATTCTCCTGTGGTTGTTTCGTCGGCCCAGACTGGTCCTACGCAGCCGATTCTTACTGCTACGGCTGCTGGCACTGCACAGCCCACCCCGGCTGGTTTTTCTTTCGGAGACGCATCAAATATGTACAATGAAGGTCTTCGTCCTCCTGGTTTTGCTTATCACCCTCAGAACTACATGTCCAAAGAATATACTTGGAGTATGCCTCTCACAGCTAATGAAGGTGTACGCTTTGCTGGCCCAGAAATGCCAACTCCTTATGGACAACAAGCAACGCCGCTTTTTCATCATGGACAGTTATTCCCTCAAGCTGTCATGAATCATACGGCACCCATTGTGCATACTGCTCAGCAGGAGGAAGGACCAATCTATCATTCGGGTAGTGTAGTAGGAGATGACATAATGGTAAGTCTGGAAGAGAAGTACGACGTAGTGCAGAAAGAACTGAGGGCTCTTCGTGGTAAAGACATCTATGGTCAGAATGTGCACGATCTTTGTTTGGTCCCAAATGTGGTACTCCCTCCCAAGTTCAAGACTCCGGATTTCGTCAAATATGAAGGGAACACTTGTCCACAGAGTCATCTGGTTATGTATGTAAGGAAGATGACAGCCTACAAAGACAATGAACCTTTGCTCATTCATTGTTTCCAAGATAGTTTGACTGGTCCCGCACAAATATGGTATATGAATCTGAAGGGTATCACCACCTTCGAAGAACTGGCCAGGGCTTTCATACAGCAGTACAGGTATAACATACATCTGGGGCCCACCCGAAGGGAACTGCAAGCTATGACTCAAAAGGATAAAGAGTCTTTCAAGGAGTATGCTCTCCGCTTTATTCAAAAATCGGCCCAAGTTCGCCCTGCTCTGGAGGAAAGGGAAATGGCTGATCTTTTCTTTGAAACTTTGAGTCCCTACTACTCGGAGAAAATGATTGGTTGCGCATCGCAGAAGTTTACTGAGATGGTTGATGCGGGGGTTCGCATTGAAGATTTGGTCCGTAAAGGAATTTTGGCCAAAGAAGGTAGTGTGTCAAGTGCTTCGTCAGGTGGGTCGTCTAATGGACCCAAGAAATTTGGAAACAGTTATCCAAAGAAGAGTGCTCAGGAAGTCAGTATGGTAGCCTAGGGGGGATCCCAGCCAATATATCCAAACTACCCCTTCATCGCCAATATTCCACCACCTTTTCCAGCTCCACAAAATCAACATTACCACCCACAAACGCCCCAGAGGCCTCCACCATTCTATCCACCACTATATCAACAACCGTATCCGCAACCTTTCTACCAACAACCATATTACCCACCACCACCTCAACAACAACAACCTCGTAATCGAGCCCCACAACAGCCAAATCGCCTACCCAGAAAAGAGTTTCCCCCCATACCCATGTTGTATGCAGACTTGCTACCCTCTTTATTAGCAAGGAATCTTGTGCAGACTAGGCAGCCTCCCCGCCTGCAGAACCCATTACCTCCATGGCACCGTGCCGACCTTACCTGTGCCTTTCACCAAGGGGCACCTGGGCATGATGTTGAGCATTGCTACCCGCTCAAAGAAGAAGTTCAGAGGTTGATTCAAAGCAAAGAGTTGTCCTTCGAGGACACCAATTCCAATACTCAGAATAACCCTTTGCCATCTCATGGGCCGGCTGTTAATATGATTCAAGAGGATCAAGATTTGAGTCTAATTCTCAGGGCTCAAGATATCAGAACTCCTTTGGTCCCGATTCACGCCAAGATGTGCGAAGCCGACATGTTTAACCACGATCATGATGCTTGTGAAGTGTGTTATGTGGATCCCCGAGGGTGTGAGAAAGTCCAGGAGGATATACAAGGACTGATTGACAGAAAAGAGCTGATTGTCAAGAAGGAATCCAGGAATGTTTGTGTTATTACTCCGGTGTTTAAGAATCTTGAGGTGGCCCGTGATAGTGTGAAGTCAGACGTCGCTCCTCTGGTGATCCGTTTTCCAGGACCTGTTCCCTATACTTCTCAGAAGGCCATACCCTACCGGTATGAGGCAACTATTGTGGAGAATGGTAAAGAGATCCCTCTGCATTCTGCAGATGCTGTCATAAATATAGCAGGTGTGGGCAAAGTAATGAGAAGTGGGCGTATTCTCCCCACTGTTGTGCGCAACGAGAATACTGCTCCGAATGTGCCAGTGCAGAATCTTGACAAGAGTAAAGGTGCTAGCCAACCTGAGGGGATCATTCAGGAAGGTAGTGATGAGATTTTGAAGCTGATCAAAAAGAGTGAATACAAGATAATCGATCAGTTGTTGCAAACCCCGTCCAAAATTTCCATAATGTCTTTACTTATGAACTCTGGAGCTCATAGGGACACTCTGATGAAGATTTTGGCTCAAGCATATGTGGATCCCGATGTTACCCTGGGGCAATTCGGGAGCATAGTTGGGAATGTAACTGCGTGTAATAACCTGAGCTTTAGTGATGAAGACCTCCCGGCGGAGGGAAGAAACCACAACTGGGCTTTGCACATTTCCGTCCTTTGTAAGTCAGACTCAATGTCGAATGTGTTGATAGACACCGGTTCCGCCCTCAATGTGATGGCAAAAACTACTTTGGAAAGGTTGGCATACCGTGGCGCCCAATTGAGGCCAAGTGCAATGATGGTAAAAGCATTCGATGGATCTAGGAAGTCGGTGATTGGGGACATAGACTTGCCTATCACGGTGGGCCCTCATACCTTCAAGGTTACATTCCAAGTCATGGACATCCAAGCTTCATACAGTTGCTTACTTGGACGACCGTGGATTCATGAGGCTGGAGCAGTGACCTCCACTCTTCATCAGAGGCTGAAGTTTGTAAGTTGTGGAAAGCTGATAACGGTAATTGGTGAATCAGCCCTATTGGTTAGTCATTTGTCTGCTTTCTCCTATATTGGTGCTGATGATGTAGAAGGAACTTCTTTTCAGGGGTTCTCTGCAGAAGGAGGAGCTGCTAAGAAGGGTGAGACTTGTATGGCCTCTTTGAAAGATGCCCGGAAGCTCGTACAAGATGGTAAAACAGGAGGCTGGGGTCAGTTGGTACAGCTGCCTGAGAACAAGCGGAAATAGGGTCTCGGTTTCTCTACCAGTCAGTCAAGCGCCAGTTTCAAGCTAGTTGAGGGTATTTTTCACAGTGCTGGGTTTATTCATGCTCCACCTGAAACCAATGCTATCCTGGAAGATCAGTCGGAAGAGGTTGCACCTATCTTTGTCACACCTGGAGGAGCCTGTTGCAATTGGATCGCTGTGGATATTCCTTCTGTGATGCATGTGTCTAAGTAATATGTTTGTCTACTTTTTCGTTTTTTTAAGAAAACTCTCTTCGTCCTGCCCCAGACGGAAATGAACTCTTGTAGGGCTTTTGGTTTTATCTTCAAGTATTGTCGTTATTAATGAAAAACGTCGTTTCTATCATGACTGTTTTATTTTTGATTTACTGCTTTTTCTGGAAAAATGGTAATAGAAAAATCCCAAAAAATTTTCATTCTCTTTTTCTTTTTAAATCAATCAAATTCAAAAGTCTGCATTTACTCATTTACTAAAATCAATCATAAATCATGTGCAGACTGAACATACATAAGCCCGTTGAACACAGTGACCCTATGCTTCTGCCCAACTTTGAATCCCCTGTTTACGAGGCTATGGTAGAGGAGGATGTTGAGATTCCTGATGAGATCAGATGGATGTTAGAGCAAGAGAAAAAGATCATTCAGCCTCACGAGGAAGAGTTAGAGTTGATCAATCTGGGTACTGAGGAGGATAGAAAAGAGATCAAGATTGGAGCGTCATTGGAAGTTACTGTCAAAGGAAAGGTAATTGAACTTCTCAGAGAGTACGCTGACATTTTTGCTTGGTCATACAAAGACATGCCAGGATTAGATCATGAAGTTGTAGAACACCGCTTGCCTTTGAAACCTGAGTGTCCTCCAGTCAAACAGAAGCTCAGAAGGTCTCATCCTGATATGGCCCTCAAGATCAAAGAAGAAGTACGGAAGCAGATTGATGCAGGCTTTCTAGTTACATCCGAGTATCCTCAGTGGTTGGCTAACATTGTGCCTGTTCCAAAGAAAGATGGTAAGGTCCGAATGTGTGTTGATTACCGAGATTTGAACAAGGCAAGTCCGAAGGATGATTTCCCTCTACCTCATATTGATGTATTGGTTGATAGTACTGCTCAATGCAAAGTTTTCTCCTTCATGGATGGTTTCTCTGGTTACAATCAGATCAAGATGGCTCCTGAAGATAGAGAAAAGACATCTTTCATCACGCCGTGGGGCGCTTTCTGCTATGTAGTAATGCCATTTGGTTTGATAAATGCTGGTGCCACATATCAGAGGGGTATGACCAAAATATTCCATGATATGATGCACAAAGAGATAGAAGTTTATGTGGATGATATGATTGTCAAGTCTGGTACTGAAGAGGAACATGTTGAGTATCTGTTGAAGATGTTCCAGCGGTTGAGAAAGTATAAGCTCCGTTTGAATCCTAATAAATGTACTTTCGGTGTCCGATCAGGGAAACTTTTGGGTTTCATTGTTAGTCAGAAGGGTATTGAAGTAGATCCCGACAAAGTCAGAGCCATCCGGGATATGCCCGTCCCAAAAACAGAGAAACAAGTCAGAGGTTTTCTCGGAAGACTGAATTATATCTCCAGGTTTATCTCCAATATGACTGCTACTTGTGGGCCGATATTCAAGTTACTCCGCAAAGATCAAAGGATTGTTTGGACGGAAGATTGTCAGAAAGCCTTCGACAGTATCAAGGAGTATTTGTTAGAACCTCCAATTCTCGTCCCTCCAGTTGAAGGAAGACCGTTGATCATGTACATGACTGTGTTAGAAGATTCCATGGGTTGTGTACTCGGACAGCAGGATGAAACTGGTAGAAAAGAGCATGCAATCTATTACTTAAGCAAGAAGTTCACAGATTGTGAATCCCGGTACTCGGCACTTGAGAAGACTTGTTGTGCTTTAGCCTGGGCTACCAAACGTCTCCGGCACTATATGATCAACCATACCACTTGGTTGATATCCAAAATGGATCCAATCAAGTATCTCCTGGAGAAGTCTTCGATATCAGGAAGAATTGCTTGTTGGCAGATGTTATTGGCCGAGTTTGATATTGAATACCATACTCAGAAAGCAATCAAAGGGAGTATCCTTGCAGATCACTTGGCTCATCAACCGGTTGAAGATTATCAACCTGTTAAGTTTGATTTCCCTGATGAAGAGGTCATGTATTTGAAGATGAAAGATTGTGATGAACCGTTGTTTGGTGAAGGTCCAGATCCTGAGTCTGAATGGGGTTTGATTTTTGATGGGGCCGTTAATGCTTATGGCAATGGAGTTGGGGCAGTCCTTGTCACACCTGAGGGTACTCACATCCCTTTTACTGCAAGGCTACGATTTGATTGTACAAACAATATGGCAGAATATGAAGCTTGCATCATGGGCATTGAAGAAGCAATCAATATGAGGATTAAGAATATTGATATATGTGGAGATTCAGCCTTAGTGATTAATCAGATCAAAGGGAAGTGGGAAACTCACCATGCTGGTTTGATTCCTTACAGAGATTATGCAAGACGGTTGTTAACTTTCTTTAACAAAGTGGAGTTGCGTCACATTCCCCGTGATGAGAATCAGATGGCAGATGCTTTGGCCACCTTGTCTTCAATGATCAAAGTAAATCGTCACAATGATGTGCCATTAATCAGTGTCCAATTCCTTGAAAGGCCCGCTTATGTGTTTGCAGTTGAAGTACTTACTGATGGTAAGCCATGGTTTCATGATATCAAGGTTTTCCTTCAAACTCAAGAGTATCCGCCTGGGGCATCTCACAAAGATAAGAGGACTTTGAGAAGACTGTCTGGTAATTTCTTCTTGAATGAAGATGTATTGTACAAAAGGAACTTTGATGCAATGTTGCTCAGGTGTGTGGATGAACGCGAAGCAGATTTATTGATGCATGAGATACATGTAGGTCCCTTTGGTACTCATTCCAGTGGACATGCAATGGCTAAGAAAGCATTGAGAGCAGGTTATTACTGGATAACGATGCAAAATGATTGTTATAATTATGCCAAGAAGTGCCACAAATGTCAGATATATGCAGATAAGAGCCATGTACCACCATCTATGCTCAATGTTATCTCTTCTTCGTGGCCTTTCTCCATGTGGGGCATTGATATGATTGGTCGGATTGAGCCAAAAGTTTCTAATGGACATCGCTTCATACTAGTGGCTATTGATTACTTTACCAAGTGGGTGGAAGCGGCATCTTTCGCCAACGTGACCAAGCAAGTAGTGGTTCGGTTCATCAAGAATAACATCATCTGCCGTTATGGTATTCCTAACAAGATCATCACGGATAATGGTACAAATTTGAACAACAACATGATGAAAGAATTGTGCGATGACTTCAAGATTGAACATCACAACTCTTCTCCATACAGACCTCAGATGAATGGTGCGGTTGAGGCTGCAAATAAGAATATCAAGAAGATCGTGCAAAAGATGGTGGTTACCTACAAAGATTGGCATGAGATGTTACCCTATGCCTTACATGGATATCGTACCTCAGTGCGTACTTCAACAGGGGCAACCCCGTTCTCTTTGGTATATGGTATGGAAGCAGTGCTCCCTGTGGAGGTAGAAATCCCAACTTTGAGAGTCTTGATGGAGGCTGAATTAACTGAAGCTGAATGGTGCCAGAGTAGGTATGATCAATTGAATTTGATTGAAGAGAAACGCATGACCGCTTTGTGTCACGGACAACTGTATCAATCAAGGATGAAACAAGCGTTTGACAAGAAGGTTCATCCCCGTGAATTCAAAGAAGGAGACCTGGTGATCAAGTGTATCAAATCTTTCCAACCGGATCCCAGGGGCAAGTGGTCTCCGAATTATGAAGGTCCTTATGTGGTCAAGAGAGCGTTCTCTGGTGGTGCTTTAATCCTTACAAATATGGATGGAGAAGATTTACCTCGTCCTGTGAATTCTGATGCAGTCAAGAAATACTTTGTCTAAAGATATATGAAAAGAACAGCTCGGTAGGTCGAAAACCCGAAAGGGCGGCCTAAACCAAAAAAGAGCGTCTCGGTAAGTCGAAAACCCGAAAGGGCGGCTTAGGCAAAAATTAGAGACACAAAAAAAAGAAGAAAAAAAGAATTGAAAAAAAAAAAAAAAGAGTTTATCTTGATAGGTCGAAAACCCGAAAGGGCGGCCTATGCAAAAGTTAAGGATTATGACAAAGTAACTGCATCAGATCAAGCATCACCCAGTTGGGGCACCTTAGCTGTCAGAAGTCCTCCGACACTAAAGCATCTAAACAGTGGTTCAAAGTTGTTAGGGAAAGTAGTGGTTATTGTGTTCAATGTACCTTCCCATGTAGTTACCATTTTCCAACTTTTGTAATCCGTGGAACCATGCCTTTGGCCGGTTACCCCCCTATTACATTAATTTGAGCCGGTGCACTCTTTTGGAATTCTTGTTTATTCTATATGCAAAATTTTCTTCTTCCATTTTAATGTCAATACTTGAAGTAAAAACTTTGAAAATTTCTTGTACTTTTTATGTTTTCTTTTGGAAAAAAACAAAAAAAATGACAAACATATTAGCTGTAGATTCATGTATCATGCAAACATATGTCAACATCCATTCAAACACAGGTGAATTCAACAGAGTGGATCATAGTCTTGCAAAAAAAAAAGAGCAAAAAAGTAGCAAAAAAAAAGAAAAGCTCGCTAATTCGAAAACCCGAAAGGGCGGCTTAAGCCAAAAATGAGCGTCCCGGTGGATCGAAAACCCGAAAGGGCGGTCCAGGCAAAAATTAGGGACATACAAAAAAGAATATATTCCCGGTGGATTGAAAACCCGAAAGGGCGATCCAGGCAAAAGTTAGGGATTTCAAAAAAAGAAACAGAATACAAAAAGCAATGACTATGTGAAGCACGTTTTTGAGAAGGTACTTTGGTTCAGTTCAGAAATGGCGATCTCAGCCAGGTTTTTTTGTGTTGTGTGGTCCTTACCCAGTTTCAGTTTGGTTAACGGGTGGTACCCCGATTGTGGTTTGATTCATCTCCAGTGATTTTATCCCCAGCGAAGAATGCTAAGTGTTGGCACTGTAATACCGGGTCACTATCCTTACGACCTGCCCAATCTTGTCTCGTCAGTTTCACCAATATATTTTCATACATGTTCATTCATTCATGCATACACATCATGCATACTGATATCATTCATATGCATTTTACCTATATGTCCTACTCCATGTGTATCCAGTAAAATTTGTCATCACCAATGTGTTCATTTCGGTCTGTTTATCAGTTAAGTTCCTTTCAAGTGGTAGGTCCCACCTTTCAATTTTTCCCCAGTATCTCGTTGAAGCATTTCATACGAAGAGTATTCGTTTGTAACCTGTTTTGTTTGGCTAAATTGCCTCAGTAGTAGTAACGCATTACCAGTTTTATCCTTTCGTATGTTCGTCATTACCCCAGTAAAGGTAATTGACAGTTTTACCCTTCGTATGTCCGTCATTACCCCAGTAAAGGTAATTGACAGTTTTACCCTTCGTATGTCCGTCATTACCTCAGTAAAGGTAATTGACAGTTTTACCCTTCGTATGTTCGTTGTTACCCTAGTAAAGGTAATGACCAGTATTTCTTTTCGTATGTTCGTCTTTACCCATGTAAAGGTAATAGACATCCGTTTCTCCCCAGTAACATTTTATTTGGTCATCGAGTTAGTGTTTTGGTCGTCATTGCATTCGTACTTGCATAACAGACAACTCATATCATTACATCCATAGAGTTTTCTCGATTTCTGAGTTGGTCAAAAATTGGTGTACTTGATATTTAAGTCTCTCCGACCCGTCGTTTCAAAAATATCCATCTTTTTAAACCCTCGTGACGGAGAAACTTAAATAGGGGCATCTGTCGTACCCTAATTTTTGACCGATTTATTTTATTTTATTCGTACGTTGTTTGTTTTCCAGTCGTCTGTTCGCGCGCGAATTCCCGTAATGATCTGTTTTTGTTCGTACTTGTGGTCGCATTTACTTTTCGTTCGTCGTTTATTTTTAATGTCGCTCACATTTTATTTTCGTAATTTTTACTCGCGTTTTGTGCGTTTTTTAGCGTTTGCGTTCGTAAAGTTTATTTCATTCACGTCGTTGATTTATTGTTTTATTTAGCGTAATTAAGCCGTGTAATTTCAGTCGTATCAGACGAAATTTCGGCAGAGAGGTATTTTAAAATACCTCATTTTTTTTTTTGGTTCCGACGGTACATTTTTTATTTTTTTATTTTATTATTTGAATTTTCGTTTTTAATTATTAATTATTTATTTAGTCATTTATTTTTCCATTTATTTAATGTGTTGTTATTTATTTATCTGTCTTTTTATTTATTTATTTATTTTTAGTCATTGTCCACTTGTCATTGTGTCATTGGTCCAATCCAACTTTTCCTCCAAGAAAGAGCAAGGGTAATTTGGTCTTTTCCGGGCATCAGGTACATAGTGTGTCAGAGTCAATGGATCAGTCAGTCACACTTTCCAAGACCACAAACAGATTCAGAAAAAGAAAATTGCAAAAAAGTAGATCAAAAGCCATTTTTTCACCAAGAACACCAAGAACAAAAGTTGAAATTCAAAATGATTCTCAGTGGTTCATAGGAACCATCATCATTGAACCATTTCCTCTGCAATTCAAGTGCGAGTTCATCACCATTTGGTGACAAACTCAAGCACGATCACAGAGAAATCAGTGAGAAAAGAAGAAAAATCCAAACCCTAGCCATAAAAAAAAAACCATTTTTCGAAATCCAAAACCCCAACAGTACCAAAAACCATTTTTCGAAATCCAGCAACAACAGTACCAGAATCCAAACCATCAAATCCGAAAGGTAACACAAAAACATCAAACCGAATCATCACCAAAACCATCACCAAAACCATAACACAAAACTGAATCATCATCAAAACCATCACCAAATCCATAACACAAAACTGAATCATCATCAAAACCATCACCAAATCCATAACACAAAACTGAATCATCACCAAAACCATCACCAAAACCATAACACAAAACTGAATCATCACCAAAACCATCACCAAATCCATAACACATGAACCAAATCTGAACCACAACTCATAAAGGGGGGAATCCGAATTAAAACAACAAGAACAAAAGGCAAGGCAAAAGACGAACGTGAGCAAGGAAAGGCTTGAACAAGAGTTGGAAAATAGGAAGAAGAAAGGAGCAAGCAGAACCGAAACAAAGGAACAAGAAGAAACAAAGGTAATATTCATGTCTTTTGTGTGTTTTTTTTTTTTTGGTTGTTTTCTTTCGTAGATCTAGGTTCGGTTGCTTCTTTTCTGTGAAAACTAAAGTTGGATCTGGATAAAGAAGGAAGAGATGAAGGTGATGGTGTAAAATTTTTTAAAAAAAGAACAAGTTTGGAACTCCGGCACGGCGGCGCTATGGCCGACCACCGTGCCGGAGGAGCTCCGGCCACCGTACCTTCATCCCTTCCGGCGGACTGTTTGAAGAGAGAAGGGAGAGAGCTTGGTTCAGAAATTTTTTTTAGAGAGAGAGGGAGTTGGAAGAAAATGAAGAATTAGGGTTGAAAATCCCTTTTATACTTCATTAATGGGAGCTGGGTGGGTCGACCCAGTACCCATACCCATGCCCAGCTCCATACCCAAGCCCAGTTTCCTTTGTTTCTACTCATTTGCTGTTTGCATACCCCCTTCTGGCTTTCTGCACCCCTCTGTTTTTTTTAGTAACTTTATTTTACATAATTTCATGCATTTCTTTTATTTTAACTAATTAATTCATATGATATTTAAACCATATTTCATGCATTTTTTAATGTTTTAATTTTAACATCATGCATATTTTTTGTTTAGTTCATAGTTAATTTTCCCTTTCATATAATTTTTATTCACTTAAACATTTTAAGAAAATTCATGCACTTTTGTTTCTTTTAATTTCGTTACTTTGCATTTAGGTTTATTTCATATGTTTGCATTTCATAGTCTTGTTGGCTTAATTTATTTAAAATTGCATTTTAGTTTATAGGAGTAGTCCTCATTAGAAATTTTGCATGCATATTTAAATTTCTTGTCATTTATTTTATTTTTGGATTAGTATGTAATTAGGAAATTGATGTAATTTATTTTCGCGTTTTTTTTCTCTTTTAAGACCATAGAATGTATTTAGGGTATGTAATATGTAACCGGCACACGCACTGACACGCGCACCGACACACCACTTTATTTATCGCTTTATGCTTATTTATTTTTTCCGTCGTTACGCGATTTCGTCGTTAGTTTAGAAAAAATATTTTCTTCAAAAAAAAATCAATCAAGTCAAATTCAATTTTATTTTAAGTAAACCTTGGTATGTAATCCAAGTGATTTTCTTTTTATTTTCCTTAATCAAATGTTAATTAATTTAATATCCACATTAGACATGGATTTCGTATAATTAAAATTGACCAACTTCATCGTATTTTCTTCTCGTGCCTTGAGGTCTCTCATCTCTTCTTAAAATCTTTTCAAAAAATGTTAAAATCGATTCAACTCATCAAATAAGTTCTTTAGCCGAACTACTTGATTTTGATCCCGATTTATTTGGGTAAGTAGGCAAAGAGTTTCGACTCTTCCAAATCAATAAAAATAACCAAAAACATACTTCTTCTTTCTCCCTTCTTTCACTTTAACTCTTAACTTTTTTAATATAAGTAAAATTAATTTAGCGCAAGATTAGAGAATAGAAAGAAGGTTCCTATGGGATACCATAGTCGGTTCGGGTGCCTAACACCTTCCCCAATCGAAACCAACCTCCGAATCCAAGGTCTATAAGGGTTTTCACTCACTTTTTCCCTTCCCGCGAATAAAAGTTGAGAGTTCAATGATTCAAGGTTCGAATCTAATCAATAATTTTGACACCCGAAAATCACGAGCACACTCCTCCACAACGTGCTCAAAATCCCTCTCTGAACAAAAATATCAGTTCACCAACACCAGGGAACTCTAAATTCCATCAGTCTTCTCAACCCCACGTTATGCTTCACCGCCATAAACGGTCATAATGATTACCACCCACACCCATCTTTTATCATACCAAGTTCTGGGTAACAAAGTCTCAAGAATCAACCTGTGAAATTTTATCTGCATCATGATGCGCCATCAACAAGTCAGTATTCTCCTCAAACTGCTAAAGTTTCTCCTTCAACAACCAAAATTCCCCACAAACTGCTAGTTATTCCCCCAAGATCCCCAGATTCTATGTCTACCATGAACCAGAAGTTTCTAAATGCCTTCACACCTGTCAACGAAGTATAATTGGTAAGATAATCACAGACAAAAACATTCACATCAACTCTTTATCTGTTGGTTTAGCACCCATGTGGGGTTCACCATCAGGGCTCAGAATTCAAGAATTAGAAGGCAAAATACTGCAATTCTTTATGGATAATCAATCTGACCAAGAAAGGATTTTCCAGGGAAATCCATGGATTTTTCGCAACTCTTGGCTCCTACTCAAACCTTGGGACAAAATTACAAACCCCAATTGCTACAACTTTGATACGGTCCCTGTCTGGATTCAACTATGGGGGTTACCAACCCATTGTCAAACAAAGGCCATGGGAAAGAATATTGGTTCCTTACTGTTGGAACAAAGGTGTTCAGCAATACCACGTTTTGAGTTTTGATGATAACAAGGTATTAAAAAGTTGTCAATTGGATATTGCTAATATTTGTTTAAGTATGCAGGATATCAATTAAGATTTATATCTTAGAAAGTATTCTGTTTGAACAATGTTAAAGAGCAAAAAATCCAGAGAAGCTTGTTGCTTGTGATTCTGTCCAAAGAGAGTCTGAAGACTGCATCGAAGAGAGTCTGAAGACTGCATCGAAGAGAGTCTGAAGACTGCATCGAAAAGAGTCTGAAGACTGTACCGAAGAGAGTCTGAAAGACTGTATCAGAGTCTGAAGACCATCAGAATCTGAAAACCAAGAGAGTCTGAAGATTATCAGAAGCATAGTGCTACAGTGAGTCTGAAGCCACAAATTTGATAATCTGCTTACAAGGATTTCTACTGCATTGCGATGCAAAAGAAACTCTCAAATGGAGTAACGGCTAGCTTCAAAGTCAACTTGAGCGTGGGAAGCACAAAGACAAGAATGCAGGCCAGTACAGAGTACGTTGTACGAACTCTGTTTCCACTACCTCGTACAGTTTGGCAACTGTGTCTACCGGTATTAATCCTCAAAGGGAATGGAATTCAAATTATGCAATTGAAGGACTATTACCAAATCAAGCAACAGATCAACAATCATTGATCAAGCTTCAGAAATCATCCTGATGTGCTGGATGACTCAACGTCTCTTTCCTACGCCTATATAAAGGATAGAAGACTTGAAGAATTGTTGGACTCTACAACTTGAAAAATTACATTGCGCTGCTTTCTTATTCAACTGAGTCTTAACAAAAACACATCATCAACTTAGATTCTTACAAAATGAGTATTCTAGAATTTCTAAGTTTCACAGAAAAACAGAGTCTGTCTTTTGTGTAAAACAGAGTCTGTCTTTGTTGTAATTGAAACACATTTTGATTGTTGTCAAGTGTTTCAACTCTATTCAATTTTCTGTAATTGTGTAAAAAGTCTCTTGCTTTTGTGCTTGAACAAAGGAAGTCTCTTGGCTGCGTCCATTGAGCAAGGAAGTCTCTTAGTTGTGTCTTTGAGCAAAGAAGTCTCTTAGTTGTGTCTTTGAGCAAGGAAGTCTCTCGCCTGTGTGCTTGAGCAAGGAAGTCTGATACTGTGTGTTTAAGCAACTTGTAATTTGATATTACATTTTAGTGAACTCTCCTTGGAAGTACAAGGGGGACAGGACTACTTCCGGTTTGTGGAAGGAACCTATATAATTGCTTGTGTTCTCTCTATCTCTTGATTATTCCGCTGCATCAGAACCTAATCTCTCATCAGACTCTGATCCCATTCAGACTCTGAGTTTAAAGGAATTAGATTCCCACTCTTCAAGAGCTGCGAAAAGCTAACACAATTCAACCCCCCCTTCTTGTGTTTTTCTCACCTTCAGTTGGTATCAGAGCACCGGCTCTGTTGTCATAGCACTTAACCGTGTAACAGAAAAGATCCAGAGAAAAACATGTCTTCCAGTGAACCGTCTTCTTCTGGTGCTACTTCTGGTGCTGCTATACCATATGACTATGGATCCAATAACAGTAGTAGAAAGGCTGATTATGGAAAAATTCCTAAGTTCAATGGTGATCCTGAAGAATTTTCTTGGTGGAAAACCAACTTCTATAGTTATGTCATGGGTTTTGATGAAGAACTCTGGGACATACTTGAAGATGGTGTTGGTGACTTACAACTTGATGACGAAGGTGCTGCCATTGACCACAAACTTCACACTGCTGCTCAAAAGAAAATCTATAAGAAACATCATATCATCAGAGGGGCTCTTGTCACTGCTATTCCTAAAACGGAATACATGAAGATGATTGACAAATCTACTGCTAGAGCCATGTTTGCTTCTCTCTGTGCTAACTATGAAGGAAGCAAAAAGGTCAGGGAAGCTAAAGCTCTTCTGTTAGTTCATCAATATGAACTATTCAAGATGAAAGAGGATGAAAGTATTGAGCAAATGTACTCAAGATTTCAAACTCTAGTATCTGGTCTTCAGATACTGAAGAAGAGTTATATAGCTTCTGATCATGTTAGCAAGATTTTAAGGAGCTTACCTTCTAGATGGATACCAAAGGTCACTGCAATTGAGGAGGCTAAAGATTTAAACACTTTAAGTGTTGAAGATCTTGTAAGCTCACTCAAGGTTCATGAGTTAAGTCTCAATGAACATGATTCTGCAAGAAAGTCAAAAACCATTGCCTTAAAATCAAAAGGAAGGTCTTCAAAGGCTCTCAAGGTTGAAGAGTCTGAAAATGAGTCTTCAGCTTCTGAAAGCTCAGAGGAGGATCCTGATGTTGCAAAGGAAATGGCTATGCTTTCAAACAGAATGCAGTACCTTGCTAAGAAGAACAAGAGATTTCTGAGCAAGAGCAGTGGGAAGGGATTCAAAAAGGAGGATCAGAAAGGTTGCTTCAACTGCAAGAAGACTGGACATTTTATTGCTGAGTGTCCAGAACTGCAGAAGGAGAAATCCAAGTCAAAGAGGCCAATCTTCAAGTCAAGCAAGTTTAAGAAGCAGATCAAGAAAAGTCTGATGGCCACCTGGGAAGATCTTGATAATGAGTCAGGGTCTGAGAATGATGATGCTGATGGTGAAGCCAATGTAGCTGTTGGACTAATGGCTACAACCGAATCTGTTAAAGAGACACCTGAGGCAGAATCAGATGCAGACTCTGAAAGTGAAACAGAGGTATATTCGGAACTCACAAGATCTGAACTTGTAGAATCTGTCAAAGAAATTCTTGGTCATTTTAAAGCTAAGACCACTGAGTTGAAGAAAGTCAAACAACAGCTTGATAAGCTGTCAAAAAGACATAATTCAACTCTGTTGGAATTAGAAGATTTAAAAGAAGAAAATATCTCTTTGTTGATCAAGAAGTGTAGCTGTAAATACTTAAGTGAGCAAGATGTTGCTCTGCAAAAATTTATTGCTACTAGAATTGACAGATCAAGGGTTGCATCCATGATCTATAGCACGTATCAGAACAGAGGACAGGGTCTTGGATTCATTGGAGGAAACTCAAATGAAATGACTCTGAAACCTGGTCCTGATGGAGCCAGAGAGGCGTTGAAAAATCACTTTGTAAAAGAGTCTGATGAAGTCAACACAGTGACTCATTCAGAACCTACAACTTATACCTCTAAGGTTCTGACTAAGTCAAAATCTCAGAATGTTAAGTTAAAGGGTCTGAAAAACTTTGAACCCAAAGCTTTAAAGACTCAGACTCTGAAACATTCAAAGTCTGATAAACAGACTCTGAAAAAGCCAGAGTCTGAAAAACCAAAGCCTAAGTTTCAAAGAAGAGAAACTGTGAAAGGCAAGTTGAAACCTAAACCAAACGGTTCCAAACCCAAGGTATGGGAGAAAACATTGCCAATGACTTCAAGACGTAACTTATGAAAGGATTTCAATGGTTCTAAGACTAACCAAAAAGGACCCATGAGAATATGGGTACCTAAGTCTGAAATTATTGATGCTGCAGGTATGTCTAAAAGGACTAGAAAAGCAGAAGGCTTGGTATCTGGACAGTGGTTGCTCGCGTCACATGACGGGAGAAAGGTCTATGTTCCTAACCCTAACCATGAAAGAGGGAGGAACAGTGGGATTTGGAGGAAACCAAACTGGCAAAATCATTGGTACTGGAACCATTGGTAACTCTCTGATCTCAATCAGTAATGTGTGGTTCGTTGATGGACTTAGACATAACCTACTAAGCATAAGTCAATTATGTGACAATGGTTATGATGTATTGTTTAATAAGAACAACTGCACAGTGGTTAACAAGGATGATCAGTCCATAGTCTTCAAGGGAAAACGAAGAAACAATGTATACAAGATAAAATTCTCAGAACTGACTGATCAGAAGGTAATGTGCCTTCTGTCAATGCGTGATAAGAAGTGGCTGTGGCATAGACGTTTGGGACATGCTAACTGGAGATTAATCTCTAAGCTTAGCAAGTTGCAACTTGTCAAAGGCCTACCAGACATTGACTATCACTCAGATGCTCTTTGCGGAGCATGTCAGAAAGGGAAAATTGTCAAGAGTCCCTTCAAGCCGAAAGAAATTGTTTCAACTTCCAGACCCTTGGAGTTACTTCATATTGACTTATTTGGACCAGTTAGCACTGCATCCTTATATGGAAGTAAATATGGACTAGTTATTGTTGATGACTACAGCAGATGGTGTTGGGTTAAATTTCTGAAAACTAAAGATGATTCATATTCTGTGTTTAGTAAATTCTGCATCCAAATTCAATCAGAGAAGGAAATGAAAATCTTGAAAGTCAGAAGTGATCATGGAGGAGAATTTGAAAATGAACCATTTAAGGTTTTCTGTGAAAAACATGGAATTATTCATGAATTCTCTGCACCTAGAACTCCACAACAAAATGGTGTTGTAGAGAGAAAGAACAGAATCTTACAAGAGATGGCTAGAACCATGATCCATGAGAACAATCTGGCTAAGCATTTTTGGGCAGAAGCAGTAAACACAGCTTGTTATGTTCAGAACAGAATCTATATTAGACCCGTGTTGAACAAAACAGCTTATGAACTCTTTAAAGGAAGAAAACCCAACATATCTTATTTTCATCAGTTCGGATGTACGTGTTATGTCCTGAACAACAAAGTCTACCTAAAGAAATTTGATGCCAAAGCTCAAAAGGGAATCTTTTTAGGTTACTTTGAACGCTCTAAGGCATACAGGCTGTATAATTCAGAAACACAATGTGTTGAAGAATCTATGCATGTCAGATTCGATGACAAAGTGCCTGGAAGTGAAACTCCAGTGCAAGATGAAAGTCATGCAGAATCTCAAGATTCTGATGATAACTTATAATCTGATCAGATTCCAGAATCTGAAGATACTTCAGAAGCTGGAACAGTCCCTGAAGTTCCTAATGAAGAAGCTTCTGATGAAGCTCAAGATGGTTCTTTGCAAGCTAGTCAATCCAAACAATCTTTCAAATACAAGTCTTCACATCCAGAAGATCAGATAATTGGCAATAAAGAAAGTCCTATGAGAACAAGATCGCATTTCAGACAAGAAGAGTCTGCTTTAGGATTATTATCTGTTATTGAACCAACCTCTGTTGAAGAAGCTCTTGGAGATGAAGGATGGATTCTGGCAATGCAAGAAGAACCGAATCAATTCAAAAGGAATGAAGTATGGGATCTAGTAGCTAAGCCTGATCACAAGAACATCATTGGAACCAAGTGGGTGTTCAGAAATAAGCTTAGTGAACAAGGAGAAGTAATCAGAAACAAGGCCAGACTTGTTGCGCAGGGCTACAGTCAACAAGAAGGCATTGATTACACAGAAACGTTTGCTCCAGTTGCAAGATTGGAAGCAATCAGGTTACTTCTTTCTTATGCAGTTAATCACAACATAACCCTGTATCAAATGGAAGTTAAGAGTGCATTTCTTAATGGTGTCATATCTGAAGAAGTATATGTCAAACAACCTCCTGGCTTTGAAGATTTAAAGCATCCAAAGCATGTTTATAAATTGAAGAAATCACTCTATGGCTTGAAACAAGCTCCCAGAGCTTGGTATGAAAGACTAAGTAATTTCTTGATTCAAAACAACTTTGAACGAGGACAAGTTGACACTACTCTATTCAAAAAAGACTCTGAAGAAAGACATTCTTATAGTTCAGATTTATGTTGATGATATCATTTTTGGTTCTACAAATAGTTCACTTTGCAAAGAGTTTTCAAAAGAAATGCAGGATGAGTTTGAAATGAGCATGATGGGAGAATTGAAGTTTTTTCTTGGAATTCAAATCAACCAATGCAAAGATGGAGTCTACGTTCATCAGTCCAAGTATACGAAAGAGCTTCTGAAAAAGTTCAATCTTGAGGACTGCAAAGAAATGAATACTCCAATGCATCCAACCTGCACTCTGAGCAAAGAAGATCAAGGAACCAAAGTTGATCAGAAGCTGTATGGAGGTATGATTGGTTCTTTGTTATACCTAACTGCATCCAGACCAGATATTTTGTACAGTGTATGTTTGTGTGCAAGGTTTCAATCAGATCCTAGAGAGTCTCACTTAACTGCTGTTAAGAGAATCTTTAGATATCTGAAAGGAACTACTAATCTTGGACTTCTTTACAAGAAATCCTTTGACTACAAGCTAGTTGGATTCTGTGATGCTGACTATGCTGGAGACAGGATTGAAAGAAAATCTACCAGTGGCAATTGTCAATTCCTGGGAGAGAATCTGATATCCTAGGCTAGCAAAAGGCAAGCAACCATTGCTTTGTCTACAGCAGAAGCATAATACATCTCAGCTGCTAGTTGTTGTACACAGCTACTCTGGATGAAACATCAGCTTGAGGACTATCAAATAACTGAAAACTGTATCCCAATTTATTGTGATAATACGGCAGCTATATGTTTGTCTAAGAATCCAATTCTTCATTCAAGAGCAAAGCACATTGAGATTAAACATCATTTTATAAGAGACTATGTTCAAAAGGGAATTTTAGATACTCAATTCATTGATACTGATCATCAATGGGCTGATATATTTACTAAACCCTTATCTGTTGAAAGATTTGATTTCATAAAGAAAAATTTGAACATGTGCTATGTCTCTGGGTAATGTGCGCCTCTGAAAACAGAATTCAGACTCTGAAAATATTCAGAAGCTATTTGAGAATCAGACCCTCTTTTAGAGACTCTGATAAAAGCTTCTGATAAACTATTCAGACTCTGGTAAGGAATCTTTAGACTCTCAGAAGCTCGTATTAGTGGAAGCATGACTGTTGAGTTCAGTAACACCTGCCCCACTACGGTGACAGTTACTTTACAGTTTCTCAGACGTGGCCTGTCTGTATTGGGTAAGAACTCAAAGGGCAATGATTTCATTACGTTAAACAAGTTCCCTTCGCTTTGTCCCAATGCTTTTACGGCTACATGCTATATGTATTTATTGTTTGCGTATGTTTGTCCCCTATTCTTTCCAAACAATTTTCAAACTTTTTCTCTATAAATACATAACACACACAACTCGCTTCTCTTTTCATTCTTTGATTTTCTATCTGAACAAATTTCTTGTTTTTCAATACTTTGCAAAACTTTTTGTTCTCAAATCAAACATTTAAAAACCCCTATAATGGCAAGTGATCTCATCCAATCTGGTATTATAATCAAGTCCGGAAAATCCTACATTATCAAACCCAGAACAATGAACATCATCAAGGAGACTCTGGAAATTCAAGTTGAATCTCCAGTAGATTTTGGTTCGCTCAGTCGTCATGGAGTTGACGTTACTCCTCATTTCTTAGCACAAGGAATGATGAACTACTTTGGTATGTTGAATGGACCAACATATCAGGAGCTTGTTAGAGATTTTTGGGTTAGGTCAGAAGTCTACGACAAAGCTGAAGCTACTTTGGAAGAAACAGTTACAATCTCAAACAACCCCAGTCTTGCTGGCAAGAACAGAGACCAAATGGGTTTAAGGCCGTACAATGGTCTTAAAGTAAGGTTTGCTGTGATGGGAATACCAATAGTTATCACTGAAGAGGTGGTAGCCAGGGCTTGTCAAATGGAGAGCGCTGGTAAATTTCAGTGGAATGTCAACAAGAAAAGTGAATGGGCTGTTGTCTGCAACAAACTGTTATTTGAAGGGAGACCCTCAAATAAATTGGTGGATATGCATCCTGAGCATAGGGTGCTTCTGAAGATTATACTGGACAGTATGCTTCAGAAAGGAGGAGGAACAGACACATTGTCTGTGGATCACAAAGTTCTTCTCTATTTTCTTATCAACAACATAAAGATCAACTTCCCCAGATATGTGATGCACCACATGTGTTGGGCCATCAAGAAGAGTCAATCAGAAACCAGAAGGCAAGTTCCTTTTGGAAGATTAATATCTGAGATTCTGTATCAAGGAGGCCTCTTGAAGGTCTTATCAGAATCTGGTGTGGTATCAGATATTCATCTAGGAACTGTGACCGGAAGAATCATTAATGGCAAGACTCTGCAGTACATGAAAATTGTCAAGAGATTCAACCCCTCTAAGCATGATATGAGGGAATCCTATGTACAATCTGACTTGATGATGGACTTCCCTCCCATATCCAAAGAAGATAATCCTGAAGTTCTTGCAAGATTTGTGGTGGATTACTTCAAGGAGACTGGTAGAATAATCAACTATTCTGCCATTCCTGAGACTGCTGGAGGAGGACCTCTTAAGGTTAAGGGAAAAAGGACCAAGGAAGTGGTTCTCAAGGAAGAGGAAGAGAAGCAGGAGCCTCTCAAGAAAAAGATCAAATCTACTGCTCTTCCTGGAGTGACAATTGGTTCCCCTAAGACTTTAACTCCTATGCCTTCATCAACATCCTCTGCACTTCGTGAAATTAAGGATAGGATTAAAGAAACCAAGGATGAAAAGAAAGCCAAGAAAAATGAGAATAAGGCTAAGAAAGATGAGAAGAAAGCGAAGAAAGGCAAGGCTGACATAGACTATGACAGAATGGCTCAAGATATTGCTGACTATCTTGATGCTAACTCTGAAGGTGAAGAGAGTCAGATCAAGAAGAGAAAGGTGGATGTGGTTCCTGTGGCTAGGGATGTAGCACATAAGATAGGTACTTCTGTATCTATGATTGAGGATGAACATGTTGCTGGCAAGGCAATGGCAGCAGAAGTGGTTGCTGAAGAATTAAAGGAAGAAACTGTCAAGGAAGCTGCTAAGTTGCTTGCTTCTGCTCTCAAACAGAAGAATCCTTTAGCTACTGCAGAAGCTGAGTTATCAGAAGCTACTGTGTCTGATCACTATGCTTCTCCAGAAGTTGGCATTGGCACCTCTGGCAACGTAGCATATAGCTCATCTTCATCTTTGAATCAAGAGTCAGAATCAGATTCAGAATCTGACAACAAACCCTTAAGCCAAATTCTTTCATCCCTCAAAAATTCATCCCCCTCACCAATCAAACCCATATCATCCCATAACCCACTGGACCCTGCAGTAGTTGATTATGTTGATTCAACTATGGACAGAGTAATTCAAGACACAATCACAGTGTCTATGAATCTTCATGCTGACCATCCTGCTCAACCTTCATTTCTCAAACCACTTCAGGTAATTCAACCTTATGAAAAACCTGAAGTAACCATTCAATCTAAACAACCATCCCCCCAAACTGAAACCATTTGTGTAGACTCTCCTGACACTCTAGATTCACTTGAAAAACATCTAGGAGGAGAACTACCTAAAACCCCTGCAAAATCCAAAACAACAAAAGCTACTTCATTTGTTTCCAAACCAGACCTTGTACCTGAACCTACAGAGAATCTGACTTTAGCTTCTGTTGAACCTTCAGAACCTGTTGTTGAACCAGCTTCTGAAAATCCGGAACAAGCTTCTGATATCGTATCAGAAACTGTAACAGAATGTAGAGCTGAAATCAGAAGAGTTCCCCAACCTCTTTGTGATCCTATAACCATTTTCCCAGGTTTTGAAACTTTTCTAGCCTTGAGAGCCTCTCTACCCTCAACCTCTGAACCTCAAATTGACTTATTTGATTCAAACAAGATAGATGAGTTCTATGCTTCTTCAAGCAATAAGCTCAAAGAAGTTATTGAGCAAAGGTTTGTGCCAATCCTCAATGTGAGCTATGAGGACAAGTTCTCTACAGTGAAGACTAAGTTCTTGGATTTTATCACCAAAATTCAGAAGGCTGCTGCCAGGGAACAAGCACTTGTCACTGCCAAGCATGTTGAAGAAGTTAAGAGGGCTGAGAAAGTTGTAGTTCTGGAAAGAGCTCCGATTCTAAGGATTAGAGATACACCCTTCTTTCATGAAGATCAGTATAATCCAAGGGAATCAATGGTTTATCACTCTTTGAAGAGGAAACTGTACAAAGTTCAAGAAGAAGCAAGACTGGAAAGAGAAGCACATTTGCGAAGAACTGAGGCTCTGGAAGAGATGGTAAAGAAACAGCAAGAGGATCTCCAGAAATTGATGGATCATCTTGCCAAACAAAACCAACCTTAGTTTAATTTCGTTTTGTTTTATTTTGTAATTCTTGTTTGCTATCTTCTGAACTTGTTTTTGCTTACAATTTATACAAGTTGTTTTTGATTCTATTTGCATTCAATTCTATTTTTTTTATGCTCTGAATCTTCTATGTTTTCCCTCTGCATCTCATTCTTCCTTAAAAAATGTTTGCACCCTTACCTTAAGTCATTTAAAAAGGGGGAGGAACTTATTCTAAACCTTTTTTTTTGTTGATGACAAAAGGGGGAGAAGGGAAAGTATTTATGTCAGGGAGAAGGGAAAATTTCTTTTAATTACATTGCATGTTCTACGTAAAAGTTAAAGGGAAATCTGCGAAAGGTGCTTAGTTAGACTCTGAGCCCCTGTTTAAGAATCAATTCTCTAAATTGATTTATCTTTCTGAGAATGAATTTGATTGCTTATGAAAATGAATTTAATTAACCTGGATAGAACTTAAGATGAGCTTACAAACCTCAACTTAAGAACTGTCAGACTCAGGGGGAGTCAGAGCTTACAAACCTCAGACTCTGAGCTTACAAACCTCAGAACCCTTATGTTAACTTGTTAATTAGATTAACAACAATTGACCTTTTAAATACTAATGTTTGTCATCATCAAAAAGGGGGAGATTGTTGGAACAAAGGTGTTCAGCAATACCACGTTTTGAGTTTTGATGATAACAAGGTATTAAAAAGTTGTCAATTGGATATTGCTAATATTTGTTTAAGTATGCAGGATATCAATTAAGATTTATATCTTAGAAAGTATTCTGTTTGAAAAATGTTAAAGAGAAAAAATTCCAGAGAAGCTTGTTGCTTGTGATTCTGTCCAAAGAGAGTCTGAAGACTGCATCGAAGAGAGTCTGAAGACTGCATCGAAGAGAGTCTGAAGACTGCATCAAAGAGAGTCTGAAGACTGTACCGAAGAGAGTCTGAAAGACTGTATCAGAGTCTGAAAACCATCAGAATCTGAAAACCAAGAGAGTCTGAAGATTATCAGAAGCATAGTGCTACAGTGAGTCTGAAGCCACAAATTTGATAATCTGCTTACAAGGATTTCTACTACATTGCGATGCAAAAGAAACTCTCAAATGGAGTAACGGCTAGCTTCAAAGTCAACTTGAGCGTGGGAAGCACAAAGACAAGAATGCAGGCCAGTACAGAGTACATTGTACGAACTCTGTTTCCACTACCTCGTACAGTTTGGCAACTGTGTCTACCGGTATTAATCCTCAAAGGGAATGGAATTCAAATGATGCAATTGAAGGACTATTACCAAATCAAGCAACAGATCAACAGTCATTGATCAAGCTTCAGAAATCATCCTGATGTGCTGGATGACTCAACGTCTCTTTCCTACGCCTATATAAAGGATAGAAGACTTGAAGAATTGTTGGACTCTACAACTTGAAAAATTACATTGCGCTGCTTTCTTATTCAACTGAGTCTTAACAAAAACACATCATCAACTTAGATTCTTACAAACTGAGTATTCTAGAATTTCTAAGTTTCACAGAAAAACAGAGTCTGTCTTTGTTGTAATTGAAACACATTTTGATTGTTGTCAAGTGTTTCAACTCTATTCAATTTTCTGTAATTGTGTAAAAAGTCTCTTGCTTTTGTGCTTGAGCAAAGGAAGTCTCTTGGCTGCGTCCATTGAGCAAGGAAGTCTCTTAGTTGTGTCTTTGAGCAAGGAAGTCTCTCGCCTGTGTGCTTGAGCAAGGAAGTCTCATACTGTGTGTTTGAGCAACTTGTAATTTGATATTACATTTTAGTGAACTCTCCTTGGAAGTACAAGGGGGACAGGACTACTTCCGGTTTATGGAAGGAACCTGTATAATTGCTTG
The DNA here is from genome assembly GCA_946800305.1 of Medicago arabica. Classification (NCBI taxonomy): domain Eukaryota; kingdom Viridiplantae; phylum Streptophyta; class Magnoliopsida; order Fabales; family Fabaceae; genus Medicago; species Medicago arabica. The sequence goes on from OX326968.1 coordinate 32,802,132, forward strand.
TGTTCTCTCTTCTCTCTATCTCTTGATTATTCCGCTGCATCAGAACCTAATCTCTCATCAGACTCTGATCCCATTCAGACTCTGAGTTTAAAGGAATTAGATTCTCACTCTTCAAGAGCTGCGAAAAGCTAACACAATTCAACCCCCCCCCCCCCCTTCTTGTGTTTTTCTCACCTTCACTTACTTGGTACAATCATGGAATCTGAAACATATGAGTACCTAGGAAAGAATGTTATTGTGAAAATTCAAGTTGAGCTCAATGTAAGGAACCCCTTCATTACTGGGATCCATATTAGTAATACAATTGATGGCACTAATTAGATAGATTTTCACTATGAAAACTTACCACAAATATGCTTCAATGGTGGACTCATAGGACATCCAGAAAAGTTCTGCAAAAATCCCAAGCTGGAAGTTGAGGAAGCCTCCCCTTTAGGACCATGGATTAGGTCCAACATTTATGGAAGAAGGCTCACTGACCCTAAGGATAGAAAGCACTGCACCAATCCTTCTTTAGCCAAGAAGTTTGGCCAAAACAGTCCGTCTGCTCTAGAAGAACTGCTTCAACAACTTTCTGACTTGAGAATTAAGGAAACCAGAGGACAACATAATGATCAAAGCCCCTTAAAACGTCCCTATGAACCTAACTCAACCACTTCTAGCTATACCTCAATTACCATGAATCAGCTTAGCACTTCACCTACTCAAGCAAAAACTATGGAATGGACATACTACAACTCTCAATATGTGTCTCAAAGCTCACCTGAACCTAACTCAGCACAACAGAAAAGAGTCAAAATGGATGCTTCCCACCAATTGCTTCAAGTGGCAGGCCTGAACAACCAGGCTGGCCAAGAACTATGAAACTCATTTCATGGAACTGTCAAGGGATTGGCAATCCTGAGACAGTTAGAGCCTTTAAAAGGCTGCAACAGTGCCACAAACCTGATATTACCTTTCTTATGGAAACCAAAAAACTCAAAACTAAGTCTTCTCACATTTGTACTTTTAGTAATATTACTGATAGTTTTTTTGTTGATTGCACCACTTATGGTGGTGGTAAAGCAGGAGGTTTAGGTTTGTTCTGGAACAAGGAAAATGTTCAAATTGAAATAAAAGGATATGATTCTAACTATATTGATTTCTATGTTCAGGAGCATAAGCCAAACTCCATTCCTTGGAGAGCAACTGGCATTTATAGCTTTCCCCAACAGAATAATAAATATCTTACTTGCAATCTCATCTCTAATCTATCTTCTATTAATCAAAACCCAAATTGGCTTGTTTTTGGAGATTTCAACATTAATCTGTGTAATAATGAAAAAGATGGGGGCAACCCTATAGATGCCAACCTTACTGGTTGTTTTAGGAACACTATTAGTGTTTGTGATTTGCAGGATCTAGGATATCAGGGGAGCCCCTATACCTGGTCAAATAATTATGACACTACTACTTTTATTCAATCTAGATTATATAGGTTTGTTGCATCTAGTGGTTGGATCCATCTTTTTCCTAATTTTACTAATAAACATCTGGTTAAATATAGGTCTGATCACTGCCCTATTTTACTTGAGTTTTCCTCCTCATTTAGGGGCAGAAAATCTTATAAAATCTCCAAAAAATTTGAGCAGGTTTGGCTCACTAATGACAATCATGCTGACATTGTTCATAATGTTTGGAAATCTTTTTCAGGGCCTATCAGTGAAAATCTTCAGAAAACTCTCAATGTCCTTCATTCCTGGGGTCACCAATTGTTTGGAAACCTTCCTAACCAGATTAAAAATACCCAAAATGATCTTCAGGTGCTTCAATCCCATAACAGAGATGCTTCTACTATAAATAATATCAGAACTAAAGAAAAAGAGCTTGATAATTTACTAGAACAAGAAGAGCTATGGTGGTGCCAAAGATCCAGAGTCCAATGGCTGACTCATGGAGACAAGAACACAAAATTTTTTCACCAAAAAACAAACCAAAGAAGGAGAAAAATTAAAATTGAGGTTATTTGTGATGTCTATGGTCAGCTAGTTTATGAGAAGGAAGCCATTGAAAATTGCTTCCTAAATTACTTCCAAGATATTTTCACTAGTCAACCTCTCCAGCAGGTGGAAAGCACTGTTGCTGTTGTCCAAAACAAAATCACTCCAACAATGTTTGATTTCCTTAACTCCCCTTTCAAAGCAGAAGAAGTTTGTTATGCTATAAAGAATATGAAAGGCACAATTGCACCTGACCCTAATGGCTTACCTGCTTTATTCTACCATACCTTATAATAACACCAATATCTGCCTCATTCCAAAAAATAATAATCCTCAAACTCCTAGTAAGTTTAGACCCATCTCCCTTTGTAATTATACCCTTAAGCTCATAACAAAAGTCATAGCCAACAAACTTAAACCTATTCTAGCTGAGATCATCAGCCCTAACCAAAGTGCATTTCTACCTGGTAGACTTATATCTGACAACACAATTATATCCTATGAGCTATTCCAATACTTTCACCACACTACTAGCAAGGAAGGCTTCATTGGTCTAAAGACTGACATGGCTAAAGCTTATGACAGAGTAGAGTGGAGCTTCCTTCAAGCCACTATGACCATTATGGGTTTCCCTAATAAGCTGGTCCAAACTATTATGAGGTGTGTTACTACTGTGTCTTTTACTATCCTTCTAAATGGCCAACCCACTAAAACCTTTAGCCCTCAATGTGGCCTCAGACAAGGTGATCCTCTATCACCCTACCTTTTCATTATATGTGCTGATGTACTCTCTGACCTTCTCTCTAAGGCTCATGAAGATAACATCATTCAAGGGGTTAAAATAGCCAACTCTGCCCCCCAGAATTTCCCATCTCCTTTTTGCAGACAACAATCTCATGTTCTGCAAAGCCAGTTTCTCTGAAGCTTAGGCCATGAAGAATATTATTTCTACTTATGAGGCAGCTTCTGGCCAGAAGGTGAATTTTGAAAAATCTGAAATCATTTTCAGTAAAAATGTTCAGAACTCTCTGCAGGAGAGTATCTTACTCACCCTTAACATGAAAAAGTAAGCCATTTCTCTAAATATCTAGTTATGCCTACACATATGGGCAGATCAAAGCGTCAGGTGTTTGAATTTAGTCATGACAAAATTTTGCATAAACTGAAAGGATGGAAAGAGAAACATCTCTCTTTTGCAGGCAGAGGAACTCTCATTAAGGTTGTGGCCCAGGCCATACCAACATATATTATGAGTGCCTTTCTCCTTCCCAAACATTTATGCCATCAATTGGGAAAAATCATTTGTGATTTCTGGTGGGGTAGCTCAACTGACTCTAAAAAGATGCACTGGATTAAATGGTCTAAACTTTGTAAGGCTAAAAGAGAGGGTGACATGGGATTTAGGGATCTCAGAGCCTTTAACGAATCCCTGCTTGCTAAACAAGGCGAGAGAATCTAGACTCAACAACAGTCTTTAATGGCTAAGATCCTAAAAGCCAAATAATTCCTTAATTCAACTTTCTGGAACACAAAGATGAAACCTAATATTAGCTACTCTTGGCGTAGTATCCTACACTCAAGATGGGTTCTTAAAAAAGGTTGCTATTGGATTGTTGGTAATGGCAAATCTATTAAAATTTGGCATGACAATTGGCTGCCTGCCCAAAATGGTTTCAAAGTTCTCAGTTCTGCTCCTCACACCAATCAGCAACTACATGTTAATGATCTCATTGACACTTCTAATTCTAAGTGGCTAGAGCCAACTATAAATGAGCTCTTCATGGCCAGTGAAGCCCAACAAATTCTGCAGATTCCTCTCACTAACTCTAATGAGGAAGATGATATAGTCTGGGCAGGGATTAATTCTGGGATCTATACTGTCAAAAGTGGTTACCACTCCATCAAATCTTGGGAGGATCATTCTAACAACCACCCCAGCAGTTCAAACTCCAGTAATGACTTAGTGTGGCACAAATTATGGAAACAAAATATCCCCCCTAAACAAATTAACCTGGTTTGGTGTATCTTAAACAATGGTCTACCTGTCAAAGAAAACCTAGTTAAACGTGGAATCCATTGTGATCCTCTTTGTCCCAGATGCGGTAGAAAATTTGAATCTTTATCTCACACATTCATGGAATGTGACTGGGCTCCACGGACGTGGTTCGCTTCTCCTCTCAATTTAAAGCTCCACAATCTGGATCACTTTGACTTCATTGAATGGTTATCCGACAACTTGCGTTCAAAGGATATCAAAAGCATGGAAATGATTTCTGCAATTATCTATGGAATTTAGAATGCTAGGAACCTCTTGATTTTCCAAGATAAGATCTTACCTATTCATGAGGTGTTAGCCAGATCGATCCAAGCCATTTCCAGCTACCAATCTCAAAACCAGTAGCTCGGCGTTACCTCCAACATCACAAATCCTAGGTTAGATCATTGCGACAATTGCTGGAAACCTCTAACAGATCCAGACCTAAAGCTCAACGTGGATGCTCGCCGTTTGGGTGATGGCCGTTGGGGTTTAGATTTTGTCATCCATCGGAGCGATGGAAGACCAATCGTAGTGAGTACTAGGTCTGTGTGTGCTACTGAAGATCCTTGCATGGCTGAAGCTTTGGGTATTCAAGTAGCTTTGGAATGGGTTCAAGATAATGATTGGAGCGATGTGATTATCGAATCCGAAGCGAAGATGATAATGGATAGCATAAACAACCAGATCTTCCTTAGAGGTTATGTGGGAAATGTAGGTAGAGACTGTCTGAGGAAGATGAAAACCTTACATAGAGTTTCCCTTAGATGGGTTAGGTGGTCAGACAATTGGGTTGCTCATGAAACAGTAAAATGGGTTGAGAATGAGCCCAATAAAGACTGGCTTTGTAACTTCCCCACCCCCATTTTTAGACATATCCAAAACGATATGTCCTCTTTGATTAATCATTAATAGAATCCTTTTTTTGCTTCAAAAAAAAAATTGTCAGTTATTAACTTTTTCTTCAACAAATTCCTATTTTTTTTGCGCGCTCTCTCTCATAACAAACAATTGTCAATTTTCTAAATATTGTGTACATCTTTTTAATTATTTTAAGTCAATATAAAAATTAGTCCAACTTCACATTAATCAAAAGTTAAGAAAAATTTAACTTTCTTCCAACTCCTTTTATTAAAGTTAATGCTTCTACTATGACTTCAACAATGCTAGAGTCACACTTGAAATTTTTGATAAATGTTAATCATCATTTTTATAGAATTTTAACTCTTCTTGGAACCATTGTTTGGAACAAAATTTTGTTTAAATTTGAAGATAACAAGAAACAGACTTTGTTTATAAAAAAACAAACTTTAGTTTTCCAAATAGATAGCATTAATTAGTTTTATTGAAAAAGAGAAAATTAATTAACAAAATGTATAATTGACAAATCGTACCTTCAAAATACTAAAAAGACAGTTAAATAGGAACGAAAAATTCACCCTAAAAAGACACTTAAAAAGGAACGGGGGGAGTAATTTTTAGTAAAAAGCAAAATTTCACCAAAAATATTATTTATAATTACACATGTTAATACCATAGTTTTAAAACCCGGTCGGTCGAACCGGTCCGACTGGAAACCGGTGGGTATTCCGGTTCGAGTCAAATATTGGATCGGCCCTGTAATTAAACCGGTGACTCAGCCAATTTTCGGAAACAGACCGGTTTAATTCTAATTAATACTGATTTTATATGCTTTAGTTGCTTTGACTTATCTACTTCCGTCCCTGTATGTAAGCACCATATATGCTTTAGCTGCTTTGACTTTTTGTTTAATATTACTACTTTCATCTATGTATGTAAGTACCATTTGCATCTACTAAAAGAGTATATAGATACAGGGACGGAGGGAGTAATTAATACTAATTAATTCTATTTTTCTATGCTTTAGCTAATTCGTAGAAAATAATCTGAATAAAATCTGAATTTGAAAAATTCAAAGCTTGTAGGAATCAAACCATAAACATTAGAGTGAACCACAAATGCTTAACCACTGCACCAACTATTTATTTGTGTTTAAAAATGTAATATTATATATATTTAATTATATTACATCTTCATTTTTCCATTAAAAACACATAGTTTTTTTTTCTTGTTTTTTTTCTTTCTTCCAAGAAGAGCACATCATTATTAAATATATTATTTAAACAATAATAATATACATATCATTTATCCCCAAAAAAACATTTACGCAACATATGTATTTTTAGAAAATCTACATATATTATGTTAATATTAATTGATATGCAAGCAAAATTTATTTTTTGTCAACAAAATATAGCTATACTTTTTAAAAATATATAGTAATACAAATATTAATATACACATTAAATGTCAGTTATTTTGTTTTTAAGTGGTCGAGTCACTGGTTCAATTTGATTTAATCTGGTTAAATACCTATAAAAATTTAATCTTAAGACCGGGTCATCTAACTGAGTTATTCAATTTAATTCAGTTCAGTCAAGCGGTTCAACCATTGACTCAGTGGTTCGACCATTAACCCAGTACCCCTGCCGAGTCGATGACCGAGCCGAGTTTTAAAACTATAGTTAATACAATGAAAAGAGCAAACAATCAGGCATGAGAAAGTTTGCCTGAATACTAGTAATATAATGATGTTATCTTATAATCTAAACAAATCACATGCTATGAAAAATTGGATTTTGCCCTTGTTGTATCCACGACTTGCCATGCGTTAGATTTTGATTTGATATACTTAATCCTACTTTTCTTCCCTCTATTCAAATTTCAATCTTTTCCCACAACATTTCAATACACATTTTATCTCTCTTAAACATATCTAAATATTCTCTCCATTACTCATTCAGTCCCTCTCGTGATGCAAAATTCATTTTTCTCTAAAAATCCTAATACCTTTTCATTTCCCCCAAATCCCCCAAACTTTATCTCAAAATTCATTTTTCTTCCCAAATTGCAAAGTCCTAATATATACTTCATTAGTGAACGGTAAAGATGGTCATAAATCCCTCAAAATTGAGATTCAATTTCAATAACATTCTTCGCCATGTTTGATTTCAATCAAGTTTGTTTGATTTCTTCGTTTTCAAATTAGATTCCACTTCCTATATGTCGTACCCTAATTTTTGACCAATTTATTTTTATTTATTCGTACGTTGATTGTTTTTCAGTCGTCCGTTCGCGCGCTAATTCCCGTAATATCTGTTTTTATTCGTATTTGTGGTCGCATTTATTTTTCGTTCGTCGTTTATTTTTTAATGTCGCTCGCGTATTAATTTCGTAATTTTTACTCGTGTTTTGTGCGTATTTTAATGTAGCGTAACGTTTGCGTTCGTAAAGTTCATTTTATTCACGTCGTCGTTTTTTGTTTTAATTAGCGTAAAAAAAGCCGCGTATCTCAGTCGTTTCAGACGAAATTTCGGCAGAGAGGTATTTTAAAATACCTCATTTTTTGGTTCCGACGGGACATTTTATTATTTATTATTTAATTTTCGTTTTTTATTTTTAATTATTTATTTAGTTATTTATTTTTCCATTTATTTAATCTGTTGTTATTTATTTATCAGTTTTATTATTTTTTTAAGTCATTGTACACTTGTCATTTTGTCATTGGTCATGTCCAACTTTTTCTCCAAGTTTCAGCCAAGGGTAGTTTTGTCCATTCCATGTATCAGATGATTAAGAGTGTATCAGAGACAGTCAGGCCAGACACACTTTTCAACACAAACAGATTCAAAAAAATCAACAATCACAAAAAGGATCAAAACCAGTTTTCACCAAGAAAATACTCAAGAACAATATGAACTTGAAATTTCTAGCAACACAAATCCATAACTCATAAACACAATCACGAATCCATCAACACAAAAACAACAAAATCATCAACCGAACCACAACCAAACACCACCAAATCCGAATTCATTTTTTTCGGATCTAAACAATACAACCAACATCATTTTTTTTCGAACCAAACATCACACAAATTTTTTGGCCGAAACCGAATCAAACCCCAACAACATCAAGGCTGAACTCAAGCGCATAAACCGAACAAGAAGGGAAGAAAAACGCAAAGGAACGGCCGAAAGCAAAACGTCAAGAACACAAGTAACACATCAAAACCGAACAAGAAGGGAAGAAAAACGCAAAGGAACGAACTCCAAGCAAGGCAAGAACAAACTGAGTTCGGTGTAGAGGTATTTTCTTTGAAACTTTTTTAGATCTAGGCCGTTTTATTGTTGTTCTTTGAAATCTAAGGACGGATCCATGTTTAGAAGAGAGAAATGAAGTGAATGAGTAAAAAAAAAATAAAAAAAGAAGGAGTTTGGCCTTTTCCGGCGGCGGCGCCACCACCCTAGGGTGGCCGGCCACCGCGCCGGAGCGAGTTTCACTCGCCGGAGAAGATGAATCTTCATCTTCTCCAGCCACTCCTTCACTTTGTTTTTTCGGCCAGGCTAGAGAGAAGGAGGAGAAGTTCTTTTTGTGTTTTAATTTTAGAGAGAGAGGGAGGTGGATGAAATGAAGAAAACCACAAGAAAACCCTTTTATATTCAGTGATGAGTTGGGGAGGGTCACCCATGGGTTGACCCAGTACCCGCCCCAGCTCTATTATCCATACCCAGCCCAATTCTGTTTCTGACTGCTGTCTGCACCCCCTTTTTTTAGATAACTCAAAAAAATTCATGCATTTCTATAATATTTTTAATTATGTTTTCATACATTTCTAATAATTAATATCATGCATTTTGTTACTGTTTAGGCTTTTAAAAAAAAAACCATTACATGCATTTTTTATTTTTTGTTCTATTTAGCATATGTGTTTTATTTTATTATGTTCTTAATTTTGCTATTGATTTCCTGTTATTTTTTATATCATTTATATTTTGTCAAAGACTTTAGCATGTATCTAGGTCTCTTGTAAATATCTATAAATGAGAATTATGCACCGACACCACTATTTATTTTCCGCATTATGTTTTGTGGGTGAGGTTTGAATCGAATTAGAGACAAAATTAGGTTTAAAAACTTGGTTAATTTGAGTGTCGTAAAATTAAATAACTAGTAATTTTTTTAGGTTGGAATTTTCTATGGATTCAACGTCCTTAGAATTTCCATTCACGCTTTTATTTCATGATTCGCGTCGCGTCGTTACGCTTTAATATTTTAGCTTACGTTTAACTTAGAAAAATCTTTTCTTATAAAAAAATCAAGTATGCAAAAGTACAAAAAATATTTCCTTAATAAACCTTGGTCCGTAACCCAAGTATCTTTTCTTTTATTTTCTTAATCAAACACTTAATTGAATTAATATTCATAATAGACTGGATTTCGTGCAATTAAAATTAACCAACTTCATCGTATTTTCTTCTCATGCCTTGAGGCCTCTCATCTCTTCTTAAAATCTTTTCAAAAAATGTTAAAATCAATTCAACTCATCAAATAAGTTCTTTAGCCGAACTACTTGATTTTGATCCCGATTTATTTGGGTAAGTAGGCAAAGGATTTCGACCCTTCCAAATCAATAAAAATAACCAAAAACTTGCTTCATCTTTCTCCTTTCTTTCACTTTAACTCTTAACTTTTTTTAATAAGTAAAATTAATTTAGCGCAAGATTAGAGAATAGGTAGAAGGTTCCTATGGGATACCATAGTCGGTTCGGGTGCCTAACACCTTCCCCAATCGAAACCAACCTCCGAATCCAAGGTCTCATAAGGGTTTTTACTCACTTTTTCCCTTCCCGCGAATAAAAGTTGAGAGTTCAATGATTAAAGGTTCAAATCCGATCAGTGATTTTGATACCCGAAAATCGAGAGCACACTATAGCTTATGTTTTTTCATATATGTTTTGATTTTCTATGCTTTTGGTTGATAAGTTATAATATTTGAGGAATCTTTTGAATTCTTTCGTATTAATTTTGGATACACATTATTCTTGCTTTGTTGATTGTTTCATTTTATTGTTTTTGAAATAGATGGAAATCACGTGAAAAGGAAAGCACAAGAGAATGAAAGAACGGGAAACAGAAGGTTGGAAAGTTACTTCCTTTTATAAGCTAATAACGTTCTTTCAAATTTCAATTTTGATTTTTATGCCTCAAACTATAACTTATCAACTTTATGTGGTTTAAACTATTTAAACAAATCATATGCTATGGGAAATATGATTTTGCCCTTGTTCTATCAATAAATTGCCACTTGTCAGATTTTGATCTGATATACATATGCCTACTTTTCTTCATTTCTTCCCTCTTTTAAATTTTTAGTTTGATATTCAAATTTCAATATTTTTCCACAATATTTCAATATTATCTCATACACATTCTATCTCTCTTAAACATATCAAAATATTCTCTCCTTCATTATGTCAATCCCTCTCACGATGCAAAATTCATTTGTACCCTAAAAATCCTAAAACCATTCTCGTTCCCACCGAATCCCCCAAACTTTATTCTCAAAATTCATTTTTCCTCCCAAATTGCAAAGCCCTAATATATATCTCTCATTAGTGAACGATAAAAGGGTGATCTTCCCATCGTAACTTCAACTAGAACAAGCCTTGTTGAAGGAACAAGACCATCGTAAAAAGTTTCCATTTTGATGCAGACATGTATCCCATGATGAGGACACCTTCTAAAAAATTCCTTAAGCCATTCTCAATCTTTAAAAAGGATTTCTTAATTAGTTTGCTTAAAAGATGTAATGTGAACCCTCTTTCATGCATTAAGGACTAGAGGAAAATATTTAACCAAGAAATTCTCAGCAAGTTCTCTCCATGTGGTGACAGGGTTAGGCTCCATCCAGGGATTCAATTGTAATTTGGCTTTACCAGTGAAAGAATATGGAAAGAGCATGAGCTTGAAATCATCATCTTTTACACCTGGAATCTTGAAATTCTCTACTGATTCAGCAAACTGCTTCAAGTGTAAATGATGATCATACGTGGCTTCTCTTAAAAATTGGCCAATGGTTTGAAACATTTGGAACATGATAGGCTTGAATTCAAACCGAGCAGTAGTGACTTCTGGCTTCAATATCTAGTGTGAAGAGTTGTTGGGTCAAAAACTACATACTCCATGATGAACATGTCCTCGTCATTCTCAATGTGAATGGTGTTGTTGTTAGCTATGTTTACTAAATATTCCTTCTCTGAGCTAGACTTGAACAAAGTTAGGATCTAGCTCTTCTAGATATGGTTTCGTCTTAGACTTGAACAACTGCCTCCTTTTCCTGAAAGTCCTTTTTATTTCAATATCAAGATGGAACTCTAATGATGATTGTGCCTTGAGCGTTCACGACACACCAGGTAAACACTCACCAAATTTGCAAGTTAATAAAAAAACAAGCTAACCACCTAATGAAAAACTACTAAAAATTATAAAATCTTTGATGACAGGTCATCTTACGTTATTCTTAGCATGTTTTTCAGCCATTTTCAGTAGGTTTTAGCAGCAAAAAGGAGGAGTAATAGAACAATTGCCTATGATTTCGGAACTTTTGTAATGTTTTCTATATTTGAGTCTGTAATTCTAGTTTTCCCGAAACAGCAATTTTAAGGGGTTTTTGAAGTAATTCACGAAGAAATCATGCAAATCGGCAAATCAAGAACAACTGAAGAATTGTCAAGACCTTGGGGAGATAAAGAATGAAGATTCAAGAGGCCTCAGGAGACTTTACATAGGAAGGAATTCTATTTCCAAGTTTCGGGGCAAGTTATATGAAGACGAAAACCTAAAAGCGACGAAGATCGAAGAAATTGGGCCCAGAAGCACAAGAGCATGCGCCTAGGGTATGTAATTGTGTTATCATGTGCCTAGGGCATGCAAAATGGGCCTAGGGCATAAGCAAAAAGGCATGTGCACCTCAAGCACATGCCATGCGCCCCAAGCATATGAAAATACAGGGCGCATTTTTATTCGTTTTTCTGGGTTTAGCCCGCGTTTTTAGCTCAAACCCAATTAGAAATATCCACTATAAATACTAGCCTTCCTCATTCAGAATTTCTCGTTCAAAACTGCGGCAGTTCAAGTGGAAGGCTACTTTGCATCTTCGGGAGAGAATCTATCTTCTCTTTGATTTTCTAGGGTATGTTTTTATTTTTAGTAATTTGCTTTTAGTTACCATGTGTAACTAAATCTTTTTAGGTTAGAGTTCTAAGATAACCTTTATATATTTTTGTTGGATAGTTATTTAAAATAATATGTCGTTTATTTTATTTTATTTTATTTATTCTTTTGTTCGCTATTAATTTTTATTAGGATTTAGTTTTATTTCTGTGAGAGGTGCAACCCTAGATTATGTACTTAGGTTGTGACAGGACCTTATATTACTATAACTACTTGGATGCTTATATCTTGATATTAATATCCTTTTTATCTAAGAAGTGATTATTAATTAGCCAAAGATATCATAGGAATTGTTGACTCTAGACGTAGGTACTCAGTGGATGATGCCCATTGGAACATGTGGTGCATTACCGAAGCTAGGAATTAACTGGTTAGTAATTAGGCAAACAAGAACCTAGCTGTCCGACTTAAAGCTCTATCCTAATAAGACCATTCTCTTGAAACCCTTAGTAAGGTAGACGTAGATTAGGGCTGCCTGTTTGTAGAACTACTAAGTAAGCATAGAAAGAGTGTGCTATGAGTGTCCAAAGATTCATAGATGGGCAGACCTAAGGGAACCTTGCCCTTCATTGCATTGGGAAACACTGGAAAGCCAATATAAAGTTTATGTTTCCATCACCTTTGAATTAGCAAGACCCCACACGTAAGGATCACCGTGCGTTTAACCGGTGCAGTTAGCCATCGGTGGGATAAACTTGATTAGGTACCTAGTGGATGATGCCCATTGGGTCGGGTGGTGCCTTACCTAAATAGGAACTCCCAATAGCCTCATAACTTGTATAGTCTACATAAGATAAATAAACGTGACATTTATATTACTTATTATCCAACAACGTATATACATAGGGGGTTCTAAGAATCCTAGTCGATGCTTACTTTTCTGCAACCAAAACAGGTAAATTCTCTCTATAACAAACAGATAAAATTTGCAACCTAACTTTTATTCCATCAAACTTACAAAAATATTTAACAAGAATTGGACGAAAGGACAATCCATGTGGATATGATACTCTACTTATCACTTTATTACTTGATGAAAACGATTGGTACACTTGCCATTTTGCAAATACGCTAATCGAAATCACAACCATCAAGTTTTTAGCGTTGTTGTCGGAGATTGTTGATATTTTCGACTGAATAGTTTGAATTACTTATTTTTATTTATCTTTATTTTTCCGCATTTTATTTTTGTGTCATTTATTTTTCCGCATTTTATTTTTCTGTTTTCAAAAATTCAAAAATACCAAAAAAATCAAAAAAATTCAAAAACACCAAAAATATTATTCTATTGTCGATGTCCTACTAAGAACTTTGTGTAGTTTGTTTTATGCGTAATACCAAAACATGTATTTTTTACTTTGATCCTGACATAGACAAAACTGAACGAGCACTTCGGAGTGCGGCCCGACTTGAAAGAGTAAGGACAAACAGAAAACAATCCTAAGTCAAGACTCTTTGTCAAACGAGTTTGAAATGGGAGACGAATGCCGCATTACCCTAGGAGACTATGGGAGACTTGACAACTTGGATGAAGTATTACTTGGTTTCCAACCAGCAAACTCGGTGGTGTTTGACATCAAGAAAAGTGTCATGATGAACTTGAAATCTAACCCATTTTCAAGTAAGGATATGGAAGATTGCAACACTCATTTGAAACACTTTCTAAATTCCTGCAGTACAATCAATCCAACTGGAGTGTCAGAATCAAACAAACAACTCAGGTGGTTTGGCTATTCTCTAACGGAATGGCGAGGGATTGGCTTGATGCTTTACCAAGCGGTTCAATTGAGACTTGGGATCAGCTCAAGAGGGATTTCTTGGACAGATATTTCCCAACTGCAAAATACTTGGCGCGGAAGAAGGAGATTTCCAGCTTCAAGAAACAAGAAGGAGAAGTCTTATATGATGCATGGGAAAGGTTCAAGCTATTGTTGAAGAGGTGTCCAGGTCACAAATTGTCAGAGATGGATATCATGCAAGCCTTCACGATGGGACTAAAACCAGATACTCGAATGTTACTAGATGCTTTTGCATGAGGAACAATGAAAATCAAGACAACTGATGAAGTACATGCACTGATTGACAACATGTCTCTGAATGAATATGGAGGACACACCAAGGAAGAGGCGACCCCGAAAAAGAAATGTATGATAGATCTTAACACTCAGGATGATTTACTTTCTAGAAATAAACTTCTCAGCATACAACTAGAAACTATAGCAAAAAGGATGGAAGCTCGTGAAGTTGCACATCTATCTTCAAAAAGAAACTGTGAAATCTGTGAGCAAGCTCATGAAAGTGGAGCATGCTTACCAACAAGTTTGTGATTTTCAGAAGAGAAGGCAAAGTATATGGGGAATTATTCCAAGCAGTAGAGGAATCCATATTCCAATATTTACAATCCAGGTTGGGCAGAACATCCAAACTTTTCTTACAAAAGCAACAATGTTCTACAACCACCACAAACAAACCACCCCCCAAGGAACTCAACAACAACAACCGAGGCCAAGCCTAAAAGAGGTTATATCTCAAAACATGAAGAGTGCTCAAGGGCATATTGAGAGGCTAATTAAGGAGGTTGATGAAATAAAAAAGCGATACAAAGTTTGCATGAAGAACTTGGAAATGCAGATGGGACAATTGTCTACTGATCTTACCAATGCTACAAGAACAAGATTCTCTGGAACAACTCTAGATAATCCTAGGAATGAAACTTGCAAGATGATGGAAGTGGAAAAGGATGAAGATAAAGAAGTTGATCCTCTGATCACATAACACAAGTTTTTAGAAGCATACCGGCAATTGACAAAGGAATTAAAAATTCTCAGGGATGTCTTACAAACCAGGAAAGTTACCAAAAACCAATGTGATGAATCAATAATTAGTGTTTTTTATATAATATTTTATTTTGTTTTATTTAAATTCTAGCTGTTTTTATTTCCTTTTTAGAACTATTTTACTTCAATTGCAAGTTTTTATATTTCAGGAACCAATATTCAAAAGATTGAGTCTTGAAGCAAAAGAAAGGAGATTTGGAGCCAAAATATGAAGATCTCATACAAAAATATCTTTGGAACAAATTTATGCTAAAAATATGAAGATCTCATGCAAGAAAATATATTCAACAAAGAAGTTTGAAGATCCTTCATCAAATTATACAATTGTCGTCCTATAATACTCTTTTGCTGCTTTTGCTTCTTCAACAAGCTGCCTATTTTAGTTTATTTCTGACCAAGAGCCCATGGTTTCTTGTGCAAAACTTTAGTGATTTATTTCTTAGGGCTCAAGTCATTGTTAGACTATAAATAGAGAAGCCACTAGACTTGTATAATCATCTTTTGTTCTTGAGAATAACATGTGACAATTGTTCTTTTAATAAAAGTTCTTCTTTTTATTTATTTTATGTTCTTCTTCTTCTTCTCTATGTCTACAATGAACATGAGTGAGTAGACTTCTGCTTGCCTTGGGATTGTTGGATAAGTCTAATGACATAATCCTAATTAAACCAAACCTCCAACCTTTACTTTATGTAAACCTATTTTCTAATCTAAATTCATCGTTCTTAATAATAAAAAACAAATATTAGGCGATGGATCGAGAGATGAAGTCTAATTGTTGTTATTGATTCATCACAAATATTAAGAGATGGATTGAGAGATGAAGTTTTAATATTGGAACAAGTGAATTTAGACAAGGATTGCGAAACATGAGAATAGTCTAGCAATCCTTGAGACATATAAAGTTTCGATCATTCAAGGATTTCAATAACAATCACCCATGAGAATAGGTGTGATTGTTAGAGAAACACACTCACTGGGACCGAGAAGAGATGTGATAGGCTTAAGAGAAACTTGTCTTTAGAAAATAAGTCCAACATAAAGTCTAGGTTTAAGGCTTGATTTGTGAAGGGTTTGTCATATGATGAACCAATAATCCCAAGGCGCTTTTTATTATTTTATGACATAAAAAATACAACATTTTTCTACTGAACTTTTCTTCTAATCATTCTTGAGGTTAATTAAATTAACCAACTCCATGTCGGAACGATACTCTTTTATTAATACTTCGGTAAACCGTGCACTTGCGGATTTACTACATCAAGTTTTTGGCGCCGCTGCCGGGGAGTTAAACAATTTAATTAACTTTTTAGTTGTAGTTAGAATTTTTCTTTCTTTTTCTCTTTTCTTCTTTTTTTTTTCTTTTTTCCGTTAACTTTTTAGGTTCTTTTTCTTAAGAAGAAGAAAGGCACGAAATAATAACGCTATGGCCGAGGAACGCACTCTCAAAGAGAATGCAACCCCTTCTACGGAAGAGCCACATGCTATTATTGTGTACCAACGGTTGAGGGTAACAATATTGAAATTAAACCTGCACTTTTTAACTTGGTGTAACAAAACCAGTTTTCTCGATCACCCACTGAGGATCCAAATCTACATATTTCAACCTTTTTAAGACTCAGTGTGACCTTGAAAACAAATCAAGAGGCCATAAGGCCACACCTCTTTCCCTTCTCCTTAAGGGATAGAGCTATTACTTAGTTTCATTCATTAGGAGTTGGTTCTATCACTTCATGGGACCAAATGAGGTGAGCATTTCTTGTCCGATTTTTTCCTCCTTCAAAAATTGCTCAATTAAGAGCAATGCTTTACCGATTTACTCAAAAAGATGGGGAATCTCTCTACGATGCGTGGGAGCGTTTGAAAGAAATGCTTAGACTTTGTCCCCATCATGGTTAAGAGAAGTGGCTTATTATCCACACTTTTTATAATGGTCTATCATATACCACTAAATTAACTGTTGATGCAGCTGCAGGTGGAGCTTTAATGAACACGGATTTTAAAACAGCTTATGCTTTAATAGAGGACATGGCTTAAAACCATTATCAGTGGACCGACGAGAGAACTATCACCATCTCTCCACCCTCTAAAGAGACAGGTATGAATGAGATTTCTTTCCTTGAGCATCTATCTGCTAAGGTGGACGCACTTTCCCTAAAATTTGACGAAACGAACCTTAGTGTTGTCACACCTAATTCTGTTTCACCTCTTTGTGGATCATATGGTATGTCTGGCCATACTAGCATTGAATGCCAACTAGGTAGTACTGTTGAGAGTATTGAGCAAATAAATTTTGTCCAATACAACCAAGGGATGAGGCAACCCCAAAAATTTTATAAAAACCCTCAGAATCCCTTAGGACAAACAACACCACCCAGTTATGCAAATAACAAAAGAGTTACTCAAAAGTCTAGCTTGGAAATTTTAATGGAAACTTATTTCACAAATCAATCCGAACAACTTCAAGAGCTTAAAAATCAAACTGGACTTTTGAATGACTCTCTTGCCAAGCTTACATCAAAGGTTGATTCCATTTTCTCTCACAACAAGATCTTGGAGACTCAAATCTCCCAAGTAGTCCAAGAAGTTAGCCAACCTAGAACTAACAAAATGAATGTTGTCACACTTAGGAATGGTAGGCAACTAGAAGACCCCATAGGAAAATCCAACCCAAGTGAGAATGAGAAGGAGAGTAATGAACCACAAGGTAAGGAAACTAGGGTAGAAAGCGAAAAACCGATTACACCACCCCCTTCAAACCAAAAATTCCTTTTTCCACAAAGGTTTGCTAAGTCTAAGCTAGATGAGCAATTTAAGAAATTTATTGAAATGATGAATAAACTCTACATTGATGTACATTTCACCGATGTCCTAAATCAAATGCCTACCTATGCTAAATTCTTAAAAGAAATCCTTTCTAAAAGAAGGAAGATTGAAGAGGATGAAACAGTTAACCTTACGGAAGAGTGTAGTGCCATCATTCAAAACAAATTGCCACCTAAGCTTAAAGATTTGGGGAGTTTTTCCATGTCTTGTATCATAGGATCCGAAATGGTGAAGAAAGCAATGTGTGATTTAGGAGCTAGTGCCAGTTTAATGCCATTATCTCTTTATGAGAGGATGGGCATATGGGAATTTAAACCAACAAGAATGACCCTACAATTAGCAGACCGTTATGTTAAGTACCCAGCTGGAATTATAGATGATGTCCCAGTCAAGAAATGAGAGATTTATATCCCCGCTGATTTTGTTGTGATGGAAATGGAGGAAGACAACCAAGTACCAATCCTTTTGGGGAGGCCCTTCCTTGCTACCGCAGGGGCTATAATTAATGTTAAGAATGGTAAGTTAGCATTTAATGTTGGCAAGGAAACTGTTGAATTTGAACTTGCTAATCTAATGAGGAGCCCTTTCATTAAGGATTCTTGTTGCATGATAGATATAATAGACCGTTGTGTGAAAGAATGCTCCTTAGCATCACCTGCACATGATGGTATGGAAATATGTTTGTTAAACAATGCAGGTGCAAAGGTAGAAGGAGATGCCCAGACCTATGAAAAGCTATTGGATGAAAGTTGTCCCATGGAAGGCTCGGGTACAGGAGAATTGATAGGAGATAAGGATATCCCTCTTCCAAAAGAGGCACCCAAAGTGGAGCTTAAACCGCTCCCACCAAATATGAGGTATGAATTTTTAGGCCCTAACTCTACTTACCATGTTATTGTAAATGCAAGCCTAAATGAAGGTGAAACTGAAAAAATTGCTTAATGTCCTAAAGAAATATCCTAAAGATATAGGGTATACCATTGAAGATATTAAAGGAATAAACCCCTCATTATGCATCCATAAGATACTACTTGAAGAGGACTATAAACCCTCCATTAAACATCAAAGAAGATTAAATCCTAACATAAAAGAAGTTGTGAAAAAAGAAGTTTTAAAACTCCTAGATGCAGGTGTTATTTATCCAATTTCTGATTCTAAATGGGTTAGTCCAGTTCAAGTAGTACCTAAAAAGGGTGGGCTCACATTTATTAAAAATGATAAAAATGAATCCATTGCAACTAGAACTGTCACGAGGTGGAGAATGTGTATTGACTATAGGAAGCTTAATAAAGCAACCCGTAAGGACCACTTTCCACTCCCTTTTATAGATCAAATGTTAGAAAGGTTAGCTAAGAATTCACATTTTTGTTACTTGGATGGTTATTCTGGATTCTTCCAAATACTCATCCATCCTAACGACCAAGAGAAAACAACTTTCACATGCCCCTTTGGCACTTTTGCCTATAGGAGAATGCATTTTGGTCTTTGTAATGCTCCAGCTACTTTTCAAAGATGTATGATGTCTATTTTTTCTGATTTTGTTGAAAATATAATGGAAGTTTTTATGGATAACTTTTTTGTACATGGATCCAGTTTTGATGATTGTTTGGCTAACCTAGAAAAAGTTTTAAAAAGATGTGAGCAGCTGAACTTAGTCTTGAATTGGGAAAAATGCCACTTCATGGTAAGAGAGGGAATTTTTCTAGGACACTTGGTCTCCGAACGAGGTATAGAGGTAGACAAAGCAAAAATTGAAATCATTGAAAAAATGCTACCCCCCACCTCGGTCAAAGAAGTAAGAAGTTTCCTAGGCCACGCGGAGTTCTACCGTCGTTTCATTAAAGATTTTTCATTAATTACTAAACCACTAACAAGCCTCCTCCTTAAGGAGGCAGATTTTGTTTTTGATGATTCTTGCCTAAAGGCATTTTGCAGGTTGAAGGAAGCTTTGGTCACTGCCCCAATCATACAACCACCGGATTGGAACTTGCCTTTTGAAATAATGTGTGATGCAAGTGACTATGCGGTTGGGGCAGTGTTAGGTCAAAGAAAAGATAAAAAGATGCATGCAATATACTATGCAAGTAAGACCTTAGATGGGGCACAGGTAAATTATGCAACAACGGAAAAAGAATTATTAGCAGTAGTTTATGCAATTGACAAGTTTAGGCAATACTTGGTAGGATCAAAAATCATTATTTACATAGATCACTCGGCAATAAAATATTTGTTAAACAAAAAGGATGCCAAACCAAGGTTGATCTGATGGATTATGCTCCTCCAAGAATTTGACCTTGAAATAAAAGATAAGAAAGGAACTGAAAATGTTGTAGCTGACCACTTGTCCTGACTTAGGGAAATCAATGGGGATGAATTGCCCTTAGATGACTCATTCCCGGATGATCAACTCTTTTCATTGGCATAGATTAACGCACCTTGGTATGAAAATTTTGTTAATTTTCTTGCAGCAGGAGTACTACCCCCTAACTTGAACTACCAGCAAAAGAAAAAGTTTTTTCATGATCTTAAGCACTACTATTGGGATGAGCCTTATCTCTTCAGAAGAGGTTCAGATTGAATTTTCAGAAGATGCATTTCTGAAAACGAGGTAAGTGACATTCTAAACCATTGTCACTCTTCTTCCTATGGTGGCCACGCCAGTACTCAAAAGACCTCTTTCAAAATTCTTCAATCTGGTTTTTGGTGGCCATCACTCTTTAAGGATGTGCATATATTTGTTTCTAATTGTGACCAATGTCAGTGTACCGGTAATATTACTAACAGAAATGAGATGCATTTGAACTCTATCCTTGAAGTTGAAATTTTCGATGTATGGGGTATTGATTTCATGGGGTCATTTCCTTCTTCTTTTGGAAATAATTACATACTGGTAGCAGTTGACTATGTGTCCAAATGGATTGAGGCCATTTCCTCTCCCACTAATGATGCCCAATTAGTCATAAAACTTTTTAAGAAAATAATTTTTCCAAGGTTTGGGGTGCCAAGGGTTGTAATAAGCGATGGAGGATCTCACTTCATCTCTAAACATTTTGAAAAACTATTACAAAAGTTTGGAGTGAGACACAAAGTTGCAACACCCTATCATCCACAAACAAGTGGCCAAGTTGAGGTTTCAAATAGACAAATCAAAGCTATTCTTGCGAAAACTGTTTCAACTTCTAGAAAAGATTGGTCAATTAAGCATGATGATGCTCTTTGGGCTTATCAGACGACATACAAGACTCCCATTGGAATGACTCCTTTTAAACTAATTTATGGGAAATCTTGTCACCTTCCGGTTGAGCTAGATCACAAGGCTTATTGGGCAATTAAGAACCTCAACTTGGACCCGAAATTGTCTGGTGCAAAAAGAAAACTTCAATTAAGTGAGTTAAAAGAACTTAGGATATATGCTTATGAGAATGCCCGCATTTACAAAGAAAGAACTAAAAAATGGCATGACAAGCGTATCATTAAAAAGGACTTCAAGAGCAGTGATCTTGTGCTGCTCTTCAACTCTAGATTGAAGCTTTTTTCAGGAAAACTAAGGTCTAGGTGGTCCGATCCGTTTCAAATCCGCAAGGTCTACCCTTATGGGGCAATTGAAATTTTTAATGAAAAAGTCGGATCATTCAAAGTTAATGGCCAAAGGCTAAAAAATTATAATGCGAGGGAAACAATGGAAGTAGGAGCCACCTTGGCCCTTAACGATCCCCCTTGAGGAACGATTTCCTCCGCTTTGTCAAGCTAATGACGCTAAACGAGCGCTTCGTGGGAGGCAACCAACGCATTTAATGGTTTTATTTTGTTTTGTGTTATTTTCATTTGTTTTGTAGGTATTCATTCCAATATGATGCGAAAAAATGAAAAAATTGGAGTCCGTTGACCAAAAAGGGTGGCACGGCTCGTGCCTGTGGTGGCACAGCCCATGCCTGCAACCAGCACACAAAAACAATAAAAATGTCGAGAGCAAGGCACGGTCCGTGCCTCTGGCCGCACGGCCGTGCCAAGCTCCCAGGCCCCCGAAATCAACTTTTTCCTCCTTTTCTCATATGAGGTTCAAACCAATTGTGAGCTTTCCTCTTTCTTTCTCAACTCTCTTTTTCCTTTCTTTCTTTTTCAAATCATTGAGGACAATGCTCCTCTCAAGTATGGGGGGAGCCAAATAAAGTGTCGTAGTGTTTCCAAACTTCCTTGAATTTTAATTTTTGATTTGTTTTATTGCGAAAGGCATAGAAAGCAGCTTGTTTTTATTGTAAATTATGACATAAAGTTTTTGATAAAGTCTCTTCCAATTGGTTGTTTCTTGTACATGAAAGTGACTTCTTGTGTTTTGAGTGTTCTTGCTATACCCACATCAGGTTTTATTGTGAAAATTCTCTTTGAGAAAAGCACAAAGTTGCAGTCTTTTAGTAAGTGTATGAGTAGATATTTTAATGAGCATGTTCTAACTCTATTGGTAAATTAACCCTTCAAAGTTTTCAGAGTAAAAGTAGTATAAGTTAGTGTGGGGAATAAAGATCAAATCAAAGAGGAACGGAAGCAAATATATCTATAAGGGAACATCATTAACTCTAGGGGGCAGGAGCTGCTCTACCTGACTTCCTACGTGAAGGTGGTGTTTCTCTAACAACTAAAAGTATCTTCCATAAAATCCTTTTAAAATCTCAAAAAGGGGATAAAACTAATTGATTCATAAAGAGCATCACTAACTCTAGGGGGCAGGAGTTTCCCTACCTGACTTCCTACGTGAAGGTGGTGTCTCTAAACTTAAATTTTGCAGCTCTACATAAGTGTTAATACTAACTCTAGGGGGTAGGAGCTGCCCTACCTAAATTCCTACGTGAAGGTGGTGTCTTTTAACTTTAATTTCTGCAGTTCCCCCGAGGTGTTTAAATTGTCAAATGATCTAAATGATTCCCATCTCTCTTATATGAAATGAAGAAAGAACTTTTCTCGGTTAATTTAGTATTAAGGTTAGAACTTGTTTCCTCATAATATCTCTTATACAGGAGCAAGAAAAGGGTTGGACTACAAACACACACACACACACACACTTGAGACTTGTTGTTGGGTTGAATAGGTTACATGAGAAATGCTTGAAGTTGTGATTAATGTACACTTGAAATAAAGCCTTGGAGGAGACATAAGTTTTTAATTGTGATTGACATATGTTAAATCTTGTTTATGATGTTAATGTTTATGCCTTTTGCTTGAGGACAAGACAAGCAAAGATTCAAGTATGGGGGAGTTTGATGAGTCAATAATTAGTGTTTTTTATATAATATTTTAGTTTGTTTTATTTAAATTCTATTTGTTTTTATTTCCTTTTATTTACTTTTTAGAATTATTTTACTTCAATTGCAAGTTTTTATATTTCAGGAACAAAGATTCAAAAGATTGAGTCTTGAATGAAAAGAAAGGAGATTTGGAGCCAAAATATGAAGATCTCATGCAAAAATATCCTTGGAACAAATTTATGCTAAATATATGAAGATCTCATGCAAGAAAATATATTGTGCAAAGAAGTTTGAAGATCCTTCATCAAATTATACAATTGGCGCCCCATAATACCCTTTTGCTGCTTTTGCTTCTTCAACAAGCTACCTATTTTAGTTTATTTCTGACCAAGAGCCCATGGTTTCTTGTGCAACACTTTAATGATTTATTTCTTAGGGCTCAAGTCATTGTTAAATTTTAAATAGAACAGCCACTAGACTTGTATAATCATCTTTTGTTCTTGAGAATAATAAGTGACAATTGTTCTTTTAATAAAAGTTCTTCTTTTTATTTATTTAATGTTCTTCTTCTTCTTCACTATGTCTACAATGAACATGAGTTAGTAGACTTCTTCTTGTCTTAGGATTGGATAAGTCTAATGACATAATCCTAATCAAACCAAACCTCTAACATTTACTTTATGTAAACCTATTTTATAATCTAAATTCACCGTTCTTAATAATCAATAACAAATATTAGGCGATGGATCGAGAGATGAAGTCTAATAGTTGTTATTGATTCATCACAAATATTAAGCGATGGATCGAGAGATGAAGTTTTAGTATTGGAACAAGTGAATTTAGACAAGGATTGCGAAACATAAGAATAGTCTAGCAAACCTTGAGACATATAAAGTTTCGATCATTCAATGATTTCAATAACAATCACCCATGAGAATAGGTGTGATTATTAGAGAAACACACTCACTGAGACCGAGAGGAGATGTGATATGCTTAAGAGAAACTTGTCTTTAGAAAATAAGTCCAGCATAAAGTCTAGGTTTAGGGTTTGATTTGTGAAGGGTTTGTCATATGATGAACCAATAATCCCAATGCGCTTTTTATTATTTTATAACATCAAAAATACAACATTTTTCTACTGAACTTTTCTTCTAATCATTCTTGAAGTTAATTAAATTAACCAACTCCCTGTCGAAACGTTACTCTTTTATTACTACTTCGGTAAACCGTGCACTTGCGGATTTACTACATCACAATGTTGCAACAACCTTCTAGAATACTTATTATCACCAACGGGTAAGCCACTTTTCAATAAGATGGTAGTTGTTACCAAGGAAAATTGCAAGGATGAAGACAATATCCCCAAGAAAAAGGAAGAACCTGGATGTTTTAGTGTGACAGTGACTATCAAGGTATTCTATGTTGGAGAAGTGATGTGTGACCTTGGATCCAACACAATTGGTGGAATGGAGTTGAAACCTTGTGAGGTAAGAATAGGACTTGATGATGGATCTATCAAGAATGTTGAAGGTGTTATAGAGACTGTGGATATCATTATTGATGGATTCACATTCCCTATTGATGTGGTGATTATGGAAATGAAGGGCTTAAATAGAGCTCAAATGATCTTAGAGAGACCTTTTCTCGTCACCTTTCGGGCTATAATAAATATGGATCAAGGGAAAATTGTCATTAGATTAGGAGAAGACTATATAACCTATAAAGTTTCTGGACAATTGTTAGCATGTATTTTCGATAGGCTACAATAAATGCAGTCCATTAAGTTTGACTTAGGTTTTGAAGAGATCTAAGTGAGTTTGACTCACAACCTGGATCGAGTTTATGGACTTAAAAACTATCTGTCGTTCGATGGTGAAGCTTCGACAAGCAAACAAGATATCAAAGAGAAGTTGGTGCCTGATTAATAAGTCAAACAAAAGTTACTATCGGGAAATATCATTTGAAATTCAAAAGATGTCTAGAGTAGTTATTATGTTCGATAGTTTCTGTATAGGCAATTATTTAGTATAAATAAGAGTTTTTCATAGGAAAAACAGGTCACAATTCAATCACACACAAAACTAACACACTCAAACTATCTGCATTCAAGGAGAAACGAGTAACAAGTTGCAAATGTATGAACCTGTGTATCAATTTACATTCAATTTATGCAATTTAAGTTTATCTCTTTAAATTCTTTGCAATTTACTTATTATTTCTAGCAATTTACTTCAACGGGTTCGACGTGTGTTTGATTCCGACGGTTACATTCATATTTTACATCAAGAACATTCATACTTTCTGGAAAACATAAACACAACATGTCCTAAGATTTACTGGTTGATCTTGCATGTAAATCATTTTGGAAAACAGCGATTGTTTACCAAAAACGAAGGTAAACAACAATACCATTTCCTTAAGCATGATGGAGTGCCAAAAGAAGAACCCCACCTGAATGTAAAGGGGGGAAGAAATCGAGAAGCCTGAAGGACAGAGGCTCCAAAGCACAAGTTAGACATATCCATCAGGCTCGGGACGCTAAACACGCGCTGAATAGGAGGATACCTATTTTCGTCAAGCTAATGACTCAAAAAAAGCGCTGAATAGGAGGCAAACTATTATTTTTATTTTTCTGCATTTTTATTTTCGCTAAGCTGAGATGATCTGACTGATCAATTTCTTTATTTTTCTATTGCTTTTCTTTCAAGTATTATCGAATAAAATTTTATTTCTTTTGCATTACATTACAACATTTCCTGTTATGCTTAAATTTGTTTTAGTCTTACATATTCATTCAAAGCATTTAAGGCATAGGCTAATTTATCCATACATTCAAGAGCACGGTTTCCTTCTTCCGGCAAAGGAGGTAAATTTCTAGGGCTTGCTAGTAAAGGTACTTATAGTATCACCAAATCTTTTCTGAATAGCATAACCGATGAGATTCAAAGCTAAATATTTCCATATCCATTCTAGGTTGTTAGATACTTAAATATTTCAAATAGATATTATGAGTGTTCCACATGAATGTTATTTTTGCTTGAATTTGTGGTCGTTCTTTACGGACGATCAGTTAGGTTATTATACACACGAGGCAATTTTCTTTGGTACCTTGAGCCTTTTAAGCCACCCTTTATATATTCTTATTATCCTTTGAGAAACCATTTTGAGCCTCCAGATAAAAAATTTATTTCTTTATTAGTGATGAATCGTGTCACAGTCCTGCACCAACATGAACCCTGTTTGATTTCTCTTGGAGTTAGATAGGAAATTTTTATGACTGCACATGTTTTGAAAATAAGTTTGGGGTTGCACTTTGGAATTAGAAACATTACAAATTTAGGATGGGGTAACAGGAGAACACATTTGTCAGAAAAAGAAAAAAATGAAAAATTGTAGATGACCATGGATCTACACACACAAAAAAATAGAAAAAAAGAAAAACAAATCAAGAGCAAAAAAAATTTGGTCCCTTAAAAAAAGGTATGTTTCTATCAGATAAAAAGACAAATAGTTCTAGTGTTTTACCCATTTTTGATAGAACCAAGGAAGGAAGGATGGCAGTGCAGTAATGTTTTAGTAGGAATCCCTAGGTCAGTAAATTAACTCCAAGTTTCTATGTTAGTCTACTTTCCCAAATATATCCACCCTTAACTTAAGCCAAGTTCTAACCCTCAAAGTCCTCAAAGTGTGTAAATAATATGATTTTGACCGTCTGTTTAGAATTTCTTCAAATTTATAGCAAGGTACAATCATGTGACTAATGGAGTGGGCAAATATCGTGACCAACCCTACTGGCTTTAGGAGATACATATGTGTATCATGGAAAAGAGTATGGTTGTGAACATAGGTTACTTTTACCAAGCCAAACCCACTTGAATGTATTGAGGTAAGTTAGTTGTTGCTTTGCTATAAATGCGATGGATGATGTCCTAAGCACAACTCCCAGAAAGGTATGTTTTTTCTGAAAAAAATGCAAAGAATAAAATATGTTTTTCTAACGTTACTTGAGGACAAGCAACAATTTAAGTTCGGGGTTGTGATGACAAGTCATATTACGTTATTCTTAGCATGTTTTTCAGTCATTTTCAGTAGGTTTAAGCAGCAAAAAGGAGGAGTATTAGAATGATTGCCTATGATTTCGGGACTTTTGTAATGTTTTCTATATTTGAGTCGGCAAATCAAGAACAACTGAAAAATTGTCAAGACCTTGGGAACACAAAGAATGAAGATTCAATAGGCCTCATGAGACTTTACATAGGAAGGAATTATGTTTCCAAGTTCCGGGGTAAGTTATTTGAAGACGAAAATCTAAAAACGACGAAGATCGAAGAAATTGGGCCCGGAAGCACAAGAGCATGCAACTAGGGAATGGAATTGTGTTACCATGCGCCTAGGGAATGCAAAATACTCCTAGGGCATATGCAACAAGGCATATGCACCTCAAGCATATGCAGTACGCCCCAAGCATATGAAAATGCGGGGGTGCAATCGTCATTTTATTCATTTTAGCTCAAACCCAGTTAGAAATCTCCACTATAAATACTAGCCTTCCTCATTCATAATTTCTCGTTCAGAACTGTGGCAGTTCAAGAGGAAGGCTACTTTGGATCTTCGGGAGAACATCTATCTTCTCCTTGATTTTGTAGGATATGTTTTTATCTTTAGTAATTTGCTTTTAGTTACCATGTGTAACTAAATATTTTTAGGTTAGAGTTCTAAGATGAACAACTGTATATTTTTGTTGGATATTTATTTAAATAATATGTCGTTTATTTTATTTTAAATAATATGAACAACTGTATATTAGGATGTAGTTTTATTTTCCGTGAGAGGTGCAACCTTAGATTAGGTACTTAGGTTGTGATAGGACCTATTATTGCTATCACTAACTGGATGCTTATATCTTGATATTTATATCCTTTTACTGATAACTATCTGCCTAGGAAGTAAGTGATTATTAATTAGCAAAAGATATTATAGGAATTGTTGACCCTAGACATAGGTACCCAGTGGATGATGCCCATTGGGTCGTGAGGTGCATTACTGAAGCTAGGAATTAACTAGTTAGTAATTGGGGAAACAAGCACCTAGCTGTCCGATTTAAAGCTTTATCCTAATAAGACCATTCTCTTGAAACCCTTAGTAAAGTAGACGTAGATTAGGGTTGCCCGTTTGTAGAACTACTAAGTAAGTGTAGAGAGAGTATTCTATGATTGTCCTAAGATTCATAGATGGGTAGACCTAAGGGAAATTTGACCTTCATTGCCTTGGGAAACACTGGAAAGCCAATATAAAGTTTATGTTTCAATTACCTTTGAATTAACAAAACCCGCACGTAAGGATCTCCGTGCGATCAGCAGGTGCAGTTAGCCATCGGAGAGATAAACCTGATTAGGTACCCAGTGGATGATGCCCATTGGGTCGTGTGGTGCCTTACCTAAATAGGAACTCCCAACGGCCTCATCACTTGTATAGTCTACCTAAGATAAATAAACGCTACATTTATATTACTTATTATCCAACAACGTATATACATAGGGGATTCGAATAATCCTAACCGTTGCTTACTTTTCTGCAACCAAAACAGGTAAATTCGTTTTGTTACAAACAGATAAAAATTGCAACCTAACTTTTATACCGTCAAACTTTCAAAAATAAGTAACAAGAATTGTTCAGACGAAAGGACAATCCTTGTGGATACAATACTCTACTTATCACTTTATTACTTGATGAAAACGACTGGTAAACTTGCCATTTTGCAATTACGCTAATCGAAATCAAAACCATCAACCTTGCAGTCACCGGCAACAAAGCCAAAAACTTGGTTCTCTCAAAACCCTATGAGTATTTTAAGAAGGAAAGACTTAGTGTAAGTATACAATGTCCAAGTTATAGTATAAAAATATATCGATCCCACAAAGACCGGGGAGCTATATCTCTCTACAGCTTTCCAGTAGAAAACTTGTTTTCAAGAAAATAAAATAAATTATTTGTCACAACAGTAAATATAAATGTTGGAGGTTGAGAAAACATTTAAAAAGATTTAAAAATTGTCAAAGTAAAAAATGTGGTTTAAACTAAGTTCAGTTATGACAAAGCTTGCTTTCTACGACTTCCTAGAAACCTGGTGGCTACTGGGAGTGTTTCACACCCAGCCTTCATAATAAGCCTATGAAGACTACCTCCCAGTGCAGAATCACGCAAAACTTAATATGCAACGTTTCTAGGTTAGGATCTCAACACTCTTCACCAAGAGTCTTATCATCTTCTACATATCAAGTGGTGAGTTTTTAAACCAAAGAGAAGCATAAATAATAAAGAAATCGTTGTGCCTGTATTCTGTCATAGGAAGCACTATATATACAAAAGAGGGTTTTGCACTGCCATAATAAAATGCCTTGAGCCCTCTAAGGGAGAAGACACTTTGTTCAAGACCCGCGAAGGTATCAAATAGCAGCTTTAAGGCGGAAGAGCTTCGCAATTAAAGTTCTTTGAGCATTATTTTATTGGCCTACGGTGCAACAAGATACAAAAAGGTTTGTAGATAAATGTAACAAATTCCAACGTCATGTAGACATTCATATTGCTCCCCCGATCAAATTAAACACACTTACATCTCATTAGTTGTTCTCTTAATGGTAAATCAACATCTTGGGGACATTCTCAATGGCAAAGGGATATGTCAAATACCTCATGGTCACAATACAATACTCTAAAAAATGGATTGAAGTTGATGCACTAGAAAAGATAGAAACAAAAAGCATCATTTTCTTTCAAAATAAATGTCCTCCCTAGATTCGGTGTACCCACAATTGTGGTCTAAAACAATGCAACCCAACTCATAATCAAAAATTCACGAAATTTAATAGAGACATGAGGGTTAAACAACATTTAACGTTGGTATAAAATCTTCAGAAAAAACGTATAAGTTGAAATGTGTTTTCTCCACCATTAAATACTTTGCATAACCTCAAAAACTTGTGACTACGACATCTAACCAGCTCGACACACTGCTCCTTGTACTTAAGATTGTACAAAATCACCCCTCTAAGTCAACAAGAATGGTTGCTTGCAGGGAAACCTTTATGAACTACCTGCAAGCATATCCTCGATGGTATTACACCAGACGAAGCATCAACATAGGGCCCAAAATACACTTTTGGCGCAGCTAACCCTCGCCAAATAGAGGCAAAGACCCATATAATATGTTAATCTTGCTAGACTGTTGACCCGTGCGTCGCACGGGTTTATTGATAAGGGATTGATATATGAATAATAAAATGCAATATATAATTGGTAACGGTGAAAACAAAGAACAAGTGATAATCCATAGTAGACAACATAAAACACTTTATAAAATGTATAAAATCTGAAAATATTATAAAAGAAAATTCGGTAATCCTATCAATAATTCGGTAAAAGAATCATATATTTTGGTATAAGAGGAAGGTTGTAAGGTCACGACCTTCCATTTGCAAAAATCAAAATATCAAAATATATGATTATTCTGTTGTCTGTGTAATTTACCACGGTTTAGGGTTTGCTATATATAGCCGAGTTTGCATGGAAATCAAGGTAGCTGAGTTTGCATGGAAATTAGGGTATTTTGTTTGTAAACATATTAAATGAGTGTACAACAACTTGTCAAAAAAAAGTCTAGAGAAACAATAGTTATATACAAACGATGACACAGCATGATAAGAATGAAAAACTCAACAGTGAAGAGAAATATTAGGGATTGCTGCATTTTATAGGGAATTTGTTAGGTTAAATTGGTGCGCTGCATTTTAGATGGAATTTTTTAGGTTAAATTGCTGCTAACCTAATGCAGCATTTTAGAGAGAAATTATTAGATTGCAGACCTAATAAAATTAATAAATAATAATAACGATTCATACCGCTCGTACTTTAGGTATAAATTGAACAGAGATGGATAAAAGCTTTGGATTTCCTAGATCAATAACGCCTCTTTCCCTCTATAATGGACCTACAGTTGACGGTTACGAGACCCCGTCATCTATAACTGCTCTTATGCCTTGAGTCCACGAGGTTGCAATACCCTAACCTATAAAAGGGACATTTTGTTGTCCTATCAGGTACAATTCATTTTAGCTCAAATATCCGACTCTTGCTATCTTAATGACTTGATCATCAGAATGTTTGCAGGTATCTTAACTCGCAATCAGTATTGTAAAGCTTGTCGGACACCGTTACAATGCAAATCAAACATGGTGCTGAAAACCTTGATGCATCAAGTTCAATTTTTAATAAGGCTAAAATATGGGTTTAATCCCTACAAATATGCCTCATTATGGTTTTAGTCCTGTAAAAAAAATTTGTAGAAAAAGGTCCCTGCAAAAAATTTTGTTTTTTAAAATAGTCTTTGGCCCCACTTTTGTGATGATTTGCATACGTGACACATGATGACTGAACCCATTTTGTAGAAAAAAGTCTTTGCAAAATATTTTGCAGGGACCTTTTTCTACAAATTTTTTTAGAGAAACTAAAATCAAAACGAGACATATTTGCAGAGACTAAACTCATATTTTAGCCTTCTAATAATTATAATTACAAGGCGAACATGCCTTGTAAGGACGTAATTTTGGTACAGTTTGTTAGGCAAAGGAGCCCAAGTATAACCACTGCTTAAGAAGCAAAGGATTTGAGCACTAGGGAGCAGTTGGTACCTTAAGAAGGAAGAACTAATATGTTGCTTTAAAAGTACAAAGCAACAAAGCTTTGACCACTAAAACTCTTCAAGGTAAAGAACAATAAGACAAAGATGATGCATATGATGCACATGATAACGAGTGTGGAAATAAGAAAATTGCATAGGGACAATTCCAAAAGAAGGAAGTTGTGTTGATTTTTTTTTATAAATATTTTAGAAATTGAATACACCAATTTAAAAATAATTTTTTTTATATTTAGCTTTTCAATAGGG